>JAVKLA010000028.1:15219955-15250439 GCA_034782735.1 Sagittarius serpentarius | reverse complement strand
TCCTCCTCAGGGGCAGGACGCCTCACGCTCTTCCCCTGCTCCAGCCTGGGGTCCCTCCCATGGGAGACAGTTCTCCATGAACTGCTCCAGCGTGGTCCCCAGCGGGCTTGCAGGTCCTGCCAGGAAACCTGCTCCAGCCTGGGCTCCTCTCTCCATGGGGCCACAGCTCCTGCCAGGAGCCTGCTCTAGTGTGGGCTTCCCGCAGGCTCTCAGCCTCTTTTGGGCATCCCCCTGCTCTGGTATGGGGTATTCCCCGGGCTGCAGGTGATATGTGCTCCACTGTGGAGCTCCATGGGCTGCAGGGGGACAGCCTGCCTCACCATGGTCTTCACCACAGGCTGCAGGGGAATCTCTGCTCCAGCGCCTGGAGCACCTCCTCTTCCTCCTTCTCCGCTGACCTGGGTGTCTGCAGAGTTGTTTCTCTCGCACATTCTCTCTCTTCTCTCCAGCTGCAGCTTCTGTTACGCAGCAGGTTTTTTCTCCTTCTTAAATGCATTATCACAGAGGTGCTACCACCATTGCTGATGGGCTTGGCCTTGGCCAGTGGCAGGTCTGTCTTGGAGCCAACTGGCATTGGCTTTATGTGGCATAAGGGGAGCTTCCAGCAGCCTCTCACAGAAGCCACCCCTATAGCCCACCTGCTACCAAAACCTCGCCATGCAAACCCAATACACACTGGTAGTTATCTTTGTTAAGAGTGAACACATACAGAAGATTGAAGCAGTTATGTCAGTCTCTTCTTTTTTCTACTTTATTGTTATATTCAGCATAAGAATTTTTGTGATTTTTTTCCTATTTCTTGACTGTTCTATTTTAAAATAATAATTTAAATGATGATCAATATGAAATAATCTGCCTAAAACTATTATATATTGATATTCAGTTCAGATTGGATTTCTTCATTATTCTGATGTAGTAAATGGTTGACTGTTTCTATTGTGATGACCCCACTGATTACAGCAAGCATTTTTCAAGTTCCCTTGAAGTTCATTAAAATAAAATTTACACTGTAATCAGTAAACTCCAAAAAAACTGTGAGCTAAGATTTTAAAGGTGGTGTTAAACCATCCTTTATTTCACAGAGAGACAGAAAACATTGCCAAGTAATTCAGTACTAGATGCTCCACCAGAAAAGAAGAAGCAAAAGCTCTTTTGGAATGGGTTCTGGGAAGCTTCTTTCTTCCATCAAAACACAGGCTTTAAGTCACAGAATAAGTGGTGCTATTTGTTTGCCTTTGGAGAGCTCTGGCAGTGATTAACAGGTAACAACTTTATAATTTGCCAACATCCTGGTTTTTACATTATCCTGGTGGTAGTCTTTTATCACTGAAAGCAATGATAGTAAAGAAAAAAAAAATCACTCTTACAATTGTCAGAATAGTATTTTATCAGCTAGTGCTTTTAATATGACAATGTTAAGTAATGCAGGTTAGTCGGCCACAGAAGGGAGACCATAAGCATTATCAGTGAGCTAATAACTTCATTATTTTGTTTATAATCTACTGACTTTTCACGTTGACCTAAATACCTACAGAAAGGTTAACAGCACTAGATAGCAGTGAATTCAGTAGGTAGACAGATTTAATTTGTGCTGAAATCCAGAGAGAACTTGTGTAATGTTTTGTTACGTTGTTGTTCTGCTGTGTCTATGAAAGCTGCCTTTTTTTCTGGTGCTGTGGAGTGCTCCAAGTGGAAACTTCTGTGATCCAGTCAGTGAATGAAGTCTATTGTAATCAAAGATTAAATGGAAATTATTACTGTGTTGGTTTAGAAAGAAGTAAACACAACTTTGCCCTCAGTGCTATCTGATCGCATAGTTCATAGTAGCTTTTTGACTATGGTAGTGCAAAGCCACGTTTAAAACCAAACTAATTAAAAAAAAAACCACCCCCAAACCCAAAAATTTCCTTCTGAATATGATAGTCCTTTTAACCTGCTCATAAAAGTGTAGTCTTCTATTGGCATCTGACTCCCCAGAGGGAAAGGGGTTTTTTGCTTTTTCCTGCCTTTTCCCCGCCAATTGCTCTGCCAATAATAAAGTTAGGTTGGAGAAGAAAGCTTTACAAAAGCTGTCCCTTGTAGGTCCTGATGTAATTCTTGATATTTCACATATTTTTCTGTAGCTAGGGTGACTTGTAGATGAACCTCTTTCCTTATGGCAGAGTATGCACGCCCACCCTTCCTCCCAGCCTGGTCTGCGATTGAGCAATGACAGAGGGGGGAACTTTGCTTTTAGTGAGTGTTATGATTTCAAAGGGTTCATAGTGTACTTTGCTCTGTGAAAGATCTTTACTAATTTAGGCAGTCAGTAGTTTGGGGGATTTTTTTTTTTTTTTTTCCTGTCATGATCCTGCAGATTGATGTTTTGAGTGGAATTCCTAGCTGCACTGGATGTACATTCATCTCAGTCCTGGTTTTGTCTTTGAATGTAGATTGACTTAACGAGCAAGCCTGCCAGCTAAGAACGTAGTCACAGTTCAATAGCAAAGGTAGTCTTCCTATTTTCTGAGTGTTCTAGAGCAGAGCATTCCGATTCCTCCCCTGAAACAGACTGAAGGCTTCCCCATGAAGGCTAGAAGAGCTATAGCTTCAAAGTCCAGTCTGGAGACAAACTGTTAAAGTTAGTGGGCCATTTGTGTACGGCTTCATTATAGCTAGCAGGTTCAATGTGTGTGTTTTTCACAGAATCACAGACTGTTTGAGGTTGGAAGGGACTTCTGGAGGTCATCTGGTCCAACCCCCCCTGCTAAAGCAGGGCTACCTAGAGCTGGTTGCCCAGCACCGTGTCTGGACAGCCTTTTAGTATCTCCAAGGATGGAGACTCTCACCACCTCTCTGCGCAACCTGTGCCAGTGCTCGGTCACTCCCACAGTAAGAAAGTGTTTCCTCATGTTCAGGAGGAAGCTCCTGTATTTCAGTTTGTGCACATTGCCACCAGGCACCACTGGAAAGAGCCTGGCTCTGTCTTCTTTATACCCTCCCTTTTGATATTTAGATAAGTTAATGACCCCCCTGAACCTGTTCTTCTCCAGGCTGAACAGTCCCAGCTCTCTCAGCCTCTCCTCACGTGTGAGATGCTCCAGTCCTTTAATCATCTTCATGGTCCTTTGCTGGACTCTTTCCAGTATGTCTGTGTCTCTGGGGAGCTTGTCTTGTACTGGGGAGCCCAGGACTGAACACAGTAATCCATGTGTGGCCTCACCAGTGCTAAGTAGAGGGGATTCCATTTTTAATTGGGAATAAAAATGATTTCTTGAAGATTAGATTAGTTCTGTTGTATGGAGTCTTTGCTGACTCTTTGGTCCTCCACTGTTTTTGTAGTAAGGTGCTCTGATAAATGTGTATTCTGAAAATATGGTATAAGAGGTATATAACTTGTAGAATGCACAATAATTCTTGACTAAATTGGTCCTTAGAAGCCTACCATTAAAATGGAGTAAAATTTTTATTTTAAATATTCTATCATTTTATACCATGATACATTGTAAAATGCTTATTGCCTCAAACTCATCAGTATAGCAAGCCTATTCCTGAAACAAACGAATCTTTCTGGCTGGTTTTGTGTTGTCTTTCTTAGTTGCCAGTAAGATGCCAGATGAAGCACGCTTTTCTGGGGAAGAACTTCCAAGTTATTTGGGTTGCCAGCCACTTTCCCAGACCAATAGTTCTTCATAATCTCTACAATGATAGCAGAAGCCAGTATGACTCTACATGTTGCATCCCCACCAATAAATGCCACGATGCAACCTGAGCCTCTGACCTCTGTCTTGGGAGCTGCTGCTATAGGTGCCGCCTTCTAAATGCTAGGATTTAAGCTTTTTACAATGTTTTGTAAGACATGACTTGAAATCCCTTGGAATGTGCATAGTTTTCATTTCTAAAAGTGACAAACGTTCTCCGGCTTTATTTCGTACACAAGACTTGGTAGCATGTCACATCTGTTTCTCTGATAAAACTAAGAGAAAGGTATATTACAGAGGGTATCTAAAGAGAAAGTTACCGGTTGGAAATGGATAAAAGTTTTCAATAACATTGTTATTCATACAGCAACTGTAAATTCTGCTGTGACAGAAATGTACTTGCAAGTCTTGCACGTATGCGAGAACTTGAGCTCAAAACCCAAGTCACCATCAAATTTTTATTGAGTAAATTGGCCTGGGTCTTTACAGGACACTCGTAAGTTTGTCTGGTTGTGGGTGCTGGAAATAGTGCCAAAACCAAGAGCAGTGTGCTACTTTGTTTAGACCTAATTTGTTTAATTCTGAATGATCTGAAAGAATTCCAGATTTGGACAGGACAAGCTATTGACAAATACTGCTTTGTTATTGTCATATAGCTTTTTCAGTATTGTTTATGTCCTTCCCCATTGTATCTAGGTCTCATGGATTCAGGAGAGAAAGTAAGCTTTGGACAAATTGTTGTCGTCTTTCACTGGTTCAGCTGAACTAGCAGGAGTGTTGGTGGGTTTTCTAATGTGGATGGGAGCTCCAGCAGCTGGCTGTATCCTTGTCAGAAACCTACCTACCTTGGCCAAAAGCCATTAACATCAAAGTGTACACTTTCTTGCTCTCCATACAGTCAACGGGATTTGTCCCCAGAAGCAAGATAAAAATGGCTTTTTCCTTTCTCCATTAGCAGAAAAATTATTTTGAGTGTTTGTTCTTAACGGTTTTGTTAAAGACACCTTAGATAAGGGTGTATAAAGAACCTATTTGAGTTTGTTGCTCTCCAGATACTACAATAAACTTTGAGTGATTCTCAACAACTGGCACGTGTATGAGTATCACAGCTCTCTGTTTTTCTGCTAACATTCATGTTTATAACTTTTGAATGTGTTTCAGAGGATATCTGTCTGTAGATAGTCCTGCTTGCAGAGATGTCTCACATGGACTGAGGATGTGCAGGAAATTCTGTCATGCTTTGTTCATTCACCATGTCCACTTAACTTAAGTCTGCTGGAAAGAGAGAGCTCTTGCAGAGATTTCAGGAGATGATCCCAGTTTCCCTCCCAGCAGCTGTGATGAGAGAGTATTAACTGTGCCTCTATAGAGCACAAAGAGCAGACCATTTCAGATCTCAGTGAATGGTCTAGATCTTTGATTCTTAGCTATTCTTTAATATTGGAAAAAAAAACCCTATCAAGCACAGCTGAGCCACTTAGACTAAACAACAGTGATTCAGCACTTCAATTTGCCAACAGGCACATCATTATCCTCTAGTTTTTATATGTCAAAACAGTGTAGGAGTATAAAATAGTAAATGCTGATAAGGATTTGTACACCAAACTTGTGTTTAGAACAACTATTAAAATGTTCTAATGTAAAGGAGGAAATAATTTGACTTTCATTTATTTCTGTTTATTAAAGTGAATTGATTATAGAGTATTTGCACTTTTCTGCTAGCTAGATACATTGGAAATACTGGAACACTAGAAGCATTCCTGTCACCTGATAGCAATACATTTTGGTTAGTCCATACTAGCTACAGTACAATGGGGTACTGCCAGGGACTGTGTTGGTAGAACAGGGAGGGATATTTTCTTAGGGAAACTGGAGTTCTGTCTACTGAGTCATCAACACCTCCACGTTATCATCATGGTTGATAAATCCTTGTATTTCCCCAAGTAAACCAAATGTATTGGTTTCTAGAGAATAACCTTGGTTCTGATAGGACTTTCTTAGCCTCCTGTTTTTTTTGGTCTTAAGAAGTGATGCGCTTGTTCTGATAGATCTCTGCAGGAGCCTGGTGAACAGTAGCGTTGCTTTACCAGACAGACATGTGCATTGGTTCTTTCTGCATGAAGAAATAAGACGACTCTGGCTGCTAAGCTGGTGTTAACCTACTGCTAACCTGTTGCGACCTACTAACTTGGATTACTGCTAACCTACTGCCATGATGCATGTTAGCAAGTGATAGCAATGCAGGGCTTAACAGAGTGAGCCTGTGAACTTATGCAGGGAAAGTACAGACTCTTTGCATGCAGTAGGTACTGCAGGTTAGTTGACTTGTTGAATGTAAGGTGTAAAGGTTGCTGGCATGAAAAGTGTGGGCTTTTGGTTTTAACTCAAAGGAGCAACTCAATTATTTAACTGTGATTCCTTTTTTTTGTGGTTGCTGGATATTATAAAATGTACCAATTACTGAGACTGGAACAGGCAAAAAGCTCTAAATTTATTGCATGCAGAAAATATGCAAGTAAATATGGAAAACAGTAACATTATTTTCCTAGTTACCAAGAAAGCTACAAAATAGTGGTGCTGCTAATTCTTTGCTTGTTGTCATTATTTTGTTATCAACCTTTTGTTTTCCTTTTTTAAATCTTCTTTTTAGAGATTCTGATACGAAGTCGTGAGGGGAAGAAATAAGAGAAGTCAGTATCTTGGGTTGATTTTCTTTTTCCAGATGGTCCACTTATTTTCTCACAATTACAGTTTAAATGCTGGTTTCTATTCTCCTCATATGCCTCATTTCCTAACAGTTGCTGCAGTTGCCAACAGTGGCAACCTTTCCCACCAACTCTGCTCCTGTGTCCCTTGATGTAGCTGAACTAATGATCAAAGGTTGCTATTCCTTCTCCAGATCCCTTTTTTTCTCTTCCATGGAGAAAAATCAGGATAATTTTGAGGGAGAATCAAAATAGGAGTGCTGCTGAAAAAGGGGGACGGAAGTCTGAGACTCTGCTTGGAGCAGGAATACTCCATGGCCAGGTGGCAGCAGGCAAAGACTACCCTGGTCACCCCACCAGGGAGGGCTTGTGGTTCCTCTGCTGTGGATGTGCGTGTCCCAACAGCAGGAGGACAGGGAGTGAGGAGGTCTCATTTAGTTGCTCCCCTGCTTGACCTTGGAGCAACCTCTCAAAGCAGTGGTTGCTGGCGCTGTAGCAGGCCTCGGGAAGCACTTGGGATAAGTTTCGGGCTCCTGAACCTTGTAGAACAGTTGAGGCTCTGGCTGATGCCTCAGAAATGGTGATGGGCTGGGCTGGGCAATGTGTACTGTCCCCTCCTTGCAGGGACTCCAGAGAGGCATGGAAACAGAAGCTTGTTTTAGGTTATAACCAAACATCTGGCACCTTGAGGTTTGTGGGAATTGATTGCTTTGTATCCTAAGTAAAAAAACGAACCAAACAAAAAAAACAAAAAACCACCCCAAAACAAAACCAAAACAACCCATACACCTCTTTCTACAGGAGCAGCAGCAAAACAGTATTTTGTTTAATTTTATCTTAAGACAGAAAGAACATGAGCAGAAATATTACCACTTTATGATGCTGTAATACTAGGTCTGTGTGAAATAGCAAGTGCTGCTCACTGTTCTGCATAAGGAATATATGGAAAGAGCAGCATGTAAGATCACAGCACCTTGAGATAATGATCACAGCAAAGAGGTGTCTTATGAGTTATCTGAAGTGTTACGCATTATGTACAAAAGATATCCACATCTTCTATTAAATGTATGTTCCACATTCATTCGAGTGACAGTTTAATGTACTGCTTATTCCTGTCTGATAACACGTACTGTTCTTTTTTTCTTCCTTGTCTCTCTAAAGCTAGTTACAGTAATGTGAAATGAGCGTTTTCTAGTTCTGTCAGGAGTTTTAAACACGTGTTTCTAGCACCACCCGCTGCTTTTAATCCTAATAGGATTTTTAACTGCTTTTGTCTGTGCTTTATTTCCCCAGGACCTACTAACATTTAAAAGAAAACCTTTATTAAGTAAAAAGGCCTTATGTTTGAATGTCTCTAAGGAAAAGAGACATTTATGTGAACAGGTAGAATGAATAGGATGGGCTTGCAAGATATCCAGAATGACTGAATGGGAACAAAGAGATGTCCAAGGCAAGGGAATAAATATGAAATGATTGTCAGTCTGGATGTTTCAGGTTCAGGGAGTGATGCCCAGGATTTACTTCTTTTTTTAGAGTGTACAGCTTGCAAAGTACCAAGTAAATGATCTTGCAGGAGTGCGCAGGCATTTGTCATGGACTTTGTGGCTGCTCTGCCAAGTTGTGACTCCTCTTGCTACTCTCTCTCTCGTGGGAGCTGTTTTTTTTACCCAGCTGGGAGAAGTTGCCAGGCCCTCACCGCTCTTCCATGGGTGCCAGTACAACAAAGGTAATTTGTAGTAGTGGGGGAGTGGTAGCTAATTGCCTGCAAGGTGCAGGGCAATAAAGACAGGAAGCTTTGCGAAGGAGATCATTTAGCTTTGTTGCAGCGAATAGATGAGAAGGGGGAATACAGAGGGGGTTTTGATTGCCTTTCCTAGGCTTCTTTTTTAGCTTGGATTGAAACAAGTGCAGGTTTGACACCAGTAGTTTGTAGGTCAGGTTCCAGGCTCTCTGCCTGCCTTGTGTGGCTTCAGTTAAGTCTTGTGTGGTTTCAGTGAGGCTGCTAAAATGAAGCGTGGATTTGCTCATTGAGGGAGTAAGAAGGATTCAGTGTCACAGCAAGGGAGCAGCAGATGGAGGGTGAAAGTCCTCCCTGTAGTGGCCTGCAGCAGCATCTCCTGCTCCTTGGTCTTTGGGACTGTGGTGCAGTCACTGCTTGGTCTCAGAGATGGCAGTGCTGTTGCGTGCTGACAGATGGCGAGTCATCTCCTCCTCACTCTTTGTGATCTGTTTGGGGTCAAGGAGCTCTCCTCCTATTTGTGTATCTGTCTGAAGAATGAGGTCCTGCCCAAGATGAATAAATTGTGAAATAACTTATTTTTCCTTTGTGTTTTCATCCTTTGTTATTTTAATAGAGAAATAGTAGCAGTCAGCTTAGCCTTAGCATGTTGAGAACTGGTGATCATCACTAATGTATAATAAATGTCCTCTGAGATCAGAAGGCAGAGAGGAAGGAGTGAATCGTAGATATCCTGCAGAGAACTGAGCTACAAGCAGCAAGGAAGAAATAAAGGAGAGGCCTTTTTTTATAAACTTTAGACTGTAATAAACAGCTAAGTTGCACAATCTCCTATTACAAAGCAGTAGGTAAGGAGAAAAAGAAGAATGAAAGATGGAGTATTTGAAGTGGATAGATAACTTACTTTATCCAGACATTTTTGTAGCTAAGAAGTAAAACTGGATATTACTAAACAGCAAAGGAAAGTAGCTCTGAGTCTGGACTTGCTGAAAGATAATTCCACTCTTCCCCAGCCAGATTTTTTTTTTTTTCACCTAGTTGTTTTCTCATCTTTTTTAACTTGTCTACTTTGCATCCTTAATAAGGAAGAGAACTTATGGCCTGCTAAATGCCAAAAACCCTTAACCCTGAATATATGTGCGTACGTACCTTCAGACTGGCTGCTATGCTGTTCCTCTCTCCCCAGCTGGCTAGCCTCAACTCTTGCTAGTTTATGGTCACTATCAAATTGTGTATATAAAAGAGATTCTTAGTCTGTTTATAATATTGACCATAGCCAAGCTGGAGTGAAGTCCAGATTGTCGTACATGTTGTAAACCCAAATCTCCTCCTTTAAACATTGAATCCACTTCATATAGTCACTGCCTAGATAGACTGACAAAAAAATTTGTGCCAGATACACGGATCATCCTGGGAACAGCAGCATCCAAGTAGTTCCAAAGATGGCTAGCAAAATTGGAGGGGAAAAAAACCCCAAACCCAAGAGAAAACACTAGTCGTCTTCCTGCACTCTCATTTTCTTCTTCCTGTAAATGTCACTTTAAAAACATGTTTGGGGATAGGATCTGAAAATGAGCATCATGTTCTGTGACTCCAGGACAGACTAATCAAAGAAACTTGGTATTAAAAATCTTGTATCTGTGTTTGTTTAGACACACTTTTTCCTGTCAAAGGGCTGTTATTAATGCTGGAGGTGAAGTCCACAAGTTGGCTAAATAGCCTCCCAGTTGGTTAAGGGATAAATTTGTTAAGCTCTGACACAGTCTTCTGAAAACATCTGTTTGAATGTTAGTTAAACTGGCAGATGGTTAACCCATGTCTGTCTGGGTGCACCGCTATGTTAATAAAGGCCTACAGCTGATCAATTTAAGTAAGACGACTTTCTCTTCCTGCAGCCTTTTTGGATAGCCTATTCCATTTTGTGTTGTTCAGATAGATTTCTTTTTACTAGCATAAGATTTTGAAGCAGATTCTGGAATTCTTTCTGTTTGAAAGAATTTCATTAAATAACAGAAAATACTCATTCCATTTCTGTCATTCAAACTTGGTAGCCTCAAAATACCAGGAACTTGGATTTTACTAATACAGAAGGATTATAATAGGACATAAAACCAATAGATCTTACAAACATTTTCACAGGACAACTAAAACCTTCTATCTGCATGAGATGAAAGAGTAATAAAATTAATTGGACACAGTTGGCATTCTTCACACTTCCTGCCTACAACTTTTAGACTTGCAACAGAAAATAATATTTTTTTTAAGAAATAAGATCAATGGGGATGTTTTCAAAGTAGGCAGTGGAATTTCTCTAACATTCTCATTAGGTGTGTATAAAAAGGTAGAATTTTCATGTTAGGTATGATTTTTAAATGATGGTTCTGTAACTGGAATGTTAACAGATTAAATTAATGATTAAACATTCTATCAGTCTGCGTTTGAGATAATCATTCATTTTTCAAGTTTGACTTGTTATGAAATCTATCATATGGTGTTCTAACATGACAGCTGTGTCTGTAGGTTAGTATGGGGAAAGTTGAGGGGGATTGTTCTTTTTTTACTAAAATAGAGAAGGAACGTTGATACATAAACTGCTAACATTTTAAAAATAGTAAAAATACTTAACATATATTGCAATTTAACCAAAGAAAGCTGAGACAACAGGCTTTCGCCCGGTTGAAACAAGCCAAAATTATTAGACTTCTTGGCTTTTGATTCCAAACTGTTGAAGTAAACCTGCTTTGTAAAAGCATTATAGGGCTGGATTAGGTTTGGTTCTTTGGAGTGGGGTTTGGATTTTTTTGGGGGGGGGTGTGTGTGATGGAATTACCTTTTTTTCTGGTGGAGAGTTCTTCTCCCATAATATTTTGACCACCTCTTTTTTTTTTTCAAGTGTCTACAGGCTGTTTTACAGCCAGTCCTTTTACAAAGTACATTTTGAAATTAGCCTTCATTTACACTGCCCTCATTGGAGAACCAGGCATTCAGATTGAAGTGTTTCTAGATAGAAGCACACAAACTTGAAAAGACCACAATAACCAGACAGGCTGCATACTCATTTTAATTCATAGACATAAAGCTGTTAATGTTGCAGACAGAGATTTAAACCATTAATAACAATGTTCTGTGTTTCTTATTCGTTTGTCATGAACAGAATCTGTAGGGCTCTGATTTGTTCCAGAAACAGCAGAACATTAGTTTATCATGACTGCCATTTAGTGGTCTATATATGATCACCTGATACATTATTGCGTAGTTTCTTTGTCATCTGGCAGCATTAAATCTAGCACTTTACATACTAGATAGAGATAATGTCATACTATCTAATGGTTAATTGTGTTGCAGCTAAAGCAAACTTCTAAAGCAACTTTCTTACAGTTTTTAGTATCTTGCTTTTTGTTGTTGTTTTAGTCAGTGCAGGTACAAATATTTAATTTTTTACATTTACTTTAAATGTCTTTTAAAAAGCAGCATATTTGTTTCTCCTCTAGTCTTGCACAAAAACCAAGTAATGGGATTTTTTTTTCCACTTACTAACAGGCGAATGCAAGCTGTTTGCATTCCAGCAGTTCACTTGCACATGACTGCAGCCACCATGCAAGTCAGCCAGAAAGACTTTGAAAAGGCTCAAGAACAACTGAAGCTTTTGAAAAAGGATCCTGGGAATGAAACTAAGTTGAAGCTCTATGCTTTGTTTAAACAGGTAGGCTTGACTTTTTTTGTTTTGTAAGGGGCACTTATAATCCGAGGGGATGGACCTGTAAAATATTTACTTAAAATAGGAGCTGTTCAAATGTATCGTGTCTTAACAAGCTCTTCATTTCAAGTGCTCAAATTCTGTTCTTGAAATGCCAGCCCCTCAAACCCTGCCTGAATTCTAAGGGAAGCCCAGCCTGTTTCATCTTACAAATCATGCTCTGAATGGAAAGCTTTATTCAAAGAAATAGAACCAATTTACATCAATTGTGTGATGCCTTCTGTATAATACAGCAAATATTGATGCAGCTCTGGAAAATGGCTTATGCCTAGCAAAAAAGAATATGCCACGTGCTGCTTCTTAAATTTCTTGTATCTACAGTTGGTCAGCTGGACCTATAATATAATGGTCTGACATTTCAAGGTTGATTTCTGGGGGGGGGTTCTTTCTTTTTTTTGTGTGGTTGTTGTAGTTTTGTTGTTTGTGTTTTTGTTGTGGTTTTTTGTTTGGTTTTGGTTTGTTGGTTTTTTTTTAAATTCAAGGGACTGTTTCTCCGCACTTTGAGTGAAGGTTGTTCTTTACTGCAGCATGGAAGGAGACCTTTGTAGAAATAGCTGCAAGTCCTTAGCAGGGTTTGTACTGGTATTTGGGGAAGTATTTGTGGATCGAGTACAGGCTGTGACTTGTTATATTGAAGAAGGCAATCAATCGTTCCTTTAAATAAAAACTTAAGACAACTGACTGTTCCAGGTAGTTTTACTAATAAATAATAACGAGCTCATAAATGTATTCTTTCTTTCCTGCCTCCCACTTGAAATATTTCTCTCCAATACTGCACTCTTCTTCAGGAAAACTGATCACAGAATACTTCAGCATAGCTCGGACTCTTGTGGTTCAACTGATCCAACGCCCTTCCTCATAGTAGGGCCAGCTTTGAAGTAAGATCTAGCTTAATAGAGCCTATGCAATGGTTTCTTTGTATACACATCTTGCAAGTCTTAAACTTTCTTTTAAGTACAAAATTTCCACAATTTTTGAGGTAGGAGAACTTAACATGCATGGGCGTTTTGGAACCTATTGTCTCATACTGGTTCGGTGCTTCTGAAAGCCCAGCACCAGGTATTAGGAAATAGTGGACACTGAAAACTTCATGGTATGTGAACTGTCTCAGTATTGCCCAAGCACTAGGTATTCTTTCTGTATCCTGATCAGATAAATATTCCTAAGAGTTGTCATCTTTTATACCAAGGCATCTGAACTTTGATTAGAAGTTTAAATAAGTTTTGTTTTGCTCTCTTTTCAGGCTACTGAAGGTCCCTGCAATTCTCCAAAACCAGGTATGCTGGACTTTGTCAAGAAAGCCAAGTGGGATGCATGGAATTCTCTTGGCAATTTGTCTCAGGTGACAATACCTATAATTTCACTTAGATGCTTTGTAGATTACTCTACCTTGAAGTGCCTGATCTGTAAGTGAATGGCTGATGTGTAAACATATTACGTGCTAGTTGAGTGACTCTGCTTCAGACACCAAAATGTTTTGCACTGTATTCTACAGTCATTTCACTGCTTCAATGTTTGGAGATTTTTTTACTGTGTAAGCCTAGTTCTGCATTATTACTACCAGCTTGTATCAGTGTAACAGATCTTACCTATGTGGTGATTTCCAATAAAAACTGTTTTTCACATTATATTCTGTTCTGCTGTTCTCTTTAAGAAAGATGGATTGAGCTTCTCAGTTTTTACAACAAAGAACAAATCTGTGAATCCAGCATATTGATAACTCATTTTAAAAAGTCGGTCTCTTATGCCACTGACTAAAAGACTTGAAAAAAGTGGTGTAATGAGAGCCTCTCTTCATTCTTTCTCAGCATAGCTTGACATCTTTAATACCTTTCATAACATTTAGAGAAGTCTTTACTTCAAGTGAAGCAAGAAGGAAGAATGTGGATGCAAAGATATGTAAGCTTTCTCTTTTCATGCAGCCTGTAGTAAGTCTGACATCACATGCAGCTATCACAATTTCTTCAGCTATTATTAAATGAAGGAAACATAAGCTTTACAAACCAGCTGTGTCACTGCTGCATTAGGCCTGCTTTTCAGGAGTACTTTCTGAGGTCAGTCAAAGATATTACTTAATACAGAGGGGATTTTTGCATTTTTTTCTTTTAAAAGAAAACATGTTTGCATAATTTCATGAACATAACATTCTTTTACTGCTTTGGGGTTTTTGGGGTGTGTTTTGGTTTTGGGTTGGTTTGTTGGTTTTTTTTCTTTTTTCGAGATGGCTTTGCAGTTTGTAAGAGTAGCCAAGAAACACCTAAGGAGAAGAATCTGCTCTTGAAGTTATAGTGGAGAGGAAATACACAATTTCATGCGCAACAGAGTATGGATTATAGAATTGTTCAAAGTATATTATCCTTTCAAGAAAATAGGTTGGAACAACCAAGAACTCACAATTCTTCTAAATCACTGCTTACTGTAGAAACAGGGAGGCAGGATTCTTTAGGCTTTTGCGGGTCATGTTTGTGCTAAATAAAAATTAGTGTCTTCAAGCAATTTTAAAATGCCATAGACCCATTTCAGCACTCTTATTTTCAGCAACACATGTTCTAAAATAAAAACTTTTATTTTGTTGGAAAAATGTCCAACTGGAAAGCAGAAACAAAGGATTAGAAATGTGTAAATGATGGGAATATGGCCAAGGTCTCTCTGGTAATCTTAGGCATGGATGAGGGCATTTCTTCAACAAAATAAATGTCATCATCCCAGCATCTACGCATTTTTATTTTGCGGATCCATTGCTGCTGCTTTCCAGATGACTTTAAGCATGATCTGCAGTGTTTAAATACAGTATGTTCCCCTTCTCACCCTTATTAGAATGCTTTCTAACTGATTTTTTTTTTTTTCTTTTGTCCTGAAGCACAACAATTAATAGCATAACAAACTGATTTCCATTTCGACCCTTGGTAATCTTGTGTGATTTTTTTTTTTTTTTCTTTTCTTTCATTATAGGATAATGCCAGACAGAAATATACTGAACTTGTCTCAAGTCTGGTCTCTGCAGAATCTGCTGGCCAGAAGAAAGATGCTTCTCCAGAAGAAAGCAGACATGATGGCTATGAAACAATACTAGTTACCACAAAAAACAATATCACAAACATAATGTTTAACCGACCTGATAGGAAAAATGCCATCAACCATCAGGTAAAGAAATTAATTTGGGGAGGATTAATGATTTTTTTCTTTCCTGGGTAAGCTACTTAAGTTTTTAAAGAATCATTACTACAGGTTTAGCAGAACTGACTGAAGCGTGGTGGTCTGAATTTTATGAGGGCTTAGTATCTTGACTCAGATGACAGCCTAAGGAATAAATATCCAGTACAAAATGAAACAATTCAGCTAAAATTTTACAGATTGGTCTTTTCTGTGTCTTTTTTGTTTCTTTCAAACTTAAAACGGGATTACAGTTTGCACTGAACTAAAATGGCAAACTACAGGAAGACTAGCCTGTTTTGTGGAGAAAAGATTTTACTGTAGCCTTATGTATAACAAAGCACATATGCAGCCTGCTTTGGCTCAGCACTGTTGTGTATGTCTGGATAGTCTTCCAGTTCCCATAGCTAACTTCATGAGGAAGTCCATCCTGTCGGAAACATGATCATCCTGTTTCACAACTGCAAAGGTACCAGAACAGGGACTTCACCCCACTGCTGCCAATTCTTTTAAGATATTATTTTCCCCACTTAAACTACTTCTCAGTTTTTAAAATTAGCTGTTTTCAGTTAATGTTTGTTTTCCAAAGGACCTTATTTTGTCCTTTAGATTTGCATCAGAAGTCTTGAGTATTGCAAGCCTGTGTCTTTATGGTCAGAAATACCTCACATGTAATACTTAACTTTCTGTGGATATTAATTTTTTTCATACTTAAAAGGACCATAGTTAATCTGTCTCTCAAGTTCCTTGTTGTTAGTGTGAATCTCCTTTTTCCTATCTTTTGCAGCATCACATTTGTACTTTGTTGATTTTCCTCTTATGCAGATGTACAGAGAAATTATCAAAGCACTTCAAGAAGCTGGAAAAGATGATTCTACCGTAACAGTTATTACTGGTACCACACTTCATATGCCTTTCTTAGATTTGTTGTATATTATGCCAAAGTACAGTACTGACATGAACTATCTACCTGTATTTAGACTAAGGTAGAATTGTGTAAGTGAGGAAATTCTTTCCACTAGTATAGAGCAAAGATTTTCCAAAGTGTTTTGGCAAAATTCTTTCAAGGTGGGTTTCAAATTCTTTAGCAAGCTTGCTGTTACATCAAAACATCTTTCTGAGATGAGAAGATACTCCTATGGGCTTTATTACTTTTGAGTAGCTGATATATCTGTTCCACAGCATCTTTACTACTGCTTTTGAAGTTCACTGATATGGGTTCAGCCAATTTTCTCTACCTCTGTGGAACATACTGAAAACAAGCTCCTCAAATCCTGCACTGGCATGGCCAGTAGGAAGTTTACATTGCATATTTACCTATGATCATCAGAAAAAAATGGTATTTTTATGTTCTGTGGCTGTCATAGGAAAGGATTGGCCAGGCAAGCTGCAACCTGGCCCAGCTGTTTACATCGCAGTCACCAGATGTGTGCAGCTGGATGACTACAGCAACAGTGTGAAAGGGCAGCCCAAACTCATGCTGCCTGTGAAATCTAAATGCTCTGGGTACTTGTCATTTGGGTTCTCTATAGGACCCTTTGGTCCATCTCTGATGCTGATCGCACGAAACAGTGGCAAGGGCAGGTGGGAGGGACAGAAGGGCTGAGGGCAGGTGCTGCCTGGCTGGTCCATCGTCATTGCAGATAGGTGTACATTTAGGAAATTAGCCAAAACTTGAGCTTTGGCTGGCAGCTAAGTAGCGTGGACACCAGGTGAATTTGGGCTTAAGGCTGTTTACTCATTACTTCTGAGATAATTGCATACATATTCTTCTCCACTGTCTTCTTTACCCACACCTTGTATTCCCAGGATGCTGAACTTCCTTTCAGTAGCAGTGACTAGGCACAACAACCCTTACAGAATAAGAAGGGTAGTTCACACAACTGGCATGTCTAACACATACATAGCTAGGCGAAAATAGCAAGCACCCCTGCACAAACCTTTCTTTTCCATTTTACGTGTTTAGTAAGAATACTGCAGCGGAAAGTAATGGATGTACTAACCAGTGAAAGGTCCCATCCTATGAATGTCCTCATGGAATATAGGATGATTTAGACAATTAAATCATGTAGTCTAGCTTTTAAATACTCCTTACTTTTTTGATGGTGCTTCAAGCTGACTTACACATTAACTAACAAGTTATCTGCTTCTTACTGAAGAATGTATCTTTCAGTGCAATGATCTCAATGCATTGCTGTCAGCCTTATCCTTAGAATGCTATGCCTTTTCCTTAATTGGTCATAAAAAAGATGAAACTTCTACCACATATTAAATAGGTTATTCTGTCTACTTTTGATTCCTTCATCAGTTTGAAGGCGGATGAAGGGAGATGCATAAACTTACATTTCCATTTTCCTTTTTAAAAAAAAAAAAGTTTCTCACATCTTACTGTGTGAATGATTGTGAACTGACAGAAAAAAAACCGGAGCAAGTATGCAGGGAAAGAAATAAAATATATTTTTCCATCTGATGCTGTTACAGAAAAAAAGAAAATTATTTTTCCCCCTCAAATCTTTCAGATTTAATGTTCTTTGGCTTTTACCCATTGTTTTTCAGCGAATTGTCAGTCAAAACTTATTCTTAAACCATAGATGTCCTTTAAGGTAGTGTGTGTACTTTGAGACAATCCCTCTAATTACTTAATAATGTTAGACACTTTGAATGAAATTCCTTTGTAAATGTAATAAATTGAAGCTTCTCTTACCTACTCAGAAACCATTGGTGCATTTATTCATATGTGTTCTTTGCAGGAAATGGAGACTATTATAGTAGTGGAAACGATCTGAGTAACTTTACTAACATCCAACCTGGTGAAATGGAGAAGATGGCAGAAGATGGAGCAGTGTTACTCAAGTAGAACATCTTGGTTTCATATATGCATAAGTTACTGTAATGGGTAAAATATAATTTGCAGGCATTGTTAGAAAAAACGGCAGCAGGGGCCCAGTTATGCTACGATACCTCCATTTAGATGACTGTGTCCAAGGGCTCACCATAGGCTCAAACAAAAACGTCATGTGGGAGAAGTAGTATTAATTGTATGAAATAAATGAGGAAATTAGGTGAATATTAGAAATCTTTTTAAGTACAGTGATGCTAAAGACTTGATTTCATTTTTTAGTCCCTGAAGTACATACAGATATAATGACAAAATCATTATTTTGACTCTATAGTTTGTAAGCTGCAATGAAAAATGTGTGGGTTTTTTGATATCCAACAGCGTCTACACTAGCAGGACATGCTAAAATACCTTCACTGTCAGACTTCTTTGAACAGAGACTAGGTGTAATGAACTTGTGCAAAACTGCCCAGGAATTCTGATATCTTGGTTCCATCTTTGAGTCTGAATCTACCTGTTAAACTAATCTATTTTCTAAGGCCAAGGAGATCAAGGACATCATCTGACACAGGGGCTGAACTGTTTTGGGGTTGTTTGGTTGTTTTTTTTTTCAGACTAACAACATGTTTCTATTTAGGCAGATTTTGTCGTCTTTTACTTCTGTTTGTGACAATTACATCTGAGATGCTTGCAAGTTGGATTGCTTCCTCAAGCACTTGCAGTTGATGGAAAATCTAACATACGCAGAAAAGCAAACAATGTTTTTTATTTATATATTAAAGATGAACTGCAAGTGAAGTACTCAGTTTTGCAGCTTTTACTTAGACAAGCTGTCTGTGGATCACAGTTGCCCCTACAAAGTGATGATAATGCAGTCCAAATCTATTGCAAAGATGTTATTCAGTGGTATCTGGCAAGCGTTCCAGCATGCAGTGTTTCGTAGGGTGTTCAACACAATGCATAGTGTCGTGTACTTCATGGTCCTCCATCTTGCTCTTCTGAGAAGACTGTATTTGCTACGCTGTTACTATTACAGAAGCACAGTGCTTCATTACAAGTGATGCACAGAGATGCCAGAGAAGTGTTCTTACAACACTGTTCACTTCTGAAAAATATTATATTTTGAGAATGTATTGTGCACTTCTTGCATGGAGGAGTAGCTGTCGAATGAAATGAAATGCTCTCTCTCAAACCCATGCAGAATGGCACTAGGGAATTCCGTGTTGTGGTAGCATCACAATTTTGGAGCCTGCTGGGGTTTCACTGCAGAACAGAATCTGTGAAGGGAATGGATAACCCATGGGTGGAGTTGGGATGTATAGGCAGATAGATAGGGCAAAAGACTGTTACTATTAGTGAGCTGTATTCAGTAACTGTAGCTGAAGAGGGCAGCACTTTCATAACCTGACTGCAGGAACTAGGAAGGCTGTGCTGACATGTACGTGTTTGATTCTTAGTTGGGAAGGAAATGCAGGTATTTCAAATAGTTCTGATTTTCCTTGTCAGAATTCATTTGGGAAAGGGACAAAAACATATGCTACATAGAATCTAGCTCATGGATTTTGTTATGCACTATCTAATCACATGTTTTGCAAGTTGTTTATATTTGATGAAAAAGACTAGGATGTGTCTTACATTCTGTTTTTTCTTCTCTCTAGAGAGTTTGTGGGTCATTTTATTGATTTTCCTAAACCACTGATTGCCGTGGTAAATGGTCCAGCTATTGGAATCTGTGTAACCGTCCTTGGATTGTGTGACATTGTCTATGCTTCTGACAGGGTAAGTACATTACATAGCTGATCCCAAGGCAGTCTTTAAGCTTCTTTCCATAGCAAATATTATTTGGTTTGGGGTAATCTGACAGAAAAGAACACAGAAGTGTAAAGGGTTTTTATATCATGTCAAGGAACATCTCTATTAATTACCAGCACAGGGGTCTGTCAGCCAGTGGTTGACATGCGTGGAATTTCCCTGCTGTAGTTATGGTTATCAAGTTCCTGACTCCAGTTTAGAAACTCTTTACTGTATCAGTGGCTACAGTAAAGACCAGCTGATGTGAAATGATGGTTGTAAGGCCCCTTCCAGGTGTGGGAGGGGGAGGAAAAGATTATTATGGAATGGAAGTAACTGGCATTTTGTCTAATCTGTGTTCCAAGGTAACTTTGGAAAAGCTTTGTTTTATTCAACTTAAGATTTCTTGTAAGGTAACTTTCCAAGTACATAATCAAAAGCTGTATTAAGGCATAGCACAGAATCCCATTATATGGCTTATTTTTTATGTTCTCACATTTGTATAAGGTTATTAAACAGATACAGAACTTAACCCAAGGTCTTAATTAAATTTAGGCAAGCTTTTGCTTGCAGAAGTGTCTGTGATGGGTGGTACTTTGATTCCTGCTTCAGCACTGTTTCAGATTTTTCCTCAAAGTCGCTGCTGGATTGAGTTTGTCACTATGAGACTGAAGAAAATTGAGCTGCAAGGGACCAACTCCTTCTGCTTGCCCCATTATAGGATCAGCTAGGACCATGTCACTCCTGACATATGCTTGTATAATGCGGATGGTTTATTCAGTCTATTCTGGTCCCTAGGTCTCTTCTTTTACTAGAAAATTCTTGGGTTCTCCCTCTTTCTTCCCCCCAGTCTGATCTTTTTTTTGCTGCAGGGCGAACCTATTGTTTCTTGTTCCTGAATTTAAAGAAGAGATGATTTTCATCCTCCCTTACAGTAGCTGTAAGTGTGCTTAGCCATCAGTGTACTTAGACTATTAGATATATCTCAGGTTTACATCCACTTTCTCAGTCTCTTTTTTTGAGCTAAGCATTTGCAGTTCATTCAGTTTTTTCTCATGTGGCCTGCAGTCACATTCCTCTGGACTCCTTCCAGTTGTTCTGTGTCTCTTTAAGCATAGTGGTACGAGCTGGGCACGTCACTCCAGCTCATGTCTTACTGATGCAAAGTAGGGCAGAAGAACTTCTTCACATTCTGCAGGCTGTATTTCTGTTTTGATATCCCACAGTGTTACTTGGTTTACATACTTGTGATCTGCTGTAACACCTGGATCCCTTACTGTAGAGTTGCCAGTTAAACAGTTGTTCCTATTGTATATTGTATTCTGTATACCAAGTTATTTCTGCCAAACTTTGGCTTGTCCATATTCAATAGTATCTTCTTACTTGTACCTCTCCATTTTATTAAGACTATTTGAATTCTAATCACTCTCCCCCAGCATATCATCTCCTTACAGCCATAAATTAGTATAGATTTAGTTGAAGTTTAATACAAATAAGCATTAAATGTTTTGCCCTGTTAATATTATCCTTGTTTCTTGAATGATTTGAGGTTGTACTTGAACTTCCTTTTACTAGTCATATGCATAATCATTGGTAAATGCATCTTATTTTTGCCTTGTATTTCTATTTTTTTTAATCTCTGTATGCTTATATTAGTTTAATACTTAGTTTTCTGATGTAGTTTTCACTTTCTGTGTACTTGTATTTAAAGTCAGTGACGAGCTCATGATTTAGCTAAGACAATCTGTTAGTGCCTGCCTGCCTGCACTGGGACAGCTTTTGCGTGTGCCCTTGGTAACAGCTCTTTGGAGATTTCTGTAAGATCTGTCCTGGTTTTGGCTGGGATAGAGTTAATCATCTTCCTAGCAGCTGGTACAGTGTTATGGTTTGGGTGTGGTATGAGAAGAATGTTGATAACACCCTGATGTTTTCAGTTGTTGCTAAGTCGTATTTAAACTAAGTCAAGGACTTTTCAGCTTCTCAGGCCCAGCCAGCAAGAAGGCTGGAGGGGCACAGGAAAGTTGGGAGGGGACACAGCCAGGACAGCTGACCCAAAGTGGCCAAAGGGGTATTCCATACCATGTGACATCATGTCCAGTATATACACTGGGGGGAATTGGCCTTGGAGGGGATCACTGCTCAGGAATTAACTGGGCATCGGTCAGCGAGCAGTGAGCGATTGCATTGTGCATCGCTTCTTTTGTGTATTTCAATCCTTTTATTATTACTGTCACTTTACTGTTGTTATTAGTGTCATTGTTAGTTTCTTCCCTTCTTTTCTATTAAACTGTTCTTGTCTCAACCCGAGAGTTTTACCTTTTTTTTTTTTTTTCCCCAATTCTCTCCCCCATCTCACTGGGTGGGGGGGAACGGGGGGAAGTGAGTTGAGTGTCTGCATGGTGCTGAGTTGCTGGCTGGGTTTAAACCACGACAGGTCTAAGTTAGCCTTTCACTTAGGAAAGTTCTCATGAAGACTAACCTATTAACTTCAAGTTTATTGAGGCCTTTTCAAAGGTGATTGTTCTCTATTATTCCCTTTCCAGGATTGTGAACTCCCATGCAGTAAGGTCATTCTCATCCAAATTACTACTTAATTTCACATTCTCCAGTAGTTTGGTTGGAGCGCCTTAGGCGTTGACTACCTAGTCCAGAAATGGCCAGCTTTACTATGTCCAGGATCTGGTTTTATTCTCAGCCACGTTTTCCCAGAGCAGATCATTACCAGCTGCATTCGCGGGACGCTGCACAGCCCACTCTGACAACAGATGAGCATTTTGGGTGGTCAGTTAACATTGCTTTCTGCGCTGGATTTTGCTCCGCTTCATGGGGCACCAGTTTGTACCTCTGCTGTAGTTAATCTCACCTTGCTTAAGCATGAACAATACTAGCCAGTAGTCTGTCAGATGTTGTCTAATCTTTTCTTACAATGATATAAATGTCACTTTCATGCTAGGAAGTCTATTGGTCTGTCTTACTGTATGCCCATCTGTAGTACAGTAAGAGGTGATTACCTTCTATTACTGTGAAAGCTGCATTGGCAACTTTTGCACTCTTTGTTTATCAGTTCATATTTTTAAATGGAAGTAAAGTCAAGCATTTTGTCTTCCTTGCTTAAAGCTGATGTGAGCTGTCAAAACATAAAATTCTGTAGTTCAGTTCTAACTTGCAATTAGGGTGTCGTTTTGTATGATCTTATGATGCATTTCTGCCACAGGTTCTTTTTGAATTTGGGTAAAATTTGAGGAAGGAAGATTCAGTCACTTGAATTTTTCAGGACTAGAATAAATTTAGTGTGCCTTGAGAAAGCAAAATGCTCTTTACCTCTTAAGTTATTTGCGCTATGTGTTTAATAATTTTTAGGGCAGATGTGTGTGAACATCCTTTCTGTAAAGATTTTGCACATACAAATTAGTTTCTCTAAGCACTGTATTCATACAAGGTAACTTCATCAATGGGGTTGTTGTGATAAGGGAGTTGAATTATACAGACAAAGTCAGCTCTTGGGTGCATAGAGAGGATGAAGCAGTGTTAAGGCATAGTGTTTAAAGACTATTATGGTAACAGTTCAGATATATTTCTGGTGAACTCTGTCACAGTAGAAGCTTTAAATGAAAACTAAGTCCTAGTACTTTAGTTCCCTGCTCTGTTGTGAAGTTTGCTTTGTTTTGTCTTTTTTTTGTTTTTTTGGTGTTTTTTTTTTTCTTCTTCTACCCCCAGGCTACATTTCACACCCCATTTAGTCAACTTGGACAGAGCCCAGAAGGATGTTCCTCTTACCTGTTTCCAAAAATCATGGGCTTAGCCAAGGTAAGAATATCTGCACTGTATGTGGGATCATCTGACCTTTGTGTGTTGGTATCCTCCAACTGTAAGAGCAAGCAGAGTCACAGCAAGAGTCCTCAAAGAAAGCTCCTGTTCGCATCTTTTGAACCAAAGATCAAGAAACGTAATGACAGTGTCAGCACAGGCACCGTAACAGAGTAATGACCACTTCTAAAGCCGTACTGTGATACTGATGAAGGTTTTCTTTCTCATGGCCTCCTCTACCTTCTCAAGACAATTTCTATATGGTGAAAGGTTGTATCTTTCTTCCAGCAATGGGAGGGAATGATATAAAGAAGGGTTAAAAAAGAAAAAGAAAATAAGAGCACTTGTAAGAAATGTCTTGGTAGGCTGCCTCCATCAAGCAAGGGAGCAAGTGTTGCAGGGCTTCTGCCAACCCTATGGGAAACCTGTATTCAACCATTCCTCCAATAGTGAATGTGAAACAATCCATTTATGTATTTACCTCCAGACCTTTTATATTGTCTGTTTTGTTGTAATATACATTGGTCTTCTGTTCATACTGTTATTTTCTCTAATCTAGAAATAAGGAAACTAAATAATAGTAAAGAAAAACAAACAAAAAAAAAAGAAAAACAAACAAAAAAAAGGAGAGACAGCAGAATCTAAAATTTCTTTTCTCAGACCGGCATAACTCCCTTTCTGCTTCTTTTGATATCCCACAGAAAAAGTCTGGATAGTTTCAAATACTTATCTGATATTACTGCTTGCATTAATATAATGTATTTTTGTTGAGCAGGGTTTAAATCTGTAAGGAGTAGAGCAACTGCTTCATAAACATGCAAGTATCAAGGGCAATCTGTTCAGTGAGATACAGCCTACCAGTACATGTTCTAGAAATCTTGGAGTCACTGCAGGAAGTGAACAAACACATTTATGATGAGGTAATGTCAGGTGACAGCCTTGAAGCTCTGCACAAAAAGACATGTAGACTCTTGGTGAACAGTAGGAGCTGGAGGCCAGTCACTAGTGGTGTAGCCCAGGGTCTACTGGGTCTAATACTTATTTAACCTCTTCATTATGGCCCAGATGATGGGACTGAGTACACCCTCAGCAGATGATACAAAACTGAGAGGAATGGCTGATGCACCAGATACGTTGCTAGTCAGAGAGACCTGGACGGGCTGGAGAGTTGGAGAATCCTGTAGACTTCAGCAAAGGAAAAGGCAAAGTCCTGTACCTGGGAAGAAATAATCCCGTGCACCAGTGCATGCTGGGGGCTTACTGGCTAGAAAGCAGCTTTGCAGAGAAGGACCTGTGCTTCCTGGTGGACAAGTTGCCCATGAGCCAGCAGTGCACCCTTGCAGCAAAGGCCAACAGTATGCTGGGTTGCATTAGACGGAGTGTTGCCAGCAGGTTGAGGGAGATGATTCTTCCCTGCTGCTCAACACAGGTGAGACCAGAGCTGGAGTGCTGTGTTTGGGTCTGGGCTCTAGCTACAAGAGATACATGGACATACTGGAGCAGGCCCAGCAAAGAGCCACAAAGATGATTAAGGCACTGGAACATATTACGTATGAGAAGAGGCTGAGAGAGCTAGGACTGTTTTTCCTGGAGCAGAGAAGGCTTGGGGGAATCTTACCAATGTTTATAAATACCTGATGGGACGGCGTAAAGAAGATGGTGGTGCCAAATGACAGGACCAGAGGAAAGGGGTACAAATTGAAACACAGGAAATTCCATCTGAACGTAGAAAAATAATTTTATAGTGAGGGTGGCGAAACATGGGAACAGCTTGTGCAGAGATGCTGTGAGGTCTTCATGCTTGGAGAAGTGTCTTCATCCTTGGAGATACTCAAAACCCAACAGGACACGGTCCTGGGCAGCCTGTTCCAGCTGACCCTGCTTGAGCAGGGTGTTAGAACTAGACAGTATCTGGAGGTCCTTTCCAACCTTACCTATTCTGTGATTCTGCGTTCTTTTCAGAGGGCAGACATTAACGAGCAAGAGTAAAATAAAATGTGACTTGGAAGCTTGTACCTTTCCTGTCAGATTACTCAAGTCTTGTATCTCGTTGAATCACACTTTCTACTTTTCTTGGTACAGGCAAATGAGATTCTGCTTTTCAATAAAAAGCTGACAGCAGCAGAAGCCTGTGCCCAGGGTCTTGTGACCGAAGTCTTCCCTGACAGGACTTTTCAGAAGGAAGTTTGGGCAAGATTAGAAGCTTATGCAAGCCTCCCCAAAAATGTCAGTATTTTAAATTTTTCTCCACCTTGTAAGCCTATAGCATTCCCAATCCTCCTGCCAAACCTATCCTGTTATTTGGTTTCACTTCATCCTTAATTGAAATAACAAGGCTCAACATGTTTTCCTTCAAGCACAGATCTGCCTGTATGCTACAGGGAAACAGATACCTCTCTTTGCCCTGGCTGAATCTAAGACAGTGCACTGTATACAGAGATTCAATGGCTGAAAATCCTTAAAAACTAATTAATTAATTCACCTGCAGTCTGTGTGCATGCCTTGGATGCCTTCTCTTAGATTTCTATTTTGGCAATAGTTTATGTTTAAGAGCCTTACCGCTGGTTCTACAATATTGATTGTACTGTGTGCACAGCGGGTGCTCAAGATGACACTGGGTGGCTTTACTTTTGCTGGGTTCAGTCATCCTGCTCACTAGTTTAGTTTTTGCAAAACTACTTGAGTCACAATGGTATTATATTACATTGGACAAGAGGAGACACTTGTGCCAGCTGGTGATAAAGTAGATTGCATTTGGCACTGCAGTTGAACAGGTTTTGCTTCTTATGCCCACATACTCTGATTATGAGCACTTAGTGGGCTGCTGTTTTGCTTCCCGTGAACCACCTCCACCTTACTAGCAGTCTTAGTGATTAAATGCAATAATTGCTTCCAGCAAAAAGGTTGACTAAAAGCTAAAACATACGATATTAATACAACTCAGTTGGAATTCCAACATGTTTATTGTGCTGTTTTCTGAAACATTAAATTAAGGTATAGAAACCATAACTTCCTAATGTTCCTGTCTTTCTCCTCCAGTCCCTGGCAGTGTCAAAGCAACTGTTACGAAGTATGGAAAAGGAGAAGCTCCATGAAGTCAACAGTAAAGAGTGTGAAGTCCTGAAGGAGAGGTGGTTATCTGATGAATGTATAAATGCTATTGTCAGCTTCTTTCAGAGGAAATCAAAACTCTAATCTTCACCAGTAGAATAATTCACGTTCTGGCAGTAGCTTAATTTGCCCTGATCATTAATAAACTTTCTCTTCAAATAATAATTCTTATACCTTTTAATGTGGTATATTTCTGTTCTGAGTACTAGGTTAAAACTGGTTCATAAAATTAATACAATGTTATGTGCCTTGGATCCATTACGGATATTTAGGTTGGGAAAAAAAGGTTCATTATGCTATGGGCAGCAATGATGTTTCTGAATAATACTAAAGCAGCTTGTCTTCCAAAAGAAGCCCCAGATTCAATAGCACCGTATTTTGATAACACTTCAATAAGTGTCTTATGAGTTATTCTTTTTATTCATCTGTGGGGAAGGAAATACTGTAATGAAAAAATAAATAGTAGTATTTAATTACCATTGTGCTGATTCTTACTCCTTCTGTTAAACATCCTCAGTGAGAGGAAAAGTAGTTCCTGGAGGTGTGTTAAGATAATAGTCTTATAAAAAAGTATTCACTTGACTGACTTCAGGATTCTCAAAGATGTTTGTTGTGAGCTTTATGGTTCTAACCTTAAATATATTTTTTCATTAATTGCTTCATATTGCCCTTTTTCTGTGAAAAATCCCATTAAAGATAGTATGACCTTTTACTGTAGCCATTTTGGAGTTAATTTGACAAAACAATTATTTTTCAACAGAAAATTTCTTCACTGTTCGTGGATGTCTTTGGGTAGAGAGTGTGCCAGGCACTGCAGAGGACAAGGTCAGGCTGCTGGAAGTAGGTAGGCATTTGGCTCATGCCAACGGAAGGAAATCATGGAGAAGCAGCAGTTACTCATCCAGAAAAGTCTCTCATTGATGAGCTGATTCTTGTAAACAAACCAAAACAGAACAAAAAAAACAAACAAAAAAACCCCCACAAAAACCCCAAAAACACCCAAGACAAAAACTCCACTTTAATTTCAGTGCTCTAGACTCTGATTCTCAAGAGTGTTGACGGTGAAAAAGCCAAAAGGTAGCACTCCAGTCCTGGCCCCATGTGCTTAGGCAGGTACATACATAAAACCAGGGTTGCAGCGACTGCCTACAGGCAATGCAAAGGGAGGCTGGGATAGGTGCAGCACAAGTCTCGGAGGACGCTGGTTTCTCGTCTGGATCCAAGTGCCAGAGCACTGGGGCGCAGCGCGAGGGTGGGAGCTGCTGGAGCAGAGCAGCAAGCCACCAGAAATGGATGGCTTTGGGTGCTGCCAGAGTGCCTTGGCAGAGACTGGTGGTGCTGCTGCTGGGAAGTCACCTGCACCCGTGCAGCACAGACATGCAGGATGGCTGCTCGGCAGTGGCACCGCTGCCTCGTGAGGTAAGCAGGTCTTAAAATCCTGACTTTGCCTCCAAGGTGATACCTGGTCATTGGGATTTAACTACGGAGAAAGAACAAGAGAAATGGGATCAGAGAAAAAGAAAACAAGAAGCGTAGGTATACATCACTCAGCTATGCTACAGCAGTTAAATTTGATGCTAAGAAGTTTTAAAAGGTTTTAGGGTCCTTCTTAACCCTCTGTGAGAGTTGATGCTGCCACACAGGATTGCCAGCAAAACCAAGTCTGCGGTCTCACACAGTGTGGCAGAAGCAGGGCCAACAGAAACATGAGGAGAGGGAAGCAGTAGAGAGGTATGGGGGAGAAGGAGAGGGTGGAACTGCCATGGAGGTCTGAGACTTGGACCCAGCTCACAGGAAAGAGAGGGAGACCAAAATAATTTCCTGTTGTCATGAAATAACATGGAAAAGGGCTGGGGAGGGCGTGCTTCCAGCAGATGTGAAACAGCCAAGGGGCAGCAGGGCTCTTCCCCCTTCCCTACCAGCACCCAGAGAAGGGACGCACCTCCAGGCCCCACGACATGGTGGCCACCTGTAGTGTGGCAGTGGTGGGTGGGGGAAGAGGGCGGCATTCACGGGTGGTCATGCTGTGGGGTCAAGAGTGGCTTGAGGCCCAGGGGGTGGTGGCGGGAAAGGCAGTGAGAGAAGCAGCTGAGGCAGAGACCTGGGTGGGAGCCAAGTGCCGCCGACAGGCTAGGCAGGCTCAGGGCTGCCATGGCATCCTAGCTGTGTGAGGTGGTGGCCTCTACCATCCCACCTAGGCCCGCCCTGCTGTGGCCAGGGCAGCTCTTGGGCCCCCCGTGGGGTGCGAGGCTTTGCTGGCTGCAAAATGGCAGCAGTTGTGCGGGACAAGGAGGAGGCCGAGAGCTGTGGCCCTGGCCCGTGGCAGCCCCTGGGGTTGGGGCAGCACAGGGGATGTGCTTTTGGGACCGGAGGGTGAAACAGCTTTGTCTTGCCAAGGCTTTTGTGGCTCATGTGTTTTTTTTCTCTTTCACGCTGCTCAAGTGAGCCAAAGTCCCTGAAACACTTTCTGTGGGGTTTTTATGGCACTGTGGTGTTGGCACCATAGTGGTGGCCGTTGTTGGTGTACCCGGGGTAAACAGAAGTTGTTCAGTCTTTTGAAAGCTCTTTATCAGTGATAACATTTAGTTGATTTAGTAGTGCATCAACTATGTTATCAAGGGCATTTTGTATGTGTGCAATGTGTTTGTTTTCCTCAAGGAAAAATGCAGCTGTTAATAATCTGTTGATGGTGCAATAGCAGAATCAGGGTTTCCTTGATCAGTGGACACCAGCATATATCACTTACAGCAATGGGAGATGAAGCATTACTGGCTTTGTAGCGGATTAAATCTCTTGAAATATTATCTTTCTGTTCTGAATCTCCAATGAGAATAAATGAACATTGCTTCAAGGGAATGGTACTCCTGGGTGGTTTTAGTTAACTTTTGGAAAGTCAAATCATTGCCTCAGATCGCTAACGAAGTTCACTTCGTAACTTTTTTTGTTCACAAAACACTTGTTTCTGCCTAGATGCATCTTTAGTCATTTTTACACATTCTATACATGTCTGGCATTAAGACCAACAAAACGAGTCTGATGAATTGCTTCAAACGATTTCTATTTACTTCATATAACATATGAGCAATTTTAGATAATTTCTTCTGAAATACAGTCACTTTTAAATGATATTTATTATAATAAGATTGTGTGGACTACATCAAATGTTCCCTATGTTTCCTTCAAGGTACTACCATTGGGTGGTGTATGTCTTGCTAACACGGAGGCGCAATGTACAATAGGATTCAAGTCACACTTTGCACAATTACACATGTGCTCAGTAATGTTTGTATAAAGTCACAGGTAAATAAAATACATTACGCAATTACCAATGGCAAGATATCTAAACATAGTTTTGGAAAATAAGGTGTTCTAAGCTTACACTGGATATAAAACCTGTAACATTCATTGATTATATTCATTATAGTTATTGTTAATACAACACCTGTTTGACTAAAAGTAGCTTTGAGACCAGAAATTAAAAATCTAAAGTCTGTCAAAACCACAAACTCTGCATATAAGGCTATTGTGAAACATTAGTGACGTGCTCCATCTTTTTATCATAAATGATTCAGGGCGTTCGGGCTTCAACATGACGCTGGCTTTTGTGCTTCTGACATTGAATTTACAGTTCAGTTGTAAATAATCTCTAACAACTCTGCTGTGTTAAAGTGCTTCTCCCTTGTTCCAGCTTGTCCTGATTTTGGCTGGGATAGAGTTAATTGTCTTCCTAGTAGCTGGTACAATGCTGTGTTTTGGGTTGAGTATGAGAAGGATGTTGATAACGCCCTGATGTTTTCAGTTGTTGCGAAGTAGCATTTAGACTAACTCAAGGACTTTTCAGCTTCTCAGGCCCAGCCAGCAAGAAGGCTGGAGGGGCACAAGAAGTTGGGAGGGGAGACAGCC
>JAVKLA010000028.1:15193301-15210737 GCA_034782735.1 Sagittarius serpentarius | reverse complement strand
CATCCCACTGGGTGGGGGGGAAGTGAGTGAGCGGCTGCGTGGTGCTGAGTTGCTGGCTGGGGTTAAACCGTGACAGTGACATAAAGCTCCTTTTATGGGCAGCATGTGAAGTTCAGCTTCCTCATTCGAGAACAGGGTTTAGGAGCAGAAAAAATACAGGTAAAGTCACAGATTGACAAGTGTCACAGCTCAAAGGCACTGTCAAGAGTATTTGCAGGAGAAACTTGGTTTTGTCAAAAATCATGAATATTAGTTCTGCTGCTCCTGCTTGTAAGTTGTTCAGTGCCATTCTTACTCTCTGCTAGACTTCAGCTCAAATTCAATTAATTGCAGGAAGACTATTCTCCCATTAATTCCAATTGAGGTTTTTATACATTGGGTGAGAACTACGGCAACAGTGAGGTATGGGACTTACAAAAGGCTAAGACTTAAACAAATCTGTATAACTTTAGAACCAAAACCTCATTCATTGCAAGGGACTCAGCATAAAAATCTATGCTGCTAGTAAATGAACATTTACAAATGACATTAAAAAAAAAAACCCAAATCATAGCAGTCCTTTCCAAGCTACAGGCCCTCTGGTCTTGCCCCGTGCTCAAAGCAGGGTGAACAGCAGAGGTAAACCAGGTTGCTTGGCATCTCGTCTTGTTCAGTGCCGACTGCCTCCGAGGGTGGAAACGTCACCTGTCCAGTAACCTGTTCAGCACCAGCCGCTGGCCTCCCGTTACATCGCCAGGGTTTCCAGCAGCCTGCAAAACAGGCTGCTTTCCGCAGAGTATTTTCCTTCTGTTGTTATCTGCAGGAGAAGCTGCACCAAATCCAAGGTTTTTAGACCCTTATACTCCAGTCAGGTTGCAAGGAATGAAGTGGCTGTATTTCCAGCTTGTGCTAACTAAAAAAAAACCACATTTAGCCAGGGAGTTTTGCAAGTGGCAGAGGTTAAGAACAGCTTTGGAACTGATAGAAAAGTGGATACGCAGAATGTCAAAACCAGACTATTACCATTTACTCTGCTGGGACAGCAGATGTCTTAAGGTGGTCACCAGCCTTTCCATCAACGCGGAAGTCCACCTGCATCCTCTCTCTAAGAAATTGTACTGCCTCCTGATAATGTAACAGGTTCTGTGATAAATCTGCCTGCCCCAAGGGACAGGTCTATTGCAGCTGCAGGTCTAAACAGGCTTTCAAAGACCTGTTGAATGTACCAAAGAGACAGTTTAACTAACAGCCTATGAAAAGATCCATTTCCTGTAACAAAACAGGACTAGGGTTTTTGAGATGTTACTGGAGATCGGTGCTTTCTTTTCTAAACAGAAGGACTGGTTTGCCCCTTGCGAATGCAGAGGCGGCTTGGTGTGGGGGTACCACAGGCCCGGGGTGCTGGCATTCGGCCCTTGCTCTTAATGGGAGCCCTTGGAGAGAAAGCAGCCCCTCAGAACGCACCAGGCACCTTGCAGGTGCCACTGGTGGCTGGGCAAAGGAGTCACAAGAGTTTTCCTCATTCCAGCATGACAGAAGGCAGATGCCTTCTTGGGCCTGATAACGTCCTTTGCCAACTCCATGTTTCTTTTTAAAGCCGTATGGACTTTCTTTGCTTATTATTCATGGTAGCAGCTATCAGTCCCATTACTTGAAGAGGGTGGACTTCAATTGTCCTCAGTTACCCCCTCCTAGTTTCTTTTTACAAGAACACAAAGCCACGGTTGTTGCACTCTCACTTGAAAAGCAACACTTTTGAGACTGAACCATGAACGGTTTTAAGTAGACAGCGACTCCATTGGGATCTACTCTCTGGGCTGTGACCTATTTATTTCTACCTGCCCCTAAGTAGCTTTACCTTATTTCTCATTAACAAACTGAACACCGAATGTTTGCAAACATTCTTCATGCGTTTTCACTATTTTATGAATAATTAGCTCATCGCTACTTTGTAGAAAGATCTGGGCCACAATCATCAAAATCAGTGTTTATGAGGAAATAATTGAGACAATGACAAATTCAAAAGGTGTATGATGGAAGGAAGGGCCAAGGTTTTCATTTAGAGAAAGGAGTTGTTTGTCACAAGTTTAAATTATGTAAGTATTTAGAAAAACAAAACTAAGACATGCAAGCCTAGGAGACACGTTTGGTAGTTTTGCTTCTGTACCCACATAATCAGTATAACAAATATACTTAGATTAATAATTCGAGACATAATTTACAAGTTGAGATATGAAAATACGTACTCCATCCCCCTTCACCATGCTGCTTCTCCCATCTGACTAGCCTCAATTTTTTTCTTGTAAGAATTAACCTACAAATGTATCTGGCTTCCCTTCACTGTAACACAGTGTAATTCTTTCATCCCCTAACTCATACAGGCTAGTACCTCCCTGTAAAAGATAAAAGGCATGGGGAAAATCAAGTGAAATCCACATGAATTCTTTGGCACTGACAGGGCTTCCAAAACCAGGAGAGAGACAACTTAACAAAAGACAACAGCTGCATTTTACACATATTCAGGAAGACTTTTTCACAGATCCTTTAACACCTCTGACACCTATGCAGACAACCCCACTCAAAGAACTAATCTTTGTTTTTAGCGTATTTAAAAATTGTTCATATATTTAGCAGCTTTGCAGTGTGACAACTGTAAACACAATAGAAGACGGGATGCAAGTAAGTTTTAAGCATACTTTATTAATTTTAAGCAATTGCCACTTCCCAACATCTTCCACCCGAGTTACAACTTTACACATACTGTAGAAGATCGCTCTATCTCCAGTAGTATCACAGTCTGGTCTGCCTTCTGTGTACGGGTCAATATACACATAAGGGTTCTTCAGAGGTTTAATGCCACTTACCCTATGTATGGAGATAAAGTATTATTAAAAAAGTTTTAAAGGAATCATTATATTCTACCAAAAACTTTTAAACAGTAGTAGTTACACCAAGGTAATAAAATCACACTCTGACTGCATAGGGCTGGTATCTTGTTTGTCTGAATGCGTGGCAAACTAAGTATGTCAAACATGAAGCTCCTTGTCACCATGAGGGAGACGGAAACGGACAGTGATTAGCACAGTGGATTTAGCTAAACTTTCTACATGTAGGACCTCAGATGATACAAATTACATCTTCACGTACAGGAGGAAAAGGTAAATTATCCTCCCTCTTAGATCAGCTGAGAAATAGTTCCAGCCCGAAAGCTCCATTGCACAGCTGTTCTGTTTGCACCAAGCTGCAACCATCAGAATTCAGCTGACTGCAGCGGCGCTAGCAGCTACTCTGCTCTCCTCGGAGACCACAGGCTACTGGGACAGGTATTACCTACAACTGGAGAGGGTTCTTAACAGTGTCAAAATGTCCTCAATTGCAGAGGCTTTTGAAGCCAGAACTAAAGAGTTTCTATTGCTGCCAACAGGAAGCATCAGCTGAAGCTGATAGTGGATGGAGGACTGAAATCCACTTGGTTTGAATAACCCCTGTCAGCCACTCTGTATCAACAATAAAGTTTGACAGAATTAAAACACATAACGAACCTGCTGAAGTTAAAGAAAAAAGGGCATCATCTGCTTAAATATTTATAGTTAAACCACATATATTTTAACCAAATATAATGGCAGATTTTTTTCCTAAATTTCGTAGGTTTTGTACTGATCATTCTATCATTTTAAGAAAACTGGATTTAAACAGTAATTTACCTACATTTAATCACAATAAAAAGATCTCTTCAACCAGAAATGAAACAAACACATCTATGTAACAAATTCTAATACAGTCAGTACATTTCAGGAATTATCAGTACTGCAGCAGTGTTAATCAATTCTAAATTGGAATGCTGGAAACCAAAAGATTAAGACAGAACTACACGAAGAGCATTTTTCATATCTTTTATAGGACAGAAACCTTTGTTCATGTCTTCTGGTAGCCATCATCTTCTTTTGAGCTGCACCTACAACACAAAGAACAAGTAAACGAGCAACTTTATGCTTCTCCAGAATAGTTTAAAACAGTTCTGTAGGCATTAAGGGGCATCTTTTCTACTGCTTTGTTTCTGTATCACCAACTCATTTCATTGTTTTATAGTCCTATTTTAAGAATAAAGTACAAAGCAACAGAAAGAATAAGCTGTTACTACATCTGTGTAAAATTGCCCTCAGAAGCGCTATGTTGTAAAAGTGCAAGTTACTTTCTGCATTTAACTAGCAAGCAACTACTATTTCATTAAACGGGAAAGCTATTTTTTTCTATTTCCTGTATGAACAAGATACCTTAATATGTGGAAATAAGGAGAGATTACTTTTCATTAAGAATTTTACAATATAAATTGAGAAGAGACAGGCTGAAGGTTCCAAATAGGCACACAAAACCACCCATCTCCTGCTTGTTTTCGTAGTTAGTTCATTACATCTCCTCGGTGGGGTATTCCCCACCAGCAGAATGACTGCTTTGTGTCATTTTTCCATTCTTGAGTGCACTAAGAGTGCATGATTGTTGCCATTATGTACCTAGATGGATACAAAAACCCTTCTTAGTTCAAAGAAGTATTATAAAGTACGTGAAACCAGTGGGGTTTTCACAGCTTGTCAGAATATATTAATAAAAATGAAAAGACGAACTTCTTAGCATTGTCAAAGAGAACATTAAAACAGCAGTATGGACCTGAAAAGTTTGATTCTGTTTTCCTCACCCTGTATAACCAACTCAAATGTTTCAAGCTCTTTTAACTTGTTGCTAAATGTTTATCTACACATGCTGTCAGAAATAACCTTGTTAGGAAGGTGAAGTTGGTGTCTCAGCAAATCAGACCCATGGAGTAGGCGTTGAGTGGCCTGTGACTCGCTTTCCTTTTTCTCTTTCAGCACCATCAAAAGGAAAAGTGAGAAAAACAGCACAAACATTAGTTAAAGCCTGAACTTAATCCCATGTCCTACAGGAATAATTTCATTACAATGAAAGCAGACAGACAGTATCTGTAGGGTTTTTTTGCTTTGTTTTTGTTTAAGCAGGGATAATTATATATCTAATTAACATAGCCTACAGCTCTCCCAAAGATCATAACGTTTAATAATCCCTTTAATTAAATGATTAATAGGAAATGCAGGGGTGGTTCTTACGAATTACCTGATTTACCATCACTGAAGAGAGATTCTTTTAAAAATGGCTACAAATGCCTTGTTCACAAAAGACTTTATTATCTAATGATGCATACTGAAAACATACAGAAACCTGCATGGTCCACTTTACATGCAGCAGAACAATCTTCACTTTACAATAAGGAAGTGTCAACTGTTTTATGCAAGAGACAACACTTTAAAGTCACATTTCTTAAAGAAAAGCTTCATTTACAAAAGAAATAAAAGGTAAAGAAGCAATTACCGCTTTTAAAAAGCAGCTGCTTTGTTCAAGAGTGGAAGGTTTATGCCTGTATTGAAAGACAACATGATCACAAATAATGAAAACAATGAACAAATGAAACACTTTTAGCATAAAGCAGTACACTTTCAAAATGACATACAAATAGTTAAAAATTTCATTATGTTGTCTATCTATCCTTTAGATATAAGGTCTTTCGAATGAGATCCCAACATACGTAATTACTAAATGAAAACTCTTCTGTAAGTATTGGTTCTATGTCATAGTGAACTGTATTTAACAAAATGTATACAAAGTCTATAGCAAGTTGATTAAAAAAATTAAAGTAATAAGAAACAGTACACTGAAGGCGCTCTATCCATCAAGTGCGCACTCTCAAAAGTTTTAAACGTGATGAACAGAACAGAAGTTGTAACTATGCCACGGTTGCAATGCCAGAAAATAAAACAAGATCACTTATCAAACATGCAGGGAATTCTGCCACAATGCTATTGTCTCTCATTTGTCAGTTGTTCCAGAAAAATAACAGCTTAAACACCGGTGATGTTGATGGGTTAGCTTACCTTCAGTGTACTGAAAGTTGTACACAACCTGCTTTAAAAGAGGAGACCATCCCTGCGGGCAGGCTCAAGAAGGAACAGACCCCCTTCGGCACTGACTACACCAAGGGCATGCTGCTGTGGCCTGCACACACACACCTAGGAAAATGTGAATATAAACAGCATTTATGCTGGCCATTTTTTAAAGACAAAAATGAAGCCAAGTCTGCTAAAAACAAATCAACCACCCAGTATTACTGCTCTTTTTTTTTTTTCTCCTTTTTTTTTTTTATAACAGATGCTTTTTTCTTTTTATAATATATACGAACTGCAACCATATACATTAGCATTGTACTTCTGTGCAGTCTTGGCAATTAAAACAGTTCTACAGTGAAAATTTTCACATAAGACACAAAACAGAATTACTCTAACATTTCTAAAAGAAATATCAGCCTTGATGTTAATTCAAATGTATCATTTCTTCCTCAACTTTGCAGGGGAAATATTTATGTTTATATACATTAATAACTGCTGTGAAATTTCTTCAGTCTTTGTATCTTAATTACTCAAACCCTTTGAACTTCTTCATCTGGTTTAAATTTTTTCCTGGATGAAGGCGTGCTGCAGAGCCTGGTTGATGCTAATCCGTTTAGCTGGGTCTAACATTAGAATCTGGTCCAACAAGTCCTTTAGCTGGTGTACTTTTTTACGCTGGTCTTCAGGGAGTCGTTGGCACCCAATCAAGTCTGCTAACAGGTCCTTGGTTGGATTAATGGTGCTCATAACAGTAACTTTCTCCTACAAATACAAAAATGGCAACCTTGTAGAACATAAGTAAGGCACAAAACCCCTACCCCTTTTACAGAGCTTCAGCAGCAACTTTTCTGCAGGGTTCTCTCGTATCTGATCAGCAACGCCCTTCGTCATCATACGGCCTCATAAATCCTCATGCGGGCAAAGAGCCAAACCAACGCTGTCAGGGGTAGGCCCAGGCTGCATCTTTCACTGCCAGCAGGTTCATACATGAACCTAACATCCCAGATAACTGAGAACACCAAAATTCCATGCGGAAAGTTCCCATATCTAACCACTAAGTCTGTGATTCTTGATAAACGTACTATGTTAAAATGACGCAGAAAGTACTAGTGACCTCCTACAACATAAGCACTTCATACTGAAGTTGGACGTCCTTCTCTAAAATGAAGGCAGAATTTCTTTTATGAGTAATTTAAGGACAGATTATGCGGAGATACCCCATATACCTACCCAGATCAAACATAGATTTCTCTTAAACGCGTTCCTAAATCGTAGGACACATCTCTGTTGCCAGTTTATAACTCCATAACCTGGCCATACTGCTGCAAAAGGACATTCTAATAGCTCATAAAAACTTATTTTTAATTAAGATACCAAGATATGTTTGCAAGACGTAGTAGGAAAGCTTGGAAAAAAGTAACAGATTAGTTGACACATTAAGGACTTACCCTTTCGGTCACTTTATCTACTTCTATATACATAAAGTTGAGATTTTGATCAAAGTGCTGATCTTTGAACACCCCTTTTCGAATCATCTGGAAAACGAGGGAGAGGCAAGAGTTTCAGACAAGTTCTCTGTATCTTATGTATTCCACAATTAGCATCAATGTCTACTAACTTATTGCAACATGAATAATTTAATACTAATGAAAAATATATCAGAAGGACAGTAAGAAATGTCTAGATTGACTACAAAAAATACAGTTCAAGCCAGTTGAAAAAGGACACAGTATCTTCCATTGACTTACGTATTTTTTTTTCAGGTCAGTGCTTAGATGGTTTCTGCTTTCACTTTATACTTAGTCTATGAAAAAGAAGCTGTATACTTTCACTTCATAAGATTTTAAATCAATATAAATTTTATAGTCAGAGTGATGTCTGATATTTACTTGCTGTTAAGAGAAGATGTATATGATAAGAAAGAATTCAGGGAGAAAAAAGAAAGTATGTTCTACTGTTCATTATAACAGTTTCAGATCTTAATTAAATACTATACTTATTTTTCGTACCTTGTTTGGCATCTTTCCTTTGAGATCCATGGCCAGTTTCAACATATGGTTATTTGTTTTGCCAGGAAAGAGTATTTTTCCTGTATAAAGTTCATATAATGTGCAGCCTACAGACCACATATCTATACCATAGTCATAGATTTTTCCTATAACTGAAACAGAGCAATTCCAGTTAATTCCATAAAGGCAGCCTTAAACGATATATTATCACAAAACCAGACAAATGAAAAAAATCTGATTTGTAAACTATACTGGTGCTCCTCCTCTTCGGAGTAAGAAGTCACCGTAAAAGAAGGATGCAAACCTTTTAACTTTTACAGCATCCCTGTTTTAGAGAGGGAGGTTTTTACCTAACACCAAACTAACGGGCATGAAGTAAGTTAGTAAAAAACAAGAAGTCAGAACAACACCTCTAAATTTAAACATAACCAATCAGAATGGCTTCTCCCTTTCCTCACTGAGCTGACCAGCAACATACATGAAGAGTCACACAAGCATGCTTTCAAAGTCCGAATTTTTGACTGTCATAGTTCCAGAGTGTTGTTTTGCTAAGACCAAGCAGAGAGTAAACTCAACTCAAATTCTCGTCTGCTAACCCTAGTATCCTGCTAGTACTATATATGGTACTATAGTACTATATCCTGCTACTGGCTTATGATACATGTAGACAATCCAAATGTACTTACTGATTTCTGGAGCTCGATAAAATCTACTAACTAGATATGGTGTGATGTCATTATCTGCAACATGCGAAGCTGATCCAAAATCGCAAAGCTTTAATATCGTTTTAGACTCATTCACCTGAAAGTTAACCACAAATATCCATTAGCACTATTTGTAGACAGAATTGCCAACAGCACTGTGAAAGTGACGATACATTTAAGTCAGAGAGAAGAAAAACATTCAGCCTTTAAACTGGAAGTTCTTCCCATATTTCAACCCTGCCTCTCTGTGCTCTACGGAAATTGTAAAACTTTCTTAAATTGAAAGTGACAGTTGATGTCTTCAGATCCTACAAAATACAAAAAAAGGTCAGTTTCACGTACTTTTTCCCTTAACCAAAATATCCTTGGTGGACCCAGATTTCATTCCAGATACTGAAATTGTATCAGTTTAGACTTCCAACTCTAGCATCCAGAGCACCACCCATAAAACAGCATATTATTCACATATCTCATGCTTACATAGTAAATTTTACTGCTGTGATGGCAAGAAGAGAACATTTTAAATAAAAGATTAATCTGAGTTTGTCACAGGGATGACCGCCAAGAAAACCAAAGGAAATGCGTTTTGATTCCTCTGATGTAGCTCTCACGCCCTGCTAACCAGGTTTAATGGAAACAGGAGAAAAAAGAGGAATTAAGGACTTTTCCCCATTCTCTCATTCACATAAACAAAATCTTCACCCAGACTCACACAACCTACTTCCACTTTGCAGAAAACAAGAACATTTTTCAACTACTGATGGAAAAAGCCTGAGATTTCCACTAAGAAAGGATACTGTCTTTGGAAGATCTGCTTTCTATAAAGATGCAAGTGGATGCAGGTTTGTTTGAGAAAGATTGTACTAAAGAAAAGATTTTATTTAGATGCTGTATTATATTTCTTTCTTACTATTTATACCACGATAGCATTTTATATCAAAACGTGAACCCTTAACATTTTCAGTTAAAGTAAATTTTGACTTCACCTAAATTAACAGAATGATATTTATTTCAAATACTTTATTTTACACTATAGACTCTGCAAAACAAGTTTCAATTATTTATTACTTACCAAAATATTATCTGGTTTAATATCTGCATGTAGGATATTGCATCTTTTAAGAAGCTTTAAAGCCAGGAACAACTGCTGGCTGTAGGAACGCACAGCTTTAATGTGGAGTCCAACATCTTTCCCGTACTTCTTCAACACCTCTCGTAAATTCATACTATTAAAAGAATGAAAGGGGGAGAGAAATAATAGAAAAGAGCTTAACAAAGAAAAACATAGCGGCTTCCTAAACTGCCAGACAAACTTGAAGAAACCAGTTAGCTTTAGACATTTTTGGAGAAAAGCAGCATTCAACTTAACATACATACCGCTCAGTTAGCTACAGCAGTGAAACAAAAATGCTCACCTATCCTATGCTGTATAATTACTTACTAGACTGGACTTACTTAGTTCAGAACACATTTTTAATCAAGATTAGTTTGAGAGGATTTATTTGCACATGAACAGCATTTTCTTAACAACTGTAAAGCCTTTGCACTCATTTTCTTCAGAAATCAATAAAAAAGGAAGCATGCAAAAGATACAAGTTGAGGAGGCGATTTTTTGGTGACTTAAACAGCAGATAAAAAGACCACAATTCCAGGACAAAACCATCATTGGATATAAATAAAGTACAAGTGTGTTATAAAGAGATAGTGCAGCAAAAGAAAATAATTTTTTTTATAGCTTATTAGTGAAAATATAATTGTGATTTCATAAAATTTGCACCGCTTCAGCATATAACTTATCTTCACCTCAAATATGGAAAAAATTAAAATAGGACATACAGACAAAACTTAGGCTACAACTGATGTCTCTAAGCAGGATTTGGAACTAAGGGAATTAATATATCCAGATCTATCATAAAACAGTGTCTACAATTAACCTGTCAAAAGAGCTTAATTATTTAAAGGAAAAGTGAGCATGCAAAGAAACCACTGTAATACTTTTCTTCTTTAGACCGTTGTTATACATGTACTCTTCACAGAGTATACAGCATTTGCTGAACCTCTCTGGGAATGCATTCTTAATCCAAACTCTCGAAATAACTAACTACAAAAATTAATAAAAATATTGTGAAACACACACACACACACAAAAAATCATTAAGAGCAGCACTGGTGAGATGAACCATCTTTAATAATACATTATTTCATTTCAAATATTGTCCAGGCAGAAAGTTCACAATGATGCTTTAAGTAAATCAGAAATAGTTCAGTAGTCTTTGGATTTGTGCCTCCAGATAAATTTTTTTTTTTTTTTTAAAGTTCCTTGCATTCTTGAATCTTGGCAATAGAACAAGGTATCAAAACCACAGCCAAAACCAGAAAGGTAAAGATCACTCAATAGTACTTTACTTTCTACAGTGAACCCCAAACACTTATCATCTTACCTGAGTGGCTCAAATACCAGACAGAGATGTTGTTTGTGGTAGAAATGCCTGAACAACCGTAGACAATGAAACTTGTCATCAGGATCTGCATCATTGAGCTTCTTCAAAAATTCCAGTTCTTTTAGGCCAGTTTTTTGCCTGAAAACAAAGAAATATGATTATAGAACAAAATCAATGAAATTCTAATACTTTTTTTAAATCTAGACAATCACTTGAGCAGTTATACTTATCCGGAAATGAGAAGTGTCTTGTCATTACTTAATGTACCACGGCTTAAAAGATAAAATAAAATAATAAAAACAAAATCACAACAGTAGTTTGCTGTCAGTGTCTACACATGGGGTAAGTTTATTTAATTCTTTGATCTTCAGTGTGCCTTTGTAACCTACTTATCCTTTCCTCCTCCCTCCCAGTTGCACATACAGTTAAAATTGGATTTCCTTCTGTAATACGACACTCTAGTTTCAAACAGCACTCATTTGAGAAGTTTACTTTTTTAAAAAAAGTACTTAACCACATACATTATTAAAAAAATTTTTAAGCTAAACTGACTATAGAGTCAAGCACACACCCAAACATATCTATACAACATACCAAACTGAAACAGCTTTTCCCCCCCGATTTTTGTTTCTTTTTTTTTTTTTTAAACTTTTCTAGATACCTATTCACATAACTCAAAATAACCCAGTTATACACACAGCAAGACAACTTTTAAAGCTTCCAAGGTAAAATGAATGGAAAAGATTTTCATTTAAGCTGTCTTTACATAATACATGACTGTAGAAATACTTGCAGCAGATATTGAAAACGAGTATTATAGACAAGTCCTCACATAATGTAGTTTAATAGATCATACTTGTTAATGTTTCTCATTCTGAAAGACCTCAAATTTTTTTTTATTTCAACAGGACAGTCCCACCCCCTTTTATATGTCTTATAGTCATGCAAACACATAGAGAATATACAAAAATAATTAATATTCTGAGGTCTTTTTGTAAGTCACAGATGATTGATTAGGACCAACCCATAGCCTGCCAAATCAATTTGGTCCATCAGAACAAGATTTTTACAGTCCACGACTCCCACCTCAAAAAATTTTAGGGCTGAGCAGGCCTCATAATTAAGTGTAACCTTCTTTCTTGCTATCACTGTTCCCTGCAGTTTTGCAAATGAGAAAGTGCCTGATGAAAATGCAAGTACCCTTCTCCTGTGAGAGCTGTAAAGAAGAGTGGATACATAGTCCTCATGCGCTTCCCATTATCTGGCTCATATTAGCAGAAAAGGCAGGAATCACAGCTGTAATCTGTTACTTCACTTGAAACAAAGGGAGATTCAAATCACACCATGAAAAACTTCCAACTGTTACATATGCTTTATTATTATTAAACAAAAAAATTACTTACATAAGTTCATTGTTCCTGATGATTTTAACCGCTACTTCTTGGTTTGCTCTTGCCATGTCCCTGGCTCGCACTACGTTACTGAAGACTCCCTGACCAGTGTAACCATACACATTGTAACGTTTATCTAGAACTTCACCTATATTAACACCTGAAGGATAAAATCAAGCAATTTAAAGTTATGAGGGACATATATAATGAAACTTTTTATGAAAAATAAACCATTCTGTATAATTCAGAAAAACAGAATAAATGGTATAATCACTTAATTTCATAGTGTACAATGCTTTGTACCACCGAGCTTTGTGGAAATTACGGGGAACAAACTGTGATTCTGTAAGTCTGGAGTCTTCTCATAACTGAGGTTGAAACCTGCATGCTCGTTTCATCCATTACATTACACAGTCAGTGAGCGCACTGTGGTACATTTACATCAGAATAATGTTTCACTACTTTTACATGAGGGTCTTTTCCATTCAGCACCCTCATTCTAGCTGTCCTTGCAAATCAACAAATACAACTTACGGTAATAGCCTTCTGCATCAGTCCAGTTATCCCTGAGATTTGGGTTTTCTTTGAAGTCTTTTCCAAACCCAGCAGCCCTTAGACGAGCACTCTGAAATAAAAAGTAACAGCTTCGCTTGTGTGCTTTATGTTTTTCCTCGACGTTTACTTACCAAAAGCCCTTTTTTCCTATTGAAACACTGTTCCTCTCCACAGTACAAACACACTTATTTTGTAGGCAAGAGAAACTACTGAACTCAAAACGCTATTTATATACCAGTATCTAAAGACTAATGAGAGGAAAGAGGATGTGATCAACCGATAGAACTATCATTAAACATAAATGGGCAAAGTTTCAATTAATATCCACAAGGAGTTTATACAAGTCATGTTAGAAGGCACAGAATGCAGAGACAAAAGTCTGAATAAGACTTTTTACTTAGAGTATGTTTGTAGTAAAAAAGTTTAGCAATTTGCAAGGAAAATATAACTGTTTAAGCCTTGAATTTTTGCTCATTCAATGCGCCACTTCACAGATTTTGAACTATTATACTTACGATCATAAAATTACTACAATTGCTGTTGACATCTCTTAACAGATTTGGCAATACATTATCAAAAATTCACATCTAGGAGTAGTAAAGAGTATCTTCAATGGAACAACAGTTTCTGGCAGGGGGAAACTGCTCACTTACAAGCCATATAAATCCCTACTTGTAACTTTCAAATTTTTAAAAACGCACTCCCCCACACTGTTCTTCAAGTGTTTATCTTTTTCCAGGTCAAAAGGGTTTTGATTTTTTAATTAATGTTGTTATTATTATTACCAGTGTTACGAGAGCAACACCACAGCAGCCTTTTGTCACCAATGCTTCTGTCATAACTAATAGATTATATCTGCCATAAACCAAAATTAACTAGCGAGTTTCTAAGTTAAGAAGAATGTTGGTGTCTTGACTTATTTGTCAGTGTTGTGCATCAGCAACAATGAGGCAGATTTACAGAAAATGGAAAGTAAAGTCTCAAAACTAGTCACTGGACTGCCAATATTTGCAGGCCACTTCAGCTCATTTAGAGAAAAGCTGCTGGAATAGTGCAAAAGTAAAACCAGGAAATGTATCTCCTCGTTCAAAGAAAAAAACGAAAACCCACCCACCACAAACCACCGCATTACTCCAACTCAGCATCATTAGCAAATTAAAATATCTGACAAAGATACTTTTTAATTAACCATATATGAACCGCTGAAAAAAGCACATATTTAGAACAGTGCAGCATGGTAACATTAACATAAAGCTTAACTTATAAACAGATTTGTTACTGTGTGCCTATTCAAACAGCAGGTGAATACCCCAGTTGCTTACTCTGGTAAAACTCCCACTTATTTCAGCAGGTTTTCTTTCACTGAAATACTAATTAAGAACTACTTTGTCTGCCTTGGCTGATCAAAAGATTCAGAACATACTATCCACTCAGTTACACATGCTTTTACAAATCAAAGTTCCCACAAACCTCAAGGGACAGTATCTCTCTAACAAAAATCAAGCAAAAAAAAAAAAATCATACATTTCATCTCCAAGAATTACCTACATCAAAGTATGCAGCAAACATATCATCTGATTCTGTGAACATATCAGGAGCTAGCAGTTTCTTCTGAGCTGAACCTTAAAATGAAATTTAGATTACTCAACATGAAAAAGACAACAAACTAATAACTCTGTTACCAATATAATTCGTGACTTGGTATCTTTACAATATAATCTAAGATCAGGATGTTGGCAAACAGGTAGCTCTACTAATGTTTCTAGAAAATGCCATTTTACATTCTAGAAATGCAAAACTCAGATTGGTTAAGTTCTTCAAAGCACTCAAAAATTTATACCTCCTTGAAAAATTAAGTATAATAACTTTCAAATAATTCACACAGCGGAAAGAAAAAAGTACATACTTACATGATCCCTACAGACAATGACTACATATATGTATAAAAAGAAATATAAAATGACTGTGTGTATGTATATAAAAACTACAGACATATTTTCAATATACAAGTTTGGGCTTTTCTGCTAATCACAAGGTATTTTACTAAAAAACAAAGTTGTAAAGCCCAGATACTGTTTCTTTGGAAAATGTTTTCTTCAACTCTGTCAAAAAGGACCTCATGTGTAGCTTTTAGTCAAAGACAACATCAACTATTATGTTTAAGAAAATCATTTTTAAGGTGGGCAAGATTATCCCCTTCTCACCTTTTAATCATCTTTAAAGTCCCAAAGACATTTTACTTGGTTGATAAGATAAAAGCAAAGAAATATAAATTAAGTACACGTTAGTGAAAGCAAGTAAACTTCAAACTACTTCATAACACACAGTATAGTAGCATCCCTTCATGACCACAGTAAGTCACAAACACTGCCTTTAGGGTATGAAGCAATGGAAAACAGATAAATGGTTAACCTCGGATGCTTCAGGTCTCATGATGCATATAGCCAACCACTTTCATACAAAATAACTAGACTGAAATCTTCTGATAGCATCAAAAACTCTCATCCATCATGCTGACACCATTGTTTCTATGGGGAGACAGGTTACACCGCTGTTTCAAGATATAAACCCTTCCAGCAACTTCCTCAAATTTTCTTTTTAGTTCCAGTTACTCACACTTGCACTAGGCTACAATGAGCTATTAACTAGTTCCTTGCAAATTACTATCCTGGCGCTATATGAGGTCAGGATATAAACTCAAAATGGCTCTTACAAAGAAAGATGATTCACTGCTTCCATCTGTTATAGTCACCTCCAACCCAGTATCCTACCAATATATGAAAATTCCCAGATTTGAGTGTAACTGATCTGTTTTTAAAAACAAACGTTTTTCATACCTTAAATATGTCTATGTAGTTAACAGTTATATTTCCATATACTGTAGTGGACAAAATTAGAAAGCAGTATGTGCCTTGACAAAAAAGGAAAAGGATATTGCCTATTAAACATAAGACAACTAAATCTAAACTTGTGGTATGCAAATAAAGGAAAAGCGCGTAAGACTGTTCTCCTGCAATGTAGGTGGAGAGAACTATCTGAAAACATACCGCTCAAGGGAACACCAGGATGAACTACAGAGCAGTATACCAGTCCCAAAGAGATGCAGCTTTATTACTTCAAAGAGAAGCATCCACTAGAAGATAGCATGTTTAGCCCCCAAGGATATATCTAGCACATGACATGAAATACAAGCTAACTGCCCAACTGTTTCCTGAGGGGTTGAGCAGGTTTCACAGCCCTTGTTAAAACGGTGTGCTGTTGCAATTAAACTGTAAAGAGAAACTGAAGTAGCTAAAACTAGCTCAAGTATGACCACACAGCAGCTAGACACACCTTTGACGGCTTGGAAAATGTACAGTAATCCACTTTCAAAAGGGAAAAAAAAGCAATTTCCAATATTACATGGTGCACTGGGAGATGATCTGTATGTTCCTTTTGGTGCAGCAGGCACAAGGCAGGTTTTATACCAAGATGCATTTCATTTCAGTATTGCTGTACAACAGATTATGTGCAGGGAGGAAGAGGAGGAAATAGCCATTTCTTCAGCAAGAAGTTATGCCGCCAAAATAGACTTACTAGCAATGACTCACAGAAGCCTGCATCATTCTAAATAACTACAAACCCACCTATCTTCTTCTGACACAGTGGCTTTGACCAAAAAAAATGGAAAAAAGGGGCACGGTTTCCAACCCACCCCAAAAAAAAGATCAGGACTATATTAAGCTTCTAAGAAAACAACATGCATAAGTGAAAAGAAAAATTTGGAAGTTAAAAAGGGTGATTCTTAACTATCAAGATAGACATTGTTATTTGCTCTTTCAAATGTAGAACATCAATTGTGTTAAGAGTTACTAGTTCCATTCACATCATCCTCCTTAACGAGCAAGCTTTATTTTAATGTTACAAGTACCATAATATTCGTGGAAACATTCTCGAATTCTGTCAATCTACTTCCAAGTCTGGAAGTATATAAGGAAACTAAACAAAATGCCTGAGCTTTCATAAACTGCATTATGCAGTGAGATTTCAGATTCTTACCGTTGTTCTGTTCAACTGTCATGAGGTTGTGCTTGGCTTTTACTGATGCCTCAAATGTGTCCATGTTCTCCCGTTCGTACTCCTTAACATCAGCAGCTACTCTTTCTAGGATGTCATCGGGTGAATTTGAGCGACTACGTGTGCTACTTTGAGGACTGCTTGGTTCAGATGGTACAGATATATTACTGTCTTCTGTCTGGCCTTTGTATTTCTAAAAAGAAATTTAATTATCAATCTCACCATCACAGCTTACCACAATTTAAACATTTTTATACTCATCCTTTCAATTGTGTCCTGGTTTCGGCTGGGATAGAGTTAATTGTCTTCCTAGCAGCTGGTACAGTGCTGTGTTTTGGGTTTAGTAT
>JAVKLA010000028.1:15158116-15182207 GCA_034782735.1 Sagittarius serpentarius | reverse complement strand
GCGCCCGCGCCCCGGCCCCGCTGGGCCGCCTCCCCGCGGGGCGGCCGGTGAACGGCTCCTATCGCAACCCCTCTCCCCGGAACGGCCGCCTTCCCCCATCTCCCGCCTCCTCCTCCTCCCCCCTCGCCACCTCCACCCGGGCCCCGTCTCGTCCTGTCCTCTCCCGCCCCTCGCCCGCGCTTCTTCCTCCGCCTCCCTCCTCCCCAAGGCGCCATCGCGAGGAGCCTCCCAGCCGGTCTCTTACTCGGGCGCTCGCAGCTCGGGCTCCGCCGCGGCGGCCATTTTGAACTTCCAAACTCCTTCGCTGCCGCTGGGGAGACGCGGGGCCGCGGCGCAGGCGCACGGAGGCGCGGGGGGGTGTGGGGAGGGCGACGACGACGGAGGCGGGTTGAGGCGGGGGCAACCGGCCGCCGGAAGTGAACCCCGCGTCCGGTGCAGGGAGCGGGCCGGAAGCTCCGCCCCGGGTGGGGCAGCGGGGCGGCCGAGCGGGAGCCGCAGCGGCCGCCGGGTGAAGGGAGGGGGTGAAGGAGGAGCGAAGGTCGGGAGGGCTTCGGCGGGTACTCGGCCCCGACACCCGCGTTCGCAGCGACACCTGCTCACCTCCAGGGGTGGCCGGGCCGCGGCCCTGGGCGTCTCCTCAGGGAACCTCGGCGGGACAAGGGTGCCGCTTCCAGCCGGTGGAGTTTGGAGAGGGCCTGGCGACGGGAGAGGCCGCAGTCCGGGAGGGGGCTGCGGGGCGTTTCGGTGGGGACTCTCCAGAGGCAGCTGGCGCATCTTGTAAGGCCTTGCTCCGCTTAATGTGTTTTTCCAGACTCCGTCTGACCGCACTGAGCTGCACGGAAGGGGTCGGCGGGGTGCTGGGCTGTATTTAGGGTACGCTTGTGAAGGGTTGGACTGGAGGCCTCCGTGTGTTAGCGGTGCAGATTTCTCACCAGCGTTCTTTGCCTTCAGATTTATACAGGCTTTCTCTTAACGGGAACTGTTATAAACTTAATACAAAATGCCATAACGTTACTGACCTGTAGTTCATTTTTAATTTCAACAAGTGATTTGATTTATGGCATCATTTTTCTCCTGGCAAAGCCCTCACTTCTTTCAGATTATCGTAAAATCTGCAGACATCCCTAGGACCAGAATCTGAATCTAGATTTCATTGTGGCCTAGAGCTTTGACAAAAGACACCTGAAATCATAAAGTGGATTTTAACTGTTTTATTTATTGTCTCTTGTAGATTTACTTACCGGCAACTACGGAAAATTAATGAATTTAAACAGAAATACCAGCGTGTTCTGTCAGTGAACTTGCATCACCCCAAGGAAATCACAACATCCCGGTTGTATGCTGCTGTGCTTGAGGGTTTTAAAGCCCAGATTGATGGCCTGGTGGAAATTTTTTCTTGTGGAGGTATACAGGTGCAAGCTCTGCCAGTTCATAAGCAGCATCAAAAGTAATATCAGGACACACCTGGCTGTCATGCATGAAACAGATATAGCATGTCAAATTTCAGGTTGTCCTAAAATGGACCAAGGTGAAAATGAGTCGTATAGCATGGGAGATGAAGCTAACCAAGAAAAGAAAGAAAACAAAGAAAATCTTGCAAAAAGTATGTTTCTAATTACCTGTGTGTCAGATGCTTCAAAATACGAGTCCTCACTGTTGTGACCTGAGCCCAAGCAGTCAGAGCAATAATCCTCATGCCTCTCATTCCTGTGAAGTGAACACCTTGGCTGGAGAACCAGCAGCTCATTTGCAGCTTGAGGAGCACTGCAGTGCCAACTTCTCTTTCATATTCCAAGAGCAAAGATGAAGAATAAGCCCAGCCTGTGTATCTTGGCCTCTCATGTATTTCGAGTGTTAGAACTCGGACCTTAGCTTAGATGAAAACCCATAAAGCTGAATCAAGGTGTAAAATTACAAAAATCAGAAGAAAGCCAGATGTTATAGTAAAGGGTTAGCTCATCCTGTGAAAGATGCTTGCGCCTTAAAGCTGGATTCTGAGAGAATGCAGGATTTCTGCAACAGGTGCAACATAACAGTGAAGTAGAAAGATGCTCATAAAATCCATGAAAAGGGTCACGATGTGGATTGTGGCTTTAAATGTCTTTATTGTTGCATGACTGAGTGGGACTGAAGAAAAAATCATTTAAAATCACACAAGCGGATAAAGGAAACCTACCAATGCCTCACCTGTGAAAGTTTTATGTCACTAAGTGCCTGGAAAGTGCACAGAAACAGCCATCAGAGGAAACCTCATCTCTTTCAGTGCACAATATATTCGTCATCTTTTGAAATGGAGCGGATGAGAAATCTGCATGTAGCTTGCCATTATCAGGATATGTTTAAATGTCCGCACAGTGATTTTACCAGTAAGTCAAATTTTATTTTTTATTCTCATACAGTGCCTCAGCTATAAACTTCTCTGTGCCCATAACTTTATTTTGTCAATGCAAAATTTATTAGAGAGTTTCAGCATGAGCTGTAAATGCTGTCATGAGAAGATACAGTAAAACATCTTCATACTGGTTTAAACAAAGAAGATATAAGAATTACAAAAATTCTGAAAAGTGTTGTAAATGTTCACTTTTAGTTGATGTTCCTTCATTCTGCAAAATCCTCTCTCATTTTATATTGTGGATTCTGAATATTTCTAGGAGTAGTTGACCATTGTATTCCAATAATTTCAAAATTATTAGCTTTTTAATGGCTCTGTAACACTGCTAATAGCTAAACATTGTCTCCATTTATAAGCGGAGGACGTTGGCAGAGTAATATAATCTGTGTCTCTTAAATCACAAGAGGACGTAATTCCAGTATTCTAGTGCTGTTGTCCTTTGCACTGTCTACAAATGTTGCCTTTGCACCAATTGTACTTTATTTAAGCAAGGAGGGGAAAATGTAAATGTGTTTCTGTTACTAATTGCAAGTGTGTTGCCCTCAATAAACCCATGCGTTTAGTGCTTACTTTCAAGTCTGTAGTTAAATCTTGAAAGATTTGTGTACAAAGGTAGTGTGGGTGTTTTTCTGTTTAACCATTTGGTGTTGCAGGTGATTGCAGTGATTGACTGATTTCAGCAAGCTTTCCATGGCTGCTACTGCTAATACAGACCAAATTCTTCCTGTCTGGGTTGAACTACTGATTTGGTTCTGATTGCTTAGTAAGGCCAGTGCAAAACCAGGTAATTTATGTGAAATAAGATGATGGCTCCCAGGAGCGCTCTGGAGTTTGTGGCGGTGGTCAGATAAGAAAAGAGGCAATGTTAGGAGCGCTGGGGAATATGGAATAACAGGGCTTCCTGTGATTGTAGCCAGGCTGGGCATTGCATCTGTGTGGCGGTGTAGGTTTTGAAGGGTTTAGATTAGATTATGCATTGTGCAGTCTAATTTTGAAGTTGTCTTTGTCTTTGGGGTAGGTGGGGTTGTTCTGAGTTTTTACTGTTTAAAAGAGCAGGCGATAGAATTTTCATAGAAGGTTATTGCAGAATTTCTCCAGGAAAAGTAACCAGAAAAAGGGTAATTTTTAGAACTAAAAGCAAAATGAGTATCTTATTTGTTTCACAATGACATACAGTGTCTCCACTTAATAGTATGCAACTAAGCCAACAACAAGGGTGCAGTCCAGTGTAACTTTTTCCCTAAGAGGTTGGGAAGGAGAGCACATAGAAAGACAGCTCCAATTCACAGTATTTCAAAATAGAGATGACTACAACAGTGAAAAGATTATGAGTGCTTATACGAACAGTGTTTTCTCAAGTGAAAGGAGAACTGTTTTGTTTTGACAAATTATAAATTGTCTCTTGAAGGAGTAATTTCCTTCCTTTTGGGGGGGGGGGGTAGAGGGTGGTGAATCAAAAATCTATCTCCCTTACAACTGTAGTGAGAAAACAACCTGGTACTAGGTTTTCTGGGATACTTTTTTGACAGTTTCCATCAGGTCTGGGGGCAATTTTGAAGATTATAACTTACTATTCACTGTTATGTTAACATATGCAGAATGCTTACTTAATTTTAGCTTCCTGTTGAAAAATTAGTAGGTTAAATACTTAATAACTTTTTAAGCTATTGGTAGTATTATAGAATTGTAAATATTTTATATTTGTTTTGAAAATTGTTTGCATTTTTGTCATAAATGTCAGCAAAGGAAGTCTTTCTAAATATCTATTTAACACCATGCTAATTTCTATAAATTTTTTTGAGGTGGAGAAGAAACATTAAAGAAATTGTGAGAAGTCTTCAGCTTGCTAGTGTTTTTCAGATGTTTCATTCCACTAAAGGGAGTTTTACTGTAACATTACAAAGAACTGTTGTCTGTCAATTTGTTATGTTTGTGGAGCTGATACAATGGGTATGGAGCCTTCCTGCTTGCTGTGGGGATAGTTTTTGAAATATGTTTTGACTGTAGCTTCTTAGCACTAACCTTGTATTCAACTTCGTGTCACATTTTAGCTGTAATTGCTAACATTTGCTACAGTATGCTTGTTATAACTTTTAACCTACATGAAAGCCAAACTGGTTAGTGGAAAAAAAAACCTGCAAATTGCTGAAATACTTCGGTGGAGTATACTGAAGTTTCTTCTTGATTTCTTATTTAGGACAATGCTAACAATTTGTCATGCTGACAGATTCTTGTATGAGATTATGCTATGTTATTTGTTGTTTACTTGTCTAAATTAAAACAGTTGTTGATATTTATATAGGCTGTGTAGTGAAAATTTACTATCTGCGTCACGGATAAAGAGGCAAAAGACCTGAAAGACTAATAACGCTGCTTGTCATCATTTTTGGTCTTTGAATCTTAAATCTTAAAAGAGTCCAGAAGTTGCTTCAAAGTTGAATGATTTTATATTAAAACCTTTACAAGAAAGGGTTAGTGGTCTTGATTGCATTTTCAGTTAAACAGAAATCCTCTATGCAAACCCACAACCTCCAATCAGTACTTTCTCCAGACCAAATTTAGACTGTCAGCAGATGTGCTTAGAAGAAAATGGACAAGTAAAGTGTATTGCATCTCACCACTAAAAACAATCCTTTGAAGCCTGGGTATATTGATGTTTCCCAAGTATCTGTTCCTCCAATATTTTTCATATCCTCCATAACTCACATCAAAATAACTCTACTGCTAAGTATGTATTTTGCTAACTCATTTTAAATTGTGGTTTGAAATCTTTGAGAACTGCTTGTTATCCTGGTATTTTTTTCTTCTGTTTTGACATTGGGCGAGAGGAGTACATTGTACATCCTTAGAGCTGAGCTAACCTTGCTTTTGCTGCCAGAGCCCCAATGGTCACATTGTGTCTTCATAATTAATAACTGCTTTTTCTTCTGAAATACTGTGCATCTCAGCCAAATTCAGCCTCGTATTGCTTTAATAAGCACAAAACACTTTAAAGCTACATAGGAGTTAAGTTTGAACTTTGATGTTAATAATTGTTTAATGTGGAGAAATGTCTTCTATTTTAATGTATTTAATCTGATTTTAACCGATTTTAACAATAAACTGTGGCTTTTAATACAGCTAAGGAATGGATCAAGGTTTACAAGCATCTGTGCAACCATAGTTATAATTTCAAACTGCATCCGTGCACTGAATGTGAGAGACGACAGAGACCTTTTTTCCAAATGTAAGTGGATTTTTCTTCTTGTTTTTCTATTTCTCCCTCCTTCTCTCCCTTCAGTAGGTCTCTTTTTTACTTTTTTTTTTTAACTGCTTAGGTTATAAAGTCCTACAAGTGCTTTGTAAATGCTACAAACACGTATTGGATTTCTGATTAAATGTTTTACTTCTGTCTGCTTTTATAGAGCGGAGTTGAATTTCCCAGTGCTAAATATTTGCTTAATGCAAGTGTGTGTGTACAAGTAAATTTGTTTTAATTGGAGGAAGAAGGCTTTAAAATTCATTAAGCTAGATTAAAACTGTAGTTTGAAGGGGGGAAGAGGATTAGGGATGACTTACAGTTTGCTTGAAGGTGGTAAACAAGGATCCCCATCTTCAAAGGCTATTGGTGGTGAGATGTAGCAGCTGTATTGAGCTTGCCACTGAGCAGCGGTTAAGTAGGTAGAGGAGAAAAAGATCATGATGACACTTGGTGCAGGGGATCTGGATGCAAGACATGATGAGATACTTGGGTTTTGGATACTTATGTTGATTTGAGTTTCTGATGGGCTTATTTTGGCAATTGATAATTGCTTGGTTGGATAACCAGTTGTCTGTTAGTTTAAAAGGAAATTATTCTTTGTTAAGTTAGTAGCAGCAAGTTTATCTTCCTTCATCAGTCTTGCTCTGTCTTACTTGGTGAGAGCTTCATTTTCATCTGCAATAGGTAGAGATCCTTCCTTCATAAAAGGAAGACTATGTACTACCTCACAGTTTTATTGTTTTTTGTTATCAAACTGAGCCCTTCATGGGGGTGGGGAGGGGGGGCATACTGTACTGCTTAAAATGTCAAAGCTGAAGGATGCTTCATGTCTGAAGCTTTTCTGACTTTAGCTTTGTGTCAATAAGACTGAAATAATACCAGAATTGTAATACTCTGATTGATGGCCAGCCAGGTTCTATCTACAATTTAGATCTTTTTTGACCAAGAGTTTGGTCTCTTTCTGATTCCTTTTTGGACATTTAATGACATCAAAAATGCGTATTGCAGTTTATGCTGTTAGCAGTTCCAGTTCCTCAGACCTTGACCTACAAAGTCCTAGACTTGTGGTTAGAACAGACCTATGTGGAGAGGCTTGTCCCTGCGTCTCTGATTTCTGACTGCTGCCTTCAGTTTATATCGTTAACTGAAGCAGGGTGAATCTGATGGGGAAAGGCATAGCAGCCTATCAATCAATATGTTTACTTCAGTTCCATCAAATGAGCAGTACTGACAGCTAACTTCAACACTTAAAGCAACTTTCAAAGGACTATCCAGCTTTGTCTCTTGCAGGGTGAACAAAACGGGGGGGAGCTGTGCATTCTCACACCATCAAATTTGATTTTGTAATTTATCTTTTAATAGTGGTAGAGGCTATACATCTCTAGCAGCAGTTTCTCTTCATGCTGATATATACTTTCCCCAAGATTATGTTAAAGAAATCACCTTCCTCTGAAAACAGAAATGAAATGACTTAATGACATATGCCTGCATCTCTCACACTTCTGTATTTTAACTGCTTAATTCATATTTAGTGTCATAAAACTGCACTGCATTTTTTTTTTTACTACTCTAGAAGCTCTGCTTTGTTACCGATGTTATTGTTAGTTTAAAAGATACTGTTTTCACTCGCTCTCCTGTCTTGCTTTTTTGTTTGTTTAAACTGTGTTGGCTGAAATTTCCCATGTTGTTCTTTGCCTCCACTTGATACTTTTCCTTTAAAAACAGATCAACCAAAATGATTCAACCAATTTTCTAGAACGCATATGGGGGAGAACTTTCTGTTCATAATGTTTTCAAGTGGAACCAGTAAGACTGTGGATACCTTTTATTTAAAAAAACCCTAATAGTCCATGGCTTGTAGGAAAGATCTAAGCATTTTTCAGATGGTGTCTTCTGTTAGAATAAATGAAAGGCACACTCCTGACGCAAAAGTCTGTCAAGATTTCGCCTCTTCACAGCCTCTGAAAAATACAGTGAACAGTGAAGATACATTACTGCAGGAAGCTAATTGTGACAGACTGTTTTAGGGAGGCAGGGACAGGAACTAAGAAAACTTGCCAGTTTTCTTTGGTACCTGGCCGAAAGGGTTTTTATTTTTTCAGGGAGAACATATAAAAAAAGTTGGATACTAAAGACCAGTGGGGCTATGTTGTGGTTTAATCCCAGCTGGCAACTAAGCCCCATGCAGCTCCTTGCTCACTCCCCTGCAGTGGGATGGAGGAGAAGAAGCGGAAGAGTAAAAGTGAGAAAACTCATGGGTTGAGATAAAGGCAGTTTAATAGGGAAAGCAAAAACCAGGCACACAAGCAAAGCAAAACAAGGAATTCATTCACTGCTTCCTGTCGGTAGGCAGGTGTTCAGCCATCTCCAGGAAAGCCGGGCGCCATCACTCCAAACGTCCCCTTCTTCCTTCTTCTTCCCCCAGCTTTATATTGCTGAGCATGATGTCATGTGGTCTGGTATATCCCTTGGGTCAGTTGGGGTCAGCCGTCCTGACTGTGTCCCCTCCCAGCTTCTTGTGCCCCTCCAGCCACCTCACTGGTGGGGGGGTGTGAGAAGCAGAAAAGGCCTTGGCTCTGTGTGAGCACTGCTCAGCAGTAACGAAAACATCTCTGTATTATCAATGCTGTTTTCAGCACAAATCCAAAACACAGCCTCATACTAGCTACTATGAAGAAAATTATCTCTATCCCAGCCCAAAGCAGCACAGGCTGGAAAACCTTTGAGAAGTTGCTAGAGGATATAATGTGATGAGGAGATGAACTCGAGCAGAATTTGGCACGTTAAGAAAACTGCTACTGGGACGGGGCATAGTGGGCAGAGAATAAAATAGCGAGGAGTCTTAGAAAATGAAAATAATTTGGGCAACAGGGTGGCCTGAAGTGGACAGAAAGGATTTAGACTCTGACATGTGAACCAGCATTAAAATAACAGGGTGCACTGTCAGTTCTATTTACTATTGCTCTCATTACTCACACGGCAATTAGTTCAAGCATCAGAGGTTTCTGGTGTATCCAGGGGTTTCAGCAATGCCAGTCGGCCCAAATGTAATGCCCCATTCTAAAATCTGAAATTTATGTTTTAACTTCTTAGGCATTTTGTTTCAAAAAAAGCTTAAAACGTGTTCAATGCATTTTTAAAAAGCCATAAAAAATTCAAGAAAACTCTCAATAAAGGTTGCAAAGTCAAACACTCATCATCTGTGTGGGCAGGTACACTTGCAAAATCTTCAGTTGTCTGACTTGACTGTATACCAATTTTTTTTCCTCCACATGATCCTTCCAGAATTCGTTGTGTAGAATGGGTAGTGCTTCATTAACTGTGATTTATTGTTTAGTGAGCATAGAGTATAAACACAAAAAGCAACAAAATTAAGGTTACCAAGGCAACTTTAATTTTGGCAGTTCCTAATTTTTATTTCTTGACTTAGCAACCTTAATGAGCTGGGATTTTCTTTGTTTTTTAATATAGGATTTATTTTGTGTTGTGGGAAATATGTTGGGAACCTACCTTAACATACTAAAATAAATTGCCAAAAATACCATCATCTTTAGCAGTATGTGCTATATGCTCTTGCTTACTGAAGCTGTGAAACCATACAGTACATTGCTATATAAAAGTTCACTTATTTTTTCCTTAGGTCCTGCGACGTCTAGACTCTGTAGGGTCACTGGCTTCAGCTCCATCATGACATCCTAACATATATTGTGTTGGTGGTTGATATATTGATCACCGAACCACACTGGAGAAGCTGGTGTACACTGAATGGAGGGTCAAGTAAGTGTTTGTTTATTCATAATGCTATCTTGAATATACCATCTCAAAAAAACATAAGGCACTTAAGAATTGTTTTTTTAATCTGTAAATGGTCATAAAACTGGCAATTTATCCTCCCTTCTCCCCCAGTCACTAGAGGCTCCATAATCCAGCAGTTTGTAATCTGATGCTTGCTGTGCCATCACATGAAAAGGAATTGGCAATTTAATAAACAAGGCTTGATGACACTGGGTGAGGGAAAAATATTTATTTATTTCTTCTTGTAAACAGCAGTGTGCTGAAATGTCCTATATTACCAAGTTCTTGTGGGGAGCATTTGGTACATACTGCTTAAATTGATGGATTTTGCAAGTCACCTTCAGAGCTGGTGCAACTGTTTTGACACTGATTCAGTTATATAACAATTAACATCAGCTTTTATGTCTTGTTTGTCGGCTTTGGGGAGAGGGAGGGTGAAAAGAGAATTTTTGCTACTTTGTTGCTAAAATAATTAACTCTCACAAAAGCAGTAGTACGAAAAGTATGTCAGGACCAAAAAGATTGAGTCAGGTTAAGTGATTCTGTGCCAAAAGTTATTTTTCTATGGATGAAAGTATTCCATTTACTCTGAAACAAATACTGGGTATCTTCTCAGTCATCTAATGGGCTTATTTGATTTTTTTCCTAGTCTTACAAAATATGCTATATGTTTAAAAGTGTATGCAGCACTGTGTTTTTTAAGCTTATATTTTAGGTTGGAAATGGCTGTCATTTCACTGGTCTTGATATTAGTCTTAACAATGTAATTATAATTTTATGCTATTTTAACAACAGTATAAGAAAGGAAACTTAAATATTTGGATATTCCTAACATAATACAAATAAATCAATTCCTTGCAATGTAATAGCTGTATTATGTAAATATGTTGCTTATTCTTTATCTGCATGTTGGAAGTTTAGCTGAGGAAACTTATAAAAGACAACTATTTAAAATGTGCACTGTTAGATAAAGCTTTTGTACGGTAAGTACATAGTCATCTAGTAAACCCAATGGATTCAGGTCAAATGAGGTACCTGAAAATCATGTTTCTCCTTCCTGCTTTGTCACTTTTAAAAAACAGGCATATTTATTGTGGTGCTGTCATGGTTTAACCCCAGCCAGCAGCGAAGCACCATGCAGCCACTCACTTACTTCGCCCCTGACACCCAGCGGGATGGGGGAGAGAATTGGGAAGAAAAAAAAAGTAAAACTTGTGGGTTGAGATAAGAACAGTTTAATAGGACAGAAAGGAAGAAACTAACAATGACACGATAACAACAGTAAAGTGACAATAATAACAAAAGGACTGGAATACACAAAACAAGTGGTGCACAATGCAGTTGCTCACCATTCACCAACTGATGCCCAGCTAGTTCCTGAGCAGCAATCCCCCCCTGACAAGCGCCCCCCAGTTTATATACTGGATACAATGTCCCATGGTATGGAATACCCCTTTGGGCAGTTTGGGTCAGCTGTCCCAGCTGTGTCCCCTCCCAACTTTCTTGTGCCCCTCCAGCCTTCTTGCTGGCTGAGCCTGAGAAGCTGAAAAGTCCTTGAGTTAGTCTAAATGCTACTTCACAACAACTGAAAACATCAGGGTGTTATCTACATTCCTCTCATACTAAACCCAAAACACAGCACTGTACCAGCTGCTAGGAAGACGGTTAACTCTATCCCAGCCGAAACCGGGACAGGTGGCAAGTGTCTCAAACACAGTAGTGACTTTCCAAATACTATAATTTTTATCATTATAATTTGTTATTATCTAATTTTGGTTTTCTCTTTCTTTGTGCTGAGCAGCACTGTGGCAATTTTATAATGAAAATGTGCATGCAGGAATGATAATCTGTACTTCTAGGGTGTGTGTGAACGGCAGTTAAACATTGCTGTACGTTGTCTGCCTATTCATTGTATTCACAATATATGCAAAAGTAAAATAGAGCAGTGCTTTCCTCAACGTTACCCGTATTTAACTACTTGGATCTAATTCTGCTCTACAGTTTAAAAAAAAAGCAAAACAAAGAAAAAAACAACCAAAAACCCAACTCAAACAAATGGCTTCTCTAGCTTTTTTGAGAAGCTGTTTTTTTTCCCTTTGTGTGTGCGTGTTTCACAAACATAACGCAGAATAATCAGCAAGATTTTTTTCTGTTAGTGGACTGAATTATGAGGGTTACACTATTTCAGAAGTCCCTCTACAACTTTCTTTCACCTGAAAATATTTTACCTGAAATTCTTAAGTCTTTCGGTCACTGATAGTAATGTAAAATATTGGTTGATACTGTATTTTGGGTTTCTTTCTGAATTACTTAATTTATTTCTTAATTGGCAATCCTGAGAAGAGTTGAAAGAGCATATGGAAAAGCACAAAACTTCTACAGCCTTTCTGTCTTCATTTTGGGATCAAGTATTCAAAACCAGACATCAGATGAATGGACATCACAAACAAATCCCTCAGAAAAAAACAACAAAACAAAACAAACCCAAACAACTCACCCTCCCCCCTCGCCCCCGAAAGAGACCAAGAGAAGAAAGAAGGCTGAAGATAATCCTGTGTGCTCCAACACAAAGGGAACGAGAAAGAAGGAAGAAGTAGGTATGACCTGTGTTACAGCAAAACTTGCTATTTTGGTTTTTATGCTCCAAGTACTTCTGTAAATCTTTATTGCAGAACAGTTGATAATGTGGCACATTTATTTATTTACTCATTTATTTTTAGAAGAAAGTTGCCCACAGATAACCTGAACAAATATAAGGTTCTCTATTCAAATAGCTGTCTTCTACTTGGTTTGTGATAGTACCAGTGTTTTGAGTGAAATAAGCAGGTGCTGATCAAAAGGTGCTTCTGAAGGTTTTCTCTTACGTTTTGTTACAAGCAATAGCAAAGGAGAGCCACTGAGATGTGCTCTTTGAAGAGCCAAGAGATGTGCTGTGAGACTTCTTGGAATTCCGTGTGTAAACTAGATGAAAAAACTGTGACAATGTACAACTTCCTTTGCAGTCGTGGCTCCGTTTCTAAGAGTCATATTTATTGAAGCACCAATTTAATCAGTTAATGCAAAATTCCACTTATCTGCAGTTGTAAGAGTTAACACTAAGACTTTGACCTCAAGTGTATCCTCTTCCAAAGAGAACCTGAGAAGGCATTTGAGGCTTTCCTGTTGCTCAGGAAATATATTTTTTTTTTTTAAATAAAGATGATAGTAGTCTCTAATAGCCACCTGTCCATGAGTTGACACACAATATTCTAATGATAGTTTTTCTAGTATTTAGGTAGAGAAGTTAGTGTATGTTCTGTTTCTCTAGGTTTCTTCTAAGTATGCGAGTGTTGTTTTGGGGATGTTCTTTTTTTGTTGTTGTTGTTGATGTCCATACATATGTCTCTTACATCATTACAAAACATTTTCACAATAGACACCTTCAGTTTAACTAGAGAAATCACTCTCTGACTTTTACAATTGTGTATTATAATTAATTCAAATGGTCAAATTTTTTTCCCCAAATAGCTTCTTTACCCCACTGTTTTCTAGAACTGAAGTAATTGTCTATTCAGAATCTGGATTTCCTGGTTTGAAGTTATTGCTCATGTGGAAAAAAATAAATACGTTTTAGTAGCTTGCTGAAATTGGTGTAATAAAAAGAAAGGAAAAAAAAAAATTTGGGTTTGGATAGTCAAAGGCTTGATTACTGGTAGTGAACTAGCAGCTTTGCTAGTAGGTGGGGAGTAGACCAATGTGCTGATAATGTACCTTTCACATAGGCATCTCTTTTTTTTTTTTTTTTTTTTTTTTTTTTAAATAAAGTAGTAATTTTAATTTTGATTGTAACTTTTAAGTCTTTACAAATTAAAAAAGCAGGTAGGCAGGTTGCTCCCATGTTCACACTGAGGTATTTTGAAGTAACTTGCCTCGGTTTTAAAGAGGTTGGAGAAGTATAAGGTTAAGCACTTTACAGCATTTTATCATTACAACAGTTATTTTTGAACCAGTGGAGTATGGCAATCCAAATTCAGTCTGAGGTTTCATATGAAATGTGTCATTATCTGATGAACGCATTACCTCTCTGTTTTGGAAGTATAAAGAGCATTTATGGACTGGGTCTCTGGAGCTCTCCTTGGAACAATGCAAAGATTAAGAACTTGAGCTTTTCATACGTAGTTCTGACTTGAGTTTTGCTGTGCTATCTGTACAGCAAAGCAAACTTCATGTTAAGACCGGTTTTTTCTTACAGCCTCTTTGAAGGGCAAACTAATGAAACTAACAATTAGCCATAATACCAGCCTATGGTTGTCTCACTTCTTTCCACTAAAGGGCCTGACCCCATGGCAGAACAGAATCTGTTGCGAATTGCAGCCAGTTCAGTGTTGTGTACTGCAGCTTAGGTTGAATAGCAGATGGCAGAACGGCATAAAGATAATGCTGCTATGCTGACTGCGACTCGAGTGCGGTCTGTGCTGCTGTGCAGAACTCCAGAATGCCAAAGCAAGTAGCCTCATTTTCTTTTCCTCCCAGAATCGTTTCTCGTTGTGCTTAGATTAACAGATTCATTGGGAAATATAGAGTCTGTTGATACTTTAAAATTAAAACTTAAAAAAAAGCCTTTAAACTGAAAAAGATCTGCTGTGACACGCTTGAGTTATCGGAGAGATGTGGGTAATGGTACACAGGGAAGAGCTGTTCTGTGCTTTTTTTTGTCTGGTTGGTTTTTTTCCCCAGGAGGGGGCAGCAAATGAACAACATCACACTGGCTCTTGCTGTTCAAATGCTTTTGCAGTGTTCCCCTTTACCTGTAAACCTCAGTGCCGACTGCCTACTGATGTTAGAGTTTAAAATTATGATTTCTACCCAATTTGTTTGTTACAAGGATAGCTGAAACGTATGAATTGGAAGTCTTCATTCTTTCCAGTATCAGGCAGTAGAATTTATTTCGTAAAATCTATTTCAGGTTTATAAAAAAGGCAATTCTATACGAAGGTTTGAGATTTGTATGACTATGGCATTAGGTATGTGTGTATTTTAAAGGATAAAATAACCGAACCCTATGACATTATTAGTTAATGTCACCTAAGTCTTGCTTACATCTTTCAAATATTTATTTTCTATATTTAAGGTTAAATTAATGTAATGTTACAATTCAAAATAACGTTCTTACAGCCATTTTTCTCCCATTAGAAAATAAAACTGAGAATACACTAAATATAGTGATGCTTTTAATTCATGTATTACTTAATGCGTTCTTGTACAAGGATGGCTTGTGTATTCTGCTGATAGTGCGTGCGAGTTAAAGGCCTCAATTCACAAGGAATACTAGTAATACTAAACAATATAACCAAAATTTATTGTCTTATTTCAGCAGCGAAGTACAGTTTTATCATCTGAAACTTTTAAGGAGGCGTACCATATTACTAATTTGGAGTATTGGGTTTTTTATGGCTGTGGGAAAATGCTGATTAATACCTATGACCGTGAATTTCTTGAAAATGTGTGGCCATAATTCTGTTTAAGTTACAGATCAAGTAGTTAGCAAGAAGCCACAGAGAGAGGGCAGTCTTAACCTTTTCAGTTGCTGAGTTTTATCCAATAGTTCATATAAAGAAGGGAAAATCATAGTGGCATCTGTGAGGATCAGCTGCCTATAATCAGTATACAAAAGCTAACTGGGAAGAATGATTCCTAACAAAACTGATTTATTGATAGTCTTGCCTGACTGTTTCATTAAAATCATAAGTGTTTCAATGCATGTGAGACCTTTATGGAGCCTAAAGCTTAATCAAGAGTACTCAAGACCCTTTGGTCTTAATGGGTCAGAATTTCCCACCGTCTCAAATATACCTTAGTTACATCTGAAGGATGAAAGGTTAAATCATCCATATTACAATTCCAGGTTCCTTTGGACTTTCGCTCCTTAACCTTAGAAGATTGAACCAACCCTCCTAGTTTCTCCTTAAAGAAAAAAGAATACATCAGTATTTGTGGGGAGATTGGACCACAAGCCCTGTGTAAGGTGGGCACTGCCCACAACATTATCAGAATTCTGAAATCTGCATTTAAAGCTATTAAAAGTGCTGGAAACAGGCAGCTATGCTTGTACTTTTTTTAAGGAGTAATTCAAATAGCTAGAAAATCCAAATAGCTCTACTTTTCTACAAAGCATTTAATCCCCTAACAAAGGAAGGTTGTTCTGTTATGTCATTGTGAAAGACATCCTTTAAATGCATAAAAGTAGAGTTTTAATTCTGATTTCAGTGAGTAGAAATGGTAACAATGAACATTTTCCTAGTCTGTGAATCGACATGTTGTACCTTTGAACTACTGTACTTGCATTGGATTCACAAAGATATTACAGAAATTAGCCTCTGCATTTTTGGTCTCTGCTTCATAGCTCTAAAAAATTTCTGTCTGACCTGTAGGAATTTAGAATCTAGAGATCTGACAATTTTTTTTGGTGGTGGTTTTTCCTCTTGAAAGATCACAAACGTTTAGGGAAAAGGGGAAACATTATTAGAAAGAGTTATTCAGAATGGCACAGCTTGCCCTTCAGAGTTGGCTTTCATCTTAAAGCCCACTGTTTAAATCCCAGATTTTCCATATAGGCCCCTGGTTCTAGTGAGATCACTGTTTTAGCTTTCACACCTTCTATGTATTGAACACTGCAACAGCTCCCCTGAGTACTTAAGTTCTCTCATGCAAGTTCAGGGCTTTTATTCTTTGAGCAATGTAAGCTTTGTTTCTCTGGTGCAAGAAAGTGTTAATCCACACAAATAACTCAGGATTAAATCTCCTTTTGCATCTTGTTTTGAATACCATTGCATAAAATAACAGCTGTATGATTCACTCTTAATTGAGAATTAGCAGGAATACTTTTAGTGGTAAAAATACTGAGTATAATATAAACTAATTTTATTGTTTTCTACAATACTTTGTTTTCAAAATAGCAGGACTTTAATTACCTTCACAAATGTGTTGTGAAAATCGCTGTGTTTTCATTATAGAGTGTTTAAAGAATGAGTAATCCTGGTTATTACATCCAACATGTGAATGTAGTACATGTATTTGGAAATAGTATTTACTTAGTAATTAATTATTTACAAGTATGATTCAAAAGGACATCGTTTCCTCTTGCTGAGTGCTTATCAATAATCTGGATAGAGATGTAAGCACTTTTTAAACGTGCTGTAGTTGACTTCCAAGGATAAGGATTTTAAAGTTCTTCTGTGCTTATATTTCTCCCTTTGAAATTGTTGTGTGTTGAAGATGTGACTTTACAGCATTATAGACTTGTGTTTGAATTCGTGAATAGCTAGTGCTTCCTCTGTTGTTGCTGAGTTTTGAGGAACTTTTAAGTGCTTGAGACATAGACTTAAATGGTTTTGAGGTATTCTAAGCATGGTGCAGGGAAGAATCTGGAAAATCAAGGAATTTGGAACAGCAGACCTGTGATCTGTGTAGGCCTTTCAAATGTTTTCGATTGCATTCCCTAGGAATCCTCTCTTTGTATGTAAGTGCACATATAATTTTCATACGCATTATTTTTCCTTTCAAATAAATTCCACTTGCAAGAAGGAAAGAGTAGCAGGTCATACAGTGGAGAAGGTAGAATCTGTCTTTCATCCAGACAAAAAATTTCTAGAAAATCTAGGTGGACCATTCAGACATCAAAATACAACTGTCCAATGTGATCGTGTTGCATTATGCAGTATTGGCTGCTAGTAAATTACTTCAAGACAGCAAAGTATGTCATTCTGAGAATATAAATAAATAATTGAAAGATAATGAAATAATAACTGCAGTATTTGATTGTAGGCAGGTCTGATAGGAATCTTTATGCTCTCGTCTTTCCCATAGTGATACTGATCTTTCCTAACTAATAGCCTTAAATACTCATGATAAAAGGCATTAAAACCTAAATTAACACAGTAACTGAGAAATGTCATCCCTTCAGACCACTTATACAGGAAAAATAGATGCTGATTTTCCAGCTGTGACAAGGTTGATTTCCTTTCTGACAGGAAGTGTTCTTACAGTTAGCTTTGCAGAAACACATGGGAGCGCATGCTGACATCAAAGCCTTTCACTGCCAGCGCTGCAAGTACAAAACAAGGCTCAAGGCTTCTCTGACAGAGCAGATGCAGATGCATGCAGGTGGATTACATGTATGTCTTCTTTATGTTACCACTTAGCTAAACTGCTTAGGGAGAAAAAAAAAGTACTGTGCAGTTGAATATTGAGTGCTGTGTAGGAATGCTTCTTTTGTGACATGAAAAGGATTTCTGGAGAAAAGAGGTATTTTTTACCTATTGGTAGTTCTCCCTCTTATATTGAATATGCAGAAACCAAACACTGTGGTCCTGATTTAACAAAACAGGCAATTTTTTAACTGAAATGTTTTTTGTGGCATTTAGGGTATCGATCATTAAGGATATATTAGATCCTGGTTTAGGATCCATATTCAGAAGACACCTGTGTAAAGGTATAGATACTGCAAAGACAAGGACAGCTTGTGTCCCTGGCTTGTTAACTGAAAAGGATATCTTTGCTAGTTCGGAGGGATGTGGACTTCAACCAGTTCATAGTTTTTTGTTCTGTACTGGTACTCCTTGGCCAGTAAAGAATAGAAATGTCCTCCCAAAACTTTTTAAATCAATTTGCACATATTGGCATATTTCAAGATCTTTAATATAATAGGTTGTTGTTTGTCCACCTTGGCTACATTCCCTTTCATTTTCTGGAAAGCTTCCTGCTTCAGTTTTCTGTTTCAAAGTTTAATGTTGAACCTCTATCAAAGGCCCAGCCTCTCTGTGACTGATGCTCTGGGGTTCTTTCTGTCTCAGTCAAGTGATTTGTTTACATAGAATTTATGTTGCCATGGTTATATAAAGTCCATCATTCTGCCAAAAAGGCACTTGCATTAGAAATTCTGAAATTACACAGAAGAATTTACTTTGTAGCACTGTCTGCTTGGAACTGTTGGATCTGCTCCATCTTGTGGGTATTTAAGAAGTGAAGCCTTTCTCCTTTTTTTTCAACTGAGCATTTTACAGGATTGGAAAGTAAGTTTAACAATGAATAGGATGGGAACGTGCTATGTTGCATTAATGGCCTTCTGAAACCTGGTACTTGATGTGTGCAGTGAGTGGGTGGACAGGACAGTGGGGAGCCAATTAGATGCTTATGATATTTAAATAAATCAGCTTGCAGAGAGCTCGTTCTATAGGACCTGGCAGTGTAGTGAATAGGGAATATCTGCGTTTGTCCACACTGGCAAAATTAACTTTTCAGCAAGTTGAAGAAATGAAATACTCTTGCAGTGGTTGGGCAGGAGCACGGTGCTCCGATAGTTGAGCGACGTGGGTGGTGCTCCGTCCCGCAGCGATGGAGCTGTAGCGTCACACAAGGCGGCAGAGAGTAGGCAGATGTCTGACAGGAACCATAAGTGTGAAGGGGGCTGATAGACGTCTCATGCTACTGGGACAGATGGCTCTCAATCTCTGTGGTAGCAAGTATACCATGTCTTGAAAGACAGGCATTTGCTCTATTAGGCATTCTTAGCTCATGTAGAAGGCAACCCACAGGGTTTCAAAAAGTACAGGAAAAGGAGAGTGATGCCCAAAGAGGAGATAACCGACTTCTCCTAGGAGGCTGGCTGACCAGTGTGGCTGGGCACTGTTAATGATGTTCAGGTGCATAAGTACACAAGTGACCAAACCCATGCAAAATAAATTAAACTTTTGCAAAAAATGAACAAAGTAAGTCACTGTCTAGAAGAAAGATTGCAAATCCAGAACTGTCTCCTATTCCTTGTTCTGCAGCTGACCTGCTATGTCACCTACAGCAAACATATTTAATGAGTTTTAAGAAGCTGCTTATTACCTATAAAAATGTAACTTATTATCTAGGTATCAAGCCATTGACAACTGCTCCTGAAAATGTCATCAGCCTCTTCCTGTTTACTTCCTCATTGACAACTGGCGGTAAACATAAAAAAATGGTTTGATTTCCACATCATGCTGACTATGCAGTGATCACTCAATGTGATATCCCCTGCATTAATTCTTAAAAGATAACACTAATAAAAATGGAGCTGTGGAGTTGCTTGTAATAACATTGGTATGAAATGCTGTCTTGAGGAGAATTATTACTATACCAGGGTTGGTGTTAAGACTTGGGTTCTTAAAATACGCTCACTTTTCATTATTTTTTAACTCTAATGTGTTTGTTTGGTTTGTGTTTTCATTTTTGACTGCAAAAATGAAAATAGGTTTGCCTATTTGAGGGTTGGACCAAATGACCTCCAGAGATTCCATTCAACCTTGACCATTCTGTGATTCTGTTTCATTTTTTTTAGTTGGTGGTTTCTTTCTGGTTAGATTCATTTCAGGTTCTCCACTGTAAGGCTAATATTTCAGAACTTCAGTACATCAGAAAAATATGAAGATAAATATTGTAAATTAGAAATTGTCAGTGGGAATGTAGATTAAAGGGGAGGCTAGTCCTATAAGAACGTACTTCTCAATGTTTTTATTATTGGAAGTCATTGTTTTCCTTTGTATTTGTGACCTAAATGTTGTCCTTGCTGTCTTTACAGAAAATTCTTTGTGTGTTTTCTTCATTAAGTTAAGATGACTTTCCTTTATTGTAATTTCCTTTTGCTTCTTGAAAATTTCCTGTTCTGCTGTTTCCCCTTTCTGAGGGATTTTGTTTGCCTGTTTGTTTTTAATTAGTGACATAGAGTTTGCTGAAAGTTGACCCTCTGAACTTTCATTCAGAAAAAAAAATCAAAACTAAATTTGGAAATGGTTCTGGCCAGTTTTTCTTGATCAAACTTATGGTGGAAGCCAAATTTAGATGCAGTAGGTCTCCAGGTAAAACAGACTGTAACCTTCAGCTGCCTAGACCATTATCTAAGATCATGCTTCATTAGCAACAAGATCATGTGACAGATGAACTGTGGCTTTGAGGATGTGCTGTAAATGTTAATTCACTGATTTCGTTTTGAATTTCATAGACGCACTTTGTGTTCCCATAGAAGATACTACATCCTTCATATTTGCTTTCCATTTCCTGGTAGGTAAGAAGCCTTTCAAGTATGAGATCTGCTCTTATGCCTGCATTGATCAACCTCTTTGCAGTGGCACTCCAGAACATGCACTTGTGAGAGGTGCTACAAATGTTGACTCTTTTCATGTAGTTGGTAAGTGTAAATAATCCCCCTGTCAGACAAATTATGTAAATCTGTTGGCTTTAAAAAAAACAAACAAACAACAACAACAACAACAACAAAAAACCCAAAACCCAAAAAAACCCCAAAACGAACCCAGGAAAAACCAAACAAAACCCCAGACACACTTTAAGGTATGCACTCCTACCCATTAATAAAAGCCAAGGCAAACATTTAAATATATTCCTGTTGGGAGCTTGGCTCTATGAAGGTTTTTTTGTTTAAAGGCATCACTTTCTGTCCCATCTTTACAGCTCTTTCTGTGTATAACTACTGCATAGATTGTGCTGGAAGATGTATGGAACACTAATGTGATAAATACAAAAATACCTGGTAGAAGAAGGTAATAGTATCTGTGTCTGAAGGGGTACTGGAGAAATGGTAGTGACTTATATAAAAACAAAAATGTGTTCATTCACTAACTGTATGTCTTAATTTGCTGTATTAGGTGTACCATGCTGCTTTTTGACACTGATTTTGTCTGCAGCTTTGCTTATAGTGTTTTGATTCCACCCTCCCACCCCTGCTTATTGAGGAAATGATCACGTTTCTGACAGTGCTAACACATTTCATTTTGCAGTGTTGGCAGTGTGTCATGTGACGAGTGGGAGCATTAGCTAGTCTTAGTACGTGTTGAAAGTATGCGCTTAGCAGCCTTACAGGCTGTTTAAATGTTAAATTCTTGTGTGTTTAAACTCTGTATGCTACATGATGTACTGTTTGCTTTTTTTTTTTTTTAACTTGAAAGGTTTAAACTAAGATAAAGTAATGTCCACAAGTCACTTGTTGAGGTAGGCAGTGGTTGGTGGAGAGTCGGCTTGATTAGTTTTGGTTTGTTAGTTACGTGGGTGAAAGCTTAGTTTACTCTGTTTCTTTATCTGTCATAATAAAGGAAATTCTGGTTACAAAACTAGTGCTCCTTTTGGAGAGTCTTTTGATGCCAGAATTAAAATCTGGAAATGCATCTATCAAAAGTGATAAGATGCCTTGAGCTTAAAGTAAATTCCTCCTTCACTGAGAGCTTTTCAGTATCTGGTAATGGAATAACAGGGAAAAAGGCTTTTTCCTAATTTTTGTGGCAGCTGTGTAAAAATGCAGAAATGTAAACATTATCCAAATGTAGTAACAAAAAATGAAGGGAATTTGTATAATGGAATGGTCACTTACTGGCCTTGTTACAAAGACAGGTATTTGTTTGCAGATACTTGCTTTCTAGGAAGTATCATTTATGTCCTAATACAGGAGAAAATAGCAGTTGGAAAATTTGAGGGGAGTGAGGTGAACTCCGCATACTACAGAGTGGAACACTGGTAACCTATTTCTCTTTATGCCTTACTGTAGTAGGTGCAAGAAATCCAGTTTCCTCTTCTATCAGATAACCTTTGATTATAGGATACAGCTAAGTATGACAGGGGACTATCATTAAGTCCTCTACTACTAAAAAATCTATTTTTTTTTAATAAACCATTCAGTAACACCTGTCATAGTATTTTCTCTCTTTTTGCAGTATTACTTTACAAGCATACAGGTTTTCATTTATTTGTAATGTCATCCCTACTTAACAGGGATCAAAGTTTTTGTTGCTTGCAAATTAACAACGTGCCTACTTTGCCCTGGTAGATGCACATTAGCCATCATAATACAAACGCATGCTTAACTTTTACTGTGGAACTAGTTCCATTGAAGTTAATAGAATTGGTCTTTAAGTTAAAAACTTATTAAATAATGAAAGTCTATGACATCAGGAAGTGAATGTTTTAACCAACATCTGTAAGAGTAAACGATAACACTGTCTGAAAGTACTCTTTTCTTGTATGTAAAATCTGTACTTACACAATATTTAGTTCCTGTCTACATAGCGGTTACTGCAAATGCCTGCCTAGTGTTCCAGACCTAAATAGTTTGGATGTTTGAAATTGCCACTTGTGAAACAGTTTGTCCGAATTGGGTAAATACAGTTAAAGTTTGGTTTTTTTCCGTAAGTAATCTATTTCAGGTCTGTAATAGTTCTTAAGATTTTGAAGTGCACTAGAATATAACATTCTCTATTTCTGAAATGGTATAAAAAAATACAACAAAATGTAGGAATACAAAAGAAAAAAAATAGGAAAAAAAAAAACCAAACCCAAGCAAACCCAACCCTTTTCCAGTCCCCAAGCATATACTTTACACCCACATAAAATCCATTGACTGAGTCAGTGGGCTGTATTCAAAAGTGAGATGTAAAAGGGTAGAAATCACATATGAGCACACAGATCTGAGTGTAAGCAAGACTAAGGATGACATAACTGCAGAGACGAAATATACAGAAAAGTGTCATCTCTAAATTTTGCCAATATTCTGTTTTAGGTTATGAATTAATATCTATTGTTTACTGATTGGTATTCAATTAGAGAAGAGTTTCATTATTCAAGCTCTCACCCACTAAGATTATTTGTGCTTTGAGTTTACCAGAGACATTGAATGAAAAACAATATAGTGAAATCTGAAGTGGCAACTGCTCATCAAAATTCAGGATTACAGCAAAATTTAATTTTAAAGTGCATATCTGTGTGTATTGATATACATACACACATAAATACATACACACAATGAACTCAAGACTTAAAATGTGCATGTAACTGGGCTGTTTACAACATGCAGAGTCCCTTTACTTTAAGGCTTTTGTCATATCAAGAGCTCAGAGCTATATAGAAAAAGAGATGAAAATTTGCTTGAGATACCTGCCTTGCTTAGTGGCTCTGAAGAGTCAGGTGACTGCTTCTGATGGCACAGAATCTGCAGGTTCACATTTTTGGTAGTTTTGCTGTCAAAGGCTGCAAGAGGATTTCCTGAAAGTTGTGTATTCCTGATGATGATACAGATAGGGATTTAAAGAGTTCTGTGTTGCTGCAATAAGAATGTAAGGGAAAATATTTCATCTTTTGTGTAAATCTTAGCTTGAGACCCCAAGTTTTTCTATGCCTGCGTAGTAAAATACTTTCTCACATGCCAGATCAACCAATTACATTTTTTGTTAGGTGTGAGGGGAAAGGAGGGTTAAGGTATACTTATCTGATTAAGCGTACTTTATTGAAGTCCCGTCTTTTGCTTGTTGCATTCATATAAATAACACCACTACCTAAGTACCCCAACCTGAATATAGAAAACCTGTAAATATTTGCGGCACCAACCAAGAGGTTTTTAAACTGGTATGGTGTATACGTTACTGAGTCTAAGAGTTGATTTTAGCCAACTGTCATGGTTTAACCCCAGCCAGCAACTAAGCACCACGCAGCCGCTCACTCACTTCCCCCGCTCCTCGACACCCAGTGGGATGGGGAAGGGAATCGGAAAATAAAGTAGAACTCATGGGTTGAGACAAGAATAGTTTAATAGAACAGAAAGGAAGAAACTAACAGTGACACTAATAACAACAATAAAGTGACAATAATAATAAAAGGAT
>JAVKLA010000028.1:15116576-15158016 GCA_034782735.1 Sagittarius serpentarius | reverse complement strand
CCACTTTGGGTCAGCTGTCCTGGCTGCGTCCCCTCCCACCTTTCCTGTGCCCCTCCAGCCTTCTTGCTGGCTGGGCATGAGAAGCTGAAAAGTCCTGGAGTTAGTCTAAATGCTGCTTCACAACAACTGAAAACATCAGGGTGTTATCAGCACTCTTCTCATACTCAACCCAAAACACAGCACTGCACCAGCTGCTAGGAAGACAATTAACTCTATCCCAGCTGAAACCAGGACGCCAATTAGGCAGTTGTTTAATCTGGCCTCTCTGTGGATCCCCTTCTGTACTCAATGGAGAAAGATGGGCATTCCCACAAGACATCTTAATTTCATATGAGACGTTATTCGCCCCCGTTAGGGTTAGTTACTGGCTGCCTACATTTAACTTTACAGAGGAAATCTAGAAGATAATACACCTGTTGGCTAACATTGTGTGATGAATCCTACTGTAGGTGATTGTTTTCATTTTCCTAGCTCATAGGGTACAAATAGTTGTTGCCAAAATAAACTGATCCTCAATATCTGTTTAAGGGAAAACTTAAATTCAGAGAAGCTTACATTACAAATTGGTAAGTTCTGAAACCTGATCATTTGACATTAGTTAACAAGTGCTGAGACTAACCCACAAGTCTCAGTCTGGATTCTCTTACAGCCTGTACACAGTTGTATTCTAGGTTGGCCTTGTTCAAGGGAAGCACCAAAACCCAAAGATTTAGATCTAGATTTGGTATTCCCTGAATCTGAAAGAACTGAGGTTTGCTTAGGACCAGATGATAATTCCATTGTCTCAGGGCAGAGTTTAAACCCATAGTAAGTAAGTAGCAGATCTCACGTTTTAATATAGAATGAATCTTTGACAGTATTTGTGTTATGGTTAATTTTTTTTATTTTGAGGTATATCCTTTTCTCATAATGCAAAATAAGTAGAATGAAATGACAAATGCAAGATCAAAACTTTTCAGTATGCTTAGACTGGTTTGTAGCTTTCACTATGTTGAGCTGGAATTATATGCAGATGCACATGCAAATATGTGCATCTCTGGTGTGTGTGGCTGCAGGTACAATTGTGTCCTAAGGATGTAAATGTGTAAAAAGTAAATTGGTACATGTGTTTGTAGGAGTTTAGATTCTTAATGTCTGTATAGAGGTTTTATTTTCAAAGAACAGGTATGTCCACAGGTGCACAACTGACACTAAAATAGAAATATTGCTGAAAACACGGTGCAAACTCCACTAACTTACACCAGTGGTAGGAAAAAAATGGTGAAAGGCATTGTTTGTCTTGTGTAAAATGATACATTTTAGGTCTAGAAATCCTTACTTGGGAGTACAGCTAGCTGTAAGTGAAATCACTGGGCTACGAGACAGGAGAGCTGTGTTCTGGTCTCGCACTGCCACTAGACAGAGCCATGAGATCTTGCTAGAGATGACTTATCCCCTGACTATTTTGGATTTTGGAACATCCCAGCTAAAGACTGACTGCCTGTGTTTGTGCAGTGCTCACTGCTACTGATGGTACTAATGACTGATACATTTTTAAATTTTTTACAGCATTCAGAAGAAGAGCTTGAACCTTCACATATGCTGACATCACACTGGTGAGGCATTTGGCTGTAGTTTTTGCTGCTGTTCTTCCCCTGACAAGCAACTTCCTTGAAAACACATTAAGAAATATCACCTGGGTTCAGGAACCTCATTAACCAATTCCCAGCCCACCTTTACCCTCAGATCACTTCCAGTGGAACATTAGGTTCTTCATGTTTAAACTTCCACCCAACAAATAAAGAAGCTGTTGGCATTGTCAGACTTTTGTGCTGAAAGCCAGGAGTTATCTGGAAGAAGAGAAGAAATGGTCCTTATGTGGCAATTAGAAGCACTTAGGATGGTCTTCCCAAAAAGCTTTGTGTGTGTTATTGTGCAGGTGATAGCTCCAATGTGCTGAGAGGAGCATGGAGGTTTGTGCTGCACAAAGGGTGGACGCAGTGACTTTTGTTCTGGTTACCTCTTCCTGATATGTTCCACTTGCTTACAAGTGAAGAGTTTGGCATTTCAAGGCAGAATCTGTTGAAATGTACCAAAGCTGACAGTGAACCCTACAGGTGGTTTCTGTACTACCTCTCTCATTTTTAATACAGGTCTCTATATAAAACAGTAAATGATTCAAGAAAATCTACTGATGCTGTAGCACTCATAATATGGTAAAAAAAATTAATTAAATTTCTTCATGGTTATTTTTTATAACAAAGTGTGTCTATTCTTAGCTAATCTAATGTTGAAATAAAAATACAAACTATTGAAATGTGACATCAAATAAACTTGACTTGAAAATTCAGTGATTAAATACATCTGTACCTTATTTAGCCAAATAGAAATTACTCACTTTAAAAAAAAGATTAAATTAGAAGAATGGGATACTTTCTAATTTTAGGCTGTTAGAGGACTGGTTTTACTCTAAGGCTCCACGTTTGTTCTTTGACTATGGTGGTTTTGTAGAATCTGTTATTAGCTATGGATGTTACTCAGGAAATTTAACTCTTGCTAAAAATAAAAAACCTAACATCACAACTTCCTACCAGACAGAAGTGACTGAAGTGTGCCTACACTGTTCTCTTAAACCCAATTGTAAAGAATATACTACCTCAACAGGATAAAAGTTTCCCTTCAGGTAAGTTTTAGATCTCTTGATTTACAGGAAAGTGTTAGTAAAAGAGTTACGTGGAGAGTAGCTACTGGCAAATTGTAGGTAGAATCTTTATTAAAGAATTAAAAAGAAACTTTTTTCAGAGAAGAAAATTCTTATACTGTTAGAAACTGATGAGCATCACAGACCTTATCTTCCTGTTGTACAGTTGGAACAGAAAAGGCTGGAAATGTATACCAAACATAAACACTTGGGTTTCTTTTCATCTGGGAGTGTAATAGTTGGACATTTGCAACTGAGCACATACGTAATTACTAATGGGAAATATTTTCTTAATACAATTGCAGCATTTTAACTTGTTTGTACAGTAGTCTGATGGTTCTTTAACTTGAAATTGCTCGAATGGTAAGTACTTATTTACAAAAACACCAGTATTTTACTCTGAAGGATTCCAGCAGCTTTTCACTAGCTTTGCATTGGGGAAATATTTTGATCTTTGTTGACGTTAGGCGCAGAGGACATGGACTTAACGTGTTGGTTGTTTGAAAGCATTTAGCAGTAGCAAAAGATGAGAACTGCAGAGGGAATGTAGATATGAGGAATTTAATTAGTGAAACTGGAATTCAGCCAAAACTTGGATCAACAGTTCCAATTGTGCAAAAAGCGCAAGGGGACGTCTAATAGTTGGTAAGTGAACTGAGCTTTCATTTTGATGTCACCTTGACAATTGTGGTGTAAGCAGTCTAGTACCTACTTTTCTAGGGAATTTATTCAGTAATGTTGTGAAGGATGGTCTATACCACTTACTAAATTACCAGTAATTACAAGAGATTACTTCTGGCAGCAGTCTATCCTGTTTTCATGTCTTTCATATAAACACCAAGCTCAACCTTAGCATTTGAGAGCAGGCAAGAGTACACCTTGCAGTAGCAGAGCTGCAGGCGTAGCATGGTGCAGTTGCATGCCCACTAGAATTTTTAATGTGCTGATTTTTTTTCCCCCCCCGTTTTTTTTCCCCACTGTTGTTAGGGCAGGCTGTATAATAGGCCTGATATGTTAATTAGGAATGGGATCTTGAGTATAAAATAAGTGCTTTATTTCTTTTTTATCTATTTATTAGCCTATTGTAAGTGGGCAGAAATATTCAGCATTAGCTAGTTTACTGAAAAGACTGACTAGTGATGGCAGTATTTGTATGTATAACGTATGATTTATAAAGCCAAATTCTAATCTGTTCTTTATACTAGCCTCAGGCAGTACAGTTATTCTGCAGTAAAGTGAAGGATTTTAGTATGTCCTTGTAAGTGATCTTGCAATATGAATATGACACAATCTATCAGAAATAATTCCTTGCTCTCTAGAAAAGGAACAAAATTTAGATACAGAAAGTAATAATCTTGACATATTTCTTGTTTGTTGTGTAAGACATCTTGGAATACTAGCCTTTTATCAAAAGTTCACACACCCTGGTCATTCAGGAGTAGCTATTAATGGAAGACTGAAGAAGCTATCATGTAAAACTATCATTTATTAATGTAAAACATTTTAAATATGGTTAGATCTAGTTCAACTGCCAGAAATACTACAAATCTTCCAAGTCTGCTTCTGGCTCCAAGCATGATTTTTCTAGTTATATCTGAGTTAGTATGTTTTGGTTTCTTTCTGTGTAAGCCAGTAAACAGTGATGTGTGTGTGGTTTTTTGTGTGTCAACTTACGCAAATCTGAGGGGAAACTGAGGTACATTTTCTGTGTGACTGCTATAAAGCTGTTAAATGAACTGTGCTTCCCTTTGAACAAACTGTCTCTGGCATTCTCTTTCCTTCTTACTTCCCTTTGCTGTCAGGAAAGACCTTTCACAGGGCAGCAGTTCCACAAAGTGCAGCCTCAGCGTAGGTTAGGGGCTGTAACAGAGTTGACAAAGGACTCCTTGTCTTGTTATATTCAGGCAAAGGTTCTACTGCTATAAATAATGCATGTTTTAATTGGAAACTGCATATGGAAATATCAGTCTCTACAGGCTTGTCGCTTTCAGTATAATCTCCTAGGGGCAGATTCTGCTTACGTGCTGAACACACAACACATTCCCCAAAGCTGTGATTGGTTGTTTTTATTAGTACTACCTGTGCTAGTGAGTTCCTTCCTATAAATTAAGGCAAATGTCATATCTACGTAATCATCTGGGAATTTCTGTCGCCGTATATTATGAAAGTTGCCTAAAACACTATTACAAGACTGGGTACCCTCATGATGTTAAGAATTCTAGATTCCATTTCCCTTGGTCAATATTAATAGGATCGTGCACTGTACCTACTGGAAGTAAATTTAACTATTAGTAGGAGATGAGTTTAAAAGCAGATAATAAACATGCTAATTTCTTGCCAGATTTCTGTGGGATTAATCACACTGTGCCTGATGTTAGCCACAGGTTTAGGCTTGCATGCACAATTACTGTGGCTAAGCTCATACCTGGCTAATTCATGAAGCTGGAACACTAATCACATCTACAGATGAGCACAACTTTTTGTACCATTTTAATTAAATTGGTTTAAAACCACACCTTAAGGCTTCTTTTAAACATAACTTCCTACCAACTTCAGTAAAGGTGTCTGACAGTCACCTAAGTGATGTGTAAGTGTGTGAACACAAATCTGTGTGAAGGCTATTAGTTTGCTTTGGACTAGACTGATTTTTGCTTTAATTTGGATCATTTCTATTTGCATGCATTCACCAATCTTGTTTTAAACTCATTTAACAGTGTCAAGATGAGTTTTGCACATCTTTGTTTAGTTTTAGTTTAGTAGTGTATAGATATTAAAACAGTAAATGAGGCCCCCACCCAACTTGCAGAACTGTAGAAAAAAGGGGAAACAGATTAGGGTGGCCCAATGTCATTTTATTGCTGGCCAGTTTGAGCAACCTAATCTGCTGTTTGTGGGCAGGCCTGAGCAACATATGCCTGGAATGCTTTTAAGAGGTAGAATTTAGCATTAAAACAGGATTTAAATGTGTAAAACTCCTAAGCAATGTGGAATCCTTCCAGAAGTGAGTGAAGGGTGATTTCAGAAAATGCTGTAGGAACACCAGACCCCAAGCTTTGAGTGCCCGGAGCAACCCTGTGTCCCAGCATGGGTATTTATTGAGCTGCAGGTGAGCTGGGTGCCTCGGAGTCCCAATCCAGAAGATGCTGACATTGAGCAGGGAGCCTTCAAGTTAAGAGGCAAGGCTGAATGTAGGGTTGAGCTTTACCCCTAATCTTTAGACTTAGGTACCTCTGGCTGGTCATGATTCACTCATGAACTCTTACCTCCTTGCTTGATGGCTGGAGTTTGCTTTGACAAAACACAGCCAGGGAAAGTCCTGGGCCCCCCACCCTACTTTATTTGCCTGTGTGTGGATATCACATGGCAGTTCAGATCGCTCCTTTGCAGAAGAGGACAGGGTTTCATATTATGTGTTTCCCAAGAGATTGCAGGAGGGTAAAACCTTTTGGAAATGGGGTTTATCAAGTACTCCTATGCAAGTGTTATTTATGCATGAGGAGACCAGGCTTCTAATTTCTATTCCAGGGAATACTTAAACCTTCTGTATTAAATGGAACAGGGATTGGGTCTCATCATTCCATGCAGCGCGTCTTAAATGCAATGTTGTATAGAGAGTCTTTGCTTTTTATGTTGGCTAATAATTACTGAATTAGTCTATGTGTGTAGCAGTGGTTTCAGATGTTCTACTAGCTTTATGATGAGGGCCCTTTCTTGAGGGCTGGTGGGGATATCATCAGGCAGAAGAGGTTTTGTGACTTTTTTCCTTCATTGAGGTTAAAAAGCAAGTCAGGGGCAGAAGTTAGGCAGGGAAAAATAGTTCTGTCTCATGCATCAGTTTTTTCAAATGTACCTGTCCTTTTTAGGACAGTAGTAAAAATAGAGAAGAAAGGTAACTTCCTTCCCTTCTTTCCCTAGGTGATTCTTCTTGAAAACAAATTCAGGATAGCTAATAAAACTAAAAGGGTAGGAAGGAGAAGTCTGACTCAGGTGGAGTTGCTCAAACCTGATTTTTGTTGGAGGACCAATATTTAAGCATTAACTCTACATTCTGCAAGGTAGTGCATTGTATTAGTACATTGCTCTTTTCTTGATCATAACTAAGCAGGATTTAGTGATATACATGATGTACATTCTTGGATTGCATTGCTTGAAAGCATCTTAAATAATTTTTCAAGTTTATTGAAAACCTAAATCAACGTTTTTAACTTGACATTCCTCTTTTCAAAGGTCATACTGCATATAACAGAAAATGTAAAAGGCCAACAGAAATAAATTGGCTACAAACACAGCAGCAGTGTCTGCAGAAAAATATCTCAAAACCATTTATGGGTTACGTTTCCTCATCTACAGCATATTGATTATTTTCACAATAAGCAGCTGCCTTTGGACTCTTAGATGCAGAAAACATGTGCCAAGAGATGGCATGTGAAGATGAACCAGCAGACACGGGGTAGGTGAAAGTTCCGCGCTGTAAACTGATATTCAGTATTCTTTTGGGTCGTTGGCTTGATAACTCCACACCCAGTGAGTGATATGGTCAGTGGCAGTGACAAGCCACTATAGCCCAGGGAGAAGGAAGCTCTTTTTGTGTTCCTAACTAGGCGTACTCAAAGGAATGCCCATAAGCTGTGCTGACTGCATTTAATTGGTGTTAATTTATTCTGGTCTGAATTGTACTGATTAATAGCTCTTAGCAGGCGCAGAGGAATTTTCCTCTTCATGGGTGGGGCTCAGAGCCTTGTCGATTCAAGTCTTGCCGGAGAACAGTGTGCTGCTATAATTATTAGTAATTCTTATCCCTGGGGAAAGGAATCTGTAGCGCTCCTCTTTTGTGTCAGGAGGAATACTTTGGCCAGAATTTTATTCTTATTGCCAGTACGGGTTGGCAAGAAATCGTGGCTCCTTGTCCTGTTTGTCTCCAGTGGCCCTGCCACTGGGGTTATGTGCACTAGCAGTTCTTGTCTAGAATGAGATTGCTTAGGGGGTTGTTCCCAGATTTTTGCTACTGACACACTTGCTGTGAGACAGCGTCTCTCTTTGGCACCGAGTTTTTAGGGGTATGTGTGTCCAGTGTTAGTGTTACAGGATTAGAAAATGCCATGCAATGGTAAATAGCTGCATTATGTTTATTGTTGTTATTCTTTGTTCATAAGCAAACAACAACCTAATATAATCTTTTTACATACTAAGGAAGCATTGCTTCCTCAGCATTGGTTGGTGCAACTGGCTCAAGGCGTTTGATTGTTGTCTGAATTTCGGAAATGATGTCTTGATGATTGGAATGCCTTTTCTTTACTTGCCAGCTGCTGCGTGGAGGTGCAGCAGTTCATTTTCATGTGGCAGCTTTAATTTCTGTTTCCTTAACAGAAAGTGAGCAATGCAGCACACCTTTCACAGGATGCAATTAAACCTGCCTTAGTCACTGCTGGAGGAACAGGCAGAAACAGGTAATTTAATACAAACTGTCTCTAATAAAACTGAGACAAACATGTCCTCTTAAAGATTTGGGGAAATGCTTCCTAAGGATGGACTTTGCATGGCCTTCCTTCTATTGTGCTTTCCTTCCTGTAGATGAGAGATATGGTTAACTGCTGGTACCAGTCATGTTATTCAGAGCATAGCCAGGATTTCATGCGCCATGTCTGCAGACAATGACTTTACTCCCCACCCTGCTGAAAGGGGTCATGCTGGCTGCTACTGAATCTTCTCAACCTGATCTTGTATTAATTTCGAACTCTTCTGGAGCCAGATGTGTGATTGATCTTTCCAAACTTTAGTAGCCTCAGAAGTCATGCATTCCATCTAAAATTAGGCACTTGGATTCCTTCTAGAGCCAATGTATTTATTTCCAGGGAGTAATTAATCCCACCCTGATTGAGGGTGGTGGGGTAGCAAGGTGGTTGCTTCCTATTTGCAGCCACAGCAGGAAGTGTTCTAGCAGCCAGCGCCTCTGCTCTCTGCAAACCTGATGTTTTGACAGGGTCTACCGAGGGATTTTTTTTCCAGTTAGATTTTCAGTAATATGAAATGCTGTCAATAGTCAAACTGGTTATTAAAACTCCTTTTTGGGATCTGTCTGAAAATTGCAATGGTATTTAAGAAGGACCGGTCCCTGCAGTCTAGTGCTGAATGTGGAATTCAGATGAGTAAGAAACGCAGTGTTGTCCATCATATTTTTCTCTACTATGTTTCAGAGAGCTCCTCAGACTAAGATTGGTGAAAGACCGCTACTATATGACAGATCTGAAGAAAAAATAACACACTTAACATAGATTTTAAGGCCAAAAGAGATAATGAGATCAGCATCTCCCAGGCAGTGTACAGACCATGTTTATCTCAAAAGTTAAACTATCAGTAGCCACAGCACAAAATTGCTTTTGTAATATTCTCACTTAAGCAATTCCACGAATAGCAAAACTAACGAAGCCTTGTTTCCAAAATGTGTGTATGCACGTCTCTCCTCCTCCCATGTGGATTCTCTGGTGTCTAATGCTGCGGCCATTTCCTCCATGGGGAATACGAGATCCTCTCTCTTTTGTCATATTTTCACAAATGATTTAAGGGTTTAGTATTTTAGAACCCCTGTACCTTTCTGTTAGAGTTGGTTAACATTTGCCGCTGGGTTCCAGAATTATTAAGAGGCAGTGGGCAGACCCATGTCTATGTAGAGCACAAAGACATGTGTTTTATTTTCACAGGAAACTTGGCAACAAATTTAGAGTGAGGGGTGTGGTGATGTGTTAAGAGTATTGAGAAATGACTGATTTCAAAGTGTGGTTGGCCTGAAAAGCACAGAAAGGCGCCTGTGTCAGATCTCCTACCTCCCATGTTCTCTGTAGTCCATTCCACAGAACTGCCATGTGCCAGTTCCTGCTAGACAAGAGGTGGCTTGTGTTTTAGGAAAATACTGTATCATTTATATGTGTCACAGTTAAAATGTTGCTTATTTTATTTCCAAATCTGTGGTTTTATTTTTAGCTTTTATTTTTCACTATTGATTCTTGCAATGCATTTCTCTGCTAGGTCAGACAACCCTCTGAGACCAGCTGTTTTTCACCATGAAGGGGTGGGGGTGTGTGTGCCATAATTGGATCATTCTTGATTTTGTTTTTGATAGATGAAGCATATTGAGCTCTTTAAGCCCCTATGGTAGGGCATTTTCTCAAGCCTTCGTATCACCCTGGCTCTTCTCTTCACTCTGTAATTGCAATCAGTGTGGTCAAAAAACAATTTATAAATTGCTTGTCAGATTCTGTCTATAGAATGCTTTCTGGCTGGCACAGAACCTACAGAAAGGGAGCGATATCCTGCTTCCTATCTGCTTTACACAATAAAAATGTGATAATGTAAGGATGGCAATATCAACTGGGGTTTTTTTCTTCTTTTTTTCCAACATGGTTGTGAAGATGCTAGTTCAGTACAAGCTGTAAAATGAGCTAATTTATGAAGTTGCATTTTTATAATATTTATATTTAGTTTTCCTTTTACAACTCTTACATTCATTAGCAAGCATTTGTCAAACCATGCTGTTCCTTTAAGATCCTCAAATGCCCTGCTCAAAGCCAAGCAGGGTATGCATTCATGAAGATGTTGGCCTATCACAACATGTTTCCATTTTTCTCTGTATGAAGATCAATTTAAATTTATTATTGCCAGCTGTTTCTTTCTATGGCGTATTTTTTCTCATGTGTTTAGCAATCCTAATTGATTCAACTCCTTGCCCTGCACAGGAAAAACATCAGGCCTGTTCCATTATCTTGTCTGGCAAACTAGCATCACAAAAGATTTAAAACTGTAAGCAGAAAGAGCATGTGTTTGATCAGATTTTGCTCTTTTAAAAATGCCCTCTGAAGTAGTAAATTATTTATTTTTTAATTACAATAATAAACAAATGTGGTTAAGTTTACAGTTTGTCTCAGTTTTATCCAGAGTGGTCATCCTATTTGGTTTTTCTTGGGTAAATACTTCCACTCATTTTGTTTGCTTGCCCCTGTCTGACGCATGAGAGCATCATCTCATTGACTGCTGAACCCTCTTCCTCATGGAACAGCTGCCGTTCCGCGCAGACACGGTGATATGCTTAATGCTTAGTCTGTGAGAGTGATCAATAGATTAAAGTTAACCATTTCACCTTATGGCTAAACATTAATTATGCAGAGTGTACTAGTGCCCTTTTTTTAGAAACATTTTAACCTTACACATTCAGTGATTAAGTGCTGGCAGGTCATTTTTTCCTGTGCTGCTGCAGAGCAAAGTTAAACTTCGCTGGCTGCAACTGTGCCTCTAGCTGGGTGATGAGTTGTATGGGTTTAAGACGATGCTACTGGCAAAATGAATGGGTTGAAGATCAGCTTCTTTTATTGTTACAAAACAGCCAGGCTAGAATGAAATGGCAGTGGTTCAAGTGCATGCTAGACAGACCATATGTTCCTCACAGTAAAATGAAGTGGTGTTGTATATCTGTATTGCTAAGCATAAGGACAACACCTCCAGCTTCCAGAACTGCTGGCAGGAGTCTGACATAGACGAAATGTACTCTTCCTCTATCCTTTAAAAGTCATTTAGGAGCAAAGCCAGTGTCTGTTCTTGCCCATCTCCTGCTAGAACAAGATGTATGAGGAAAACATGCCTGATGTAAAGGAGTGGACATCATTAGTATATTTCAACTATATATGCAACTAAGTTCTAAAATAGTCAGCTAAAATTGCCACAAAACTATCACTTCTGAAATACAAGACTGCAAAAGATCTCTTGGGTCATTGAGTCTCATCCTTCTTCGCCCAAGAATTAAATGAATTCTGAATAATTTATGAAATCCCATTTTGAGGGTTGTTGTTTTCCCGCCCTATTGGAAGGCTGCTCCAGAGCTCCGATTCTCTCCTGTCTTAAAGTAATTTTCCAATTCTTACGACAAATTCTAGATCTATTTTCTATATTTTGATGTCTGTTTGCATTTGCTCTGAAAACTCTTCTTTCTCTCCCTGGTGCTTCTTTTGAGAATGCTTTTCTAGAGAGTGTGCTCTCTTCTGCAGAGCTTGTAAGCAACCAGAAGCAACAGGAACACTTCTCTCTGATGTCTGGTAAACCGGCGTTCTGGGTGAGACTTCCTTTATGAACGGTGCTTGACACCTTAAAAATGATGGTAAGTTCAAGAAAAACTCAGTCTTAAGAACATGTTTACATTAACTTTAAACACATTACTCTGGATTGGAACCATGTGGTTTCCCTCTAGGATTCTCAAAGTATTTTTTTAGATTATCACTATAATGGTGAGGGAAAATAATGATAAGAATGGTCAAATCAAAAGTTGCAGATCTGCAAGAGATCTTCAGTGAATAAGAAATGAGGGACTCGTCAGTGAGGACATATTGTGTCAGCCTGTGGGCTTTTGTGGCACTCTTGGCTGAGTCAAAACACAGGCACCAGGCCCAAGACAGCTACTTGTAACCCTATGTAAGTTTAGATGCCAGCAAGTGGCAGCTGATTTGTCGCTTTTCTAAAACTATAAAGTATGCGCTAGAACACTGCTGGTAGTGGAGGGATAGGGGTGCAGTGTCAGAAATAACTGTTAAGTCAGTTGTTTGAGTGCAATGTAATTTATTAAGGAAATTCTGGCTGTAAGGTCTGTCCTCTGTGTCCCAGACTGTCCCCAGGTGGAACGCTGTCTGCCTGTGTTGCTGGACATTGAAAGCTTGCTCTAGAAAGTGGAAACTGGCTCCTGTTGTTTTACTTGAATGTTAATATTGAAACTAATGGGAGCTTAATTTTAGTCTGCCCTTAAAACTGCATTTTACTCTTTTCCAATTTAAGCCACGTAAAATCTAACTCCACAGTTACGTGTTCAACCTGGGATACGACTGTCTCAGGTACCTGAGGTACCATTTCTGTACTTCACTGCTGGCTACTTGGGGGATGCCATTAACAGCATTTGAGATTTTTGAGAGAAATGCCCAATTGCTTTGTGGCTGGGACAGGAGTTTGAGATGATGAGTGGAGTTTGAATAAAAGTGCTGGTTGAAGACCTAGCTGTTGATGCCCTAGAGCTGTGTAGTAGAAAGAGCAGTTATTCCAGCATGCAAGTGGTGAGTGAGCCATATCATCCTCAGGTAGATTTGCTGGCAGGCTGTGGTTTTTCTCCTCATCAAGAAAAATCCCAAATCTTTTAAAGGCATATCGTTCCAGCTTTACAATTTGCATGACCTTAACAAGTAACTGTATACACCTGAATAGGTAAATCTCCATAGGAGGATAATCTCACCCTTTTCACAAATCCCACTGTCTTTTATGTGGTGCTCTAATTAAATCAGAACAGGGATAAAAACAAATAAGCCCTGCTGTGCCTCAGGCGTGGGTGAGACAATGACAACGCAGTCATATGCTGAAGCAAATTGCTCAGACTGTGAGAAGTGTAGCTCTACACCCTTCATCACCCACCCCCACCCCTCTATCCCCACACCCTGTCTTTCACTCTTGGGATCATTCTGTGCTCGTTTCAGGTCATGATACTATTAGCTGTGGTGCTGTGCTCTGCATATTGGATAGCAGACTGAAGTGCACATATATGTCAGATAGAAAGTAAATCTCTCAGGTTTGCTTTGGCTTTGCCTTCTGACTTATGCACTCCAGGGTTTGGTTATGATGTCATTTGCTAAAAAGCAGAAGGGATTAAGCCATTAGCAGTAAGTGATTTCCTTCTTTTTTTTATTTTCTTCTCATGAAATGCTTTCACACTGTTAGGCAGAGAGCTGGCTCTGCATCAACCCTGCCTGAAATTGTGTTGTGCTGGCTGCCATCCAGGAAGGGAGAGAACAATTTAAACACCTCTCCATGCAGTGACAAATGAAAAAAATGGGGAACTACTAAGCAAGTCTGGGAAGTGTGAGGGGCGTGTGGCTTAGTGGTTTCCTCAGTACTGACAACAAATGTAAGGGACCAGTTTCTTCCTAGCACTGTGTGTATGTGGCAGAAGTAGTAGGAAGCCCACAGAATCAGAAGATGCTAATAGATACCCCAAACTTTGTCACTGATGAGTCTCCCAAGAGAGTATGAGAAATACAGTGCTGCTAGAAGGAGGCTTGGGACTGTGAGAAATGGCATTGTGTTGTGCAATTTGACTTGCACTGTGTATATCAGTGTGGGTTTTTGAGGTCAGGTCTGCAGCTGGTATAAATCATGACATTGAAAAGAAATGTTGATGCAAATTTCCCTCGTAATCTTTAATTCATTTTTCTCGATCATATGGCAACTGCAAAGCAATTTGTCTTCATTAGCATGAGGCAAAAATCCTAAACATGTGGATAATTTAAGTTAAAAAACCCAACACATTTTCAGATGAAGATATAACTTGGGTCCAGCTGCAAACCACCCAACCCAATCACCTTAATGGAAAGTAGTTCAGAATTCAACATCGCTAGCACCAAACACTACAGTAACATTGGATTTAAAGCCAAGTTGTCTTCTGCTCTTGCACTTGTGTGAATTTGGGTCATATCCAAAGAAATAGTGGGCTTGCACTGTTTCTGAACTGGTGTAAGTGAAGAAACTTGATGGTCTCCACTGGAGTGTCTGGACCTCTTCTACAGAATTACAATTCCCTCTCTAATAAGGGATGGTGTTGGGTTAGGATGGTTATTTATAAATCCCTTTGTGTGCTGTAAATATAGCTGTGCTGTTTGACATGAACAAAATCCCTTTGGAGAGCCTCACAGCAGGGAGATCTGTAGCCAGATCTATGTTGCAGACTTCTGTTGGCACAGCAGTATCAGTCAGGGATATGAAAAGGTGTCATCTCTGACTAGTGGAGCCAGGCTAGGAAAATCTAATACAAATGCAGTTACACCAGTGTAACTATTACATAGTTATAGGGTGACTTTCGGAAGGGTTGCCAAATACAGTGGTTCTGCTGCTGTTAAGCTATATCCACATTAGGGATGCTCTGCTGGCTGCGTAGGCTGAAATAGTTACTCCAGCAAAAGGTTCTATTAGTATAGATCAGATACATATCTTTTTAAGACCTGCCTTCTTTATCACAGCAGTTAATAATTACCAGGCTTTAGGCAAATGGGGGATCTGAGTTTTTCAGCAAACCGTGGAAGACAGGTTAAAGCTGCCAAAACCAGCCTGTGTGTCATGGCACTTGTGAAGCAGTTAATTACAGTGCCCCCTTGCAGGCACAACATGGGCGAAAAGTTTGCGTTTTACTCATAAGCCACTAGATTTCTTTTTTTTTTTTTTTTTTAATTGCAGTGATTGTTGTCAAGAGTTACCAAAATACGTGATAAATAATACCAAGAGAAGTAGAAATGTTTTGCAGGGATTTAAAAGCATAACACAGTGTTTGGTTTCGAGTGATGAAGTAGAAGCAATACTGCAGCTCATCTGGATATAGATGTTTACCCTGCAACCTAACTCTCCGTGGTTTTGGAGTCCGTCTGTGAATCCCATCCCAAAACCATGTGTCTCCCTGGGAACAACAGATGCTTCACATCTAACAGAGCGCTCTTCTTTCTCCCCTTCCTTATTTATGGAGCCTTTCTCCTGGTCTGGAAAAAGCACTGGTGATCTTTTACCTAGTTAAAAATAAATAGGGTTCCAGAAATGAATAATAAACAGGGCTAATAATAATATTAAATAAGCAAGCTGCTCTCTTAGAGGAAAAAAAAGAAAGAAAATCTAACTTTTTCTAGCAGTTTGCTTTATTTTAGCAACATGATTTGCAGTAATGCTTCCAGCACCGAGGTTCTCAGAGAGTTACAATTCTTCTGCTCTAATTTGTTGTGGTTTTGGACAATCTAGGCACTGATACCAATGGCAGAATTGGGAAAGTGGGACAAATTTGTTCTTATGTATACACTAGCACTTGCATTAATCTCTGATTTATATGTGCCTGGAAGGATTCACATCCCTCCCCTCCAAGTATGGCCTCCATGTGTCTGGGATTTGTTACATTCCAGTCAATGCAACATAAATCCTTATTAGATAGGTGGTAATGATTCTTACTATTCAGCTAGGGCATGTATCTGATTACTTTAGCCATTTACTAGTAGAATTTGAAACAGGCTTCTACTGAAAAGTGTAATAAAGCAACCTTTGAATTTTTAATATCTCTTATTGCATAAGCTAGTTTTATTAATTCTGCCCCTTCACACTGACTTCTTAAGGCGTCTCCCTGAATATGTTGCCAAATTAAGATATTGCAGAGAAAAGTATCAGAAGAGAAGGAAAAAACCTCTAGAGCCAAAGGGCAGGAGAAAGAAGTTTCTGTATGTGTGATCTGAAATGGGGCTGAGAACTAGTGAAGCAAAGTACCACCAGAAAAACTGCTGCAGTCAACACAGCTGGGAGGAGCTGTGGTGGAACAGCTGGTTCTGGTAGGCAAATGCAGAAACCTTGAGGATCTGTTGCTCTGCAACACATCTGGGACACTTAAACCCATTTTTAATGACATGAATGCAAAAGAATGGAAAATAAGGCTCAGCAGTTCGGTTTAGTGTAATACAGTAAATTATGCCAGGGTCTGATCCAGCCATGTGGTGAGCATTCTCCAATGTCATCCAGTAAAAGCAGACAAGAAAAGTGAACTTTTTCCAGATGGACTCCCACAGATCATCCACTGGATGTCCAAATATTTCATAGGAAAGCACACCAGCTAATACCATTTAGGGTGAGCAGCAGCGAGATAATGAGCTCCTCTCACTGATCCAAAACTATCATCTCTGCTATCTTTTAAAAAGAATCTGCTCTAGAATTTCTACTGTGCATCTTTTAAGGAGATAACCTTTCGGGGGGATGAATTCTGGTCTTATCCTTCAACTTTTCTATTTGCTGTTACAGTGTCTCTTGTGAGAGCCAATGGAAAGGAATTTTGAAATAGTTTGGTAGGAGCATCCACTGTGGTTTGGCATCTGTTGTGTTGCTGGTGAGATTAATACCACTGAACTGTTTTGCATGCTTATCACAGGAGATGAACAAGCTCACTTCCAGAGAGTGAGGGAGATCTTTACACTTCAAAAAAACAAATTCTGATTATGTCAGATGGGCTGTGTAGAAAATGTTACAACTCTACCTGCTTATTGAGGAAAGGGCTTTAGTATTTGAAAACGCCAGACTTCCACCTGAATCTTACCAGTGGGTCAATGTGGTTGTCATGCTGCTTTTAGTAAGCCCTGGAGAAAAGACTGTAGTTTTGATAGCTATTATGTGATTTGGCCTGCATCACAAATATGGCTTTAGTTCACAGTTTACTCATAAACAACTGAAAATGTCTAAATGTACAGGGTTGAATTTGCTTCCTTCCTGGCATGAAAAACCAACCAACCAGCCCGTTGCCCCCAGATAGCGCTGATTTGTGGGAGAGTGAGCTTAGGAAGTTAGCCCTCCGAAGGAGAGGGGCATTTTGATATCCAAGTGAGTTTTATTAATTCAAATAGCTGTACAAGTTGCAGATCTCTTTATTTAGTGTCTAAAATCTGATTTCTAGATGGCAGCCTAGAAAGTCCTCTTATCACCAAACTTATTCCCTCTCTTCTTATTGATGGAGTGACTTAAAAACGTGTTCATTCTGAAAATGTAAAGTACAGAGCAGGAATAAGTAGCTACCTGGAACAGACAGGAGAGTTTTATGTGAGGATGAGAAATTTTACTGCATCAAGCAAAAGAAGATACGGGATTTATAACTAGTAGCAGGAAAAGTTTTTTAAAAAGAACTGCCAGAGCTTGTGCTGATCTGACATGATGAAAAAAACCTGACTGGCTTACCTGGACACGGAAAGCACCCCTAAAGAAAGTTCAGGAGGCCACTCCAGTTTACTGACTTCCAAGGTACAAGATTTGTCCAGATGTTTGAGCTATTCTTGCAGCATTTGAAAGTGCATATTTTCTTAAGAGGTATGATGTAGCCCTGAGTTACTCTGGTTGGAAGAACTCTGTCATTCTCATTAGTCTGAGAGAATCCTCATGGAAGCTGAAGGCAGACATGATACAGCCACCTCTCTGAAAGGACCCTGATGATCCATTCGTAATGTTCAGTAACCTTGTTATAATTGCTCTTCTGGGTTTCTCCTTGGAGGGCTATTCCTAGTGCATCATAACTCACCAAACCAGCTGTAGTATTTTGAGAGCATCCTCTGTGGTTGAGCAGGCCAAATGGAAGGCATATCTTGGAGGTTCTTGTTAGCTTTTGTAAGTTTGCATTAGCAAAACTATATTCCTTGGTGTTTACAGTCACTCTAGCAGCCCTGCTTCCAAACTCTGCCCTCAAAGTCAATGAAGCAGGATGCCAGGCTTCGACTCCCATCAGGTCATGGCAGTGGGATAGGCTGCGTCAGAGTAGACCAATTTTCACATCACATATGTGTGAGGCATTTGCTCCGGTGCTGATGCAATGGGATAAGTTTGGTGATGGGCAGAAAGCCAGGGTAGATGCAACTGTAAGACCTTGCTGGCCTGCATCTGTCATCATGTAAGCAGGTAATGTTCTACCAAGACAAAACAGTGCAGGAGAAGACTCTGCAGCATAGGGCAACAGCAATCTGGTCTTAACTGTCTTTGGTTTTCCCAACTGTCACTTTTGGTTAACCAAAATAGAAGGTTGTATGAATAGCATTTCACTGCGTCTTCTCCTGATCTTAAAAACAAATTTTAAGTAGCGTGCAGCAACCAGTTTAATTCCTGACCTGAAATGCAGTATGAATTATCACCCTGGAACAGCAGGATTTAAAGTAGTTGAGTTTCAAGCTCAGGCTTTCTGATCCAAAGCTTTTGGGAGTGAGACACACTTGCCTCTACAGATAGCAAAGCCTGGAGGGACCCAAAGTGATTAGGAGCTGCTGCTGCTTTGCTCCTGTTCTCTCTCAACTTAATTTCCTGCCCATGTTGATGTTGTAAGTACAGTTGCAAGGAGGTGCGACATAAGGTAGTTTGGCTATTTGGGGCTTCATTTCCCGTCAGTCCCTTTTTGCTTATTTGTGCTGAACATGCAACAACCTGTCTGGATAAGAAACAATTCCAGAGGAAACAGCGAGCATTTGCCAAGTGAGGTACGTGTGTAAATACACCGTCAGTGGTAGCAGAATGGCAATGGTGCCTCTACTGTCAGACTGTTTGGCACTTTGAAGAGGCCTGTGTCCCTTTAGTACTAAACATAGCACAGTTTGGGGACCCCACGGGATGTAATAGGTTTTCTAGCAAGAAAGTTGGTTTAGAACTTACAGTGGTAAAAACTGAGGCACACAATATTAAATCCCAACCTCTGAAGTCACAAGCACGTCCTCAAAATGTGTGAGTCCTCTGCTTCTCTACAGAGCTCTTTCTGCCTTGCAGACCTGCCTGGTACTTAACTGCTGCAGAGTGCTAGAACTATGCTAAAAGATCAAATTCCTCAAGGTCCTTGGTGCTGTGCAGTGTATATTAAATTATATTTTCTCTGCGTTTAATGCAGATTTTTTGCAATGTATTTGCTCTTTGGTATTACTTATTTGTTTAAAAATATGCAGGGGTGGGGCGTGGGGTGGGGGGTGGAATGTAGGGTTTCCATTTGAAAACCAGGAATGGTAGAAGTGTTGTTTGCTGAAATGTGGGAAATGAATATTCTGTTCCGGGCCAGTTTGTTTTGGCATCCGGGAGGATGCAAGTCCTCAGCTGGTTGCTAGCATCGTTTCATGCTCTTCAGATAGTCTAATCCAGCATTTCCTTCTTTGGCTCATACTTGTCCCACTTGTTCTTGGTACATCAACAGGTTTGTTTTCTTTCTCTCTGGAAGTTTAGCAGTTTTTTAAGAAGAAAGAAAAAAATGTTTGATTTTCTTCTCCAGAAAAAAAACCCAAAACAATCCCACCTTTGCAACATTTTTATATTGATATTTGACCTCAGCAAGAGACAATGGAAACATGTTTGACAAAAACTGAGGCCCTAAGTAAGGGCCTTCTGAATTTTTAGCTTCTGATTGTAAATGGACTTGCAGCACATTGGCATAAGCCTGAAATTAAACATAGGCTTGAATTTTTTACTGGACTGCTATCTCTGGGTAGCTGGTATGTCTTTTGATGCCAGGAAGAAACAGGTTCTCAGAGGATTGAATTAAGTCTTTTAAAAATCCATTTCTTTTGCATATACTGTTATTGGTCATACAATAAACCAAGTTGTCTCTGCATTTCATTAGCTTTGCCCATGCATGCGTATATAAATAGTATGGCAATGCCCATTGAATAGACAGTCTCTCAGTGCTCCATTGTGTTTGCACATGCATGCATAAGAATGTTGCATTTTAATATATAAAGGCTCTTGTTACGTGGTTTGTGATGATGTTTGTGGAAGTAAGCAAGCTTTCTGGAGCGTCCTGTCTCATGCTGCCAACAACTCTGTCTCACTGTTTATCTGCATTGGGCAAAGAGATTTGGCTTTCCAGACCAAATACTGTTGTTTCACATGATGGGATTTCTGTATTAAAAATAACCTGCCAACTTTCCTGGACTTTCCTGCTTCCTTGTTTAAAAGAAAATTATTTTTGCTCCCTTTGCAATGTGTGTTATAGTTCAGTATTTTTCACTTAAACCCATCATTTTAGTTCTATAGAAAGAAGTATTCAGGTGGGACCAAATGACAGATCTGTGCAGTGAAAGGCGTTTACAAGATAGGTATCAATGTGACACCCAGAACCACAAAAAAATTAAATTGTTTTAAAATGTTACTGCATTTCCAGACATCTTTTCTGTGGAGGGAACAAGACCAAGTTCTTATGGATTAAACAGCATATGATCAAATGATTAAGAAGTCTATCATAGTGTATAGTGCAGTGGAAACATGATTAAAAATCCAATTGGGACTCTTAATGTGGATTTCTGTGTAGGAAAAGAGACAGGTGGTGCTTAGGAGTGCGAAGCAGTAATTAAAAGCTACATAATAGATACATGCTTGCACGTGTACTAAAAAACTCTGTAGTGGAGAACATAGGTGATGGAGATAACCAGCAGCGTAAGATGATGCTGAATAAAAAGTTTACAGCTTCCCATGAACTGCATGTGCTTTGGCTGTGAACTAAATGGTATCTCCCTCCTGTTCTAGTCTAGAGGCAGCTGTGGAGTGGTGGTGACCTTCCTTGTTTGCGTGATAGTGCGAGGTGTTATCAGTGGAGAAGTAGATCAGTGCTGCCTCATTCAGGTCAGATTTTATTCAAATTTTGGTTTAAATACTAGTCATGACAGAAGAAAGCATTTTACTGAACTGCTCAACTTGAAGCCTCTTCCTAGACATCCTTGCAGACCAGCCATGCCACTCTCCCCCTGCTTTCCTCAGTAACCCCCTTCCCTGTAGGGCGTTTCTCTTTCTCCCCCGGCGGGGTCAGTTATGCTGACTCCTCTGTAGGAGAATGTGCTGATGCCTTTTGAAGTCAGTGGGCATCTGCTTATTTATTCAATGATTATCAAAGCAAACCCTCAGCTCGGGCAATTGCAGTGCTTCCTATAGCCAGTGGGGAAATGTTAACTTCTGATCTGGCAGTTTTGGGGTACCATCTGCCCAGCCAGGCTGTCAGAAAGCACAACTCGGTAACTCAGCTGGTATTGTTTGAGGATATAGTGTGGATAAATATGAGCAGAACACGGGGGTTGCTTCTCCATCCTCGGTTATTGCTCTAAAGCAGCCTTTCAGGAGGCTTCTAGCTGACATGGAAAAATCTTAGAAACCAAAGTAAATACGGTAGGGAGCGGTGACTCTCCATATTTCCTCTCATCAGCCCCACATTTTTTTGAAGACACTGCTTCTGGAGGGAAGCAACCAGGTAAATCCTGGCCTGTGCTGGAGATGGCCAAATAAAGTCCCAGGTAGTGCCACAGGCAGATACACAAGCTGGCAGGTAATGCTTGACTGCCCAGACCTGAACTGATGCTCTAAAAGTGAAAGCTGCCACGACCATTCATCAGTTCCCTCTGTCTGAAACAGAATCCTTGAAACGATTTGGGTTTGAAGTGCTCAGAAAATTAGACTTTATCTGCCTGTAGAGAAAGACGGGGGGGAAAAGATCAACGGTTTTGATTATTTCTCTGCTTTTAGCTCCACGATTCTGTGTTATGCATTATTCATGGCATCAGTGTATAGTACTGCTAAACATTTGTCATTGCTGGTTTCATTATATGCAAATGTGCAAGCCCCTTTTGTAGCCAGTACATGAGACTTTTTTTCATTATGTGAAAGAGTGAATGTGTAATTAAGTGTTCCAGTGAAACCAGCGCTTACTTGGCCTATCACAACAAGAATCTGTTCTTCTCTAATAGCATTTTCAGTTCATCACACACACCATATCTCCTTGGGATATGAGTAATAACCTTGCCTTTCCTGAGTCAGATTCAAATGGCTTTTTTTTTTCCTTATTGCTCTAAAAGAAGTCCGAACACTGTTGTACATGGTAATTTAAGCTACCCCTGCTCAGATATTGCTGGCCTCTGCTGGTACATAAACCTCTGCAACATCGGGCTTTCATTAGCTATAAGTATGAGAATTAAGCTCTGAACGTAGTTATCCTGATAAATCTCTGGAAAATGTCCACTGAGATCCACAGCCTGACTGCAGATGTTGGGTTGTACCTAGGGTGATGGAGAGAGCATGCCTTGGGAAATGAGTCAAGGCAACTGGTACCTTGTGAATAAGGCCCCTAGATTTATGTGTAAATAAGAGAGGATTTTGGCTCCAGAGTGCCAAATGATACTCAGGGGATGGTGCTTTCATTGCATTTACTTTAAGAAAAATCTACTGTTGGGGCAGGAACAATTTAACTCTTAATATGCTCATTTCTATATGGCTCACTGAAATATTCCCTGCTGGAATATTATTCAGAGGCTTATTATCCCTGTATAAAGCTCTCCATTTATTTAAAGTTTCTTAGGTTAAAACCTCGCGTACTAAAGAAATTATTATAATAAGTACTTTCTGTATTTCAGAGTTCATGCAACCTTTCAGACAAACAAAAAAAATATTGCCCTTTTCCCTGCCCCCTTTTCCTTAGGTCCATGTTCAGTCTTCCAACACAGTGCTCAGATAAACAGGTTCTGTTTGAAGCTCTTTGCAGGAACAGTGGGGGAATAGAGACAAAATGATTTATACAAATTCTCCTTACTTCAGCGTGGAGGGAAAAACACTACAGTGCCGTGCCTGAGAATCTTTCTGGAGCCTCTGCAGTCTGGTTCAGGGACTGAGTGGGGAGATGTGGACTAAGTCAGCCCATGAGGAGCACAGACGTGCTTCACAGGAGTCTTTTCTCCCCTCAGCCTGTTGTTTTTGCAAGCTCAGCAGTAAAGGAAGTAAGAACAGGGAAACTTAAATGTATGCTTTTAAAAAAATCAGTATATACTGTCTTCTAGCCTGCGATGGCTGTACCAGAAGGCAAAGCTTCCCCAGAATATTTGCGTTCAAAACGTTCAAAACTTTTTTTTCCCCTCTCTCTCAGTTGGAATTTTAATTTTGGTCAAAAAGGAATTTTTCACTAAAAATGAAAATGTTACATTCAAAAGTCTATATGGCTTTTTTTGTTTGTTAAATTAAAACCAAACCATTTTACTTCAGAAACTCCTTCCTCGCCTTGGTTAAAGTCTCCATGGAAAATAATTTGGGTTTAGGTTGTTTTTTTTTTCACCAGCTAAACTAATAAAATGTACTACACTCTTAGGAATATTTTATTTTGTTAAAATATCTTAACAAATTAAGCCTTCCCTAATCTGTCACTTCGTCTCGTTACCTCTGCACACACCATAACTTCAGCAGTGCTCAAAAGCCGTTCGCTGTACTGAAAGCAGACTGAACCCTGCCGTAACTCCTGCAACTCAGTGGGTGAATTTGCCCTCTGAAATCTCCAAGGCAGTTTAGCAAATCTCATTTACAGGAGGGATCAGGTGAGGAATTGTTGCTGTTCTATGTAATCTCATTCAGTTTTCCAGATGAGAAGCGACTGTGTTGATCGTCTTGTTCTGCAGCAGGATTTTCAGTGCTTTGTGGAGGTCAGGCATGTGAAGGTCACGCACATGTCGCTTCAGCTGTGTGGTTTTTACCTCCGGAAACAAGAACTTCTCAAAAAAGGCACAATTGTTATTGCTACTTATACTTATGCCTTGAAAGAGCTGCCATTATGTAGTAAATTACAGTGTTTATATATGGGTTTGGGACCTTGAACAAAAATAGAGAGTTTTTTAATCCTGTTTGTCAGAGGCTAAGATTAAGTGTAGATGATCCACTAAAAGAAAAATTGAAAGAGTGTCTGGATTTGATCCTAGCCTGACAGAAATGCTAAACTAAAGACGAAGCTGTTTGCTCTTAAAGCTGAGCCAGCGATTCTCCTGGAAACCATTATGGTTAATGATAAATGCTATAGAAATCCTTAATGTATGAAAATATTGTACGCATGACATCCAGAGAGATATAAGTGAAGCCAAGCAGAATTCCTAGATATTTCTGGCACTGTTGCACAGAAAAGTCTTTGTGGTGTTGTGAATAAAAAGTATTTAACCCCTGGCAAGAGCAGTTTGCACGTACCGTACATTTCAGAGTAGACGATGGCTTTACGGTGTGGCAAAGGGAGAAGCTGTGACATTCTACCCGCCGTAACCCCATATATTCTCCAGGGCTCGGGGGGTGCATCTGGGACTCCTGAAGCACCTTTTGCATTGTAGCCTGATGCCATTGCTGGGAACAAGCTCCTGCCAGCCGTGGAGCCCGGGTGTACAAAGTGCAGCTAGAAGAGTGAGTGCAGCTGTATAATTTGTGTCTATTATCAGGGGAAAGGGATGGTGATAATTAGTCTACATGAGTTCAGAGGTAACTGGGCTAAAGATCATAGGTCAGATCACTGTCATTGGTAGTAGAAGTCTGGGACTGCTGTTGTGTGTGTGCAAAATAATATGCATGTTCTGTAAGATAAAGGAACTCCAAGAAAAATAGAGCATATGCACTGGTTCTTTTTCCCTAATATGAAAAGGAGCTCTGAACTAGTACTCCTTCCCTTTAATACGGCACATCAGAAAGCAGCCGTGCGCTAGCCAATTTATTCCAAGAAGAAAAATGAGAGATGGAAAGGAGGCAAGATTTTTGTAAAAGTTTTTCAATGTAGAAATTTAAAAAACAGCACTGTTTAGATGTCTCTGAGCTATTGCAGGCTGCTCAGGCTGAAGTGAAGGAAGCTTCATAAGATTAGTTCTAGTACAGAGTGTTTTTTGCTATGTCTGACTGTAGTGGAAATGGATCTCCAAAAATTTATCATGTCTGTCTCAGGAGCCTGGGAGACTGAATGAGGCTTCAAAGGTGACAAGTGTCTTGGGAACTTTAAAGCCATTTGGATCAGCTGTAGAAGTACAGAAGTAAGTCTTCTACTCAAAGCGTTTGAGAAACGTAACATGAAAAAGTACATGAATAAGTGTTTATTAAGAGTTTACAACTGAAATTCACACATCTGTGACAGAAAAGAAAATAGGTTGCTTGCTTGTGGCTGAAACTGTTGAAGCCTTATGGTCAGCAAATGCTGAAATGCAGTTTATTTTATTGCCTCTGGAAGTGATCACTGTGAGAAGTCACTGTGATCAGCAATATGTACCCTTACCCCCAGCAGGAGAGGGATATGTTTTTTTCTGCTTTGAAAAATTCAAGAGCTGACTTCAAAACAAGTTGTTGTACGTCTTTTGCTATGCAGGAGTCAGAATTTGGCTACAAGATGCCCTGTGAAAAGCCCTACATGAATTTTCTGTGATGCTCTAAAAATCTCTTCCTTTCGAAGAAAAATGTAGTAGTGAACAAAAATGGAACAATACAGACAGGCTGTATGTAACAGTGCTGCCAAAATAGTTCCCTCTTCTAGCCTGGGAGGTGAGCAGAAGAACAAAAGAGGGTTGAAATCCATGCAAACCTGTCAGCCAGGCCTGGGTCCCTGCATAGTGCCCTCACCACCATTTCTGCTGTCCTTTGCCGTTTCTTTCTGCCAAGTGTAGAAACAGACCCTGACTTACTCTTACGTACTGGGGAGTAGATGTATTAAGCAAACTGCAGTGATGACGTGCCTGCTTTGATATGTACAACCTCTGAAAAGGGACTTTCTTCCAGAAAATGATACAATGTTCTGCCCTGTGCCTGAGATTTCCCTACCCCAAAAGTCAAGCTAAAAGTCTCCAAACAAAATCAAATTCATAAATAAACCTCCTCCCTCATGAACTGCCGCTCCAAGCATGGTTCCTACCCCCCAAAGAAGGCCACTGTTGTCATTCTTTGGTGGCACCGATATGATTTGAATGTCTTTGAATGGCACTTTTCTATTTAACTCTCTTTTTTTCTGCTGTTGGGCTCATTCATTATCTGTGGCTCTGGTCTTGCTCATCTGCACTCAATTTATTTTGTGGTTTTGAGAACTGCGGTAGTTAATGCTGAAAGCCGCAAAGGCCAATAACAAATTACAAACCCTTTCAGTAAATTCTTCTGAAATGAGCGCAGTGCTTGAGAAAGGTTCTGAGCAGAGAGGATGGGGACCCAAAGTCTCTTCCTGCCATACTTGGGTAGGAAGCTCTACGAAGGCAACGTTCCCCTTAATCTTAGTGAGGTGCTCCCTCGCATGTGGCTGACTCAGTAGGATTTGCCCCCAGAGCCTGATGCATCTGGCTGCTGGTCTTGGCTCTGCCGGTGAGCTGCTGGCCAGGTGCTCTACCTACCTGGGTCTTGTCTTCCGCTGCAGAATGGGGACGGTGTTACTGGCCGTCACGGCATGCCTTCGGAAAGCACTCTGAAGGGAAAGGGAGAGCAGCGGGCAGTTACTCTAGGCCCACAGGTGAACAGCAGTTTGTGTATGTGTGTACCGCTATCTCCTTAGTGCCATTCGGCCCTCACTTGGACCATTTATAGCTCTGAGAAAGTCTGTCTCTGACCACGTTGTATAATTCATACAATATTCTATGTCATTGGCTAATAAATGTATTGTAGCATGGATACACCTGGGCAGTACTGCCGTGAATGGAGCTGTTGCCTTTTGGTTACCGTAGAAATACATGGCGAAATATCTTTTAAAGGATAAGATAATGTTAAAATTAATATTCTAGCATGCTTCAGTGTAAAGCTTGATTAGCTAGTAGGCAGAGCAGTGCAAGGCAGAACTGCTTCCGAGTATTGCTATTAATTATGTATTATCATTTATTAATAATTGATACTGCTTTTTTAGATGGACATAGGGGCTTGGAGCTAGTTAAATGTGGCTAAGAAAACTGTCTCTATAACGAGGGGTTGAAATTGGCAGGAATTGCACTTGGGGATCAGCATGAATGCAGTCCCGCCGTTTGTTGTTCTTTCTGACATTGAAGCTATTGTGGGGCAGGAGGGGAGGGAAGGGGAGACACAACCGCAGCTGGAATTTTCCCTTCTGCGCTGGGCCGCCTGCCTCGCCGCGCCTCGCAGCAGAACTGCAAAGCTCTCTTGAGCTGGCACGGGTACTGTAGAAGTAAGTACTGGGTGCAGTAGCATCCCCAAGGTTGCTCTGTGAGGGTGAATTTCACAGTCTGCCGCAGCAACAGCTGAGCTGGGATGTGCCAGGAAGAGGGACCGTGAACGGCTGGGGAAAGGCTGTGAGCACGGGCTGAACAGGGCAGCGCTGGGACAGGGGAAAAGGTAACCCTAGTGCTTTAGTTAATACTGAATTATGATCCCAGCTTTTTCACTTGTGTTCATGTGAGCACTGATTTCTTTTTGCCTGACCCTTTTGAACTGGAGGGAGAGCCCAAGCCAAAGTCCCATTTATGAGCGCTGTCCACTCTTACTCGCTTAGGGTCTGGATGGAAAGAGCCTGCATCTCAGCCGTTGTGGAAGTGATGCCTCTAGAGCTCATTGTGTTTTGGGTCCATTTCTATGTTGTTTTTAGCAGCCAGTAGATTTGCTGAGGGGCTGAGCTATAGAAAAAACAAGGTTATTGTAATTTGAAATTTTAACACGGAGAATGAGAAGTAAATCCAGAGGTGTTCCTGTTGTCTTTTTCTAATAAACATAAAATAGTACCCAGGGAATGCCGCTCAGGCACAGAATTCAACCCCCTGAGCAGTTTCTCATGACCTTTTGTTTTGGATGGTGACTTTTACCTATGTTTTGTTTAAAGTTCCTTAACAGTTTAAGTTACCTGTTTCCTTCAAGAAATTTAATGGCTCTGTGGAACTCTCTTAACTGCATGACAACTCTTAAGGCCCCTGTTCCTCTTCCTCTGTAAGGTTCAATGATTTTTAACAATACAGAATACTAGAAAAGACCACTGCAGACTTCACTAATCACATATATCAAATATTCAACATCCTTTCTTCCTGGAAGGAACTGGCTAGAGCATCCTTCAAGTTAGACTAGATAAATAATGAGGGCATTGTTTCTATTTTTTATGAGTCAATATAGTAACATGTCAAAAGATAAATATGCTCTATATAAAAAAATCTATTTCTTGTACTACAGGGGATTTATTACTTCACTAATAATAATATTTAACAGATGTATATGCTATTTTATAATTGCATTAACTGAAATAAAATGGCAGCGCAATGAAGACAGTGTTTTGCAGGGCTACAGGACAACTGTGCCATAAGAAGATTTGAGGTAACAGTATTATAATGAGACATCAAGTAATGCATGTACTGCTGCCAGAGGGGGGACTGGAGGCAGGAAACATGTATTACAAAAAACAATTAAAGGCTTATATAGTCTAAGTTTCAGGCAGAACCTGAAGAAGGTAGCCTAGAATGCAGGTGTTATTTCTGGTTATATCCTTTCATGGAGCTATGGAGGTGTTTTCATGAGTTACCGCAGTGCCTTCTTACTCAGGTGAAAACTCCTGCTCTATACAAAAGTATTTTATAATGCCAAAAAGGTGGTCATGCAGCCCTTACGGTTTGTGCTATAACATCTTCAGCATGTCTGCAACCCTTTCCCTCTGAGGACCACTCTGGCATCTCTTGAGGAAAAGCATCATGGGTGGTTCACAAACCTCAAACTGAGAATTGCTGCTATAGGTGATTGTATATTTCTTGTGTTTATCCATTGTAGGTAATGATTTTGGAGGTAGTCAGGACAGAGAAAAAAGAAAACAACCAAACAAAAAAAGATAGGATGTATTTTGAAATATTTGTAGCTTTCCAAATTTGGTTTCAGTGCGGAGGTGAAGATTTTTCTTTCTTTTTTTTTTTTTAAATTAATAAGACCCCTGCAGACATTTTGCTGTAATTGGAAGCTGCAAATAACTGAGCAAGAAAAGAACTTAAACAGAATAGAGAGCTGCAATAGGGAGCCAAAACTGTGGGTGGGCCTTCCACAGAGCTAAAGAAATGAAGAAAAAAATGTGAAAGTAGACTGTCTCTGAGGGATTTTTTGTGAGATGGGGGTTCAGCTACCAGCAGTTGAGGAGGCAATAATGGGAATGACAAGCATACTGGAAAAAAAAATCCATGGCTCTGCATGGCTTTCTTCATGTTGGGTGCTTCAGAGCTTGAATTCTGTAGTTTTGGGTTTTGGTGGTGGTGGGGTTTGTTAACCTGAGGTCCCAGAATTTGCAACTCATTTTGCAGCGGTAATGTTCATGTTGGTGCGGTGCCATGCAGCGCCTGCCTGTACTGCCTCAGCTCTTAGGGCTGTTGATTTACTGACGTTGCTGGTAAAATCAAACAAACAAAAGGAATCAGCAGAACCCATCCAAAATAGGAAGCCCTTCAAAGAGGCTCTTGATTATTAGTTAGTTGGATTATGGTTACTTCAATTATTACTTCATTTTTACTTGATTATTTTCCTGTCTCAGTTTGCTATGCTTTTAAAAGCAGATATCAAGAATCTTTTAGATGTCATATTACATGTCAGAGATTTTAAGACTTGTGCAGTCATAAAGACCAAAAAAACTCTGCAGTTTTACTGCTTAAGCGCTGAGCTTGTGGTTCGATCAGATTAGCATTATATGGGCTTTTCTTTTAAACCACTGACAAATATGACTGCAGTGGCATATATCATAACTGGGTTGTATCCCAGGAATCAGGACACGTGCTCCAATATTTTTGCAGAATAGTTTGGACAAGTCTTAGGAGTGACCAAATGCTGAAATAGCTTCTTTTGGTGTAATGCTTTATGTATGGGTCTCTGATAGATACATAGCTTAAGGCTAGGCTTTTCGTGCTATAGCTGGACTTTTAAATAAGTATTTCAAAGGTGCTGAGTTGCTTAGGTGACCCCCTGCACTTCATGTGAACTGGGGGCATTCAGCTGAACTGATAGCACAAGAGGAAACTTGAAAGCTGTTTGTGTGAATTTCCCTAGTGCTGATCTTTCCTAAAACATCCAGATTTTAAAATCTTGACTCATATTTATTTGCTAATCTCCAAGAGTTAATTGCTTCCTTGTGGAAATCCCAGAACAAAATGTACTCCCTACACTGTCCTTGGAGAGAGGCAGAATACACATTTCTTGATGTACATTTCTTTTTCTGAGGCTTTTTGTTTCTGATGGTGTCGTTTGATTCATTTTCTTCACTTCTCACTGATACAGGTGAATAAGGAAGGGGTAATGATCCCTCCTCAAACTTGCCTTAGAAAATCTGGCCACTTAATAAACCTCTGAACTGGTGATCAGAAGGCGTGTTTGTGAGGTGGTCTTTACGGTTATGGCCACAAACAACCCGAGCGGTTGGCCGCCTTTGTGGGACAGCCCAGCTCTGGGCTAGGGGGGCTATCATCACCTCCAGAATAGGCTTGTCACAGGCAAACCGCCTCTTGGGAAAGGTCCCTAGACCATCCTAACTTCCAGGCCGTGTCTGGTGATGGTTTGAGGGGAGTGTGGCTGCAAATGTTAAATTTGTGACAGAGAGGACATTCAGGTAGTTAACTGGTGGAGAGGAGCATGTTGGAGCTCTTGGGAATGCTCTTGGACATGGTTTGTCAATGTGTCCTAAGTGGATAGTGTGTGCTGGTGCTTTCTTTCATGTGGAAACCATATCGTATATGGCAAGAGCACTGGAACAGGAGTCGGAAAAGCTCATTTCTGACTGCCTCAAAAACAGATCTATTGCTTGATCCTCATCAAGGTAGCTGTCACTGTGCCTCTGGCTGAAAACATGGGGAAAATTACATTTCTTAAATGACTTCTGATCTTATTACTACTGCTGTTACTACTACTTAGGAGCATTTTGTGGATCTGTACAATCTGGCTGTAGCCACTAATGCTGCTCCAGACAAGGACTATTGCAATTTCAATGTCACCTGACGGGCAAGAAGCCAATTTGACAATGTTAATTCTCAGAAGTTTGAGTACTCTTACCATTATATCAATACACGCGAATGTTAGTAGTGGTTGTAAAATTATGCAGTCTTAAAAAAAAAAAATTCCAGACACATGCCAGTTCTATTATAGACCCCATCTGTGCATCTACTGGTTCAAAATGGAAAAAAATCCCTTGCCTAGCATGTTGATCAATGTAATTATTATAAACTACATCTCTCAGTAACATCCTGTTTCAATGGTGTACAGCTGTTTCTGTCTCTCTCTCTGTTTCTTTCTCCTTTTTGTATCTCTTCCCAGGCTTCCTTCAGTGCTTTTTAGCCAGTGGAAGAATTGATAAAGTCTGTAAAATATTTGATCTGAAGTCTTGATCCAAAACAGTGCACTCAGTAACAGTCTTTCAAATTAATTCAGTGGACTTTAGATGAGTATCTAATCATAAAAGGCAAGAAGCAGTGAAACATACCCTCTGCTTTTTTCCCCCTCAAAGCTACAGATTTTTTTATCTTCTTTTGAAGGCCCACAGGGATTTAAATCTGCTTCTCATGCTGCCCCATGGTACGGCATGATCAGATGAGTGCTGCAGCAGCAGCAGCGCTGGCTTATGGAGCTCCTGTCGCTGTTGGATCAAGTCAGGGTTTCACAAGCCGTTGTGCTCGGCAGCAAGACTTGCTCCATCTCTGCCTGCCCATATTTCCCCTTCTCCTTTCCAGGCTCCCTGCTTGGCTGGACTAACACAGTGGCTGGTGAGATCCCACCCTAAATGAGCTCGGGGAACCAATTTGGATTATAATGCCTTATTTCCCTGCTCTCCCAAATTTCCATGCTCTTTTTTTTTAAGCTGGACTCTTTCCCATATTGGTTTTAGAGTTTGGCCATGCAAAGAGCCGTGTTGGCAGAGCTGAAGACGAAGAGCATGGGCTGAGGAGCAGGGAAGTAAGGGGAATAAACCAGGAATATTTGAAGGGTATTTTCTCCCGACCAGTCAATGTGGAAGCCAAGGAAATGAAGTTAACCCGAAAGACTAAATTGTAAGGCTCCTGCTCAGGTTTCAGCTTTTACTCTGTATTTTCACTGAAAATGCTGCTGCTGCTGGGAAGGAAGTGTGAGCACAGTTTAACTCTGTCAGCCCCTGGCTCCAAGGCAGGCCCATCTGGTGATGGATGTTTTTCAAATATGAAGTAAATTTGCTCTGATTTATGCTTTTCCCTAAAAATCACACAGTACTTCCAGAGCTGAATATTCAGTTGACTCTGAACCAGGCAGTGTTATAGCTATGTTTATTTTAGTTGTTTGTCTTTGCAAATCAGCTCAGACTGAAGGCAGAGAAAGATTTGCATGAATGATTGCAAACAAAAACCTGCTGATTTCCCCAAATTCTAGTTAATTGACCATCCACCAACTCTAGGAAAAACAGATGGAAACTGTGGCCAGAAAAATAATATTTAAAATAAAATCCTTGAAACACCAACAAAGAACCTGCAGCACAAGTCTATAGCAACGACTGTCTTCTGGGGTTCTTTAGTATTCGTTCAGAATAGGCAGCAGAGCAGGGCGTACGTGACCCTTGGACCTCACTTCTTGTTGGGTGAGAGCCACCCAATTGTTGCACATTATAAACATTGCCTCTTCTTCCTTGGCACTGACAGGTTTTCCCACGGCGGGTCAACACCAGCAGGCTTTCTGAGGGTTTCTCAAAGAAAAAAGTCGTGTCTGAGAACCAGAGTCCAAGTGGCAAGCCAAGGAAAGGCCTCTGCAACGAGTCATCTAGAAAAGATAGAAAACCCTTTGTCTGAGGAGGAAGCACTTTGCCCTGAGTTTCAAATAATATCTCTGAGGAAATGCCTGTGGAGTCTATGAATATACCCTAAGAATCCTTCTCCTGTCATATTATTACAATTTGGATTGCAGTTTTATTGCAGTGTGTAAACCAAATCCAAGATCTAAGTCTCTATTCCCTGTTGGTCTCTTGGCTGTTCACGTAGGAGGGATGAGGAGAGAACATACAAATGTCCTCATTTACACTTCTTGTTTGAAGGCTGTATTGTGCAGTCTAGACAATGGGGGAGATTAGTCTGCTTGAAAGAAGTTGCATATTAAAGATAATCTTTGGAAGATGGCTAGTCCTGAGGGAGGGATATGAAGCCTGTGTCAGTGCCTGAGGAAGACAGAGATGCTTAGTGTTTCACTGCAGGCTAACCCTTGACATTCATCTGCTGGCCCTAATCTCCAGGCTGATGATATGACATACTCCTCTTCAACTGCTGGAAGAAAGAAGCAGTTTTGTACAAGGGCTGTGCTGGGTTTGGAACTATTTTTGAATACAGTGAGAAAAATTATTACAGAAAATGATGGGATAGTATTTTTGAAACTCCTGCTGTCACCATCCAAGGAGTTTGCCCTGTAAAGGAAGTCCTCTGAGGAAGCCTGTGTACTTCAACCTAGTGATTCTTTTTTTCCAAGACGAAAGTTACTTCAGATGACCAGGGGGCCAGAGAACATTGTCTTCACTTACCCTTACATACCACAACTTACAGAAAAATCCCCTTCAAATTAAAGATGTGATACCAAACATCAAAAGCCGTGACTACCATATATGCTTCAGGAAGAGAACAAGAGGCATCAGGGGACATCTCTGATTTATTTTTTTCTCTACAGTTTTAAATCACTCCACAGTTTCCAATAGCAGGGGTATTCCTGCAACGACTGAAAATACATTAGGATACTTCCTCTATGAAAATCGTAGTATTTTCTCCCCACCCTTTCAAGGCGGAATCAGATGATCTCCCCCTGAGTTCCATGAGCACTTGTAGCTGTCTCAGGTTTCACAGGGAGCTTTTCTTCCTCCGAGTGTCTTATGATCATAGATGTGAGCTTCGTAGCTTCACCATCCAGAAGGTGTCTGTAGCAAGTCCTTGCTGCACCAGGCAGCGGTTAGAAATTAGATAGCTTAATCTTCAGCCGTGAGGCAACCAAATAAGGGTGTCTATGAAAAAGAGAGGCATTACACGCTCCACCGAGGGGGTCAGCCACTCAGGAAGAACATCACCTTACTTCATGCACCCTTTTTTTCTACCTCAGGCTTTGCTGTTTCACCATGGCTGAAGACCGTCCAAATCCAGCTGGCCGTCAGTCCGTGCTTGCTCCCACCCCAGGTAGTTTGGTTATCAGGCAGCGGAGTGGTTCAAGGATTGATCTGGGTAAAAATGAGTTTAGCAAAAAGTAAAAAATTAATTTTAAGCTCCCTGAGGTGGCTTATTTTCCATTTGCTGTACTATTTACTGCTGGCACAAATGAAAAGGTAGGGAGGCAATCTACAAAGAATATCTGGGTGATTCAGCATCCTGCAATATGCTTAAAATCAGATTAGACACAGCCATAGTGATTCCATGCTTGCTGTTGGATAGGGATTTTTAAAGAGTTGTGGACAGAGAGTTTATTTCTGAACAACGGTAAAGGAGCAGAACTCTATGGGGAAGCAGAATTAAATGTCTTTATCCTTGCCTCCATTGATGAGTTCTGTAGGAATGTCACGGAGGTCTTGCGAAGGATGAAACGCAAGTGATGTTCTGCTTGCAAAGAGCAGAAATAGCCAGCCTAAGGATGCAAATTTAGATACTTTGTTCTACTTTGGGAGAGCTGAGACCATTCTAATGCACTTTTCTAATTTACTGAGCAAGCATGGTGTAATGGGAAGCTTGCTGCACGGACTGCTGCAAGATAAACAGGCACAAGAGGCTGGGGCTTGCTGACTCAGCCGTAGCGACTCCAGTGCTTCCCCACGTCCTGCTGCTTTGCACCCTCAGCGCTGGTGTCACCGCTTTCAATCACAGACGTGTCACCTCCTGCAGTCATGAAGCACAGACGGGGAGGCGAGCACACACACGTACCCCCCTGCCGCGCACACGTACGTACGGCCGCAGCAGCAGCGAGCGGATCCCAGCAGTTGCGCGGCAGCAGTGCCCTTACGGCTCACGCAGCTGCTCTGCATCTGAGGCAGGGATGTCCCCTGTGCTGTGATGGCAGATGTCAGACACGGTGATTTAGGGGACAGGCTGCCACTGCAGCCCCAGCCAGGAGGCCATGAAAGAAAGGGCACAAAGCAGGGCCGCATCTGTTCTGCGACAAAGGACATCTGTCCCTGGCCTGAGCAGCTTTTTGGCATGATTTCACAAGGACAAAGGCTCAGGTTGACTGATACAAGGCTGGTACTCCATAAAACAAGCTATAGGGTCTTAGGCTGTCCAAATGTGTGCTGACAGTGAGACGGCACTCTGGTAGACATGAGGTTTTATTCTTCCATCTGAGGGGAGAGTGTAGCACAGGATGGGGACCATCCTGTGCACAGCCTTTAGCCGCACATCTGCCCGTGTTTTAGGGTCTCTTTGTGCAGTACAAAAACTAGACTACTATCAGATTATAGGCAACAGATGTTCTGTTCAAGTAGTTTTGTGTGTGACATCCTCATTGCAGGAAAAATTGTCTTGCTTCTTTAGAAGCCGGCTTCATCTGTTGCTTTCTCCAGGTTGTTAAATTTTAGTTGTGGGCAACTTATTTATTAAAAGGCTGCAAACCACAGATGCACATCTGCCTTCTGCATGAATGTGAGTCTTACAGGAGAAAATCTTTTAGAAAGGACAGGCTTCTAATGTGCCATCAGTAAAGTGTTCTGGAATGAAGCTGACCATAGCAAATTCTAATTATTAGCTTGCTTAGCATCATTGTTAAAAAATACGCTGTACCTCTTTCCCTTCTCTGCTGGTGCCAGAGGTGGCTGTAGTGCTTTTTAGCTAGGGGCATCACAGCAGAAAATTTTGTAGCAGAGTGTGTGTGTGTGTGAGCCCACAAGTATAATGCAGTGGAGATTTAGGTGAACAATATCATACAAAACCAGAACAGTCATTACTAAGACTGTACTAACAAGATTTGTATATTTAGTTGTTATATACTGAAAAACAGGAGCAAATGACCATTAACATTTTAAGACCTTGTAACTTTTTCCTGTGAATTCCTTTTTATGTTCAGCCCAAGTTGCCACATACCTGTCTCTGAGGGCGTGGGGAACAGTCAGCAAAATCCTCACTGTGGGCTGCTGCACAAGCGCACAAATGCATGAGAACTCTGTAATGCATTTAGGCGTAACCCCCCTGCCCCAAATCTATGGAAACTTGTTACAGGTACCTCTTAATCACATGCTGGCTCCATTGTGTTATGCCGCCCATGCATGATAGTGTTAAGGCAGAACAATGAAGTGAGGTTTTAGCATGGTTTATAAAGCTCTGGTGGGGATGGTGTACCCCTCTGACCTTGCATCTCAATGATAGTTGCTGAAAATGTTGGCTTTGCCCAGCTGTTTAAGAAGCTGATTTTCCTACTGCATCTTTGAAGGATAAGAAAATAAAGTGTATTACAGGGAACCAAGACCATAGATAGGTATCCTCAGTCTACTCGGTGAATGCGAAATATGACTGAGAAAAAAAGGAAGAAGAATTTCAGAACTGTAACATTCTGCTCGATAGTCTGAAGCTTAGCACCTGCTGATGCATCTGCTACATCTGCGGTCATAACAGAGAGGTATGAGGCACAAAATTCACACTGGGATCCAGATGAACTCTGTATACCACAAAGTACAGAGTTAAAATAAAGAAAGTGGAAATCATTCTTGTGTATACAAGGGTGTCCAGTAGAACTCCAAATGTCCAGTGACGGTATGAGAAACTGCAATAAGAGAATGGTTGAAAAAAGATCTAATTTTCAACTGCTAAGTGAAGATTTTATTCTGCAGAACAATTAGTTACATACTGCTGTTTGATGGCTTTTGCAAACACACATCTGTAATAGCGCTTCTGGGGTTTGAGCCGTCTGCAATGTTAGAGCCCCTGTTCATTTCCTTTAGCCCTCAAAGTGACAAAAAACATTGTAAGTGCAGAGATATATATGGAGAGTTCACATTGTCTGGCTTTATTTTCATCTAGCTTGAGAGCCTAAAATAAAATTGCAGGCATCATGTGCAGCCAGTGGGACCTTCAGAGAGTGACTGAGAGTGCCTAGATGATGGAGCTTTCCTTCTGTCCATTCCCTATACAAGCAGTCTAAGCTTGGGCAGTGTGAATTCTCCACTTGAAATGACCTGTTGTGCTGGATCCTGAGATATGCTCTGGAGTCCTTCCTACTGACTGTATCCAGTTGCTGGCCACCTCTGGCCAGAGGGATGGCCCCCGGCTAGCACGCTGAGCACAGGAGGAGACAGAGCCCTCCTCCAGGTCATCGTGTTTTCATCTGAACCTAATATCCCTGGCAAAGGATGAACTCCTTGAATGCTCTTCTTGGTTCTTGCTTGGGAAGCTGATCTTAGGTTTAATTCATGGCCTACACAGACATCAGTATGCTCCATCAGCAGGTGAGATAAAGCCATCAATTTTGGCATAAAGCAGCTTGGTAGAGGCTTGTGGGCATAGAAAGAGAGTTTGAGATATCTATGGATAGTCGTGATGCTAATGCCACCTCCAGCACCACCAGTCTCCTCATTTTTGTTTCATTCTTCAGTAGTTATAATGATGAATCAGATCAGGGAACTTACTTGGGTTAAAAATATCCTAATTTAAAACCTGGATCAATTCCCTGATCAGTTCACCTTGTGATGTTTATAGCTGTATTATATAACCACATCCTGAATAAATGTTCCCTAAAAGCAAAGTGATACCACCTGAGGTTTGTTCAAACAGGAGTTTCTAATCAGTAAGTGTCCTGGCACCACTGAGGGGGTGGTGAAGTAGTGGAAATGAATAGCTGTGAAGGGGATGGGAGCTGGTGGAGGTTCACATCAGCACTGCCGCTAGAAGAGACATTCAGGAGCCATGGTCTGGGTGGCCTGTAGATGTAATGTACCATACAGAGGCCAGCAAAATAGATATTCCTGAATTACCATTAATCAGGAAATGTAGAGATAGGTCTCAAGCTTCTGCTACAGACCTGTGCAAATTAATCTGTTGGAGATTTTTCATTCCCCAAATTCCTCAAACACTCCAGTAGTTATATATAGCCAAAGTTGTTGGAAGGCAGCCATTTATGAGGAAAAGGACAGTAGCTGGCACATACTGCTACTATGACTGGCACTCAGAGAAACTGTAATGATATGCAGAGTCAAAGAGGTGTTGTGTTTAAAGGTAAGAAATTGTATAAGCAATCATTATTATAAAGTGTTCACTCAAGAGGATGAAACCATGTTTATTTTATTACCAAAATAAGAAAAGCTGGACTTGATTTTTTCTGGTTTTAACTGTGATTTGGCCACCCCCTCCAGCTATCTGAAACAAAATAAGAGGCATTGTTTATTTACTGGTTTAAAGCCAGTTTCTTGCACTGAACTTTTCTAAATATGGTATTGTAAGGATCAGTACTTTGCAATGTATGTTTTGGCCTTTTAACATGTATTTTTAGATTATGTTGTTTCAAAATTAAGTGCCTAAGGTATTCACAGTAATGACTAGGAGAAGTTAAGAAGGTTCATCTCATGCAAAATGTCATTCCCACTCTTCTTAGTTAGCCTTAGCCCTCAGCCAAAATTTATATCCAAGTTATATACCACACCCCAAAGAAAATACTAACTTTTTCATAAGAGGAAAAGAATGTTTTGGGATCACCAGAATAAAAGCTTCCAGAATTATCTTGGTGATTGAGTCATAAACAAAGTTGCTCTGAAATGGAGGGATAAAAGTCATAGGGATTAATACCAGATCTTGCATGTTTGTAACTGTTAGTACTTCTCCAGTCCTGCTGTGGAGGTGAGTGGATGCTTCAGATGCAAACTGTGGGCATGCCGAGTCCAGAGATGTCCAGGTTTAGCCTTGGTTCTGGTCCCTGTTGCTCCCTCCTGTCTTTACAGTTAGCCAAATCCAAGCTCCAAAGCCAAATATCTTAGTCCCTTGAACTGACACTGAGACCTGCACTACCTGCGGGCTCCTGTAAAATCCTGTGCCCTAAAAAAAAGTCAGGATGGAGTTGTAAGGAATGGAAAGGAGATTGTTTATTAATGCTATGAGTAGCAAATAGAACCCACTGTTTCTCCAGGGGATTTAGCATCTGAGTTACTTAAACACACTCTGGGTTGTCTACTGTGACCAGAGAGCCCTCCCTAGGGCTGGCTGAAGAACTTTGCAGGTCTCTTCCTCATTTCTCGACAGTTTCTGATATTACAATGATCCATTTATTTTCCAGTGGAAAGTTTAAAAATGAACACTGGAAATTCTTAAATAAAAACATGCAATTTTAAAATTTGAGTGCACTGTCCCTCTGCCCCAAATCCTTCATCGCTTCCAGTTGCAGGTGGATGGCAGTCAAAAACATGCTATTGTTGCTTTTGTGTGTTGTATTTAATAGATCTTTCTGCATTTTATTCTGACATTTTCCTGATGGATGTGACAAAAATCTGAAAGCTGTAAGTTTTATTTATTTACTTACCCACCTACATTGCCCTTAAGGAATGATCATTTCCTTTCCTCTGAGGAGTTGGTTGTAGAGACTGCAAACTGCCTGCCAGCACAGTGGCCCCTGTGGTGAAGGGTAGAGAAGCCTCATCATGGTACCCATTAGCACTATTGTAGTTAAGAACCTGTCAGTCTCCATTAAACCCCCCATTATTCAGGATTTCTGAGTAATCTATAAATATTTGCTCTGGTACAAAAGAGCTCAGCTGAAGAGCTCCTATTTTTAGCTGGAGGTTAGGTTTGGTTGTTTGTTGTTTTGCTTTTCATCTCCTTTTAAAAAAATGCCCTCAAGGTTAATGGAACCGTAATTTGACCTCCCTTTTTAATACTGTGCCTGTTTCCCCTATGTGTGTATTTCTGTATATGTAAGTATTCCCCTGACAAATGTGTCACAACATGAGTCACTGCAAAAGATGGAGACCAAACAATAGAGTTCGTTGGCAGTCTGTACAAGACTGAATTCAGTAGTAGTCAGGGCACAGTGTATATTCTGTCACAAGGTTTTGAACCCTTGTTAGAAAAAAACATCCTGTAATTAATCCCTGATGCCTCTCTTAGGGCCTAAACATGCGATGGGATGTGCCTACACCGGCCTAAATGCCCAGTGAATGGTGTCATCACCTCCTGCCCTGACTCAACAAAGTGCTTTAGCTGGGGCAGGGCATAGCTGTTGTGACACATAGGTCTGACAGATTTGTCTTTTATTAAATGGTGTAGAAGTTCTCCTAATGAAGGTAGTGGTGGGTTTTTTCCTGACTGTTCATAGTACACCAAGCCTCCTAAAGGAAGCAATCAAAATTACCATAAATCACAGTGAACTAAACTGAGCTCAGCTGTCCTTATTATGAAAGGCCCAGACCAGTTACTTTAAAGGCCAAATCGTATCTCATAAAGCTCCACTGGTAAAGAATGCTGCACATTTTGATTAGTGTTTACTGGTATTCATCTACATAGCTCGCATCATATAGCTAGCTATAAACACAAGGAGGAAAAAGTCTGTTTGGGCCTTGCTCATCTGTCTCTAATTTGGGAGACGGAGTAAGGGGTAGGCTTTTAGCTGTCAATATTCAATCTTGTATTCTGCCATGTGTTACAAATACTAAATCCTGCACTGAAAAAACATTGGTGAAGTCTTGCCCTTGGGAACTGAGAAGACTACTAATTAAGGTCGCAGTGCAATCTGAATTTGGCCCATTTGGCATACAGAGTAGAATAAAGTCTTTGTTGACTCTTACAATTTCAGGGCACATGACTGACCAGGTATGTGTCTAAAAGGTACAGAAACCAAAATAATCTAATTTCATGCTTCCTACTTCCCTGAGCCTTCTAGCAGAGTCTGTGGGAATACAAATCTTACTACTTTCTGTAGATACGGTAGGGAATACTAAGCCAACCTGACATACCAAAGTCCATGTGACCACATGGGATGCACCCAAGGGTGTGAAGAGAGCTGACTGATGTCATAGTGAGGCTGCTCTCTGTCCTTTTTGAAAGGTTATAGCGACTGAGGTAGGTTCCTGATGACTGGGAAAAGGCATCACACCTGCATTCAAGAAGAGGAAGGAGGATCCAGGGAGGTACAGGTTGCTCAGACTCACCTCAGTCCCTGGGAAGATCATGGAAATTTCTGAGACAGCATCTGGGGTACTATGTCCAGTTTTGGGTTCCCCAGTGCAAGAAAAGCATTGACATTGGAGTGAGTTCAGTGGAGAGCTGCCAGAATTATTAGAGGCCTGGAGCACAAGATGTGTGAAAAGAGGCTGAGAGAGCGGGGTCTGTCCCACCTGGAGAAGAGAAGGCTGAGGAGAGATCTTATTGCTGTCTACAACTACCTAATGGGACAATATAGAGAATGTCCAGATGGAGACCAGTGATGAGAGGTGTCCCTCAGGGGTCTGTACTGGGACCAGTGCTGTTTAATATCTTCATCAATGACGTAGATGGTGGAATTGAGTGCACCCTCAGCAAGTTTGCTGATGACACCAAGCTGAGTGGTGTGGCTGACACACCTGAGGGATGGGATGCCATCCAGAGG
>JAVKLA010000028.1:15092867-15116476 GCA_034782735.1 Sagittarius serpentarius | reverse complement strand
CTTATTGTGGCCTTCCAATACCTAAAGGGGGCCTATAAGAAAGATGGGGAAAAGCTTTTTAGCAGGGCCTGTAGCGACAGGATTAGGGGAAATGGCCTTAAACTAAAAGAGGGCAGATTTAGACTGGATATAAGGAAGAAATTTTTTACAGTGAGGGTGGTGAAACCCTGGAAGAGGTTGCCCAGGGAGGTGGTAGAAGCCCCATCGCTGGAAGCGAATTCAAGGCCAGGCTGGACGGGGCTCTGAGCAACCTGATCTAGTTGAAGGGGTCCCTGCTCACCGCAGGGGTGTTGGACTAGATGGCCTTTGGTGGTCCCTTCCAGCCCAAGCCATTCTATGATTCTATGATAAGACTGGGCCGGACTTCTTGGACACACCATGGCAGGATGAGAAGAATGAAACACATACTGGAACATGGGAAATTCTGGCTTTGTATAAGGAATTTTTTTTACCGTGAAGGTGGTCAAACACTGGAACATGTTCTTAGAGAAGCTGTAAATTCTACAACCTTGCAGATCTTCAAAACACAGCTGCACAAGCCCCTGAGCAACTTGCTTTAACTGGATCTTCTTTGAGCAGGGGGTTGGTGTGGAGACCTCTGGAAGTCCCTTCCAACCGGAATGACGGCATGCTGCTTTTGAAGGAAATAAGGTACTATGTTTATTTCAGTAATTTAATGGGACACCCTAGATCTTGTGATTGGAGTTAAAAATAGAGTTTGGAGTTTTCCAGACCTCCGATCGATCACATCTGTGTTTCCAACTTTGTTCTTACAATAGGAGAGCAGTTGCTTTCTTGGAATTGTTTCAGATGGTACCTGGCTGTGAGAGGCAATTGCAATGATGCAACAGAAAATTATCATGAGATTGCCACATGTAGAAAAGGTTAGTGATAGCATCTTAGGTCATGGCCAAACTTGACCTTAGAAAGTGTTTTTTTAGGTTGTTCCACCTTTGTCATTCTAAAGGAGACAGTTCATCACAGCCTTTCTGGAGTTCCGCATCACAGCAACTCCCCTGTTAACTATGAAATTGTGTCAGCATATATAGCTGGAGCATATTATTAGCGTAGCGGGCCCAGAAAATGCCAGACACTTGCAAAATAGTACACTATTAAAACCATATGTGTAACAGCTTTTCAGTGACGATTTGATTTGACTTTGTAATTTTGTTAAAGGGCTTAGGCTGGGTTTATATCACTACATTAAATGTGCCTGGGAATGTTCACAGCCATTGAGGCCAACTGGCATGGAACAGCTTGCCTCTATGCCGGTGAACTGGGTTTGCCTGCGTTAGGTGGCTGCAAGCAAACTGCTGCTTGGGTGTGGTTCCTGGCAAACTCCTGCAACTAAAACAGGCCCAGAAGTTGCTTGGGAAAGCACTAGTTGGAGCAGGCTACATTCATGCCACGGAACTCTCTCACACATTATTAGCCTAGGTAACAGTGTTGGAGTGCATAGGCGCATTGTGGGCATGCTTGAATTTACTAGTAGAGCTTTATACTCTAAGACAAGTGAGCTAGTAAGTCCTTGTGATGAGAAAAGGAGACGTGAATGCAGTCTAAAGACCTGCTTCTGAGACATTAAGTACTGCTAGATGTCCTGGATCCTCTCCTAGTACTAGCCTGCTGTAGACTTCTTGGGGGAAGGGCTCAGCCTTTTGAGTTGGCTTTCATCCCTTCACCAGAAATTCTGTATTTACAGTTACTTTAATTTTTTTCTTTCTGGCAATTCCCAGTATGTTGGGCCTTAGCTCAAGAAAATGTTAGTAAGAAAATTTAAAACTCAGTTAGGTTTCTGCTTCTGTTACAGTTCTCTCCCATGAATAAATATATGTACAGAGTCTCCCACAAGAAAACAGAGCAGGCATGAGAGCCAGGGCTTGCCTGACCGGCCGACCCTCTTTGAGACTGTGACTTCATTGTGACTTCAACCAATGCTGGCAAAAAGTATGTTTCATTGATGTCCATGTGACAACCTGAAAAATCTTTTGTGCTACAAACTATATGTATGTTTCAAATAACTTCATATGAAAAGACCTAGAAACAAACATCTCTTGTTCCCGTTGCCGTGTAAACCCAACTAAGTGTGCACTGCAGACCTTAGAAAGTTGGAAAAGTTAAAAAACAAGGGTGTTGTTACTCTGTGCTGTATGTGAGTAGAGCACTAGGGCATGTCTGCATAAATCTAATCTACAAAAGATGTACATTTGGAACTAACCTGGTCCAATAAGGGCAATAACTGTTCTTGAGAACTGTGGAGCAGTAAGTGCTGAAGTGGAGTAATTGTTTGGGTTAGCCATGATGTATTTTTCCGTGCTGAACTTTATTTCTGTTATAAACCTGGAAGAAATCGCTCTATTTTTCATGGTTTCAGAAACAGCCTACAGAGATGGTCTGGCCAGTACTCTGAGGATGTTGCTGGCACTATGGCTCCAGTGCCTGCATATATTTCTTTCCTTTGTTCATAACATAAATTTTCAAGGTGTAAAGGGCAGAAAGGAGATGCCAGTGGGAATCTCTTGGCTTTCCCCTTTTCCCACTTGCAGAATGCATCTATGCAAGACAGAGTGGTACTGGAAGGTGACACGCTTTTTCCCTGGAAGGACTCCTAATGCAACAAATTGACAGTATCTGCTGTGGTTGCACTGTGCGGACTTCACAACTGAAGGAATCCTTCCTGGGACTGCAGAAACAAAGTCACTGAAATAATTTCCAGGTAGAGCCATTTTGCTTTTCATTATGAGGCTATTTCTACATCTGGCCTGAGAAAATATGTCCATGGTCTTTCATAAACTATCTTTGAACAGGATGCTTCTAGGATGCTCCTAGGGAAGCATTGCACAAACTGCACTCCAGGGAAACCCTCCTTGGTCAGAAGGCTACAGAAAATCGATTTGGCTGGTTGCAGGGGTTACATCAGGGCTTATGATGGAGGCATCCCGGCAGGCGGCAGACACTGGGGCCGCAAGGATGTACAGGGCCTTACAGCTGTTCAGCAAGCCACGCACCACAGTCTGCTCCTGCCTAAAGAAGGGAAATTCTGTGGACTTGCAAAGGTCCTTTGGTTTAGAAGTATGAAAATCACTCCTCTGGAGCTGGTTTTCTGCCTGCTGAAATCAGCGCATAGGCTTTCACTTGAGTTCCCCATCCTTGCCTCAAGCTGTTAATCCCACATTCAGGGACAGAAGCAATGTTACCATGACACAGTAGACATCCCACAAACCTTACCGTTTATTTTCTATCAACCTCTTTTTGATTCTGGGATCAAATTATAACACAATACAAGATATTAGTAGTGATGACTAATTGACCATCTAATCCTTAGACAGAACAGCCGCATAGTGCTATTCTTTAAGTCTTTTTCCAGAGATGTAAGGAGTGAAAGAGGTTAGTTCTAACGTATGCTTTAAATGTTGCGGGTTTTTTTAACAAATTTTAAGCTGGTCCTCAAAAGTGATCCTTTTTCTCCCTGTTTTGAAGTAGTTAAAATTAACTCCAATACCACACATAGTTCTGATCACTCTCTTTGCAGAAAGGTGAATTGGAACTGGCAGATACAGAAAAGGGCAGTGAGAAAGATCAGCAGGACAGGGATCCTGCTTTACAGTAGGAAATTGGAGGGAATGATTTATTTAACCTTGCAAAACAAAAGCAGAAATGCAATGTTTGCAGTCTGGAAATGCATCAGGCGGGTAAATACTAGAGAGGAGAAAAAGAGCCATGGGCACTTTAGAATACAAATGACCAGGAATAAATTTAAGCTTGAAATTAGAAAATGGTTTCTAGGCATTTGAACAGTAGCCCCACAAGTGGGATTCGTGACTGCTTCTAAGATAGATCTTGCTGTGGTTATGAATGGGAAAGGGTGGTGTGGGCATGTGTATTAGCAATGGGCTAGACTGAATGACCTGGTAGGTGCCTACTAGTTTTGTCGTCCTGCCATTACTGTGCTGAAAAATTGGCTTGGAGATAATACTGTGGTGACAGCGAGATATACATCCAGCAGATTTCTTCCTTCTTTAGCTGGAGTTTCTCTTCCTAATTTTAAATTCTCTTTTGATATGGGTTGCAACATTTCCTGGTTTGACTCTTTGCCTTAGGGAAAAAATCCTAATACTTCTAGAGATGGGCTTCGTACATTTTGAGGACAGCACATACCTTCTCCAGGGCAGGAAGGACAGCAAGGACAAGCTGGGAAAGCTCTTTTGGCCCTGGCCCACCTCAGACACCCTAATGAAGCCAGATCCAGGACCTGCATCCCATAAAGCTTTTTGTGGGAGAGAAACCCACAAAACTTTTCAGTTCATCTTGCTTGGGATAGCTTTGCAGGGGCAGAGGATCTGCTCTGCCAAGGTGGCAGGTACAATTGTAAAGAACAGCGTATTCTGCAACAGGTTTCTTCACGATGTCAACAGATATTCCTACCTGCTCTAATGCTGATATTTTCCATCCGGGTTTTCAGCAAGCAGAATTGCTAGAGGGCCCAGGCAGCGGCATCCCATGAGACAGGCTCTTCTGCGTACTTGAAGATTTCCACACAAGGGAAATTTGGGGTGACCTTTTCCCCTGCAGACTGAGCCATGCTGGTGAATTTCCAGCCATATATGAGGACAAGGCAGATTTATTTTTTGTTGTACAAGAAAAATAGAGGTAAAAGGGTAGGTTGACACAGGCTGAAAGAGATGAAAAGAAAGCAGATCCAGTACACTGGAGACTTAGGCTGCCCTAAAAACAAGACAAATGGGGTTCAGTAAGTGACAGTCTAATTTCATTTGATGTTCCCAGAAGCTGTGGGAAGAAATTATCCTCTTAACATAGAGTCAAGGCTCATTGAAGTGGATGAGAAAATTGGCTGAATCACACCCAGAGAGTGTCAGTGCCACAGTTTGGTAGAAAAACTGACTTAGAAGACGAAAAGGGTAGTGCCTTTCTGTGGAGAATGGAGCTGGTCTAACTCATGAGTAATGGCCAAGTCATGAGCAGCTGAGGCACAAGAGACCTGTATGACAGATCCCCTGAACTAAAACACTCGATGGCAAAATAACGGAAGAATAGCGCTGTGCGTGGGGGGATTTTTATGATTTTTTTTCTTGCTCCTTTATTATTTTGATATATATTTTTCTTTTTTTCTTGTGACCACTTCAAAGAAACGTATTTCTTAGTGGAGATTTATTAGAGACGCTCTGACGTCAATTCCCGTTTTGTTCCATAACCTGTAGCAATGGGCAACAGAGCTGCAATCGTGGAAGAGTTAATAATCTCAGGGGCGATTTGGGAGTGTTCACAAGGAAATGCGCAACTTAGGCACAGCCATCCACAAGCACAGCTGCTTTGCACGGCGTGCTCCCACAGTGACAATTCTGCAGACCTGCCAGTCTTGAAACTGTTTTCATGGGTGCGCATATCATAAATGTGCCATGGGCCTTGGGTCAGGTAATCCAACTTGGCAACACAGAAACTACTATGAGAAAAGAGATTCCGAATAGCTTATATGATACATTCAGGCATGAACTGTCCAGAAGAAACAGTGACCACACAAATCAGGAGTGCCCCAAGAAACCAGTACAGGCTCCTTTGGGGTATGCATGTAACATCATCAATAAAACCTTCATGTTGTAAAAGAGTTGGAGGTAGTTTGTGGCATGGGGCATCTCAAAGCTCCCAACCTGTCCCGAACGTGTGTGGTAACCTCACATCTGCACTAATAGCTGTTGTGGAGACGAGTTGTGTAGAGTGGAAAATAGGCAAGCTGAATCTCTCTCACAGGTCTAAATGATTCTTGTTTTGGAGTGCACCATTTTAAATGGCTGGTGGGAAATTTGGCCCTGAGTGCCATTGGTTTCCTTGCTCGTTTGCTTCCTTGCAATATCACTCCCACACTTTTTATAGTATGTCAAAACTCCATCATACCTCTCCTTGGCCCTGGTGCTTAGATAACACTGTTTCATACAATCCACCTAAGCTTTTCGGTTGAATACACATCATATGACAGGTAAGAAAATGCAGTCCTTTTATTCTACTCATGTTTTTAGTGCAGACTTATTGGCTGTGTTGGCATAAATATCTATTCTTGCCCTTGTCTTGTCTTCCGTTTCAAATAGAGATAAGGTAGACAAAGATTCTACTTTACTTCACAGGAGTGTTTGAAGGTTAATGTAATTAATATTTGCTGAGTATTGGCTGGAAGATGCTAGGGGATTATAAGGTTTTATCACTGTACCGAGTGAGGTATTTGGTGGCTTATGAATACCTACAACAGTGCAAAATGGAGCCATCAGAGGAACTTTATTCCTCTGGCTTTCATTCAGGCAAATCAGCTTGGAATCCTCTCATCCCAGCTTCAGTGTAAGGCTTTGAGGAATATATGAAACTATACTGAAAAATATTTATCAGCCAGCTGCTGCTTGTGACGTCAGCTTGGCCCGTTGCAGGGAACAAAGCATGCCTTGCTAACTCCTGCTAAATAAAGGAGATGACTTCTTTTTTTCCTTTTTAAAGAGCAGATTTCCTTATGGAAAGGAAAAAAAAAAGCCAACACCAAGACAACCAATCTCATTCCAGCACTTTCAGGTTCTGTTTTTATTGCTTTCGGCTCCCTCCTACTTCCAATTATTTATGGAACAAGCTGTGAGTCACATGGTGGAGCTGGAATGATTCAGGAGTTTGTTGAGCAAAGAGAAACAGGAAAAGAAGGGCCTGGCGGTTCAGGCAAATGACATCAGCGCTTCGGCATCCTGTCCCAGGCCTTGGAAAATGCAGCCCTTGCTGCAAGAAGGGTTGCAGAGTGATGCTCAGTGGAAGAAGCAGTTTGGTTTCTTGGCTGTCCTGCAAAATAGCACTAGACGTAGTCTTGTAAGGTTTATCGGTAATGACAAGTCAAGTGGGAGATACAGATGTGTAAATTGTAGCAAGGGAAATAGCTGAAATTGTTGAAGAAAATCCCTTCCAAACAGGTGATGATGCATCTGTAAAAATACAGAAACTGTAAGGAGTGTCTAATCTTCTTTCCATTTCTTAGTTGATTGCCAACGCAGGTTTTCTTGGCTGGATTTTCTTTTTTTTCATTCTTAAGAATAGGAGTTATACTTAGGTGACAATTCCTGTGAACTCTGCAAGCACAAAGCTAGCAAAGAATTTATCTGTTTTCCAGCATAATGAAAAGGAAGCTGCCAGGCACTCATCACAACCTGCTGTCCTTTATCCCTGGGTTCGTGAGACTGTACTTCTGGTACCTTGTAAGAGATTAGCTGGAAAATATTGAGATGCTAAAGCAGCATGTTTGCGTTAACATATTTTCCTTTCAAAGTGGGGCTGTGGCTTAAGGACCACTCAGTGGAAGAGCTGATAAGACTCTCTGAAATCCAGCACATTGCTATAGCTCAGTAGACAGTGCCTAGGACAACGGTTGTTTCTGCAGCTGCTACAATACAGGAATAAAATAAAAATCAGTGGCAGTGCCTGGTTCTTCTTGCATGTCTCAATATAAAAGTGACAGAGGTACATCAATGTAGAACAAAATTATTTGTGCTGATTTCAAAACTGTTTTTTAAACTTGATTTGTATAAATTTATGAGCATCAATACTGGTATTCCTGTCCAGTGTGTCCTGCTTTTAAGGAATGTAGATATTTAATGTTAGTAATGATGTTTTACTGATACAGTATAGCGATCTGAAAAGTCTCACCTTGTGGCAAGCTGATGAAAAAAAGTTTTCTAAATCAATAAGCTCAAAACATAGAAAATATTTTACAAAACCACATTGATTCTGCTACCTGCATTATGGTCTTCTGGCTGAAAGGACTGAAAAAGCCTAGTCTTGGCCTCTGCGGCGTGACCCAGGTGTTCAGCTCTGCTCTACAGAGAGTGAAGCCGAAGCATGGACGTTGGACACAGCATGCCAGTGCCAGGCAGAGGGTGTGCACGCTCCCGGGGCTGCTGCAACCACTTCTTCTGTAACGCCTGCCGCTCTTCCAGGCTCTCTGTATTGCGCTGGGGGAGTATACTGTAGGAAAAGGTGTAGGAAAAGGTATAGGAGAAGGAGGTGTAGCCAGTCGCGCTGCCCCGTGGCCTGTGATTCCTCCCTAACTGTGCTCATTTGCAATAGGCGCAAGCGGTGCATGAAGCAAAGCAGCCGCCGGGGCTGCTGGAAGGGAACCGGCTGCAGCGCTGGGGCCAGGCACGTCAGTTCGCGATGTCACCGGCAGAGCCATGGGACCAAGTCAGGAGGAAGGCGAAAGGGTGCAAGCAGGCAGTGATAATCATAGCACAGGTAAAAAAGTAGCTCAGCAGCAAGAAGGAGCAAGCATCTCAGCTGGTGCTGCGGTCTTCAGGGTGAGGCTGCGATGGCTCGCGGATGGCGCGCAGCGGCTGTGGTTTGCTAAAGTAAGCTTTCCTGGCAGCCGTGGCCGGCAGCCGGGCTCTGGTCGTTGCCTGCTGTGGCAGGCGATGCTCAGAAGTGTGCTTATTTTGGCCAGGGGAGCTCTCTGGCCCTACCTCTAAAAGGCGCTTTAGGAAGGTGGTTGGTGCCGAGGACCTTCTGCAGGTGGCGGGTGTTCTCGCAGAAGGAAACCCCTGTGGGGAAGTCACTGTGTTTTACCCCCTTGCCTCCCACAGTACCCTCCCTGACCGGCATGGGTTTTTGGAGGAGCTCCTCACCAGGTCAGCAGCGCCTGTGCCATATTCAAAGCCATGCCTGAGGGTCCCTCTCTGCCAGGAGCCAGCGAGTGGCCCCAGGCACCACGTTTCCTTCTTTCGCCTTTAAAATGTGGTTCAGCAAGAGGAAAAAAAGGTGGTGCAAAGAGGGTAAGTAATGTCATCTGTTTTGGAGAAGTGACCGTCCCTGTGAATCCCTTCCCTGCTAGCAGCTCCAGTGCCGCTGCGGCAGGCATGGCTAGTGCAGGGGTACAAAAATAAACTCATGATTCACAGGGAGGAAATCTCAGGAATGATGAGTGTTTAAAACCCGCTTAATTAAAGCCTTATATTTTGTCACTGTGTGCACATGTTCAGATTACAGCAGTCCTGGTAGTGCGAGCACAAGGCTGAAGAGGGAAATACTGCAGCAGTGGACGGCTTTATGTGTGGGAGGGAAGTTATATTTTCCCTTGAGAGTTCAGGGAATTTGCAGTGGGGACTAGCGAGCACTCCCACTGCAGCAGCAGCCAGTCAGAAACCACTAGACCTTATGTGGGTTAGTCACATCAAGTCACAAGATGTGACATTGACTGGTGACTCTAGCACACACTGCAAATTGCTTATTTTCATATATGGAAAGCACAAATAAAAGCAATCAATTCCCCACTTCCCTTTTTCTTGGGAAAATAAACAAAAAAACCGAAACGGTTTTGACTGGATAAAATATTTTGGCAGCATCCAAATTATGTTGAGGCATTTACATTTGTTTGAACCTCCTCTAAATCACTTTTAAAATTACATTTAGTCCATTTTCAAAATAGAAAAAAATTCATTTGGCTGTTTTAGCTCCAAAGCATGCCCAGATCCAGGTGTGTGCAAGCAGCATTGTCGTTTCCCTGCTTAGTCACTCTTTCCTGAATAGGAATTCAGGTTCCTATACGTGCCTCCCCATATAATTTGTCTTCACCAAAATCATCCACTCTGAAATTCCCAGGAACAACTGTCTTGCTTCTTTGCTTTAAAATTTTGACACTTTGCCTAAAAAGTGTCTGGATTTCCAGAGTCCCAGGCCTTTTTTCTTCTCCATGAGGCATAGTAAATAAGGCTATTTCTAATGAAATTTGTGGGCTTGCACTGACGCCAAATTTGGAACTGTCTGCAAAATCTGTTTCAAAGGAAGTCCCTAAAAAGCAGAGCGATGCCAATTATTGTTCTTATGAAACTCATGTGAAACCGCCTAGATCTTACAAGGACTGAAGGTCCAACCTGTATTTAAGACTATGGTTTGATGTGGGATCTGGACATTTTCACTGGTGTTATGTGTTACCTCTTGGGGTTTTCTCCAACAGCACTTTGAGGGGAAATACGTAACTATGGGAAAAAAAGAAGCCAAAAGTTCCTTTGCATTTGAAGCTTGCCATCCAAAACCCGCTGGATTTTGCCTTGAATGTGTACATTATTGGAGGAAATCTGCTCTGAGTTAAAAGAATAAAATGTCTTATGAAAACTGAAGAATATACAAGAAGGTGTTTCTTGTATACCACAGTGTGAAAGCAGAGGTTGGAAGTTGAATAGTGCCTGTGTTTTCAGCCAGGACCCTGACAGCTGAGAAAATAAATGGCTGATTTAGTGAAGCTGAAGTTGGTTGCAATGGGAGAATAATTGTAATGACCAATGGAATACAGAGCTTCCACACAAGGCCAATTACAGATGTCGCGTAACACCACGACTATTTTTAATTAGCTTTGTATGTAGGAGAGGAAAAAATCTTCTATTTGAATGCGTTGTCTGGCAGCAAAAATTCAAGAAGCATTAGCTGCCTGGCCTTTAAGCCAGATGAGTGAGTTTTGCCCCTTTCTCTCAAACGGTAGTAGGTGGCTGTAATGCATTTCCTCTGGTCTGGGTTTTTATTTTGTAAATGCATTATTGATCTTTTTTTTTTGTAAGCTATTGGTAGCTTCAGTTTCATTCCAACGGCTCCTTTATACACCCTTTATATTCCTAGAAAGTCCATTTTTACTTCCTACAGATGATGTGTGGTATCTGGTTGAACCTGGAGGGTGGACGACCAGCTCAGCTACCCCAGCCCTAAGATTCTTCTCAATAACGGAAATGCCCACATGAGAACCCAGGGAAATCTTCTGTAGCCAATTACTCAAATGTATTTTTCTTTGTTGTTTGCTTCATTGGTTCATGCCGCTTCTGCAATCTGTTGCCAGGAACATTCAGGGGACGATTTTAATGCCCTGTGTGCCCATGCTGTAATGCTGTCAGCTGACACAGTCTGGGCTATGGATTAAAATAATAGAGGAATATGGGTGCCTAAGGCCTTTGCCTGAATTAGTGGTCATTTAATGGTCTAGATGAAGATCTGTCTACAACCTTTCAGCTTTCTTGACCAGCAGGAATTCATATATGCATCCATTTTGAACAGCTACGTGAACGTAAAGAAACAGTTGTTAAGAGTGTTTGAGATCTTGTTATGGGACAACGGTTCCCAGGAAGTGAGAAGATGAATGCAATAAAGTAATACTCTGACCATTCTGCTTTCATAGTGTTTCATAAACATTAGCTTGTTCTCAAAACACTTCGCGAGTTAGAGAAACTTCATCCACAGCTGACAAAAGAGGGATCTGAAAGGCAATGAGCTGGAAATTTTAATGAAACTCCTGACTCTCACATACTTTCTTTGGCTCAGTACAACTTGCTTTCTCTCCGGGCACTGAAACATTAGTTTCTTCCTATAAACACTACACTGTAGGCCTTCTGAGCCTACAAAACCAGTGTCTCCAGTGCAGCCTTGACTATTCTAACAGTACTGACCTTTTATCAAGTGCTTTGCAGCTGCTTAAGTTTTTCAGTAATTTTTCTTCACAGGATGGTGATGATTGATAGACTGATGCTGTCTGCAAAGAAGGAATCTGACATCTTTGTCATTCTGAAATTTGCCCCAGAACCTTTTTGCCAGCTGCAGAAATAACCTCCACATGGGTAGAGGCATCCTAGATTAGCTCCCTCCCTTCTTGCCCAGCGGTGGGTTGCTCACAACAATTCTCACTGTGGGTCTGATGTTCCCTTGCATGCACTGGTCCACACAGTCACTACCATCCTTCAGTCTATAGCCAGAAGTCTGTCATTAGGAGAAAATTAATTTGATTCAAGTTATCGACATGTTTGGAGTTGGATCTAGGCTGTGAGTCAGTCTTATCTGAGCCCAAGAAATGCATGGGGTCTGCAAATGAACCCAACTGCATGTGGAGGGGCTATCGTTTATGGGAAAGTCCATACCCAGATTAACTTTGCCAGGATTTGTTAAGAACCGGAGCAGAGTTATGTTACTGATTATTTTGGTCTGGCTCATATGGAAAATAGCTGTTGTGGGGCTGGGAAAATACATGGAACCTTCTAAGCATTCATGAAAATTTCCTTTGCCAAGGAAATAAATTATATTCTGACGGTGTCCGTTTTTATGGGTATTGTTTGGCTTTTGCTGTCTATTTCTAATAAAATTATTCCTTTCCCCAAGGCATATGGTACCTTTTCCTCATGTCACTTCCATTACCAGGATCTGCTTCATTGCCTCAAATGGCCTTTATTCAGGACTTTGGGCATATGCTTAAAGTAACAAGATGCTTTGAAAGGGACCTGGGCCTATATACGAAGCTGTAGCCGTATCATATTACCTGGTTCTCGTACTTCACTGCAGTCCTGCGTTGCATGTTTCCCCACGTACGGCTCCATCCCATACCCTGTTGCACACCCGTGGCTGGGGTTGTTCGTCTTCGGCGACAGCCTGCATCTCTCGGGGCCTGGCCTTTTGCAAGGGATGCATTTTTATGCTCTGTTTTAGCGGAGGTTTCCTACAAAAGGCCTTCAAGGTGTCCAGGCTTCCGCTGACAAACTGTGGGCAGTTCTCCAATGTTTCATAGCATTATCGGGAAACTTGAGTGGGACAGTTAATCTTACTTCTTGCTCCTTACCCATGATCCACAGTAGAAAAGCCATGAAACTGCGACTGTCGTGAAAGCAGTGCCTCTGAAAACTGGGACCAAATTCCTCTACACAGGTAGCAAATTTTCTGTAGTCTGAGCTTTTCAGCGAGATGCTTTCTCAAAACAGCTCTGAGATTCTTTTACTGCAAATCACATGCTTTGGCCACTTTTTTATGTTCGTAGGAGTATTGGTTTTTTACCTACAACCATTTTCTTAAAACACTTGTGCTTTCTTTACGTTGCGAAGCTCTCCTGACCTTACCAAGGACTTCATGTTCTGTTGAATAATCTGCTCACCTGAGTGACTGTCTTATTTCTCATGCACCCCTTTTTCCTGTGATCCAGACACATAAAGGAATGCTCTCCAAGGGGTCTTCGGAGACAACAGGGATCTTTAAAGATACCTAAAGGATGTATAAAGGTAAATCACATTTCCTTTCCAAATAGTTGTAGCTCCAAAGTAAATACTTTGTATTATTACTAGTTGGCTCACTATTTCAAGAGACTACTCTGCCTCTATGTTTTGAAACAAATTGGATCTGGCAGATCACCAGATTAGTAGCAACGGTGTATCTGAAGTACTGCCTGCACCCTCTAGCAGGTTTATCACTCAATCAGTGGTTTGCTCCTGCTACCATGGAAGAGTAAAGGGGTGAATCCCTTAGAAAATAAGTAAAATGTACATTTCTAAATTTGATAGTTCTGGCAATGAATGGGGGCTCAGGCTCAGATTTTACAGGTTATTGGGTATCCTTCCACTTTTTGCATGACCTACGTGACGTGGACGGCTGAAGTTCACTTCAGGCTGTGACCCAACTGAAATCCCCTTCCGCGTCATTGAGACTTTGTTTCCCTGACCTAAGTTACTCTTGAAAATGACATATAGGCCTGTTGAAACCATGGAACTATCACCTACCTGTCTTTAAAAATTGAAGCTGTGGTGCTTTCCTCTGCTTTTGCACCCAGCCCTCCCTCCTGTAATTGGATCTACTAGAAGTTAATGAAGTTCTCAGTGTAAATGATGAAGCTACCTCAAAGTTTATATTAGACTCACAAATAGCAGCAGGAGTAGGTAGCACTGATGACTCCTCCTTCCTTGCCAGAGGGGAAGAAGTGTTTACTACAGGCTGGGCAGGCAGCTGAAGCCCTCCAGGAGGTAAGGTCACTCAGCACTGCTTGCCAAACTTGACTCTTCCACCTCTCCTGAGCCATTCCTGTGGTTACCTAGGCAGGCTTCCTCACTGTGTGCTTGCTTTGATGCTAAGAGACAGTGATAATTGCAGCATTGTGAAATACTCGGAAGATTGCCTTGGCTGAAGGACGTAAATCCAGGAGGAGAAATGCTGGGAGGATGAATGATTTCACAGACCAAAGGCTTCCCGTGTTGACATGATAGCAATAAAACTTCTTAACTCCAAGCATTGCAATCTCAAGTGAAAGGAAACCCTGGCAGTCTTTAATGAGTGATGCATTCAGACCTCGTTGTTTTCCCTTTGCTTTGTGGTTGGTGCAGAGGATGGAGACTAGCACTAACCCTCTTCCACATGAGTCAAAACAAGAGCTTGCGTGGCAGCTAAACCCGTGAGATCATGGAAGGGTGCAGGAGCAGCTCTGGGTTATTATTTCATCAAGCTGGCAGATGCCAGGAAGATCACACAATACAATTATCACAGCCTCCAGGTAAGAAGCAGACACTTCGACTCCCCACTGTTGACTGTGTAGCAATACTCACTGGAGACGGTCTTTTCTAATTTCTTTTCTTTTTCCCTAAGAATTATGGTGTGAGTGCTGCATCCTGAAGAACCTTCTAGACTAATTACTTGACACTGAGTTACTGATGTCAACTGAAGACAGCAGGCAGAGAAAATTATTTAAGAACAGAAGATATTTTTCTTAATTTGACAGCTGTTTCCCAAAGAAGAGCAACATGGTCATGACATTTTCTGTTCACCTGCAAGCCTCAAGTGAGGTCTGGGATTCTTTGAAACTTATACGAACTGCAGATGAGAGACGCAGCAAGCACCAAAAAATCACAGAGGATGTCTGAAGTGATCAGGTTAAAAAAATTTGACTGTGCACCACGTGGGTTTTCCAGCAGCTGTTAGCAGTGATTTAGTTGACTTCTGGGCAATGTGTAGAGAAATTAAAACCAAGCATCTCTCAAAATTCTCTGCAGTGTTTCCCAAAGCCCTTATAAGCTGAAGAAATTCAGCCTAGCTAATCCAGGGGTCTGCTGCCAGTTTTTATTATAGTTGTCCCTTCTGACTCTTTCAATTACAGGTTTGCTGCTGCTACTCTAACATTATATTTACCAACATTGTAAGATGCTCCATAGACACTGCACTAAATAATATAATGGTAGCCAGCAAACTCCTTTCCTCATAGGTTAGTGTTTTTGAACAAACAAACTAACTAAAGAAGTAAAAAATCAGCACATTTAAAAGTTCAACCAAGGCAACAGTTCCAAACATAACACTCCCTTGCTGTAGTGCTACTGTGCAAACAAGCAATTCACAGGTCTTCTGAGAAGATGCAGGGTACAGTTAATCATGTGTTTTGTGAATGAGATAACAATCATAATATGATTTTCCTACCATAATATGAATTGTTATCTCATTCACAAAATCATATTATGTTTTTCCTAATGAAAGTGGCCGTGGGAACTCTTTCTAGTTCTGTGCCTTTGCTGGTGTGCCTGTGTTAGGAAGCTGTAGGTGACAGAATGAGAGGTTTCTTTTAGACCTCATTTCTGCCTAGAAAAATTATGGAAGCTATTTGTTGCTTGGTATCTTTGAGTATTAGTCAAAGTATTAATGTAGACCATTATTTTCCTCCCCTATGGAAATATTGATTAATCTGTGTTGGAAAAGCAATGTTCAGGCTTTTGCAAGCTATTCAGGAGCAAGGAATAGTCGTTGATTTTCCTGTGAAGAAAGCATGGGATTTTGGGCTTGAATCTGGAGTAGCAGGGAAAGTGTTGTCAGAAGTTAAAGACGTTAGAAGAGGAGAAACGATAAAAACTGGGGGCTGTGACACCTCATTTTTCCCCCATGTAGATCATTCATTATGGAGAGAACAGCTCAAAACCAGTGTGGCTGTACAGTACCGTGACTACGAAAGCCGTCACTCCCAGCCCTACCCTGTGGGGTTTGCTTTGGGCTGAGTCACTACTGAAAATGCAGTGGCCCCTTGGCTGCCGGAGGAAGTGCCTGCCTCCCCTCGCCCACGCTGGCTCTGCACAAACAGAAAAACCCATGAGGCTGGAGGGCAGGAGTCAAGGGTGAGAATATTTCTGAGAAATAAGAAAGAGTTTTGACACCATGCAGAACAGGAGAGAAAGCAGAGGAGAACCCAAGGGAGGAACAAATAATAAAATCAGGGTTTTTCCAGAGTGCAGTTCTCAGGTATTTGTTTCTCAATTTTGTTGCATCAAAAATCTGAATGTTGTGTGATCTTCTTTCCACAAGTTCATACTACCTGAATGTTAACTGTGTTGATTTGAATGTGCTTACAAATGAATCATGAGGATGTCAACAGGCTGGTATCTGGCTCTCGTGGGGAAGTCCACAAGACAGGAGCCACCTCAGCAAGCCCAAAGCAAAAGATGTGAGAAGGATATAATCTTGACTGCCTGGCCAGAGGCTCATGACAGACAGCATATGCCAAAGGCTGCTGGTTGCAAGACTGTGCAATGCATGTTTCTTTTGGCTTTCTCTGTGGAACTTGCTGGAGAGACGTGTTGCAGCTCTTGACCCAAGGGGTGATAACAGTGAAATTATCTGAGCGAGCTGGCTGCAAACCAGAGGAGGAGGGGAAGGGAAATGCGGCAATGTAAAACCTGCAAAGAGGAAAAGCTAGTACAACAAAGACAAATGGTGGTGCAGGCACTAGTGCTGTTTTAGAGGCTCTAAACTAGGATCTCCAGCAGCACATGGAAGTTTCTCTTTCCTTTTCTGCCTCAGTGCAGGAAAGCTCCAGGGGAGCTATGCGAGAAGTGTTTTTCTGATGGAGGTTTATTAAACAGATTGCGTTGCCTGGGAAGAGCTGAAAGGGTATTTTAGACCATGGATGACCAAAGTGGAACTGAGCCCAGAGACAGATGGTTTCTTGTGGACTTTGCAAGTTGTCTTGAAAGGCAACCCTTTTGGGTTGGAGATACGAAGACAGAAAACAAAGGCTGACCTTCTCAAAAGAGAGTAAGCATGCAGCTCAGAAGATAAATGGGATACCTGCTGTGGGTGAAGAGGCACGGCACCAAAGAAGGTTTCAGAAGGGCAGTGGGACTATACCAATGGAGGCTGCTTCCTTTTCTACAGCATTCCTTTAGTTTGCAGTCACAGAAACAGAGCTGCACATTCTAGATGCATGGAGTGGAGGCTTGAAATGAGCACAGTTATTTTTGCAGCATCTATTGCATTCTGTTTTGAGGGTTTCCTCATCATGTAGAAGTAAATTTGGCATGGGTTTGGGAGAGCAGCCATCCTAGAGATTAATGCCCATGCCATATTCTGTAACATTTAGTTGTTCTAATGAAATGTGCTGCCTTTGTCTTCTGTCCTGGACTGTGGTGCATAATGAATTTGACATAAAAGATGTCTGGAAATCAATATTTAACAGAGACGTGAGATTTCCAGATAATACATTGGAGCAGGAACAAACTGTGAGGGACTGCCAACACGAGCGAGAAATCCACTGAGGTTACCAAACCAAAATTAACCCTGGTGTAAATACTGTTCCAGCAGATGCAGGGGAAGTTACACAAAGGCTGTGATTTACCCTGGTATATGCAAAATCCTCATTGTGCCTTATTCAGTAAACTTGAAAATGTCTCAAGGGAGGGAAAGAGAGGAAATTCCACACTTTCCTCTGCAGCTCAAGGAAATTACCGTAGCTTGCCCTAAAGAAACCTGCAGCAAAGGCTTGGCTGCACTGAAATCAGTGGCAAAACTCATATGGTTTTGTAAGCTGGTGCTTCACATCTGGTGTTTTTCTTCTTGGCAATTAACCTCTCTGACTTTTGCTGTCATGCCTCGAATCTGGCTCATGACTGCACTTCTGTTGCCTCCAAACTAGAAAGTGCTGTTCATGGGCTGATACATTTATTGTAACCACCTCCTCCCTATTTTATATGGAATCTCTTATTTTTCTTGCCTCTTGCTATTTTCTTTCCCCCTGGAGAGAAATTCAGTTGCACATTGTGCTTCTCCGCTGTTGCATATATGCATGTATTTTCCAGATGTCAATCCCCAGATGCAGATGGTGGTTCTAGGTAGGATCTGAAACTCTAAGAAGATGATCCACCTCCTCTTGGAGCTGGGGTCTGACCTGAGAAGGGCCTTGACGCAGCCCTGGAAGTATTTGCACAGTGGCTGTTGTGACCTCGGAAGAGTTTTCTGGAAGTATTTCTCAAAACTGATCTAGAACCAGGTTTAGATGTAATCCTTGGTTTCCAGCTGTACAGCTCTGTGGCCTTTGTGAGATTAGGTGGACTGCAACGGCTTACCCTAAAAGGCTGTTAATCTAACCCCTATCTGAAACAAACGCATTATTTCAAAGAAGCTTGTCATTTTGTATCCGATCACTGGTGCTGGCTCTTCCTTTGTACACAACTGTCTTATCTTGTTATGCATGCGTATGTACATCTAAGGGGTCACCTACTAAGAACTGGCATAACTTGGTTTTGCATTTGAACTAAAAGGTTACACGCTTCGTTTCTCCCATAGGCTGTGTTTCATGGCACTTGGGAGGATTTTTACATTGCAGTACATCTTTCGACTACAAACTTTCTGTGTGTCTTACCATCCTCCTTTTCAGAGTGTGTGTCCCGCAGCTGCCTGGCAGGGGCTGTGAGCGCTGCCCTTTGCTGAACAGCAGCCCCCTCTCTGCTCTCACTGCAGGGGAGTCCGTCTGTCTCTCACTGCTCCTTTCCTCCCTTCCCTGCTCCATCCTGCCAGGGGTTTCTGATGCACCCCAAACTGCCCAGTTCTCCCCTATGCCATTTGGCCTTTCAGGGTGTCTCCTTTTAAAGCATGCCAGGAGACAAGCAGAGCTAAGATCAGGGAGGGGGCAGTGGCAGACTGGGGTATTAATGCTTGCTGTTATGTGATCGGCACAGCTGCAGAGGTGGCCCAGGCTGCCAACAAGGTACTAGCCATTCTTTATCTCACGATCTTGTTGGGAGGGGACCTTAAACCCATTCCAACTCAAATCAACAGGTTTCTGCCCATAGATGTCTCCAGCTTTCCTTACAGTGTTAGGACTGATCACGTTTAGCAGTTACGGAAGTTACGGGGTGCCCAAGAACATCAGCTTGAAAGTGAGAACATGGTTTCTGTGGGCCCTTCTGTATCAGTAGCTCTTAGTCAGTCTCCATTACTTAAGGTATCCAGGGCCTTCAAGAAGGCACTTTTGGTTTTAAAGCAGCAATAAGAACTTAATGCATATGGATAAGAGGTCTCAAAAGGACATGCTGAATGTATTAGAATAAATGCTTTGCTGTTAGTAATATTTCCAGAGCAGGCATTTCTATAGTCTTTCTGTTGTGTCCTACAACTAAACTGTCCCATTTATGCTTGCAACAAAAGAGTCAGTAAACGTTCAGGTACCAAAAATGCTTTTTCATTGGCTTGTGTTAACCTTCACTTCTTGTGTTCTAGGAGTCTTCTCTTTCCTACATTGTAAACTCTGATGCTCCCTTGCATTACTAAGTTCACCAAGGCCAGGTTGGCAGTTGATGGGGTTTGCAGTTCTGCAGCTTGCAGAACTCCCCAAAAGCAGTAGGCCAATATCCAGTAGTACAATAAGATCTTTCTTATCTTTATTCTTTGTTTCAGTTCCCAAATGTATACACCAGTAAGCCCAGTGCACATATTGTCCAGTATTTCCTGTTTCAAAATAGCTTAAGCTTATAACTGCAAATGGTCTTTACATGATGGTATAGTGGTAGCGTTGCCTACCATTAGGCTTAGACTTTCAGAAGAACTGACCTGAAAATAAGCTCTTTTTGGATCAAGTGTCCAGACCTGAAAGCTAAGTCTGCCACTGTTGCAAGCCCCAGAGCACCAACTGTCTTTGGTGACAGCAAGTTTGAGCTGAAATTGTAAAAGGTTGCTTTTAAAAACTCCAAACTTTCCACATTTATTTTTATGCTGTTTTAAATTGTATGGTATGTGATGGCTGGCTCGGAATTATCCGAGTTGTGAGTAGGAGTTTGTCAAAAAGCATCAATTAATCTTCTGCTAGACAAGAAGGAAGTGACATAGCAGCTATCAAAAAACTTCCCAAAGCTGTCCTTGCGGATTGTCCTTAAAAGAACCCTTTTCAAATGATAAAAATCTGGTTTCTATATGTGCGAAGAATTTCCTTTTCCTCTCCTCCACACAGAGGCATTCATTATGTTTCAGCATGCCCAGGTTGGTTCTGTGCTGGACTCCTGGTGTACTGTCCTGGTTTGGGTTGGGACAGAGTTAATTATCTTCCTAGTAGCTGGTACAGCGCTGTGTTTGGGGTTTAGTATGAGAAGAATATTGATAACACCCTGATGTGTTCAGTTGTTGCTCAGTCGTGTTGAGACCAAGTCAAGGACTTTTCAGCTTCTCAGGCCCAGCCAGCAAAAAGGCTGGAGGGGCACAGGAAAGGTGGGAGGGGACACAGCCAGGACAGCTGACCCAAAGCGGCCAAAGAGGTATTCCATACCATGGGATGTCAAGTCCAGTATATAAACTGGGGAGAGCTGGCCGGGGAAGGAGGGCTGCTCAGGCATTGGTCGACGAGTGGTGAGCAATTGCACTGTGCACCACTTGTCTTGTGTATTCCAATCCTTTTATTATTATTGTCACTTTATTATTGTTATTAGTGTCATTGTTAGTTTCTTCCTTTCTGTTCTATTAAACTGTTATCTCAGCCCACGAGCTTTACTTTATTTTTCCAATTCTCTCCCCCATCCCACTGGGGGTGGGGGAAGTGAGTGAGCGGCTGCGTGGTGCTGAGTTGCTGGCTGGGGTTAAACCAAGACAAGTACCCAAATACCTCTGTTGTCCCCAGTAACCAAGATTCAACTTGAGAATAGTTTTATTGATGGACATTGACCAAACCCATCATCCAACATGGGATGTTAATGCAATTCCAGGTATACGTTCCTCTGGATTTGCATTCGTGAAGTAAAGGCTGAGCCTGACTTTGAAGGTGTCCCAGGCTCCTTTCTGATGTTAGCAACCATCACGCTTCGCCAGGGTGGAGTTACCTCCTTCCTGCTGAAGGCAGAAGTCACCCACTAGTCTTGGCTGAACACATAGCAACCCTTGAAATTTCAACCCTTCAGTTAATTTTGTTGGAGAAAGAAGTAATGGGCAAAGTTCAATCTCTCTTTATGGAGCTGCTTACAGAGCAGGGTTGCGCTGTGCCTGGGAATGCCCTGTCTGACTCTTGTGAACAGGAGCAACTTCTGATAAGGTGTTCTGCCGAATGAGCTCTTAAAATGCTTATGCTTTTATGGAGTGCCAACTGAAAATAGACTTCATTTTCTGCAAACATGAATAAAATCAGGAAGGGAAATGAATAGAGTGGTAAAATGCTCTTAAATGTCCTAGATTTCTAGTGGAAAAGATAAAAGAGTCAGTGTATATATGTGTGTAGAGAGACCATAATCTGCTCTTTTTTTTTTTTTTTTTTTTTATTCCTAGTGGAGGGAAGAGAAGCTGGTATTGCTTTGTATTACTTTTTATGTTCTTTTCATGGAAAACATTTTGGATATGAAATTGAAAAGAAAAAACTTTTGATGGATTTCAAAACAACCAACCAAATACAGAAACTTGGTTTTCTGCTCCTTTTTGTAAGACATCTCAAAATTAAGACAGGCAAATGAAAATGGGAAGAGTTTCAAGGAAAACTAATTTTTAAACATTTTTCTTTGGGTATACAAAGGGAGGGGAGGACTACCTCTAGATGGGGAAAATACCGCTTTTATCCTTCTTTCAATTTTTGAAGGGGAAGGTCTTTGTAGCATTTACCACACAGGAGGGAGTTATTGCCCAGAGCTGAACACAACTGAGAAAGTAATTTTGACCTGAGATATAGAAGTAGTGTCTAGACAGAGAGCATTTGAAGTGCTTAAGGGGAAACTCAGAGTAGGAACCAGTTATGACAGAGTTTTTGAAGTGACAAATAGAAGCAAACATGTATAAACTTAAGATCTGACAAAGTAAAAGTGAGATTTTCTGACGACTAAAATGAAACTAGAATACAGGATCAGCTAAATTAGACTGTGGTTTGTTTCTGCTGCCCTCCTCTTCCAAACAGGAGCCAGAGCAGTTGCTTGTGGGGCCATGCTATGCAACCAGAAAGGTGAAACCACCTTTTTTTAAGTTTTTTTACAAACCCAAGGCTTTCTTCTTTTACCTGGTCCAGTCTGCAGTCTGGATTGATCGTGTAAGGATTTTCATCAGGACGACCTAGAAGTTAATGAACTGTTGCGTGTGGGCAAGAGAGGACCATAACGTACTAAACTGGGCTCTGCTCTGCAGGCAGCTGAAGGGAGCTGTATTTGTGAGGCCCTGAATATACCATTTTCTGGGGCATTTTGCCTTAGCAAAGCTAAATGCCTACTTCATGTTGTTGTGGGTTGTAAAGACACACAGAGGAATGTCTGCATCTGGAGGAATCAGACTGAAGAGTGATTTCTGATTATCTGTTCTTCTGAAATGTTAGAAATGGAAATCTGCTATTGGGATGAGAATTTTGATTATGGAAGAGAATTATCAAAGGCAAAGTCCAGTAGCCTAACTGGTCATTTCCACCCCCGACAAAACATCCTGAAGTTTAGAAGATCTGTATCAAGGCATTCAAGCTTGGTTTTTGCTAGCCCAGTGAAGACCCTATGGCACTGACACAAACTGAGGAAAGTCACTGAAATACTGGACTTTCTTAGACTAGAGAAAATCATTTCACAGATAATGCTGATTAGAAGAGACTTGTTAAATGTTTCAGGACAAACTTCTGTTGCTGGGGAGAATTGAAGGTGGATCTCCTTGATCCTAGTTCAGTGTTTTGTTCTGAATTAAGCTTTTAGAATGTCTGTCTGTGTTAAACTAGTTACCGAGTAAGAACACTTGCCAGTGCTGAAATACATTACATATGCTTTCTGTATATCTTCCATCATATTTAATCAGATGTGATGTAATTCCTTGAATGAAAGGGTTTACAAGTACATAGTATGATTATAGTTGGTATATGTGTAATTGTTAACTATTATTTATCTATTTCAATTTCCATCTGTCTGAATCAATGACATAACGATGCTTTTATGAAATCACAATCAATTGCTGTGGAAGTGAGTCAGATGTCAGCTTCCACTCCAGCATTTATGACTGACTAAGTTAAGAAGGACAAATAGGCTGACTAGACAATATGTGGGGTAAAGAAAAGCTCTCCTATTCCCGTGATCTAAAAGTACTGTTCCTGGTTGTATTTGCAGGGGACACACCACAGTGGAGGTTCAAGGTGACACCAAGAGGGCTTTGGAGCTCCAGAGAGCCTTCAGCCTTGCTGCTCTTCTCTCCTTTTCTCTTGTTTCCTTAAGTGCAAAATGCTGATGATCCTGTCATCGTGTTTTAGCCCTCAGATTTGCGTTCTGAACAATTTAGGTCCCAATTAAGAAAGTGTTTTCTTCAGACAGGATTTAAAAAGCACATAAGCCAAAACCCAGCAGTGTAAGAAAGACAAGGAAAGAGCATGCATAAGCAGGAGTTTTGTTTATCTTTAAATAAGCACACCAAATAGGAACGTTCTTTTCTTTCTTTCTTTAGGCCCTGATGTTTTGGGGTTTTTTTTCTGAAATGTCTAAACCTACAGTAAAACAAATAATAATAGATCCTCATGATCTTAATGAAAATAAAGGCTGAAAGAGTTGAGGTTGTTCAGCCCGGAGAAGAGAAGGCTCCGGGGAGACCTTATTGCGGCCTTCCAGTACCTAAAGGGGGCCTATAAG
>JAVKLA010000028.1:15075014-15092767 GCA_034782735.1 Sagittarius serpentarius | reverse complement strand
GGTCCCTGCTCACCGCAGGGGGGTTGGACTAGATGGCCTTTGGTGGTCCCTTCCAACCCAAGCCGTTCTGTGATTCTGTGAATCTGTGAAAAGACAACATGGCACAAGCAGTAGATACCGTTCTTCCCTAACTTCTTTTGGACCACATTTTTCTGCTACTATATGGTATAAGAACTATTTAATTTTGAACTACAGTAAATTACTGAAGTTCTTGAGTTCTGATGCTTTGTCAGATATCAGCTTTAAGACTATGTAGATGTATCCTACACAGTGGAAGATCTTGCACCCAAGCTTTTTGGTCCCTTTACTTCTGAGGGGACTGGAGGAACAAAGGGAGAGGTCAGCATGAGTGTGGAAGCATTAGATGATGCAGTGCAACACACTGTAATGCTATTGTATTGTGCTTGTCTGAAATAATTTGATCTCTCTTTTTGGGGCGGGGGATAGATGTCAAGGAAAGATCTTACCTCATGTATTAGTCCAAATAACACCAAAAGAGTTAACATAGTCTGAAACCAGGATTTACTGCCACTTAACTGACTACTTTGTTACTCACAGTCAATGACCATAAGAGTTATGCATCATTTAAAGCATGGCAACAGTTTAACAGAACCTGTTTCCTTCTATACTGTCCCACCTTGGCTGTCAGGGGAATGACTCCACCATGTACCACAGGACAGGGAATGACCATAAACATGGCAGAAGAGAAGATGATGATATTGCAGGCTTTAGCATTTCTGGTACATTTAATTCTCTTTGGGTACAACAGGGACTTTTGAGGTTTAATCCTTGAAAGTAAGGTTAAAATAAAGGTAAATTATGGGGCATGAGAACTACCTAAGGAGAATGTCTTTGAGAATAAATCTAAAATTGAAATGTTTGTAGTATCTTGCTGAGATTTACTTAAGGCACAATTGAACATAACAACAACATAATATTGCCTGTTGCAGAAGAGTAAATTACATGCCAAGTGCAATGTACTGTATTAACAGGTGCTCTTGGGTTGTAGCTATAGTCCTGTACCAGAAATGATGAGAGATAAGAAGGAATGACCTGAGAGACTTCTAAAAAAGCTTTTCCAAAACTGTATTACTTCTGGGCAAGTCTTGGTAACAATCTGTGGCAGATGATCTGATCCAACCAGAATTACAGGGTTACGGGCATGATACAAAACGTAATTTGCGGGCAAGGTATGAATGCTTAACAAAATATATGTGACAAGACTAGATAGCAATAGTGTTAAAATGTGCTTCTTTTTGAACCAAGTAGTAAACACTTATCATGTCTGACCTGTATCACTGATCTTTAGAGTGTCATTATGCATGCCTATACAGCATGACACATGATGCTGCATAGGTGTGACAAGATATTGTAATGAGGCACTGTTCATGAAAGTTTTCACTTCAAGTATAATGAAGGTAAAATTGCTCCTAAATGCCGCTGAGAGCTGCTATTACCTCCTGCTTTGGGACAGTATGCAAGGGGTTGCCAGCAAATACATAATAGGTTTTCTTCTGCTTCCCACCACGACAGGAGAAACTGTTGCTTTCTCTTTCGACTTCTTTTGCCTTCCTTTGCGTGCAATACATTTTTTGCAGACAAGCAAAACTGAGCAGTGGGATTTCCCCTTTTAAATGTTACTCTTTATTTTTCTTTCTGTCGATTGTTAGTAGGAACCCCAAAAATTCACACTGGAAACGTTACAAGAAAGGGAAGAATTAAATCCTCTGAGTGCTAATAGTTCCTTCTTACATTTACTAGGATGTATATGCAATGTAAAAATACTGGTTTTAATCTTTGTTTTACATGATAGTTCATGATCATTGGCCTTCTTCCCCACTGTAAACACTAGATCTGTTTCTGGAACATCTTTCCCTGTCTAGAGGGGTATGCTGGTGACACACAGCACCCTCCCGAAAAGAATGTAATCCATACACATAATAAAATTCTTCATTAGCCCCATTTATAATTTTCGTAGTGAATGATATCATATTTGCTCTGAAGGAAAAAGTTTAATTATCCCTTGTGTTTTGTGAGGAAAACTTCTTGTAATTACAGGCTACTAAATGTTACCTAGAATTGAAATTTATTCTTCTTGAACATACAAAAATGTATTTTGTTTATTGAAAATTCCCATATTATTTACTTAACTAAAGACTTGAATGCTTCTTTTGGTGTGGGTGAGGCAGAGGAAAAGAAGAATTTTGCACCCAGGGTTTTTCCCTTTGAAATGTGGGAGTTGTGCGTCGCTGCACGCCAACATTAAAATGAGACCTACACCAGCACACGGCCAGGTTCAAGCCCTTGGAGTGAAATCCTAAGTGTGAAATCTTATGGTAGAGCCCACTTCAGCAAAGCTGGAATTTTATCCTGAGGCTTTACCATCTCCTTCATGGTCATGACCATTGCAGCTTTAAGACTCAAGAAAGCATGTGCTTTTTATCCCCCCTTATTTTGAATGATGGACTATAATTTCAGTCCCTATGCTCCAGATTCAATATTTCTTTTTTTGCAAAAGTGGTAAGACTTCAAAGCAGAGGAGATTCATGGGCAGGGCTTTCTACCACAGAACAGCCAAAGAAAATGCCACTTTTTGAAAGGCTGGTTTCTGAAAAGGCATTATATGATTTTAATATTTTATTCTCTATGTTATTGTTAAAGATCTAATCCTCCTACAAATTCCCCAAAGCATTTTTCTTGCAGGGTGGAGGGGGCTCATTCTGGAATGCTTTTTAAAATACAGATGTATATGAAGGAGTATTTAAACTTACATTACCCAAGCAGGAATGGGAGTTAATCTGAAAACAGAGTGTAGCATTTCAAAGTATGGAATGAGGTAAGTTTTTAGCACAGAGCTTACTCTTGACCCTGTAAGTTGCCATATAGACGGTCTTTCCAGATCAAAAACATATAATACACCCAGGATCTAGTTAAAAACTTCTTCATGTGGAACCTGATCCTGCACATCTTTCTCAAGTTGGTCATCATCAATCTAGGTCATTATGAAGAATTAAGCCAAGCCCATGATTCTTGAAGTTAAAAGAGCTAATGCAGCTGTATGAGCTGCAAGTGGTTTCTGACTCCTTTAATTTCTGTGAGAAGGCAGTACCCTGTCTGGCCCTTTGATGGGACCTGCAGTAAGCACTCTGGACATTTCATGCATATCCCCATAGAGCTGAGCGGACTTTAGAAGTCCCCGTGCAGATGGTGGAGGGCAGCCTTCCCTGCTCAGGTCCCGCAGGCCCCTTTGGCCAGCTTATGTGGCATGTAAATTCAGGACCCGAGAGTGTTATGCAGCTTCCTACCTACGCCAACAAAGAGTGATATGCACTATCTGCTTTCTTTTGATGCCTTTTCAGTCTTCTTAAGCAACACCTAGCTTGGTTGGTTTTTTTCTTGTACAGTTGTTTATGCTGAAATTCAGCGGGGTGTGCATTTCTCAGTCCCCATGGTGTAGATCAAGAGGAATTTCTTTCTTGGGGAGCTGTCAGACTCAGGCCAGTGTAAACAGGATAAGAATCTCCCTGGATGACACTAGTGGATTTAGTCTGGTTTTATGTTTGTAGAGCAGGGGAGCAGGGATTTTCTTGGAAGAAACAGGAAAAAGTCCTATTTCAAAAGCTTCAACAGCAGTTAAGCTTTAATAATACACTCCCTTCTTTGCTTTTCTATGAATACCTGCCAGAAGAAAGGAAAAGATTTCTTTCTTCTGAATCCCAAATGCATTAATCTCTGAAGTGACTAGGCAGAACAAAGTTTAAGTGTCGGATAATGGTATCTGGAGTAGATTTTAGTATAATGGCTCAATATTACATGTTGTTGAGGAAGAGGGAAGGTGTTTGGTTTTGGTTTTATACACTGCATCTGAAAAATCCTGCTGCTTAAATCTTTGCAGTTCTAATGTGACAAGGGGTGGATTTTTCTTACTTGTTTGTATAGATATCTAGCAACTTTTATTGCTTTGTAATTTTTTTATAAAACCATTTGGGTTAGAAGGGACATCAGGAGGTCTCTAGTCCAACCTCCTGCCCAAAGCAGGATTAGTGGTGAGACCAGACCAGGTTGCTCAGGGCTTTATCCAGTCAGGTCCTGAAATCCTTCAAGGACCAAGGTTGCACAACCTCTCTTGGCAACCTGAGCCACCACCTGACTGTCCCAGTGGGGAGTTTTCTTCTATCTCTGTTTCAGTTTGTGGCCTTTGTCTCTCTGCTGTGCACCTCCCTCCTTGTCTCTTCTCAAAAGTGCTGGACATCTGCTGTCGGGCCCCCGAAGCCGTCCCTTCTCGAGGATGAACGAGCCTTGGTCGCTCAGTGTCTCCTCACAGACCTGTGTGCCAGTCCCTGGCCCTCCTCCTCTGGACCTGTTCTATGCGACTGCCCTCGTTCTCGCCCTGGCGCCAGAACTGGATGCCATATTCTAGGTGCAGTCTCATGAATGCCAAGTACAAGGGAATAATCACTGTCCTTGACCTGCTGCCCGTGACACTGCTGGTACAGTCTGGGGTGTTGCTGGCCTTCCAGGCTGTGGCTGGTGCCCAGGTCACTGCTGACCACCACCCTGAGGTCCTTCTCAGCAGTGCTGCTCCCCGGCCAGGCAGCCCCCCGTTGGCACCGAAGTCAGGGGTTGTTCCTCAGAGTACTCCTCCCTGGCGCAGAAGCAAGCCCTGGAGCTTTCTCAAGACCATTTCTTTAAGGAGTTAAGAGCTCGGTGATCCTTTCTGAGCACAAGAAACCTGTGGACTAATACCTGTGATGAATTCCTTCCTGTGGTCTTTCTTCTCCTTGGGAACAGAAAGGTGGTGATGGCTCTTCCGTTAGACACGTGTGCCCCGGTAATGATCTCCGTGGGAGACTCAGGTGCACGACAGGGGTTTCTACTGCACGCTGTGTTTCTTGAATCCTGTTAGGGAAAGCAAAGCAAAGCGTTACTTCTATTTGTAAAGTGATCATTAGTTGTTAAAGCCACCATTACTTTCCAGAAATACCATGGTGCTATTAAGGCAAAAAGTACAGCAAAAAAAATGCACTTCTAATTAATCACATAGAGATGAACTCTTAACTCTGTAACTGGCAGCTAGACTTAATTTTAAAGGAGTGGGAGGGCTGCCTGGAAAGGAATGAAGAAGAATGAAAGTGTGAATTCTGACCTCGTTTATGCCAGCTAGTACGCAGGACAGCTTGGATCCAAATCTGGTTTAGGAAGGACTTTAAGATTTAGCTTGTTAAATCTGTACAAAATGAATTACTGTAACAAAGGAAGAAAGCAAGCCTTGTAGTGCTAGGACAATAAAGGTTTTATTCCTGTTTTTTCACAGAATTTCCTTGGTGATCTTGACATTTTTAGGCTGTGTGACTTGGTCAAGCTCGAGCGCCTGTGGGTAGGCACCAGACATTCATACGCAGAGATGCTTCTAGTAAGCAGTCTGGTTTTGAGAGTGTTTGATCATCAAACCTACCAGTTCTCAAAAGGACAGAGGATGTTGTGCTCTGCTTGGCCTCTTAATTTATCTGATGTGCTGAGGTCTGACCAGATCTCCCCGAGTAAGCCGCTGATGCTTATACAACCACATCTACGCTTCATGCTTTCTTGCAGAAAGAAGGACTGATTCAGTGTGCAGTTCTGCCTTATAGCCAGGCAAACAGGATTTGCCCCTCCAGTCCTGTTCGCTGTTTTCAGAATTGGTTTTTCAAGTTTCTAAATCAGTGGGAACAGCTGATATCTTGCATGATCCCAGTGCTGTGTGGGAGACTCAACTGAGTGTCAGCAATGCGAGAGAAAAATAAGAGAGGATGCTTTACTTTCTTCTCAAAGAAGTCAGCTTTAAATCTACTACTTTGTTTAATGTTCCCTGCTATCAGAGGAAATCTGAGCAGGCTTTGAAGAGGAAGACATTTATAGGGGAGGTCTTATCACATGTATTGAAGCAACCTGGAAAGCCTTATGTATTTTTAATAGTTTTATGCTGACAATGGTGGGAAGTAAGCTGGAGACAATGGCAACTTATAGAAGGACATAGCCTGTTACGTATTCTGATACTTACTTCCCTCAGTCATGTGCTGGGATCTCTTGTCTGGTAGTGGCAACCACGTGAAGTGGCAGCTACTCAGGCTCTGTCTTCCGTGCTGGACAACTTTGTCATTGCTCCAGGAGGCAAAGAAGGGTTGCTTTTTCTGGGAAAATTAGGCCAACTCAAGTACCAAATATGGTTTTGGAAAACTACTATGGGATAAATAGCTTTTGGGCTTACACTGAAAGAAACTGCTTATCAGTTTTGAAGGTTGTGATATGGCATTGAGAGGGATATGAAGAATAATGACTCTAGGGTCACCCTGCTTCACCATCTTGGGTGTTATGGCCTCACCAGTCCTTGAAACTGAAATAAAAATTTGGGTTGTACTGTGGTAAATTTCTTTGTAGACCTTTTTATTCCATCCATCTGATTTTCTTTTTAAAGGGAGATAATTCTTGCTAGCAATCATCAGAGAAGCTAAAAGATAAATTAGTTGGTGATTTTCAGCACTTAGAATTACTAATGCTTTTCTGCTGTAACTGTTGTGTGCTGCTTTAATACACTGGCACTTCTCAGTAGAAGATAGCAATGCAAACATATATTTTGACAAGTCTCTGCTGCAGCACCACTGATAGTAGCCAGCTATTGTTCTCCCTAGTCCTGCCTCAGACAGGGAGTGAGAATTTTCCTAGGATTCAGGTCCAGACCTTTTTGACAGGAAGCCAGGGAACAATTAGGAGGCAGTTGAATCTCTCCACACACACACACACACACAGAGAAGCTTTTTAAAAATGAAAACTGTGGAGAAGAGGAAGTTGAAAGAGTTTCCTCTGTTTTACTCAGCTGCTGCCCAAGGGGCTGGCTATATATAAAATAGTTGTGTTGTTAACTGCTTTGGAGACTGGGTTTTTTCTGGCGTGTGGTGGAATCAAGCCACTCTAAAGAGAGAAGCTGCTTAACTTCTTGCTCGAAAGAAGGTGGCATTTGTGAGTCAAGGCAAGGCAGGAACAAAAGCTTGCTGCTGCCCCACCTGCCAGAAGGACGGGCTTGTGTCTGTCCATCACCTATTGGAAATCATGCGTTTGGCAGCTCCCCCGAAGCAGATGGCTGATATTTGTGCTGTTTTGCCTTTGTGTTTCTTGTTTCCTTTCAGGATAGGAGGATACAAGGCCCTAGCATTGATTTTTCCATGCAGCTAAAAAGACAAGAAAGCTGCTGTGCTTTTGAAGCTTTAGACTGTCCGTTTTCTTATTCCCTGTAGGTCTTCCCAAGATCTCTCATCTCTTTTTCATCTATGCAGATGCCTCTGTATTCTCTAGATCCTTCCTGGTGACTCCTTTTAGGAAGGAAAAGAAAACTGAAATTCTGGTCCCATTGAAGCGTTTTGCTGTAAAGCTCCGATTCTGTGCTTAATTCTGCATGGGCTTCATTGGCATCTGTGTTTAATTGTGCTGACACATAGTTGTATGTGGGAGCGATCAGAGGTCCCTCGTGATTTGCACCGATGAAGCTGTGTTTGTGTAGCTATGTCACTCCAAAATGTTCGGAGTCAGAAAAACTTCCACATATTATGGGGAATACCTTTAGGGCTGAGGGAGAAGGCGTCCCCCGTTGCCTTTAGTCCTTACGAAGACTGTTCCCCCTCTATTCCCATCCAGTCCTGCAAGCTGAATTATTAGAAATTTCTTGCAGCAGCTAACAAATTTGCTTTGCATTTGGGGCCCTGTGAGCAAACAGTGTCCTTACAATATTAACAGTGCTTTTAATTTCAGATCTTTTTGTTCAGAAAGTTCACTGCACAAGCAGCATTATGACTTTATGATCACAAATGCTATGAGAAAGCAATTGAAATGCAAAGAAAACAGATCCTCACAACAACATTACCTTTTTTTTTCCTTTTTTTGAAACAGAGCATACACTGGGAATATACACTGTCAAATGAGTTTCCAAAAGTAAATACAGTTCAAAGAAAATTGCACATAATAGTGGAATGTAAGTCTCTTGTTTGGATAAGAAACATCTAGCTAACTGTATGTACATTTCATTTAATCTTAACTTTTTTTAGTAGGCCTAAGTGCAGTAGTTACCATGAGATAACATAAGAACTAACATAGGATGTTCACTAAAGATTGGAGGAGAAAAAATACGAGTACTAGTTTAGCAGCTACAAGTAACAATTCTAGGCAATTTTTGTCACCTCAGCTTGAGTTAGTGTAATGGGAAATAAGACAACTGAGAAACCTAAGTGGTAGGAGAGGAAAAACAAGCCTTAGTGTTTTGCAGGCAACAACTGAAGAGAAGCAGCTTGATCAACAAACTAGCCAGTAGATGCAATTTTTAGCATACTTAGATTAAGATACAACTGTATTATTCTGTCTCTTTGCCTTATATAATTAAATCATTTACTGTTAGTGATGACACTGTTAGGGTCTGGCATAAAAGAAGAGTCTGGCACCAAGATGGTGTTCCTGCAGCAGTGAACCCCCGTTCATGCAGAGGTTCCCATCTACAGAGGTTGTGAAAATCTCTTTGATGGTTAGTCCCTGAACTGAAGTTAAGTGAGGTTTTCAGCCCTCATGGGTAAATTCCCTACTAGAGTTCCTAGGCAACCTTTTTCTTTTATCTTTAGATATTTATGATTTCTTCTGTTAATTTTTGGTTCTGCTTAGACAGCATGCATTTTCCATAAGAAGTCTGTATTAAATGGTTCTTTGCTTACTCATTGTAGTGCCTCTTTAATTTTATTAAGTCAAATTCTTTTTAAATATTCCCATTAAAACCTATTCCTTCTACGGAAGGGCTCCTTGAACTCTCTTAATTTCCAGTTGTTTTCTGGGGTCAATGATTTTATGCACAACTGCCAACTTCTAATACAATTAATTTCTATTTGTATTAGTTTCACTGAAGCAACAGAAGAGATGGTCTTGGACTAAGGACTGCATTGGGCTCATATAGTGATGACTAGGGGTAAAACTGTGCTGGGGAGGCCTAAAGAAAACATGCATTGCATTTACAGTAATCTTGCAGTAGGATATTGCAGCAATTTCTGCTACATAGCCTCTGCTTGCAGCAGAAATTGAGGACTTACACTTGCGACCTCGACGGTAAAGACCCTCCCTCTCACACAAGACGAGCTGGGTTGGTGTACCATGTTGCAGTGTTTGTTGGCTCTGCCCCATGGGACCTGGCAACATCGCATGCTGAAAGCAGGAGGCTTCTGTAGATTTTTTGCCTGGTCTAATTTGGGCCTGACTGCTCTTGAAACTTAAGCTGGTGTCCAGTGGGATTAGCACTGGAATACAGTGAGCTTTATACCTGCGTTGTATGGAAACAAGAACCAGACAACTCCCACTGGCTTTGTGTCCCATCTTCTCCCAAATAAAACAAACAAAATACCATTAATGCTGAAACCTGATGGATTTTTGTGCTTGGAACATCTATCCGATCAAGCCCAAAGGTTTTTAACATGGGTAGAGGTTGTTTTTCCAGCAACCTGTGCTAAAGCAACTCTGTGTCTTTTGCTTCATTGGTCACGTTCCTCTGAGGCTTCAGAGTGTGTTCAGTTGAGAGTCAACCCTTGGTTGAAATAACTGACCTTATTTGTTTAAGGGAAAACCCATCACTGTCCTATGCAAACACAAAAATTTTGTAGGTTCTTTGTTAACCTCCTTATATTGAGAGTGATAAGAGTTGTCCATCAGACCTTGCCCTTTATTTACAAGAATAAGGTTTTATGTTACCTTTCATGACCTTTTTCAGTGTGCGTTAAGTATGCATGAACCAAACCGTATGTATGTTTAAGGTACTCTGGTCTTTATAATATGACAAATAATAAAAAGGGCTTTAGGGAAAATACTTATCATATGTCTGGCTGGAAGGGAAAAAATACATAAGGCCAACACAGTAATTGACTTAGAACACTATAAAGGGAAATATCTTTTCTCATAGAGAAAAGAGCCTCGATTCACACATGAGCTGCGCCAAGTAGAACTGATGAATATAGCACAATAGTCCTAACAGATTCACTACAAGCCCCGTCCTGAATAAGAAGAAGAAGAAACAAAGAGGAAGGGGGCAGGGAAATGGTTTCCTTCTTGCTCTTGGGAAGAATTAGAAAAATAGAGTGCTGAGCAATATAGGGAAAAAAAAAGGAAAAATAGTCACATATTATTCACGCTTCACTCGTGTTTGGTACATTCACACGGGCATATTAGGCATGAGAAGAACTCTGAAATGTAAATAGAGACATTCATTGTGTGGTTTTACTTCATTTTTTAAGGAGGAAAGGAACAGAACGAATGGACTCCCCACTCTGCTGCTTCTCAGAAGGAATCTCTTCTGAAGCCACTCTGATGAAAGCATAATTAACCTTGTTTTCATTAATGGGTCTTTCCTTTGTGGCTCAGATAACGAAAAATGGGGGAGAGTATGGGCCACCCTGGCAATCAAGGAAACAGCATAAAAATTGAGGATGAGATGGTTGTGCACAAACAGAACTACCAAATGTATGATGGGCTTGAATTTAATTCCCGTAATTATACTAATGATGCAGAATATAGCCAGACTGAAATAACTCAGGTAATTACTTAGCATATTGCTCTAGTTTCTGCAATGGCAGTCATTGTTTACATCTCTAATTATGCCATGTAGACACACCAAATCACTTACGCTTGTTTTGACTTGAAGTATTTGAAGCAGCAAACACTGATGAGCTGTATCGTACGGATGCTGCTATGTGAATGAATGCAATTCAGTAATACTTGTTCGTCAGGCTCAGGGTCCAATCCTGCATGTCTTTCATACTCAGCATTCCTGTTGCTGTGACTTCCTTATATATTTCTTTCACTGAGAATTTCTTGCCTTGAGCCTCGAGAGGCTCCATATTGTCATACCTAAGCACTTAGAGTGCCCTTAATATTAAGAGCACGAGTAGTCTACTGCAGGTCAGCTGGACTGCTCGTATGTTTTGGGAGTTACCACTGGTTAGGATACCACCAGAGTTTTCAGCGTCTAAAACAAGCCCAACTGCTTAGCCTAGGGTAGCGTAGCGAGAGCAGAGGAAGAATTTGTTCCAATTACTACCAGCAGCAGCAAAAAACCCACCCAACTTGAATTTATTATCTTCCACCTACCATTTTTAAACTGAGTGATTTTTCTTCACAACAATGAGAAAAGAAAAAGGAAGAACATTAGAGCAGCTTCGTCCTTTAAAAAAAAAAAAAGCTAAGATTTCTTAGCACGTGCAAATGGCTCTGTTTGCATTTACAGCTCTAGTGGGCATATGCAATGTGATTTTTTTTTTCCCCTGAAATACAGTATGTTCTGTAACGGTTGTATACAAGTCTATGTGCCAAGTGCTACAAATATTTCAGCCTTTAGGACAACCTCTTTCTGCAGTCCTAGGCAAGCTGCTTTCTCGGCTCTGTGGCTCTGACTCCCCTTCTGCAGACTCAGAATAATAATCCTCATCTTTCTGAACACTTTAGGGCTTTCTATTTTGATGCTCAATACAAATTTGCAGTGTTAGGCCATACAAAGGATCATTACAAACCATACTGAACGCCAGTACTGTGGACCTTTTATTACCCAACGGGCTGCTTGCACTAGGCTAAGAGTCTGATAAATTGTGTCTTGCATATTTTTATGCCAATATATTTTTTTAGTAACCTGTAAGTATATTTAATTTATTTTGCTCTGCTGAAAACATAGTGAAGATATACTTTCTATGTTGTCTCCAGGAAAAAGGCTCATAAAGGGTAAATTGTTCCACTAGAAATACTCTCCTATTAGATGAAGCTAGTTTACCCTTTGGCAGGAATATACCTAGCTTTCAACTGCAGTTACAGCTTCTTGAGCATTTATAATACACTTTTTAATGGAAAGAATTTCAGGCTCTTCTATTAAATCAAATTCAATGTCAACTCTGAGGGAGACGAAGGGGTCTTTCAAGCAGTTTCTTACCCAGAAAACACGTTACAGATTCTAAAAATAGTTTGTGCATACATTAATGGCTATATTATGAGGTAGCCAAAGCTGGAAGGATGTTGAGCACTTTTTAAACTCCCATTGGCTCCAGGAGGGCTCAGTACTTCACAGAATCAGCCTGAGGGAGAGAGGAGGAGAACAAAGAACACAGTCCCAGCAGTACTCTGGCTGTGCATGCAAACCTTTTGCAGTCAAACCACCCCACAGGAGCATGAAAGGATATTTCAGTCAGTAGCTCATTTCATCAAGGGCTCCCTCTCACCAGAGGTGTTTAGAAGGGACAATCTTGTCACGTGAACTAAAGACTAAAACGGGAGGAGCTGCTTTGCCTTTGGATTGCACACTAAAAAAAGCCCCTTTTAACAGAAGGATGCACACTGTGGGAGAACAGAAAAAGCGTGCCCACTCCACATTGTTCGCAGGTATTAGAGAGGTGTAGGCTGCTTTTTAAATCTCATTATCTTCTTTTCACTGTTTGTGTAAGTGGATAAAGCTTCAATCCCTCTTGCTTTCCAAATTGGTTTTGGTACTGTTGAGCAATAGGTGAGCATTTTATTTACTCCAGCACCACACTGGCAACAGAGCAGAATGAGCTAACTGTGCATCTTTGCGAAGGCTCTGGTCTTCTGTGTTTACAAATCTGCTAGCTGAGGCTGGAAATGTGACTCTGTCCCTCACTGTCGAGTCCAGACTGTCCATATTTTCACAGCAGGAATGATTTTTTAAAGTCACCAGGCAAGAGGTCTTTGGTGACTCCAGGCTTGGGAGCTGTGACTGCTTTTTGACTTGTTAAGAGGCTTGCTGAAATCTTTGGGTCTTGAACACTTGTTCCGGTTAGAAAGAGAAATTATTAATGGCACCAGGCACCTTGGCTGTAATTTTTGCTTATTTACAAGAATGTAGAAAGTCAGCTTCCTTGAGCAAAGGAAGACTTCAACAACCAGAGAGCCTCTTCCCCCAAGGCAGGCATTGTGCCCCTCCTGCGCCTCTCAGCCTCTTTCCAGGGTGATGCACCAAAGCTATTCAGACTCCTTCCTCAGATCAGTGTTTTCCAACACTTGAGTTCTGGTGGCAGTATCAGCTAAGGGAAATACCTCCCCTCTCTGCCCCCGGCTGGTTCTTCCTGCTCCGTACCTCAATACTGTGGTTTTAACCCAGATCACCTGGCAGGGGTAGTCACTGTGGTGCAGAAAACGTAACTCTTTGACAGTGCGGCCAAAGCCAGGCTGCCTTCGGATCACAGCCTGCCTCTGTCCTTGAGCTCCGACTTGGCTCTCCCATGAGAATCGTCGCCTTTAGGTGTTCCTGCCCCAGAGAGACTCTGCAACACCTCTCACCTCTGTTTCAGGTGGAGATGCATGTTGGCTGGTTAGTGGCAGCTGCTATTTCAACAGTCTATTTCCTTTAAAGAGGTTAATGATGTAAACTGAAGTGGTGAAACCTGCCAGCTTCACTGGTCACGCTCACAAAAGATACCATCTATTTTTTCCTTAAGATGAAAACTACTTTCTTTATCCCTTGTTTGCAGTAGTGGATACTCCTTATTACTTACTATAAAGCCTATTGCCAAAAATGAGGACTTTAGCTATGACTATAGTACAAAAGCCTCCTCCTACACTGCAAAGAGTACAGTTCATGGATGTGGACGGAAAGAGGGTGAACCATCATGCCTCTCTGCTAAGAGGGTTGAAGGCATAATTGCAAAAGGGAGCCCTAAAATGACTTTCAAACAATAACAGGGAGAGATCTGAGACGTTTAGATGAAGTTCCTCCCAAATGCAGATGCAGTTTGGGAGACGATAATTGTTGGAGACTATAACTGCTGAGGGCAGAAGGTGCCGCAGTGGACTGGAGGGTATAAGACACATGGAGAAAATGTAGATAGTATGGAAACAGCTTTCAGAAGTCTTCATAGCCTGCTTGTATATGACAGAAGGCAAGTACCCCTATCATTTCCACTACACCAATGAAGAAACCTGAAAAAAAAGGGCTAACAGATGTCACGGCACAGCACAAGCTTAGAGTCACACGCTCATTCAACTTCATTTGTGTCTCTAGCCATGGTTCACATCACAAGTGTAAGAGGCAAGAGTTACCTGCCCTTGGGCTTCTCAAGCCCTGTGATTTGGCCCTGGCCTCTTCTCAAATTCAGAGAATTTTGCTGCATCACTTTGGTTGCGTTTGCATCAGTCAAAGACTTGAGAGTGAATTTTTGGCCAGAATAACCTTCACAGGGCCTGAGTCCTTTCAGCAAGCTGTTTAACAGTATGTGGTAGGTACTCTGCATGTATTTTAAATGGATTATATTGTTTACCAGTTTGTAAAAGTAAAATGCAAGACTGGAAAATTGTTAGGAAGAAATCAAACTAATAAGTGGCCAAGAAAATGCATGCATTCCTGTAATATTTTACGACTCCAATGAGACAGTAAGATCACAAAAATGCAAGGGGATAGAACATACTCGGTCGGCATCTTTATTCTCTAAGGTGCAATTGCCACTAATTACTTTTGTCTCAAAACTTAAATATGGAAAATAGTAACCCGACATGTCACACAGAGAAAGGAATAAAATGTGTTTCAATAAAAGCCTTTCTTTAAAGAAAGGCAAATACGTGTTTCCCATTTTCTGCTGCAGAGCAGCTGCTGCGCGGCGCCTCTGCCCATGCTGCATACACATGAAAAACTTGTCAAATGCAAATGCCCACCCTCTATGTACTTTTAAAAGTGCATGACAGGTACAATTTGTAGAGTAACAATGAAAGGTGCTGATTGATAATAAAAGATACTTTCATGTGGAAGATGTCTGTGTCCTTTGGGACTACCCGTCCTTCCTGCACATCCATTTTACATTCCACAGTGCAGATAACCTTGCGAGTCCTGCAGTCCTCCTCAGCACTCCACCAGGCTAATGCAAACATTTCTTTTCTGTGCGTGAGCCTTTTCTGGCAAAACTTCTGGAGCCACACAGTAACAGGTGATTATTACTAACCCAAATTTCATATGAACAGCAGTTGTGCCCAGATTTAATGGCAGGCATTGCACTGCTGTAACAGAGACGCTCCGTAGCGTACCCGGGCGGTGAGAGGACATAGATACGCATGTCCTGCCGCCTGAGCTGAGAACGAGATTAAATTGCAGTGGGCTACTGACTCGCCCACAGGCAGCGGGTGGCCACACCAGAAGTGCTCGGTGGCATGATTTAAAGCTGTGCCGCAGTTTTACTTTCCACTCCAAAAAGGGGATGTTGTACTTCTGTACTTACCAGATTAAGATTCCTTTTTCTGGAACAGGATCGGACTCATGGGGGAATAACAAACTGATCCTGCATGTTTGGCATTAGGCACAGGATTACTTCTACCGCTCCTACTCCTGAAATTCAGGATCTGGCATCAGTATGTCAGCTTCAAGCCCTTTAGATGTAGAATTTTCAGCATAGGCTCATTTTCCGTGAGCAGGCAGTGACAGGCACATAGGGTTTTGCGTGATTTGAATATTTGAATTAAGTCAGAAGCATGGCACCAGTCAGACTGAAAGAGAAAAATAGAACCAGACATTCAACGCTCGAGCCTACAGGACGGTGCACGCCACCCTTAGCCTGGCAGAAGTCGAGGACCCCCAACCAAGAGCTTGCAGAACCCAGCTGAAGCCAGAGCTCTGACAAGGTGCCGAGAGCCTCGGCACTCTGTTGAGTGACACGCAGTTTGTGGGCAGGCTGACAACGGCAAAAATCATTCTGTTGCAAAGGCAGAAAATACCATTCGGAATGAGCAGAAGTCAAGTGCTTTCCTTGCTTAAATAGAAGCAATGCAAGGCTGACATGTTTAAGAAACGGGGGGTTACTCTCAGAGTTCTCTCCCTAGAAGTTTCGCGTCCTTAGGGTACGTGGTTATTTCAGGTTACCACAGCAACTGTCAGAAGAGAAGGCATTTTATTTTCTTGTTTTGTTTTCACATGGAAGAACTGGGAAGACCACCGTGTACTGGAACAAGGGGAGGGATCACAAAAGCCTGCCACGAACAAAAGGAGCTGTGTGGAGATCTTCCTACAGCACAAAGGTTTGCGACAATTCCTTTCCTGTGAAGCCCCACTGAGTACTCTGAACAGCTAATGTGGGGTACTCGGGAGATGTCTAGCCCGACAGTGACACGAAACCCCTTTTTGGGGTGACCCAAGGTGAAGCGGGTGGGCCTGTGCCACACGCTTCGCTCCAGGCAGGGGTACACATCTCTCCTTGGAAAGCGTGTGCCTTCAGGTTGTTTGCTTTGTCTGGTTTTGTATGGCAGCTACGGGCCCAGTGCTGTTCTCAGTGAAGTCGGCTTGGTAGGAATTGGTGCTGAGCGCCTCAGGATCCACCCATCCTCTTTTGAAAAATGCAGATTTCTCTAAAGAAATGTCTGCAGGTGCTGCAGAGTGAGGCTGCAGTAAACAGGCGCGTGCCTTTCTGTTGGGGGAGATGGGGCTCGGTTGTTTGCATTCTTTACATATGGCTGTGCTTCAGAGCGAACTAAACACAGTTTTGTTGTGTAGAAGTTAAATCGAGAAAATATACGATTATGTGTTTGAATAGGGAGGTTGGGACATCATTGCATGTGTTGGTTTGGAGTTGGTTTAACGTAGAGGCACGTGGCACCTGGATGATTTAGGCAGTTAGTAGCAACATGTCACCTACTGAAGAGAGTGTGATTTTATTATTTCATTACGCACTTTACAGAAAACTTGGAAGTATCTTTCACCTCTGTGCCCGCCTCGCCATGCTTGTTCGTACTGTCCCAAGCTGATCCAGCTGCGATATTCTCCAGACACCGCTTTTTGGCTGATACCTGTATCAGCGGTCTTCTCTCTGGGCTCTGCTGATTTTTCTGAGCAGTTAAACGTCACCCGAATTGTTGCCATGTGAATTCCTGGCCTCCTGAGCCCCAGACGTCACGCTGGCGAAAACCGGCTTAAATTTGGTAATACGTAGTGTGAGTGCAACGACCGCCGACCTCCCCAAATCACACAAACAGGAAGGGTCTCTCCCGTCCCAGGCCACGGCATGACCCCGGGAGGTCGCCCACCGCCTCCCTCCGCCCCGCCGAGCCCCTCTGCAGCAGAAAGCCCGGTGCCCGAGGCCGCTGCCTTCAAGCAGAGGTGCGTCCGGATGATGCACCCCAGGTCACCGCGCCGTCATTCACTTCGCCTTCAGCATGTCTATCTTAACCCTGCAGCTTCTCGGGCATCTTCAGGCACCCAGGTACCTCCCACACGCTTCCTCGCTTTGCGGTGCGTCTCCGGTTTTGCCAGATGACCGCCGCCGGCTGCTGCAGCCCCTGCCAGCTCTCCCAGTGCCCCGCTCGCTGTGCGTTAGTTAGGACGCTGCTTGGGGCCCCCGTGGGAAGGAGGGCTGTATTCGCAAGCGCAGGCCTCCCCATCTCCCTCCCGTACGCGATGCTGCTGGAGGCTCCCTCCGGGACGGCATCCCACCAGGCTATTAAGAAAAGCCCGAAAGGGTCCCAGGCGCCAGCCGCGTACTCCCTTTCTCCTGCTTTTCCTCTCTGGAACGGACCTCCCCGTCCCCGGAGGTGCCGGAGCCTCCGTTTAGGCTCCCCAGGGCACCGGGGGACCATTTTCAGCCGTGGGCGCTGCCGGGGGCCGGCAGCCTCCCACGCCGCAGCTGGCGGCGGCGTTAGCAATTCCCCCTTTTCCTCCCTCAGCTGGCCGGGCTGGAAGTTTGGGGTTTTTTTGTTTGGTTTTTTTTTTTTTAAAAAAAAAGAAGAAC
>JAVKLA010000028.1:15050697-15072605 GCA_034782735.1 Sagittarius serpentarius | reverse complement strand
GATCCCTGCCACCCCTCCCCGCGCCCCCCCCCCCAGCCCTGCGGTGGGCCCGGTACAGCGTGCTTATAGGGCCTCACGTCATGAGGCTGCTGACCAGGGATCTCGAATACTGCGAAAATTTATTATCCATCGCGGGTGCCCTACCTGAAGTACTCCGAGCGTGACTTTTAGCAGTGCTGAGCGGCAGTCAATTCTAAATAACATGTCCTTTAAGTGTATATGGCACCTTGGCCCCAGCTTTTGAGGATGCCGGGTAGGTCCGGAGCAAGCCTGCCTGTGGCCTGCAGGGCACAGCACCTGCCAGGGTCACTGTGACTACAGTTCGACTTGCCAGGGTGCCAAGTCCTTGCGCTCCTTGGATTTATGGGGCTCTGAAGAGTAGCTTGGCAGCCTGGCCTGGGGCGTGTGCCGGGTCTGGCTGGAGACGGACTTGGTCCTTGCTGTCCTTGGCCTCCTGCCCCTCCCAGCACGCTCCCTCCCCATTGCTTAGGCACAGGAGTCCCTGCGTGTCCTAAAGCCAGTCTTGTTCCTCCCTTAAGTGAGCATGGTTCCTCTCCTGCCTGAAGACCCATCACAGCTTTTGCAAAACACTAAACTGTTTTCACATCTCTCTGGGGCATCGTTTGTGCAGTTAGAGCCAGATGGGATTATAGTCCCTTGCAATGGCTTTGCTTGACAGTCCCAGGTAACATACACCATTAGCGCATGAACAGCTGGGAAAGAGTAAGCAGCCTCAGCCTGCGATGCTCAGTTCCCGCCTCAGACCTGGAGCCAGCAACCTTCACTTACCCTTATCTCAGGAACAGATGTACCTACTTCAGTAGAATCGGGAATGAGCAAAGCATCAGTCCAGGATCTGAAAAATCGAAACCCAATATAAGCAGATCATGATCTGTTCGGTTTGGTGAGGAGGTGGGGGTTAACTCCGCAACAGAGATGGAATAAAAATCAGGATTACTTTCTAAGCAATCACAGCGCGCTTCATAATTTCAGTAATACTGTTTAAAATTATGCTGCTCCTGCTCTAAAGAAAATTACTTTGCAGAGGGTGCTTCTCTGCATAGGCAACACTTCATCATAGCAGCATTTTAAAGTGACTGTCACAGCCTTGTGTATCTTCGCTAAGTTGAAACATAAAAATCTCATTTAACTAAGTGACACTGATGCAAAGCTTTGGATGTGAGAAGAGATTGCGTGGGGCATGTCCGGTCTTTACAAAACCCCTGGGGTAAGCGTGGTTTCTTAACGTCCTGTTTAAAAGCAGATGTCCTACTGCCTACAGTGAAGCTCAATATATTTAACCCAAGAAAAGCACCTGACAAAAGCACACTCTTGTGTGTGTTAGCGTTTAGTCATGTATGTTTGTGTGTGAGTATTTTTGTATACATACAAATGTATATGCATATGTATGTGGGTTTGTATATATGTGTGTGTTTATCTTAGGCTTTCTGAAAGAAGGTGAATATTAGCTGTGCCTTTTATCTGGAGGAAGCAGTAAAATGTTGCAAACCAAATTTGCATTGCATTGAAGGACTCCAAAGTTCCTACAGATTTGCCTAAGGAGCATTAAAAGGACTACATTATCCTACAGCTCAGTCAAGCTGCAGTACCTTACATTTTAAGGGATATGGTTGAGGAGTGAAAGCTTGAGCTATTTGATGTTATTAACTTTTTAAAAGAAGATTTTTTTATTTAAAACGTCAGCAATATTAAAGAGTTGCCTGTTACCATTATTGCTGGTGTCAGCAAAGAGCTAATACCGAACAGGATTGTGCTCCTTTTCTTGCTCTGCACCAGCAAATGGCCCTCTCCTTTCTGTACCCCTGTCCCCTTGGACTGACTTCCACAACGCTCTCCCTCTCCATATTTCTTAGATCCGCAGAGCGCTTTGAGATGACAGAGGAGGGGACGGGAGGTATAGTTTTCTGCACTGGCTGTTCATCTTCCCCTTTCTTTGATATGAGGAGAGGGGAGGTCCCGGGGGGGGGAGTATGGCATTCACACAATCTGGTCTTGTCTTTGGTAACTAATAACAACACGTGGCAAAGTGCGCTCTCTGCATCTGGAGTGTACTACGATGCTAAGGGTCAAGGACGTCCAACAACATAAGGCATCTTACTAGTAAGCTGGTAAACAAGGTTAGGTATGTGCATACCTGCAGGGTGACTAAATATGATTCACTGTGATGTTACCAGTAACTTGCTAGTATTTTATTTGTGTCTGAAGTGTGCCCATCCCTTGCTCTAGGCAAATGCACAAAAGAGGATCACAGAAAAACGCAGGCTAGTTCACTCTTAGCAGAGCTAGAACACAGCCTAATGTTACTAAACTGTCTCTTTCTATATGCAAAATAAACAACTTTTCTATTTAAATCCATCGTCATGAGAAAGGCAGCACTATGGACTTGGAAGCTGACTTAAAATTGATGATTTAGATGCAAAAGATCCAACAGACACTGGAAGTGAAGTATAAATCTGGAAAAGTACTCCTTTTTTTGTTTCCCTTTTTCTCTAAGTGTTACTTCTGAGGGGTTCTCGTCTAAGATTTATCTTAGAACTCGATCCAGGTCAGTGCAGTCAGCAGTTGCACGCCTGCCTCTGACTTCAGTGTGGGCAGGATCAGCCCCTTAAGTGCTGGACCAGGAAGCCAGAAGAGCACGTTAGCAGCCTTTCAAAGCTGGGGTTTGTTTTGCCCTTGGAGTGGCAGGTTGGTTTCTGGCAATCCTCCTCTGCCCTGTTTTGTTGCCTTTGTCATCAGAACAGAGGCTCAGACACTGTTCATCTTGCACCTACCTGTAGTGCCTGGTCCTGCTCTGATACTCTGAGCCGTCAAGTCAGAAACTCTTAAAGTTTTTTAAGAGTTTTTTAAAAAAAAGGGTTTTTTAAGAAACTCTTAAAGATTTTTTTAAGAGTCAGAAACTCTTAAAAAACAGCCTTAAAGTTGTTTTCTTCTTTTTTTTTTTTTCCCCTAGATGAGCTCTCTCTTCCCAGAGTGCTCATTTTCCTCCCCCTTCCTTCTTTCCATCCCTCCTCTGACTCATTCTGCTCTGTCGTGGCCTTTTTTCCCCTTGCTCTCCTTTCTGTTATTTTCTCTCTGCTTCTCCAAGTCGCTTTCCCTGAGCTGCTTTCCATTCCCTTTCTTCACTCCAGGTTTCCCTCCCCAGCTTGCTGCCATCCGTGGTTGTCTGTGGCTCTCTGGAACTTTTCTGTTCCCTTCTGCCTTGTTGGCGCTCAACCTCTGTCAGTCCATAGAAGCTCTCCAGTAGTGGTGGAGATTCCCTATAGAAACTTTGCGTCTGTAACTTGCCTCATAGCGTAGAGGTAGTCACTTCACCTGCAGCGGACCCTGAGCAGTCCCTCGCAGATGACTAACACAGACCTGTAGCTCCGAGGCTTGTGCCTGCCCTCCGGCGTGGTTGCCTCATGCGGGAAGCAGATGATTGACTGTTTTCTGCGTCCGAGTGGCTGTGCACCAGGAAGCACATGGGAAGCTCCCCCCGGGCTGCCATTGGAAGGACTTGCACGAAGCAGAAGGCAGTTCCTGAAGAGCCAGCCCAGGAACTTTATGTTTCCTTGAAAATGTCACATTCATAACTTACAGTTTTCTATATGCTGCATTATAGTGGTGGTGGTGTTTACAAGACCATCTGGGAGTGTGATTTCTGAGAAGAGGGAGCTCTACAGAAGCAGCATAGTGGTTTCCACAGACAGCAGCTGTTTCGGTGCTGTGACAATGCAGATAAATACATTGCATCTTTTGTGCTCTTTTCATTGTTGACATTGTCAACAGTTCATTAGCGGAGCTTGCTCAGAGCTTCTGTCTGGCAGACAAAGAATGCAGCTCTTGGTTATCAGGCTCTAGCAGCTCTGTATAACCAAAATTAAGTTTGGGGCTTCTGGGCTTGTTTTTTATTAGCTGAATTTCATGGTTCATTGGTAATGATGGAGGTAAATGAAGCTGACTGTGTTGTTATAAAGCTAGGCACAAGTTGCCTTTTTGTGGTAGACAATGTGAGGCAATGTGTCTGGGAGGATTTTGGTGGAAAGGAATGGAAATGAGGTTGTTTTTCATGACAGTTCTCACCTGATAAGACATCAGCAGTAAAAGTGGTTGTAGGAGCTTGCATTCTTCATCAGGCTTTGACTGCTTTGTTCAGTTTTATCTCGTGCTTCTTTGACATCTTTTTCTTTCTTGTGGCTCATCGGGCATCAAGACGGGGAGCTCTGTGGGGAAAGCCTGCCTGCTGAGTTCTGTCTCCAGGAGGTGCCATCTCCCCTCCAGAGATCCTGGGAGATCCCGCAACTAATAATACATGTGTGGAAAACCCATCAGCTGGAGGGCCTGGACTTCTCAGCTTTTCACTTGCCTCCTTGCTTTGCGCGGGTATGCAAGTGTGTCAGGGTCCTCAGGTGGTCACGATCTCAACCTGCGCTCTGGGCGATTTCAGTCGGATGGTTGTTTGGATAGGACTTTGCTCCGTCTGTATTTTTCCATCCGCTGCATATGAACTGCAAAAGAAGAAATGGCCTGTGTTAGCGCTAGGTGCGTGCAGTGCAGGCAGGGCTTTGAACGCTCTCTGTCTTCCTGCATCTTAACAGATTTCTCTCAGTATCTTCAATATGCTTGTTGCTACCGAGTGGGACTTCTGAAAGTTCGGAATGACTTACATGCACTTTGTGTACTCCTGCCTCTTAAAAAACACCTGTCCCTATTTTGTTCCTCAACGTCAAGTTTAAGAGCAGCACAACATGTAACAAATTTCAAAAATCCACCTCCTTGCACCCTCTTTTCAACTCCATTGTATCCTTTTAGCTGCTCCCTGAGTAATGCCACCCAGATGGGTCTTGTCAGTGATGCTGCATAAACAGTAAACCCTTTGTAAAGGCTTTAGAGACTGTAGTGACTCCTGTCATATGAGATGAATGAATTTCCCCATGAGGGGAAGGAGCAAGTGTGTCTTCCCCAAGAGAGAGGTGTTGTAGAATTAGGCAAGAGGCATCAAAGAGGAGCTGCCCGATCTGCCAGACTACGTCAGACAGTGCCATGGTGAGCTCTGGGGTCCTGGCCCTGGTGATGAGAACCAGATGCTGCAGAAGACAGCATAAATAACTGGCAGAGAACAGAAAAGTGACGGTCCTGGTCTCTAGTAATTGAAGATCTGATATCCCTAATTCTCTGTAATTATCTGCCCTTCTCTGGATCTTATCAAATCTTTGGACTTAAGGGATTCCTGTGGTGTTATTTCTGCAGAATTAGTGAAGAAAAGTTGTGTGAAACAAGCTTTCCCATCCGCTGTTTTTTTTTAATTTCCTGCCTTTACATACCGCTGAGTATTCCTTTGTCCTTCTAACAACCTTTTATCCTATTCTCCTCTGTCAGAGGGGAGGCAGCTGTAAGTGGGAGCTGTTCTGGCCTCTTCAGAGTCCCGTCTGAGGTGGCTAATGCCATAGTTCCCAGGCAGAGAGGTTGAGGGAACGTGTGTCTGTGGGGAGGTGGGATGCCAGCAGGGCAGCTGCTGGGAGGAGAGGGGCATCATGGCCATGAAGCAGGGAAAGATGCCAGCTGAGGTGGTATTGAGAAGAGCCCAGTTCAGCAGAGGGAGGGGAATGGGAAGCAGTGCAAAGGAGTAACATAGCAGAAAACATTGGGCTGTGTTGCCACCTTTCAGCCCTGGTCCATGTCCCAGCTGAGTATCTTCAGTTCCTGCATGATTCTGTGGAATATCTGTCCGTGGGGATATTCAGAAGTCAACTGGACCTGGTCCCCAGCAGCCTGATCTGCCTTTGGACTTGGCCCTTCTTTGGATGAACCAGATTGAACTCTTCCATTGGACTTTATCCTGCGATTTTTCTACACCTCCTCTCGTGGCTGGGACCTTCCTGCTATTGCTCTGTCTGCATCCTGAACTGTGTGTGTGTGCACATGGGTTAGAACATATCTGAGGGAAAGGAGGAATGAGGGTACAGGATAAAAATGATTGAGCACTGCAGTGTTAATGAATACTGTAATGGGGGAAAAGGGGCATATCTCCTGTTGAAGCTGTACAGTCTGGTCAGGAGAGAAAGCAGAGTAGCTATCACCCATGCAAGACAGCTTATGTGTCTTCCCTAAAGATCTGAAATCCCTAACTGCTGCTCGTGGGCTTGTGCAAAGGGAGAAGGATGGCTCAAGATCTGAATCTGTAGGTCTTAAATCTTTCTTGCAGTATAAGTTAGCAGAACACAGTAAGATTTCTCCCTGGATTTATTTGCCACTCCTTTTTTTCACTTTAATGTCTGCTCTGCAGTATTCCTATAGGGGATGGAGATATGATTAAGTGAGGAGGGCTCAATGCAGTATTTTAATCTTCACATACATACTAAAACACACAGCATTTAGGCGTATCGCCGTTCCGTCTTGCACACATCTTCAGAAAGTACACCTTGGCTCCTGCTCTTGCTTGGTCTCCTACACATATTGAACTGACTTTGAGAAAGTAGGAGATCTCTTGGACATTCTTTGTTCCTCTCCTGACCACGAGCCTGAAGTGGAGTCCTTCAGATAGGAGAAATGGGGTTTGCCCACAGTTTGAGATCATGTACACATAGCAACTTGTACATAGCAACATCCCTCCAGAAAAACAGACTTCTGTGTGTCATCATTGAGGGATGGCATATGAGACATACTTGACTTAGGCATGAACTTACTCTCCCTTGGAAGGCACTAGAGGATTGTTGTGACAACGTGCTCATTGCGGACACTGACTGTCAGGACTGCATTGTGATTTCATTACGAGCCATGGAAGACACGCTGCGATTCCTGTCCTGCTTCGTTAGGTAGAAGCATGCAGTGCGTTATCTGCAGTTGTCGAAATGTCATTAGTGGCAGATTTGGTGGCTTACACGGCAGTAATAGGACAGGCCTACCAAGGCTTGTGGGTTGACAGCAGGAATTGGCTCCCAGTTCGTTCCCCTCCTCTGCTGAGCTCGTTTCCTGCTCGTTTGCGACTCTGGGCCCCCCTCCCACGCCGCGAGCCAGCGTGCCCGGTACGCAGCTGCTGGCCTGCTCTCTGAGCCTCCTGCAGCTGCCCGGCACCAGGGTCCCCCAGCAGGAAGGATGCTGCAGGCCTCCGGTGCTGCTTGTGGCATGTTTTTCCGGAGACCTGTCGCTATGCGTAAAGTTGCTGTGTACGCTTGGTCTCAAACGGCAGGCAAATCCTTTTCACCCAGTCTTAAGGGCTCTGCCTGGGGCTCTTGGTCTGGAAAGGAGCAGAGAAGACGTCAAAGGGATTGAATGAGGTTGCTGAGTACGGGGGCTGTGGCGCGCAGCAGAACCCTGCTGAAAGCAAACATCCCAGGTATGGGTGGGTGCCACCCTGGGTTAGGCGGTGTGCCTGTATCGTCCCTCCTGTCACCCAGCGTGTGGGCTCCCCTGTGCCCAGGATGAAGAAATCTTAGAGGTTTGTGGTATTTGGCAACAGGGTTTGTGGTAAAAAAGGAGCCAGTGGGGCTTCGGTTTGCCTCAAGCCCTATAAACATAGGTGTTTATAGCATTTAAATCACTTGAAATGATAGTTAATTGTCCAAGCACAGTACGGGTAACAAGACGGAGAGCAAAGTTTTCCTGGGAGGAGTTTGCACATGTTTTCCATTAGCAGTCAGACAGGGGCCGGGGCAGAGGAAAAGGCATGAGAACAGCCTTTCACCATGACCTCACTAAGAGATTTCCCAGCTCTGAGCTCAGCTCTGTTGCATGACTGAACAAGTGGAAGAAAGCGCAACTGGTTCCAGGCTACTGGTTGCTTTATTGGGGTCTTAGTTTTATTTTATAGCAAACCATCTGAATAAGGGTTCTTGGGGTCTAAAAGCCCCAGATGGAAAGATAGGCATGCATTTATGGTCCGTGGGCAGAGAGACAGCAGCCTCAGGACATGCTGTTGCTGCCGTACGGATGCTGCGTACGTGGCCAGTGAGTCCCGTGCAGTCCAGATGCATCCAGCTTGTGGTGCGTTTGTGTCAGGGTTAACGAATGGTGGAGTTGCTGGGCTCTGTCTGCAGAGTCAGCTGGCATGTGCGTGTGTCTGTTTGTTCAGGCATTCCCAGCGTCTGGAGATCCTATACCAGTTTCTGGCTTTTTTTTTTTTTCTTTTTCTCTGCCTCGTCAAACCTTCTGAACAAGAAAAAGAAGACGGGCAGGGGAGAAACCCGCCACAAAGTGAAGAACAGAGATGGAAAGCTTGGGTGCAGTTCTGTGACCCTTCTTTACACAAGTCCTGATTCCTGCTCAAACTGAGTATAGTGCCTAGGTGAGAAGAGCTTGAATGGGGCATACTAGCCTGCAGCCTCTTGCTTCTTCTGTGAAGGCTGGGGTTTCCTGAGGTGAAGACTTTGACAAGAGCGGTTCAAGGTATTCCCCACCGCTCACATAATTGTGCTGGCAAAGCAGAGGCAGCCCTGTGTTGTGGTGTGGGAGAGGAAATGAGTTGCAGGGGAGGGTGAGAGCACCTTACACCAGTGTTGCCACTGGAGACTTCACCTCGCGTAACCACAGTGTTCCTCATGCACATATGTGCTGCGGTTGATGACAGCAGCCAGTTAGCGAGCGCTGAAAGGGAGCGAAAGGCGGGACTGGGGCCTCTGTTCTTCCCCGCTGCTTGGGCAGGCAGTGCCTTGCTCCGGTTAGCGTGGCTGTCGGGTTGTGAGCAATCCCTCGGGTCGTGGGATCATAGGCTATGGCTAACTGAAGACCACAAAGGCATCTGTTAACTCTTAAAAACAGAGACTTGTAGAATTAAGATAAATGAGGGCCTTACAAACTTTGTGGCTCTGGCAGAAGAAATTACCCGGTTCAGTACATATATATATATACAGCCAGTCTAGTGGTTTCTGTGTATTTGGACTGTAGACATGTGAAAAGGAACGCTTTAGCCCAGCCAAACTGAATTCCCTGTACGGGGAATTCACGTAAGGTCAGCAGCTCTACACCCCAAAGCTGTGCATCTGTAATCATTAAGCAAGTATATAGGAAGCTGTCCAGGCAGATGTATCACTTATTCTCCTTCCTACGCTGTCTGCCTTTTGGTTTTGATATTACTAAAAGCTTCAGTAAGAAACAGTTTTTACCGTGTCAGATGTTACAAGTCGTCTGTGCCAGTTTCCAAGTTGGAGTGTGGGTTTGCATGGCTGGTGCCTTTCCGAGAGCTGGAAGGAGGAATATACCAGGGCTGGAAATTCCTGGTGAACGCAAGGAGCTGCAAAACCTCCCACTGGGTGATCTGTGACAGTGCGACAGGCTGACAGCCTTGTCCAGCTCCTCTTGCTGAAGCATAAAAAGGCTGTGTGGAGCCGCAGATGCTTTCCCTGATTACTAATGAGAGAAAATCCTAACTGCTTGGCTGGTTTTCCTCACAGGATGAATGCTCGGTGTTGTTGGTGAGGTATTTTGGGGTTTGGTTTTTTTTTTTCCTTGTTTTCCCCTGGTCTGAATATCTTCATTTGTTTGAAAGTATCCTCCTTCATGGTAAAATACTAGTTTCAACAGTAAATGCTTATTTGGGAAAGGGTCTGAGGTGGAAGGCGGATTTGAGAGGGAGCAGTTGAATGCCGAACCCCGGGTGGGTCAGCAGTGAGGTGTTTGCCTGCAAGGTGGGAGCCGCAGTCGGGCAGTCTCTACTCTGACTGTCAGTATTTATGCAGACTGGAGCGAGACCAGCAGGAGAAGCGGAGGCACCCCGCGGTAGCTGGCACCGGGGCGGCTGCCTCTGTTTTCTCTGATGTGGGCTACAGCAGGGCGACAGCGTGTTTCTGACATCATAGGTGGGTGCCTGAGCCGTGGGGCCATTGGCAGCTTTTTTTTAGAGAAGATGAAAACACTTTTTTTGAAGGGTTTGAATTTCGTTCAGATGTGGGTTGGGAACATATTTGTGGAGGGGTGAAGCAGATCCACCCAGGCCTGCTCACACCCAGTCGTTAGGAAGATGAAGGGTGCTGGTCTGCAATTCAGGTCTGTAACGTCAAGCACGACCCAGCTAATACGCAGCCTGTGGACCCACGCAGATGTGTTAATCTGCATTTACTGCCTTTCAGAGAATTTCCACGCGAAGCTACCCGACTGTAGTGCACGCCGGTCAAAGCAGGGTACGCGGCTGCCTTCCTTACATGCCTGCTGGTATGCGCTGCCCCGCTGTCAGACGAGGGAGCGAGCTGTACCGGGGTGAGGTGGTAGTGATGCTGACAAAAACAGGCAAAATGAGGGACTGTCGAGCAATAGAAAGGCTTATGCAACCAGGCTACTTCTGTGGGACAACCATCAAGTGTCTCTGGTTGCTCCAGAGACAAAAATTGGAGCAGAGCTGACAGCTTCAAAGTCATACTTTTGTTTGGAAAGTTTGTACGGAACCATATCTTGTCGGTAACAAATAACAAGGGCTGATGCAGGCTGAAACTGTGGATGTTGTTCCCACACTGTGCGTGTTTGACAGCTCTTTCTGTATGTTTGCCTTTTGAATAGGGAGATGGAGATGCACTTAGAGTTTAGCACTTACAGTTCTAGTATATTGAAGTGGTTTCTCACAAAGTGCTTTGCAGATTTTTAGTTTTGATTTTTATTTAGATGGTTTTGATTTATTGGGTCTTTTTCTCCTCCAGCTTTTGGGGTTTTTTTTAGGTTGTTTTTTTTGTTGTGGTTTTGTTTTGTTTTGTTTTTTTTACCAGTGAAGCTTGTTAAATTTAATAGTCTCTTAGGTTATTTCATTTTCATGCATGTATTCTGTTCCTTGGAAAAGCTGCCCAAATGTAGAGGTGAAACAATAATTGGGTTAGAAAAAGTAGGTTACAAAGATTAGAAATAGAAGGGCTGCTAGAAGGATGCAAGATTTGGGGTTTACTTCTCCTCACATTCCCTGTACGTGCATATAACCTGTGCTATATTTCCCTGAGTCTGCTAGAGGAGAGGGAAGTTACAGATGTCCTGCAGGTTATACATACGAAATATGGTATTACAGTGGAAGATCCCCATACTGAGCAATTCAAAATTAGAAGCATTGTAATGCATCATCCTGGACACCAGACAGCAAAATTTCCATTTTAATCCCTTCTGCAGCACTGTGATAATTTGGTGACTAAAAAAATCATAAAATCAATCCCAAAAGGTTGTTTTGCACTTGAAGAACATGATACTGAGAAATCAGCCTTGCGCCGCTCACTGGGGCTCACATTCGGAGAAATACAAGACTGCCCTCAAAGCCTTTTGTTTAGCTTGTGTTTAGTCTTTTCCTCTTATCTGTGGGTTGTGTTTTTTGGTTTTCTTGGGTTTTATTTTGCTTTTTATTGACAGAAAAAAGGATGAATCATGGTTCTTGGAAGCAGAAAACAGGCTGTTTGATTATCACTGCTGGGAATGCTGTGTAGTGAAACTGTGGGTGAGGGAACTTCTGCTTGTCTTGCAACTCCTAAATATGATCACAAACAGCTGAATTTGTGTCAGGCTTGCAGCTCTGCTTGTAACTACACCCACCTCAGTTTGGGGTACGTGCTTTATCATCAGTGTGGGCTAAAAGACATTTCTGGGAGGCATGATATCTGAGGTCGTTCCACATCTTCTTGAGTGGCTGCTTCTGGCTGCTGAAGTGTGAGTGCCCATGGAAGTGTGCTTTTGTCTATGCTCACAGTCTGTTTACTTTGTTTCTAGGGCTTATCACAATAAAAGAAGCCCATGATATAGAAGCCAGACTTAATGAGGTGGAAAAGCTTCTGAAGACTATTATAAACATGCCCTGGAAGGTGAGTAAGCCAAGTTCCACCTTTAGCCCAGCCTGACTCCTCCTTGATGGTGACATGCACTCTCATGCAGACTAGGAAGTGATGGGCTTTGCCAAACTCTAAAAGAAGCAGCAGTTTATTGAGTGTCTTGGAGAAGTGCTGAGTGCCAGAACAGTGTAACGATGTCTCCAGGCTGTTGCTTGTAATAAGTCTTTCTGTTGTACTATGAAGGGGTGGAAAGGGAGAAGAGGGACAAAGCAAACTACTGGTAACAACGGATGTCTGTCTTTTTCTCTTTTTAAGTATTCAAGGTCTGAAGTTGTCCTCACGTTCTTTGAGAGATCTCCTTTGGACCAAGTTCTGAAAAATGACAATGTCCATAAGATTCAGCCAAGCTTTCAAAGTCCAGTTAAAATATCAGGTAAGAGTTGTTAGCTTGCTACATTTGACACAAGAATTACAAAATGAAAATTACTTTATTTGCTGTTCCCCTTATTCTTTCTCCACCAGCAATTCAGAAGATAGTTCTCCGTAGTCTGCTTTGTAATGTAGAACATAGAATTCGCCTTGACATAATATGCAATATGCATTCAGGCAGTAAAGTGGCAGGTGAAATTGAAGGCTGGTAAATGCAAAGAAACGGATGTGAGGAAAATGCAGTCCTCACTATCGTCACATACAATAGCACTATTACCACTTAGGAAGGAGATTTTGAGGCTATTGATACAGTTCTGCGAAAATGTAAGCTCAGTGCCAAGCGGTGAGCAAAACCAGCAGTGAGAGTATTAGATATTACTAGGAAAGGAGGGGAGAACGGAAGAAAGGAGCACCACCCTGTCCTGAACGCAGTGTGTGCAATTCTGTTCTCTCCATCTGTCACAGTTTAACCCCATCCAGCAACTCAGCACCACACAGCCACTCACTCACTTCCCCCCCACCCAGTGGGATGGGGGAGAGAATGGGGAAAAAGGTAAAGCTCTTGGGCCGAGATAAGAACAGTTTAACAGAACAGAAAGGAAGGAACTAACAATGACACTAGTAACAACAATGAAGTGACAATAATAATAAAAGGATTGGAATACACAAGACAAGTGATGCACAACGCAGTTGCTCACCACTCGCTGACTGATGCCCAGTTAGTTCCTGAGCAGCCATCTGCTCCGCCCTGGCCAACTCCCCCAGTTTATATACTGGGTATGATGTCCCATGGTATGGAATGTCCCTTTGGGCAGTTTGGGTCAGCTGTCCTGGCTCCTAGCTTTCCTGTGCCCCTCCAGCCTTCTTGCTGGCTGGGCAGGAGAAGCTGAAAAGCCCTTGACTTAATCTAAACGTGACTTAGCAACAACTGAACACATCAGGGTGTTATCAACATTCTTCTCATTCTAAACCCAAACCACAGCGCTGTGCCAGCTACTAGGAAGACAATTAACTCTATCCCAGCTGAAACGAGGACACCATCTCAGGGAGGGTATAATAGAATTTAAAAGCATACAAATAAAGGACAAGGATTCAAATCGTTGAACAGCTTCTCTAAGAAGAAGATTGAATAAAGAAGGACACTTCAGCTTTGAGAAGAGATGACAGAGTGGGGATATGATGGAAGTCTACAGAGCTGTGAATAGGAAGTCAATTACCCTGTACTTCTCATGAAACAAGAACTATAGGTTATTCAAAAACGCTGACAGACAACAGGCTTTAAACAAACAAAGGAGAGGTTATAATATTGTTTTATTTCCATATGGAGCACAGTTAAGGAGTGGAACTCATTGTCATATGATATGGTGGAACTGAAAGCATAAATGACTTCAAAAAGGAATTGGACAAGCAAGTGGAGGAAAAGTACATTGAGACCTGTCACAGGTGGAGACATAGGAAGTTTCTAAACCACAGATTGCTAGTGGGTAAAATGGAGAGCAGTATTACTCTATCCTTGCCTATTCTTTAAGCCTTTCCCCTCTGCACCTGCTACTGACTGTTGTTAAAAGGTTTGTAGACTTTTGGTGTGTCTGGTTTTGTATTTCTATACTGAAATGTTTTGTGTGAGCCTAATGGCAGCTGCTGGTTTAATGTTGCCAGAAGAGTTTATTTCGGAGAGTGAAATAAAAGTGAAATACTACATAGTGCTCCAAGGTGCATAAAATGTTTAACGTGAAACTGGTATCAGTTTTCTGAGGTACTAACAGTGTATCGCTTAATGGCCAGTCAGCATGTCAATATGCTAGAGGTGTAAACAGTGTGTCTTAAGGATTGGTCTTATACACAGGGCAGATTTTTTGTAATTGATCCTGAGCTCTGGTTCTAAGCGAACTAGTCCTCTGTTAAATAAATATCCTTTTAATTAAATGGTAGATGGTTTATGAGCCCACCAATAACTCTTTCTTTAGAAGTGTACCATGTAATACAGAGCCTCAGTGAGAAGCGTGGTCTTGCCAGCCCACCTAGTCTGGTGCCTTCTTGTAGGACCCCCCCAAGCCCAGGCCGCAGTGCAGCACAGGGACTGTAAAGAAGAGCCCCTGGGGCCATACTGCAAAGGAGGGTGACACAGGTCTGGCTTCCTGGGAGCGAGAGATGGGAGCCAGTGTGTGTGTGTCACACCCCATCTGTGGCTAGGGAGGTGTGGATGATGTCTTGAGTCAATGTAGAAACATCAGGTAAAATTCCTGCAAAGTGGGTCCTAGCACCTGCCTGTTATGAAATTAAGGATCCCCAAACTATATGCTGCAAAAACGTTTCAAAGCTTGGCTGCTGTCAGTGGTACCTTGTTCTTTTTCCAACCGGCAAATATCAAGAATAAATGTCTTTGGAACTGCACTGGTTAGAAACTGCAGTGTTGCTCTGGCTTGGGACTTTGTGCTCTTTGGAAGGGTTCTGTATAATTTTTGTGAGGGTATGTACCCCCTTAGGGCACGCGTTCTCTGTGCGTGCATGACTGAGTATGTCACATGGTGGGTACAACAAAGAGATGGTCAGGATGGATGTAAATTCAGAGTGAGGGTGCCTGGCTGATGGACAGAGGCTAGCAGCAAAGGGAACCCTCCTGCCAGCCTCTATGTAGGGGAGCTGTGGAAACCACACGAGCTGAATAACAAGATGTTTTGTTTTAATTCTAAATTAATTTTGGTAGAGATGAGTCATACCTAATTAATTGGAGGAAGATTTTCCTACCTATGCAGCTAATCCAGAAGCATCTTCTGGTAGTTAGTTTTATCATTTAAGTGATTGCTGTAAAGAATTTAAGAACATAGGTGGAAATTTGATGGTAATTGTATTTGCCTCATCTGAATGTTGCGCACTGGCAGTGGTTGTCAGTAGATGGCAGTAAATGTTAACGTCTAAAGCAGTTCGCACAGCGATGAAAGGCTGTTAACTCAGGCCATGTCAAGGACAATAGAAGAACACTGGCATTCATGTTAGTCCTAGTGCAGCTTTCTACATGGCTTGCCGAGTTAGAAAAGTGGGCAAAAATGTTTTATATTCTCTGAAAATAACAAACTGTCCTCACACGGTCCTGTTCAGTGGTAGGTGATGGGGAAGAGAGAAAGGGCCACCCTCGTAGATGAAAGCTGAATTTGAATTTATGGTATCAGTCTTATTCTGCAGTAGGATGTTAGTTCAAGGTGAGTCATGAGTGAAGTGTGATTCTGCTGGAATTCAGTGTTTTTACCATCCCCAAAAGTATTCTGCTAAAGTGAGTCGCAGTAAAATATAGACTGAAAGTCAAAGATTACTTTCTCAAGAAAAACATGGAAGTGAGTTCTGGCTTTACCTTAATCTAGGAACATGTAAACATACACTTTAAAAAATTACCTCCCTTCTTTTTCCTGTCTCATCTCCTGCTCGTTACTTGAACTGTATGTATAGTTTAAATTTGTTCCAGGATTCCCTGTGAGTGTGTTTTGTGCCTACTATATACCACGTAGCACAGATATGGATTAATTTCTCATTCACATCAAATACTATTCTTTAATTATAAACTCTCCCTATGGTAGTAAATCAGTGGAATCAGGTGTAAATTTTAGCTATTCTGGATTGGAGGCTTCTTACGCAGTGAGAAACAAATAAGCAGAGTTGAAGGCAGTGTAGAAGATGGTATTGCTTTACATGACTTAAAGATAGTCGTTGAATTAACTGGGAAGGCCACTTTTTGTTTTCTTTTTCCTGTCTTTTTGATTGTTGCTTAACTGGCTTAAGCCTGGGACTCCCTAGGAAAAATACAATTATGTTTTGGTAGCGGTAGGTTGCAGTATATGGATGGGCTGCCGTTCTGCTAAGGGTGATGGGAGTTTTGCCACTGGCAGTAACAGGGTTGAAATGTGGGCCTTGCTTCAAATGCTGTGTGTCATGAATTGATTACATGAATAAAATTGCTTAAGCACTGGCAGTTTGCAGATGTAAGAAGCTATGAAACCTACTCTTCATTCCTGCTTTCATGTGCAGATTTTCAATGTCATGCACACATCTCAGTTCATAACCATGTCAATTACGTATGATATGCAGTGGTTTTCCAGCTTTTTTTTTTTTATTTTTTCATCTTGTTTTCTTTCTTCTCCCGACAGAAATCATGCGATCAAATGGATTTTGTTTAGCCAACACTGAAACAATAGTCATCGACCACAGTATACCCAATGGAAAAGAGAAGCACCTGGACGTAGATCCAGCCGAACACTTGTAAGTGGGGTTTGTGCATGAGTACTGCTGTCAGCTTTGGATAAACTGCAGCCTTCCCACCGCCCCTAGCAAAGTGTTACCCTCTGTCTAGGAGCAAGACTGGTACAGCTGTCATTCTGACTTGTTAAAGATTACTCGGCCTGATTGCTTATGCTTCGCAGCTCTTTCTATTAAAATGGATAAAATGGCTGTCAGTGAGAATGATTGACCCCAAGGAGCTTAGCGCTCTGTGGATGAAAAAAAGCTGTGGTTGTCACAGAGGTCCCGCCAGGTGAGAACACAGGAATTTTTTCTTTCTGTCATGACTGTGATGAGAGCTGGTTTGAGCCCAAATTTGGAAACTCAAACATCCTTACAAACAGAATATCCTACTAGGAAGGGTATGCTTTATTTGGGAAGCAAAACCACCAGCCTTAGAGGAGGGGAACACACCCCTGAACCAAAGGAAATCGGTAATCGAAGGAAGCTCAGCAGCTGCTTAGGTTCTGTGACATGCTGGGTCTTGGTGAAGCATGTGTATTTCATTAGGGGAGAGGGAAGTTATTTGTAAACTGTCTCCTAATGCATGTAGGTATTCTGGGGTCAGAGACCTGTAACCAGGAGGGTTTTCACATAGATCTTAAGTCAGTGACTGTATTGACAGATGGGTATTGATGGAAATCTGCTCCTACAGCTTTCTGTCATGGCAGGGGATTGATACTTCAATGACCTTCAGGTAGTGAAGCATTTAAATATTTCTAATGAGAAACATTGACCCACTTTTTCATTAGAGCAGTCAAAGCGATGGAAATGGAATACTAAAAGCCTTACGGAGGCTTTACCTTTGAATGCCGCGCTCTGTCTTTTGTCACATTTGAAATGTGGTCATTGCCAGTCTTCGGAAAGGTTTAGAGCTTGAGAAGATTTTGTCAGGGGCTGGAGTCTATCTCTGGCTCCAGTGTAATTTCTGGCAGTCTTTCTATTAACTTATCACGAGTGTTTTGAACCTTGACCTTGCTAACAGTATTTGAGCTTGTAAGCTTGTATTAATGAGGCTGAAGCGACACACTGGAGGTAATTCTGTAAGGCCAAAGTCTGGAAATTAAAGTTGTCATAGTTCATAGTGGATTGCTCTTTAGTATTGAGAGTGACAAATAATAGGAGCAAATTACCAAAGAAAGCCTTTTCCTGCATTATTTTGATTATTTAAAAATATTTTTATTTAAAAAATAATAAAATCTAGTTTCAATTTTAAAAATGTGCTGCAGGCCAAGCAAAACTTACTGGTCTGGGATCAGAAACTGCCATCATCCAACTGTCACCCCATTGAAATCGGAGACTGTTAAGGCCAGAAAATACAAATATGCTAAAAACTCTATGCTAGGCATGGTTTCCCAGAAACTGTGGTGGAAGGAAGAAATCTCGGGTGACAGCCTGGCTTTGTGCATTTGTATTTTAATTTCCCTGAAGGAAGTTAAATCAAGTCAAGAAGCTAATAAATTTCAAATGTCTGTTTTACATGGTGCCCTAAATTTGCCCATCCTGTAGCTGTATCCTATAGCTGTATCCTATAGGTAATAGCTAGGAGATAATGGCACTTGTGTAGCACAGCCATTTTGTAAAAATTGAACTTTTTTTAAAAGCAGAAGTTTTTTATACTGTTGCTTTAAATGTAGGTTAGTAGCCCAGAAAGGAAGCTTTGAAATCTTTCAAAATCCTATGCAGTTCCTTTTTGGTCTCTGTAAAATTGGATTAATGGGATTGGTGTTTTCTGTTCTGAAATCAGTTAATTCCTTGTGGAATTGTGTATCCTCAGATGGGAACTTTCCTTTCTCCTTTCAGCAACAGTAAACTCTGTATGACTTCTGGGTTTTGGCTGCCGATGTACTTGAGTCAGACATTTTGCGAAGAAAACTTGTATGTTTTGGAGAGAAGCGCTTGGAGCTTTGTCAGGTGGCATTCACTCCCCGAGGTCCTGCTGCGCTGGTTAGCTGTTGCAGCCTGCAGCGCTACCTGCCCCATCATCCACCAGCTGGAAAGACTTATAGTTGTTGCAAAAGAAACTATAGCGTATTTGCAAGTTGGAGTTGCTTATTCTGTTGTTATGAAGTAGCTGCTTTCTGTTTCCTTCATTTTCTCTCTAATTCAAGTCGGCAGTACACCATACTCTGTTGCAAAATGTGGTGAACCCAGTGTGCTCAGCATCCATGTGGCACAAATAATCCTTTTATGCATGGTTCTTGGAGTACTCTGCAGTCCTTTTGAAAGGAAAGGTGGTAAATAAACACATTCAAACTTATGCTTTGGTTTTGTTACAGAGGAGCCTTCCCGTGCCAGAACTGTTCGCACTTCTGTCTTTTACGCCAGCAGCAGAGGCTGTGGCATTGGACATGCTGCCGTTTTGGCAAATTCACTTCAGTACTAGATGTGCATTTTCAGGACAGTGCTACCATTGTCACAAGCATCTTGCAGTCCATGGGAGAGACTTTCACAGGTAGCGATGCAAAGGCAGCACAGAGATGGTGAAATTAGATACAGAATTTTTCCAGGAAAATGAAATCCTGCTCTTGACAGGAAAAGAAAATGCTTCCCCTGTGCTTTTTAGTCTTAGATGGGAGGAGATCTGTTCAGGTACTTCTTGTACATAAGGTGATGAGAGGAGCTGGGCTGCTGTCTCACACCATGTTTACACTGGGGTTACTCCTGTGAGTTAATGAGAAGCATCATAGAACCATTTAGGTTGGAAAAGACCCCTAAGATCATCGAGTCCAACCTAACGTCTAGTAACCTAACACTGCCAAGTCCACCACTAAACCATGTCCCTAAGTGCCACATCTACACATCTTTTAAAAACCTCCAGGGATAGTGACTCAACCACTTCCCTGGGCAGCCTGTTCCAGTGCTTGGCACCCTTTCCATGAAGAAATTTTTTCCTAATATCCAGTCTAAACCAGCTCATATTCAGCCGGCTGTCGACCAACACCCCCAGGTCCTTTTCCACGGGGCAGCTTTCCAGCCACTCTTCCCTAAGCCTCTAGCGTTGCATGGGGTTGTTGTGACCCAAGTGCAGGACCCGACACTGAGCCTTGTTGAACCTCATACAATTGGCCTTGGCCCATCGATCCAGCCTGTCCAGATCCCTCTGTAGACCCTTCCTACCCTCAAGCAGATCAACACTCCTGCCTAACTTGGTGTCATCCGCAAACTGACTGAGGGTGCACTCGATCCCCTCATCCAGATCACTGATAAAGATGTTAAACAGAACTGGCCCCAATACTGAGCCCTGGGGAACACAACTGTATTTAACTCCATCCACCACTGCGCTTTGGGCCTGGTCATCCAGCCAGTTTTTTACCTAGTGAAGAGTACGCCTGTGCAAGCCATTAGCTTCTATGTAACTTGTTTCCCTCTTCTTCCTGGCGAATGTGAGCGGCAGCTCTGATGCGCTAAGAGAGGTTAAAATGATAAACGAAGTTGTCTTACAGCACAAGAAGTAGGCCTTTTGGAAGGACTGTGTCTGTCAAGGTGCTTTGAGGGAAAAATAGCAAGGGCAGCAGTTTGGGCATTTGGGAATCTGCATGTCCATAGCAGTTTGCAGAGTTTATTTTGAGAAAAAGACCTATTGGTAACAGCACAAAAGCATTTTGACTGTTGGGTGTCCTATACAGGTGCTAGCTGTGGTAAACAGTCCTGGTTTATTGGGTTTGGTTTCGTATGAGCACACTAGAGCAATGCTTTGCAGACTTCTGTGCCCACGCTTCCTTTCTGGTGGCAAGGAACGCTTTCTGTGCAACCACAGCATGTGAATGCCACTGCTTTGTACCTCACGTGCTGCTTGTAGTACCCTGTCAGTGAGGCTGAAGAACCACAAAGTCTGTGGGGCCTTCCAGTTGTAATAATCTAGTTTTGCACAATTGACAAGAGAAGGAGAGCGGAATCTGAATAGGCTTCTTGACTCCTCTTCTGCTTCGTTCTGTCTGTCCCACTGGTATTTCATGATCTGTTGTTTCTGGATCACTAGCAGTCTGTAAGGCAGCACAATGTGATCTGTGAAGTGTTTGCAAGATACCAAGTCAACTCTCTTCTGCACATGTTCCCACACATCCAGGCCAGCAAACAGCCTGGAGGGAGTAGAGGAATGAGGGTAATAAACATTCAAAGTTCAGTCTCATTTCTGTTTCGTTCTAAGTAAAGAGCATAGCAACAGCACTGCAGGAGAAAATCCATGAGTTTCTGCTCAAAAACCGTTGTGGTCCTCACAGGTAAAATAGAGGTGAGAAGGACCAGGTAGGAGTGTGGAAAAGACAGAGCTGTGTCCATATGTTGCAGGATGTATAGACCACACTATCCAATAACCTATGATGCTTCCAAAGAAAGCGTTGGGGAGAGATGGGAGTGGGAGATTTACCTGTGTGTAACGCTCTTCTTTGGGTCCTCTGAAATACCCGACTCTTAGGGCTCTCTAGGGTGTCTGCAGTTGCCTCACTTGACTAAAGGAGTCTAACTCATTCATGTGCAGGTGAGATGCAGTTTTAAACCAAATAACTTCATCTGTTTATCTGCTATTCAAAGAGCCTAACTATGCCAGCCTAAAAAGGTGTTAGAGACGCATCGTATAGTAAGAGCTAGGTTAGGATTTCTTTTTCCATCTTGTGCAATTTTTCAATTTCTATTTCATTTTTTCTCACTCTATCAGAATGAATGCAAGTTCTTTCAAAATATTAAACAGAGAGTGTGAGAAAAAGAAACTTGATAGTTCTTCAGAAAGTCCCTTGCGTGAACTGAGATGAGATTTAATCCTTGGCCTGCAGTGACTGCCTTTAACTGCTAGGCTGCCTGGGAGAAGTCAAATGTTTTCTTACTGCAGAAATTCAAGTCTCCTTGGAACAAGAACGTGTGTAACTGAGGAAAGTGTAAGTTTTAACAAGTTGATGCCTTCTGGTTGAGAGTAGGCGTGAGACAGCGGGTAATCCTTGCAAAAGTTCAGGTTATAACACAGGAGTTAGATGTGGGAAGGAAAATACCAAAACAAGTGAAACTAAATTTGGGAATCTCTTTCTATTTGGATATTCTCTACTTGTCAAAACATAAATCTTGTGCCATGGGGAGGACTCTGGAGGAAGGACACCATAGCCATTGTTTCCTATTTCTATTAGGCATTTGGCCTCATACAAAAGCCAAACCCAGAGAAGGTACCTGTGAAGTGAGAGGGTGAGAGTCCAAGTTCAGACAGGAAACAAAGGCAGTTTCCTTTCCACTTTTGTGTGAGAGCTGAGGCAGTTCGTGTTCCTGCCACATGCTGTGAGAACAAAATGGAAGGATGTGGACCTCAGCTGCGTAATTCACTCTTCCAGAGCTTGCTTGCTTGCTTGCTTGCTTGCTTGCTTGCTTGCTTGCTTGCTTGCTTGCTTCCTTCCTTCCTTCCTTCCTTCCTTCCTTCCTTCCGTCCTTCCTTCCTTCCGTCCTTCCTTCCTTCCTTCCTTCCTTCCTTCCTTCCTTCCTTCCTTCCTTCCTTCCTTCCTT
>JAVKLA010000028.1:15033900-15050597 GCA_034782735.1 Sagittarius serpentarius | reverse complement strand
CTTCCTTCCTTCCTTCCTTCCTTCCTTCCTTCCTTCCGTCCTTCCTTCCTTCCGTCCTTCCTTCCTTCCTTCCTTCCGTCCTTCCGTCCTTCCATCCTTGTCAGGGGTAACAAGAGGATTTGCTTGCATGCACCATGGTTCTCCTTGGCCTGTGGTTTATTCATATACACATGGGTGTGGGGAGGAGGACGTGTGGAAGGGATCATCTCTCAGTACTGTCTGTGAAGATTTTTCCCATACCGCAATGAAAGATCTTCTAGACTCATAAAAATCTTGTTGTAGAGTTATCCAGAACTGCCTGACAAGAAAGGCTGCGTCCCACAAAATCATTCGTTCATTAGTAGGAGGGGAGCCCTGGGGCCTGAAAAAAAAATTGGTTTTGATCCGGCTCATCTTAAATGCAATGTGGCAACCAGGTGTCATGAGATATGAAGTTCCAGTGTTATAATGACAAGTGCTGTGAAAAGACAGTGTCATGGTAGAGAGGAGTCATGAAAGTCCCTTTTACTGAAGACTGCTATCTAAAGAAATGAGAACTTGCTCTCCTAGTATGCTGCACAGCTGTGTTTTAGCAGAGTTTTAAAAGGGAATAACGATCCTGTTTTACTGAAAGCAAAATCTCAGCCCATTCGTTTCCATAGGTTATAAAAGACTTTATTTAAGGACATTGGAGAGCAAAGGTTTCCATTTACTCTCAGCTCTCTCTAGGAAGTGTTGAATCTTGGTTTATGAAAGTGACAGTAGATGCCATTGCTGGTGTCTCCAGCAGGTTACGGTACCATAATGATACGTAGGCTGATGTCAGAGAAACTATAGCTTCATGATTTGTAGTTGATCTGCACGGACCTTCCTTGACAACTTCTAGTATGAATTCAAATTTCAGGCTGCCAAGAGAGGGAGTGAGATACTGAAGCTTTGGAAAAAGAGTTGGGAGTCTCCATCTTCGAGTTGCAAACTGAGCTTCACAAAGCTAAGCTGCAAACCAGCATTAGAAATTATTCTACTGCAACGCTGCACGGGTGTGAAGCAAGTCCACATATTACATTTATCCAGAACTTTAACTTGCAGTACCAGCAGAAGCATTCTTGCCTGCAGCCCTTTTTCCAAGTAGTTCCCTCACAAGTGTCTTTTCTCAAAATTTACAGGGGTCAGTCTTCAGATAGCCTAGCCTTCCCCCTGTTCCTTAGTACTTTTCTTCTAATTCCTTTGACTTTGATTTCCTAAATGAACATTAATGACAATGTCTTTTCTTTTTTTTTTTTTTTTTTGTTATTTATTTCTCCTTAGGTTCGAAAGTGTTAGTGACTTTACCTCAGAGCTAGAAGACAGTGATGATCCAACAGCTTATGTCACCAATTTGACATACTACCACCTGGTCCCATTTGAGACTGATATTCTGGACTGAGGCTGCTCTGTGATGCAGTCAGCCAGCATCCAGCTGACCTCTTCGTCCACAGGCTCTGCTATCTCTGGTGTTGCATCTCTGTGAATAAGGCTGTGTGGGCAAGACCAACAGTAGAGAAGTTGCAGCAAGTACACCACAAAGCTGGTTTTGTAGTCTGGCCCTCCGCTGTGCGTTATGGAGACATCTTGTAAGGAGGTAACTGCTTCGCTGTTGACAACAAACTCGTTTTCTGTGAAAGCAAGGCAGCAGAGGTCTCATGGGGCCCAAGGAAATCTCTACTATGTCTGTGGGAATTGCCACTCTGACGCAGCCATCGGAAACTTGCGCTGTCGCCTGTGCTCTTTGGCCTGCAGTGCAAGTTGAGGCTTCCTCTTTTAGGATACCACCAGAAACTTCCCCAAACAGCGTGACCACACTTTTTATGCTATGTAAGTGAGAAGGTGAGCAAACCAGCGGAATTTTGTCTGTTCCCTCTGCGGTTGCTTAATGGAGGTCTCGCGGGTCACTTTTTGCTCAGCTACCGGACGACTGGTGCCTTACACAAGATGTCAGAAATACCATCGAGTGCCTCCAGGAAACAGAACACATGAGCTGACCGCTTTACTTCTTTTAATCATGGGGTTTTGTATCATCACTGAAGAGGTGACTACTCTTTCCAGGAATAGTAAAGCAGACAGCATCTGGCATTGCAATGGACTGTGTGTGATGTTTGGGTACCCATGTGATTTCAGCGATCTGGAAAGCTCGTCGGAAAGCTGAGCTAAGAAGAGTCAAGGCTATGGCAGGCACTTGGATATGATTTTTTTCATGTGGACTAGGAAATGTGAATGGTGTTTACAGTTGTTTACATCAGAGAGATAATCCCCTATGCATATTTCTCCCCAGAGGATGGGGAGGAAGACAATGAGATTTATGTTCTGTTTGGACTGAAAAACCATGATAAGCTACAGTGTGTCTGCAGTGGTAGGAAAAACACTCTCTCTGCTGCCAGCCTGGCTCAAGGAGTCTGTCTAGCTTTCCGAGATCTGCCTGCAGGGCCAGATGCAGGCCTTGTCGTCATGTAATGCCATGGATTTCAGTGGAGGTAGGATAACGGGAGCAAGAGTGGGATTGGACCCTGCAGCCTCTTGACTACTGAGAAGTGCAACGTTAAAATCTCCTCGGGGCGTCTCTCCTGCAGAGCGCTCTGAAATCCCGGCTCTCACTGTGAGTGCTCAACACTCACCAGAGTGACCTTTCATTGAGCTTTTTGCAGTCTGTTTGCAAACATGAATTTGAAGGGATTGGAATGGGAGGGATGCACTTTGGACTTGTTTCTTGGTAAAGGGGCTTGTTTGGTCCTGAAGAAGTTGATACAACTCCCTTCTGCAGACTTTTCATTTCTATCTATAGAATAACAGTCAAACAGAATTTGCTAATGTAAATAATAAATTATTGAGAATCCTAATTCTTTTACACAGTATGTTTTTAAAATATATTTTAATGAAATAAAATATAACTCACCTTCAGTACGCTCCTGCAGCTTAACAAAGTGGCTTCCTTTTTTTTTTTTCCATTTGAGGATTCTTTCCCAGCCATGCCAAATCCTCTTTCTTTTTCTAGTAGTTTTAGAAACATGCTGAGTTTTGGCAACTCTTCCTGTGCTCCATGCATTGCCCTTAATGTAGATTTGGTGTATATCCATGTGAAACCTGTCTGCCTAACTGTTGCTCTCGTGTCTAGGTGTATGTGGTCTAATGCCACTAAGTTTAGTGGAGGAATTCTGCATTTTCAAGACCATAAGTGAAGTCGAATCTGGCAGTTATTCTTTTGAAGATAAAGCAGCTTCTTATATGTTAAATTTCTGGAATAGAAAGGGATATGTTGTCACTCATGCAAAGGCTTTCTGAGCAGCCTCTTGAATTAGAATTGGGAAGGGGCTTTGTTTGTTTATTTGTTTTACTCTCATTAGTTTTAATTCTTCAGTCAGTGCTTTTAGTTAATCGTGATGAGGTAGAAATAGCATCTAGTAAACGCGTGCATTGGACTGGGAACTGGAATATTTGATTTCAATTCCTGGCCCTGCTGTCAGCCTACCATGTTGCTTTGGGTAATTCTACTTCATCTCCCTATCCCTGATTTTTCCTTGAGTAATATTTTTAAAAGGACCAAATGTCGTTGGCTTTTGAAGCAATTGTCCCCTGATTAATTTGAATTTTCCTATGAATTTTTAACCACATGATAACTACTTATCTTTTTTAAAGCACTTTAAAATATATGGATTAAAAATTAAATAGAGAAGTATTGCTAATTTTTAAAATGTACAACCACATTCCTCCTATGAAAACCAGCTAAGCTGCATGCACAGGAAGGGGGAGTCTAAGCAAAGGAACTAATCTACAAACAGAAGTTGCATCCGTTTTACTTGGATTTTTCAAAAGCCATTTTGATTAAGTATTTTCCAGAGATGATGTCATGTGATTTATTTCCCTTAGCTGAAATATGTTTATTTGATAAATCAAAGGAATGCAAATGACCATGTGTATTACTTTGTCCATAGAATCAATTTAAAAACCGTTCTTTGGTTAAATCACTGCAGCTTTCTTATGTGGATCGGGTCTCCACAACTGTGAGAGGTTCGGAGTATGAATTATGCATATGGTCAATTCATATGGACAGATACCTCACTGTTGATCAAAAAAAAATCTTAGTTTGTACACATGATTGAAAAGGAACACAGAGAGTTTTCTTTCTTTTTTTCCTTTTTCTTTTCAACCAGCCCTAATTATAGACTAGTAACATCCTGCAGGAAGATAGTCTAAACACGTTATCCAGATATCATTCCGTTAAATTCTGTCTTTTGATGTAGCAGAATGGTCAACTTTTCCAGCTGTGCTTCAGTTTCCATTCTGTTTGGTAGCATGTCATGGCAATGTTATAAAGAAAGCAACGCTTACAAGAGCACATGGCTTAATATAGTAATTCTGAATGCTTTAGGTGTGAATGGGATGTTGGATCCAGAGGATAGGCCTGTAATGTAGCAGTTTACACATAGGTAGTTATGAAAAAACTGCAGTCAGAAGAGAATGTTTTGCCACCGAGGCAGAGTAAGGTCTTGGTGTAAACCTTATAGTTTAAAATGTGGTTGGTTAAGCCAGTGCTGAAGAGTAAAGCTATTCCTCAATCAATATAGTGTGATAAAGGGCTAACAGGTATGAGGTAAAAATGTATGCACAGCTGCAAATGCATGTGAGTTGTAAAGTGTACTAAGATGTAACTCTATTACTCATTAAAGATAAAGTAGCCCTAAGCTTATGTGTTAGTGATGAGAGAGTAGACCTGGCCCTCCTGGAGAGTTTTTTGGGGAGCAGAGAGCCTGTATGAGCAGTTCTTACTCTGCGGAGAAAAGGAATGCTCCAGCCGAAATGTTCACTCTTGCCATGTGTTGGTACTGTCTCTCTTTTGTCCTGGGCCCGCGGTTCTCCAGCTCACATTTTATAATACTCTGAATTACCCACAATGCCAGAGGGCACAAGACCACTGCGGAGCAGACGTGTACCTTCTGCTGTGTCCTGCCAGCCCTTCACGCAGGGCTTGGGCCACTCTTTTTGGCTTCCCAGTAATGTCCTTGGCATTACACAGGAGTGAGAGGAGACCTGGACCTGCCTCAGCTGAAGCATCAAGTGCTCAGAAGCAAATAAGAGATGGCAAAGTGGAACCCCAAGTGCTCAGTCTGTGGGTCAAATGTGTTTCTTCTTTTGGAGTGACTCTCTTCCAAAACAGCCTTGCAAACGTCTGTTGAGGGGCGGAAGGGTTGCATGCATTTTTTCCCTCCACAGAGCTCTCTTGGGGAATTTTTAAGCCAGAGTTTTTGTGTCACAACAGAGCCCCTCACAGAAGAAAATTCACTTTTCAACAACGCGAATATGTAAAAACATACCTGAGCTAACCTCCTTTCACCTTGGCGACTGCAAAAAAATGTTCTTATCTTCTTGAAGGTGCTTCTCTGTTGAGGGGATAAAAAAAGGTCTAGAGAAACAGGGATTCCTCCTGAAATCTCTCAGCTTGAGGGATTTGCCTTAGTTTTTGTCCATGGTTGGTTGTCACTGGGCTGCTGGCACTCCTTTGTGGATCCCACCTGTTGGAAAAAGCGTGTGTCTATGGAGATCCTTGCCTGGGGGGACGGGCACAAACCCATGCCCAGGCAGGGGCAGGGGGTCCTGGAGCACAGACAGGCCCTCCCCTCCCTTTTTTCACGATAGTTGGTGGGGAAGTGGCCATTTCCGTCGGCCAGTCCTGCTGAAAAGGAATAGGAGGGTGTGTTTACACAGGGCTTGTAGCTGTGGTGGTAGGCAGTTAATGCACATCTGTCTGTATGGGGATGCTCTGCCCATTTACATCGTTGTATATAAACAGTCCTCTTGATGTACTGAGGGCGTAAACACACAGGCAAAAGCTATTGGTGAAGCACAGACACGTTGGGTTTTCTTCCTTGTCCTTCCTGCATTTCCAGTTTCTCAAGCTGAACGTCAGGGTGCTGCGAGGACCAGTGGCAGCGGGGGCTCCCCATGGGGCTGTCAGGGTAGGGCCTGGCAGCTGGGGCCTGGCCCGCCGCCCCGCCAGGAGCGGGGCGCTGGGGGAGCCCCCGGCATGGGGCACTTCCCTGGGGATGGGCCAAAGACGGGCCAGGATGTGGGTCTGCTATGGGGTCCTGCTGTGTTGTTGCTGGGGCAGGGGCTGACGGCCTTGGGGGGGGGGGTTGAGGTGGGGTCCCGTGCCGTGGGGGGGTGGGGGAAGCCCCGGGGCAGGCACAGACAGCCAGGCCCGTGGGTGCCCTTGGGGCCCTGATGCTGGATGCTCAGGATTTTCGTCCTGCCTATTTTGGAAGTACATTTATTCTTGCCACGGTTAAACAGGTATCCTAATATTCTGGGGACGTGAAACGTGGTGCAGAATTCAGTTCTGGCTGCATTATTGCATGCAAAAAAACCCCACAAATGAACAAACACTAGTATTTCATCATTTAAGAAAAATGTAGCTGAAATAAAATTCCATCTCTTAGATTTCTAAAGAAGACCTCTCCCTTATGAACACACTGTAGCTGGTAAAATACCCCATGCCCGGCTCTGCAGAACCCTGCAAAAGATACTTCAGGGGATGTGAAGTGCTGCCGTCCATCTCGGTGGTGCGTTTCTTCAGGAACCTAACAATGAACATGTAGTTTTCAGCATTATTCATTAGTTAACCTACTGATGATTCTAACAGAAATGAGTGGCACGAGGGTTTTATCCCCAAACCCCTTTCCGCAATGCAAAGGCAATTCCTGTGTAAGCCACGTTGTTGAAAAGCTGGTCTTTATTTTTTCTGCAACTTTGGCTTCTCCCTTTGGCAAGCTGCATGGGGATCGTGTGCACCAGTCCTTGCTGTGAGCTGCATGAGCAGAATAGAGTTGAAGTACACTGGTATCTAGCGAAGAAGCAGGCAGTATGTGTTTCTTGGGAGGAATAGTGATGACAAAATCATTTGGTTTTTTATTTTTCAAGTCATGAAATATGCTGGCATTATAATGTTGCCAAGTCTTAAAAGAGGGAAGAGAAAGGGTATCACACTATGCTGTGTCTTGTCTACCAGTCTTTTTTGTTATAGCAAATACTTTTTCTTAAAAAAAAAAACCCAAACATTTTCTAATTGCTTCCTATAATAATGTCCCTTCCTGTTCCAGTCAGCCAGCTCTGAACTCCCTTCCCCACACATACACAAGTTATTCAGCCTATTTTATCGGTCGGCTTTCATCAACGTAATTGCTTTCTTATGGAACTATTCACACCCTGAAGTGCAGTTTTCAAGTTTTATAGCACACAGAGCATTCCCATTTTCAGTGCTATCAGGTAATTTCTTCTTCCTCTAAAACCATTCTTATTATAATTAACATTGTTAGTAATACATACACTGGGGGATTTAGGTCAGGGAAAAATACCAGGTAATATTATACATAATATATCTAGATTTAACAACCAGAGAATTTGCATTCACCTAGAAGTCCACAGCAGCAGTGAAGATGTGAAAATTGCTTGGATGCATTTACAACTGAATTGTATGAATTGTATGAATTCAGAGTTTCTTAGGGTTTCCCAAACCCTGTTACCATGTCTGTGTTTCTTACAATTAATGTATGTAACCCACCATGCTCTGGTGAGAGAGAGAACAGCTTGAACTTCCATGTCACAGAAGGGGGGATGGGACACCAAGAGGTGATTGAGACAGGATTTTGCAGTGCTAAGGTTTTTGTCCGAGCAGGACATCTGGCAGACAGATGCCTTGCACCGTCGGACGGGAGTTGCCACAGAGGTTTAGGTTGTCGTTCTTCACTTGAAAGGCTGTTATTAAGGGAACCTGCTCACGTGAGGATTTAGAGGAAAGCTCCTTATTCTCTAAAGATGCCTTGTCAAACGTTGCATAGTAAATTCATTTTTTGCTGTCTGGTGAGGCTACCTACATGTCTGAACTGAAGAGCTGGCTGATTCCAGATCAGCTCTCAGCTGCACGAGGGCCTGCTGCTGCCAGAAAGGACTGAATTAGACCCCCGCCCCAACCCAGGATGTGGAGATGCCTTCAACACCCATCTTCTGGTCCTCAAATTCTGCAAAACAATTTTCAGAAACTTTAAGATAGAAATGACAGCTGATATACTGGCAAGAAGAAAACCCAAATGTGAACACAATCTTGATTAAAAGCATCCCAGCTCTGTGTGTGTTTTTTTCAAGTGAACTTCCAAAAATAGAAGATTCTCCTTTAAAATCATTTACAGCATATGTTGGAGCTCCACGCAAGACCTTGCATGTCCCTCTGGTACAGCTATTTCTGACACAATCTGGCAAAAATCAATACTTGGCCACAGTTGCACCGTGTGTGTTTATAAGGTCTGTGAGCCACGGAGCTTCCTTCAGCTCCCCTGGCATCTCGCGGGAGGCTCTCAGCTCCTCGGAGGCACAGGTCCTCTACACAAAGCTCTCTGTCTTAACCTTAAAATGCCTCTAGCATTCTGGGGGGCTCCAAGCAGCTTTAGTAATTTCCGTTAGTAAGTTAGCTTCGTTTAGCATTGCAGTTTAGTTTGGAAACCATCTGCAAGTAATCACGACCTCTTGTTTAGCTGTATCACCTTGTACTGGGCAGGCTGGAGATAGAAATAATTACATGTACCAGAAGCCAACTTTGTTACGTAAAATGAAAAAAAAAACATCAGCACCACCACCAGCAAAACAACCATTGTCCATTATTTTCCCTTGTAGCTGCTAAAATTAAATTGAACAGAATCCATGACTTCTGAATGAACATACGCTCTTTTCAAAACAGAAATTTCCCAAATTTTGCCAAGTTTCCTTTTGTCTCATGGGAGCTGGCTTCAGCAGTCGAGCGCAGTGATACCACATGCAGCATTCAGCTGTCTTGAAGTGACCTTCAGATAGAAAAGCAAGCAGTGGGTGTATGTGGAAGGAGGGAGGCAGGAGGCGCAGGGATGGCTTGGAAGGAGAGGGATGGAGAAATAAGGGAAGGACTGTACTGCAAACAGAGGAGATCTCCAGGGGTAGGTTCAGTTTTGAAGCTGCAGTAAGTCATCTTTTTCAGCTTGTGTCGGCTTGTGTGCTCTTGTATTGGCAGTGCCTGGGCGCTGAATCACGCTGTTCCTCACCCGTTGTCCTGCAAGGAACGGTAGGAGCCCTGGTTGGTTTTATTGAAAGGAGGAGATATCTGTGTCTGATCAGGAGCCCTTGTATAAGATGAGCGTGCTGAACTTTTTGGAAACAGACATTTTGCGGCGACAAAATTTATTGTGATTCCCCCTGTAAAGCACCACACAGCTAATGTAAAGGGTTTAGCAATTCAGCTTCTGTTTCAATTAGTCCCCCACACGTCTTACACTGCATGCTTCACTTCCATATTTTGGGACTAAAAATGCACATGGCTGCAGGTGCGAGGGTGTGAGGGCACTAACAAGCTTTGATTGCCCTGACCACCCTCACCTGGGACCCCACCCACACCCTCTCACCAGGGGCTCTACTTCAGCTCAGCCCCGGGGCCATTAGTCTTTTCCTAAGATGGGCTGCAAGAGCGTCCGCCCTTAGTCCTGCTCCTGCCTTGTTGCGGGGATTTCCTAGGCTGCCTCTGACATGATACGTGCGTTGCCTGATGCTCGGGGGATGACTGATGGGAGCTGTCGCCGTCACCACCCTGCTCTGCTCACAGTGAGTTCCCGTTTCACTTTTTGTGATAAACCTCATCTTTATAAGCATTTCCTGATGTGAGGACAAACTTTCCTGTTACAGGGGAGTATTTCCCAGAGATGTCTAAAGAAACTACATGCTTGGGAGTATGTTCTTTGTACAACACGTGTTAATAGCATAGTTAGCTTGTTCTGGAGAGTATAGCTGCTCGATGGTTCAGCTGCTAGAAAACAATAGATGTGATATGACATTGATATTTATGATGAATTAATGACACTCTGGCTTTTAGAATAAAATGACAAAATCTATTCATGTGTAACTTCTAGAAATAATCAATTTACGGGCGTTGATTATGGGGATGTTTGCTTGTGTTTCTCTTCTGAGTTCCAGCCTGTATTGGTAGAAATCTTATCAGTGGGCAGTTCACTTGAAATGGCTTACTCACATCCTCTCTTTGTAGAGTGAGTAGCTATCTAATCCAGCAAACAAGCTGGCATTATAGTAATCGCAAATTTAAACCAATATTGGTCACGTACTCTGTGGCTCCAGGTGGTAAAATATGATCATTGCAGAAGGACGAGTGGCGGTGTCCCCTGGCAGGTGGTCCAGAAAGGTCAGGGGTTTGATAGGTGGGACATGACTCCGGTGTCTGCACGGTCACTGCTGGTGCTGGGCATGTTGAATGTGCAAGCAATATGCTTTTCAGGAAGAACAATTTTGATCTCCTTTCTACTTAATCACTACTGAATTGCAGGTGGGAGAATATCATAGTACCCTGGGGTTTGGTTGTGAACAGGTGAAGGGGGTTGGAAGTCCCACTCCTCAAGCTGAGGAGACTATAGGGACATTTAACCAGTCTGTACTGAAACGTGCAGAACTGCAGTTTCTAGGCTGTAAGAAGACTTGTGATTAAATTTGTCTACTTTGTGCTTAACAACCTGAGAAATGATGAAGGAGGCAAGCCAGCTGTGGAGGATGGGTGATTAGACACATGAGTGAGGGGAGAAAAAGCTGGCTGCTAATGGGTGTAAGCAGCTGTTAGTAAAACAGGAGCAAGAATGCCTGTCAAGGAATATAGTAACAGGTACTATAGCAGTATATAATGAATTTTCTGGGCTTTGGCTTAAGGTGTCTGAAGCATTTACATGGAAAACAGATGTTATTCTCCACAGAGCTACAGTGCCAGACAGGATTTTTATGAAGCAAGCGACAGGGCAGAGAAATATATTGCTCAGTGAGCAAGAAGAGAGTTGCAGAGCAGTTGTATGGCCATGATAAATAGAAAAGGTGGAATTACCACTTTAGGTGGCTCTGAGATTGCAGATCCAGATTCAGGATTTTAGCCTGATCAGGGAGTATCAGGCACTGTAGTGCCTCCTACAAGATATAGGTTTGTCACCAGTAGAGTGCTTCAGGTTAATGAGGGAAGCAGGATGTGATTAGAATTTAATGTGCATGTTTATTAGGCATCTAAACAGTGATTCATTAATAGCTGCAAAGGAAGATGGATATCTTTCGTATTCTATATGCAGTTAGATGCTTTCACTGGGGAACCTCCCCTACCACATTTAATTAGCCTGAAGAGGGGAAAATATGCTCCCTCTGTATGGTACTGTTACCATTCTGGTTGGTGAAGCAGCCTCCGACATAGCACACATCAAATGGGATTCCAGGCTGCTGTGCTAAAAATAGCTGCCTACTGCTTACGACTGCAGCAGCAGATACAGCCTAGAAACACTGACACTGATAGCACTTACGAATGTTGAATTTTTGGTTAAAAGAGATGTAAGTGGCATGCATTTGGAAGAAGTGTTACTCTGAGCAATTAAAACCTGTAGTGAGCTTTCTGAAGTGTAGGAATAATATCCCCAGGAGGGAAAAGCCAGCTTCCCACCTGGTTCTTGCCACACTACAAAAAGTGGTGAGACTGAATTTCTGCTTAGATCAGGACTCGAGATGTCTCTGCCTCTGCACGCTCCTGCGTGGTATCCAGATAACCAAGCTATTCCCAAAGAAGCTGCCTCTAAATTAGTGTCAGCAACAAGGCTTGTGGCAGCTACTCAGTCACAGCAGGTGCGCTGCCTTTCATGCACCACCTTGCAGATAGGAGGTAAGGCTTGTTTATCTCTCTCTCTAGTTCCAGCACAACAATTTAAACCTTTTGAATGGCAAGGGCCTGGGAGAAAGGACGTGGCATGCAATGAACTATACTGATTCCTCAGGTCCTTTTCCTTTGACTATAAAGTGTTGCCTAGGTTTATATAGTAAATACTAAGCCCTTGCTGGGAGCCTTTTGGACCAGGATTCCAAGTCCTCATTCCATTTAATCTGCAGAGCTGAGGAGTGCCTTGTGATCCATTGCGATTATTGTTATCAATAACCTTTCCCATACTCTGTGTAGGTGCTGTATGGAATTCCCTATTCAGAAGCAAAGTTGGGACACTCAAAATGCAGGACTAATGTTAAACATTGAAGATGAGGAAATTGCCACACTTGTTTTCATTTCACCCTGTTAATGCCAGTGCTGCTTAATCTTAGAGATGATACTGCAATCTGATTTAAGATAAACATTTTAGGCAGCTGAGCTAAACGTACAGTCATACGACTGTAGCTACGCCAGGTATTTTCAAGAGGCAAAATTCGTCGGGACTTATGTTTTATTAAGAGCAACTGATATGAATGGGGGGAGAAAGGTGAAGCTTTTGGGAACAGACCTCCTTCATAAACTTTACTGTGTTCCCAAAAACTTTACTAACTATATCTATTGGTTTAAAACAAAACAATCAACAAATATTGTTTCAGTCTCCAGGCCCGGTTTTCCATGTATTCCTATACCATTATGGCAAGGTGGTTTTTTTAAAGCCATTCTCACCCTGAACAGTTTCATTATAAGATGACATATTCTCATTTTCCATTTTTCCCCCCTATATTTGTAATCCTGTTTTTGTTCCTGCTCCTCTCTTTTTACTTTACCACTAAGAAAGGTGCAACAAAAGGGAGAGGAAGGAGAAGGGAAAAACATACCAATTAAAATGTAGTGCACTGTAAAACTGCCTTAGTTTTCTTAAATGGAATCAGGAAAAATGACAAGCTATTTTAATATCACAGGTGGATTTTATGCCAATAAAACCTGCTGTTCTGACCTGCTGCCTTTCTGAGGTGCTCGCCCTGCTTCTGCTCCCCTTGCAGAAGTTCATTTACAGCTTGCTGAAACCTGACTACAGAGCTTAGATTGAGTTTTATTTCTAACTTTCTGTGCCTCTATGTGTACCTCAACATGCGGTTACAAAAACTGCACTAGCATTCTTTTTAAAGGCCGTATTGATAATTAGTATTGTAGGAGAGATTTTTCTAAAGCGTAGTGAGTGGAAGACTCTGTGGGTCATCCCCTTTGTAGCTTGGCATAGTAAAATTGTTGCGAAAACACAGTTTTTGTTTGTTTTTTTTTTTTTTTTAAAAAAGCAAAGCCTGCTACCTGAGGCTACAAGCCAGCTATGTTGACACAGGCCATTTCATGCATTATACTTGCTAGCAAATTTTTGGTGCTTCAGAATGAAAAGCTGCTTTCTGTAAGTTTCGAAGTGTATTTTTACAAGGCTTAGGTATGGTATCTGATGCCCAGCCTCATGTGCTAGTGTGTTGATGCGTGTTGAACACGGGAGGACCGAACTCTTTTCTGTAGTTCGTCTTGTCCCTGCTCTGTAAATGAAGCCTCCTCCTTAACTTGCTAAAGTTGATGGCAAATGTTCAAGTTTTCCCAGCTCCAGTCAGGGCTGTTGCCATTGACATTTGTTACAGGAAGGAAGGAAGGAGTGTTCTTTTGTTCTCGGGAGGAAAGTTTAATGCCTTTTTAGAGTAAGAGAAACTAACAGGGAGCAGTCAAGCGACCAGATCGAGGTCGTGCACAGGGAATGTGTGTGGGTAGGCAGCTGCCGAGCCGCCGCCGCTGACGGCAGGACAAAAGGGAGGCCCCTGTTTCTCCTCCTCTCCACACCTCTCTCCAAACACATTCCTCAGGCTTAGTCATCGTGAGTTTGAAATGTATTATGATAATACAATACGAATCCAAATCCAAGGACCAGGTAGGTAGAGGAATTGGTCCTCCTGTCGGCCAGGCAGCAATGGGCCTGAGGCCGCCTCACAGGGGAAGGGGGGCCGGGAGTGAAGGTGAAGGAAAGCAAGGAGGGCAGTGCCCTCACGGTGGGTCCCAGCCCCACAGCGCCCAGGCCGAGAGAGCAAGGTGGGTCAGGTGGCAGCGACCTGGGGCAGCCAGGAGTCCAGCTTGCCAGGCGAGTCCACAGTGACGAGCGGGTCTGAGGCTGGGAAGTGAAACCATTGGGTCGGGGTCTGGGTTGGTGAGGGGGAAGGGTGGGCACAGGGCCACCGACAGCGTAGCTTGGGCAGGGACCAAGGGCTTGAGCTTAAATGCCCTGGAAGGAGCAGAGGCTCCGAGCAAGGCTTCTCCCAGCAGCCAGGTCTAAGGTCACACTGCTACGCCGTCTCAGAGCCGGCCTTGAGCAATGGCTATCAAGGCGCTGCGAGGGGGAGGAGAGGCTGCAGGGCCTAACACCAAGAACAAAAAGTCCACCAGAAAGTTCGTGGGGCCATCTGATGGCCATGTGGACAAGACTACTGCAGAGAAGATAATTATTTGTGTCTGCTTGCTGTAGAAGAAGCTGGGGAGATTCCCTATGCCATTCTTTTTAGCAGTGATTCAGCAAATAATCAGCCTAAAACTTGAAGTAATTATGGAACAGGTTGAAGTACAAATAAACAAAATGAAAATTAACTGATTTTCAGGGCTGGTGGTAATCACCCAAGCATTCTGGAGGAGCTCAAGGGTAGGCTGAAGAATGATCTGCTGAGTTTGAAAAATGGATAGTAAGATAGCAGATGAAATTCTGTGCGGGTGAATGTAACTCCTGGGTAAAAGTAATCCTGGCCTCACATATAATATTTTGAGCTATGACTTCATTATTGTCACTTAAGAGTGAGTCTGTGGGTTTATCATAGGTCCACGAAACCAACAGCTTAATGCTCCACAGCAATGGAAAAAAAGATGAAATACTATTACTTTGTGGGAAGAGAACAGAGATAAAAAAGCCACTGAGTGACTCCAAGGTTCACCCCCTCCATGCAGGTCTGGTCTTCTCATCTCGAGATGTATTACAGCGGGAGAAAGTCTGAAGAAAGGCAATGTGTGTGAGCAAAGGTACAAGATGATCTGTTCGAGGAACAGTTAAGTAGGCTGAACTTTACGTTGCCCTTTTCCAAGGGTGGATGGGTGATATGATAGAGATCTACAAAATCATGAGTGACGTGGGAGGGGTGAACAGAGGTTGTTCGCTTGTTATTTCTTCTGGCATGAGAATAAGGGGCCATCAAATGACTCTAGCAGGTGGTAGGCTCAGTGCAAACAGGAGGAGGTTGTTGTTCACGTGGAGTGAAGGAGGCCTGTTGTACTGCCTGCCAAAGGATGGTTTGGAAAGGAGCCTGGAAAAGTGTTTGGAATAGAACTTCTTTGAGGTTTACTATCTAGACAAACCACAACAGGCTTAGGGAGTCCCCTGAGGCTCAGGAGAGTTGGACAGGGGGAGAGTATTTAGGGTGAAAGTGCCTCCCTAGCGGTGTTTACTCTTTCTCAATTACAGGCACTGTTGGAGGCAGAAAACTGGACTAGGTGGACCAAGGTCTGCTCAGATATGACTCTTCCTTTGTTGCTATGATTTTACACAGGAATATAGCTTTATTTTTTGCTTTTGAAGAAAAATTGTAAGTTTTTTTTAATTCAAAGTGCATCTCTCCTAGGCATGGTGCAAGGTTGTCATATACTGCCATGAAAATTCAGTATCGAGTCCTTTGATCTGCCAAATGTTCAGAAAAAGCTTTGACTTTACGTGAGGGCAAGTCTTCACAGAGTACAACTGTGATGCTAAAGAAAAGCATTAGACAAAGTCCTCTGTTTTATTATCCAGTGAGGAAGGTAAGGAGCCTGACAGCTGACCCTCCAGCATCAAGAAACTGCAGTTTTCTCCTGTCCTGCGTATTCCCCAAGCCACTGGGAACGCTTATCTGAAGATAAGATGCTGTCTTGCTCCTTGTGTACAACCTTCTTAATGTTTGTTCCTTTCCATCCTTCTGCTTTTGTGTTTTGAGGAAATTGGCCACGAGCAGTTTCCATGGTTACGAGGACACGGCTGCTCTTGGAGTGAGAAATCTGCAGAGAGCAAATGCACAAACCAGTGCATCCAGGACAGGGGAAATGTGCTTTGTATCCATAATGGCCATTCCACTCTAGGTAAAAGCCAATGTGAAAATTGGAAAAAATAGATGTTATTCTTAACCCCTTTGTCTTACTGTGAAATGTAGCGCTGTCCTTTACCATTAGGTCTTTCTAGACTGAAAGCGCTCTGATTTCTACGGTCTCTTGAGTATTAATGGGCAGGAAACAGGCTGTGTTGCAAAATATGCTACTAAACAAAGTTGTGCAATTTTCTTGCGTAAGAGAGAAGTGCTTTCTCCCTCTTATTCAGAATTGTACACTTCCATTTTGTTCTTTCCTCCAAATAAAATGGAGGAAAAGCCCAGAATTTTGGGGGAGACACAGTGGTTCTCTCCTTGCCTTTACACCCCTTGGTAGCATTGGCAAGTACTTGCAGCTCTGTAAGGCACTTGATTTGTTGAACCCAGGAATAACCTTGGACATACCTACAGGAGCGCAAGGCATGTTGTTGCTATGCACAAAAGTTGTCTTATGAAGAAGCTGTATTGTCACACACACGTTGCTGTAAACCTGAAGCAAGCCTTGGTCCCATGACTGTTACTGAAGAAGTCGCTGCCTCTGCTACAAAATTTGAGGAAGCCTTCACTACAAATGCAGAGGATGAGTTAGCAGGCCTTTCTGAATAGACCAGCACAGAGGACTCGGTATTGGGGCCAGTCCTGTTTAGCATCTTTATCAATGATCTGGATGAGGGGATCGAGTTGACACTAAGCTGGGTGGAAGTGTTGATTTGCTGGAGGGTAGGGAGGCTCTGCAGAGGGATCTGGACAGACTAGATCGATGGGCCAAGACTAACTGTATGAGTTTC
>JAVKLA010000028.1:14994691-15033800 GCA_034782735.1 Sagittarius serpentarius | reverse complement strand
TAGCCTGGAGAAAAGGAGGCTGAGGGGAGACCTTCTCGCTCTCTACAACTACCTGAAAGGAGGCTGTAGAGAGGTGGAGGTCGGTCTCTTCTCCCGAGTAACAAGCGATAGGACAAGAGGAAATGGCCTCAAGTTGCTCCAGGGGAGGTTTAGATTGGATATTAGGAAAAAGTTCTTCACTGGAAGGGTTGTCAAGCATTGGAACAGGCTGCCCAGGGAAGTGGTTGAGTCACCACGCTGGAGGTATTTAAAAGATGGGTAGATGTGTTGCTTAGGGACATGGTTTAGTGGGAGACTTGTCAGTGTTAGGTTAATGATTGGACTAGATGATCTTATAGGTCTTTTCCAGTCTAGGCAGTTCTATGATTTGTAGCCTGGTGTTAGGACCTAGGGGATAATGAAGCCACCTTTACAAAAAGTTTTTCATCTGTAGTGGTAATTGCCAATCAGGTAACTTTGGTTAACGCTCTCCTGCAAGTCCTGACTGTAGTGAAGAGAAAGGGGAAACATAAAGCAATAAAAGAAGAAAAATCCTACATTAGGAATTAAACTTGGTGATTTCTCTTGTTCTGCTCCTCCACAGTGTTTAACTGTAGTTCTTTATCACTTTGACACGGAACTGTTTATTTGAGAAAGCATCGACAAAATTTCCAAGGTGAGTGCAGTTGCCTCTCACGGACGCTGATAAAACCACTCAGGGGACTAACTGATGTTCTAGGCAAGGCTATAAAAGGATCTATTCTAATTTGTTTTCTTTTCATTAATTATTTTAAATTGTTCATTTAACTACAGTTAAAAATGAGCCTTTTGGTGAAATACGCCCTAAAAACCACCCCATTTTTTAAAATGTGTTTTTCTTATAAAGCCCAAGTTGCAGATGTCTTTCTGTTTGCAATTTCTACAGTACAGCTCTGCAGTACTCAAGAAAAATAAAATGAGGTTTTGATGGAAGAAGCGGCTAACCATTTAGGGGAGCTTACTGAGCAGTAGAACATTGTAAAAGGCAATAAATATTCAAAACCCAAAGCAAGACATTTCCAGGCTTCCATATTCCAATAAAATTATTAAAATGAATGCCTCACTATTTATAGTGGGTGGCAGCGTAACACTGTAGGATATTGATATTTAATAGAGTACTCTTGTAATGGTGCCAGTGTTGAAGAGTTAAGGAACTACTTGCTGTGATGGAAGGGTTTCAGCTGAGCACGCGGCCAAACACAGCTTGTTGCTGGTGCTCGGCCACCACAACAGCCACCTGCCAGCCATGAGGCTCTCCTGACAAGGCAGTGGCCCCTTGATGGGGAAAATTTTTGACAGATATTTTTATTGGTGTTCACTTGATAGAGGTGTCTATGGTGGTCACTTCTTACACTGCTGGCAGCCATAGGGCACAGGTCTAGTCAAACCAAATCTGGAGAGAATTGGGACTGCTCTGAGAGACGCAGTAGCGATTGTATGTGTGCCTCTGTCAACTCGCATTTGGCTGTCTCTGTGGGGTTTTATCCCTTTTACTTCATGAAAATAACCTCTTACAGCTTTGCCTTCGTCTTTGAGAGACATGCAGCAGCCCTGGAAAAATGTGGGGCTGTGCTAGATCCACAAAAATCAAGGTGGACCTCTAGGAATTGGTGATGGGGTAAAAAAAAAAAAAAGGGCAGGTCAGCTGGCAACCCAGAAACACTTCTGCAAAGGACAGTTTAGGTCCAAGCAGTATTTGTGATTGGTTCCTCTTCACCATCCTACTCTGTTGTGAGAGGACCCTCTGCCAGCTGCGTGTTAAATGAGGTGACTAACATCTGCCACATACTCATTAGACATCGCACATACATGACAGAGAACCCTCTGTCAAATCTAGTGCTAATTAGGATCTGTAATGAGTGTTATTCTCCTCTTAATTAATATGAGCAGGGTAGAATTTTCAGTAATACCTAAGTGACTGAGGAGCTCACATCTGCTTTTCCAGAAGCAGCTTAGAGAGAGAGAGAGAGAAGCATTTCATTGGACTGAAATGGCATGCAAACAGCAGTAGCAGTGGCTACTTTTGTAAACTGGGACACACAGGCTTGGCTGCGCTGGGGCTGTCGACTGGCTTAAGTGTGTTATCCTGCTATAGTAAGTTTAGTTATCACTGGGGTAACATGATGGTTTTCCTTCGGCTAGCTCCTTTCTTCTGGCTTGCTCCCTCCCCTGAAACACAGATGACACTGTTCTGGAGAAATGCTGTACTTGAAAACTGAATCACTATTTCATAATCAAATCTCTCTCCTTTCAAGAGTGTCCACCCAAATGAACCTGCAGTACTTGAGCTTCTCACTCATAAGCTGCACTCCAAATTCTCTGTGGCACAGGACTGTGTTGTTAGAAGGTCTCCTGGTTGTCTAAAGGCAAAACTGCAGCATCTAGTAAGGATAGCTTTATTTTTTTCATTCCATTTGTCATTCCTTGTGACCCTCAGTCCTCTGTACCACTACTTTTTGAATACGAGGATCCTTATAATTAATCTGAAAGATGGTCACTGAAGCACTAGAAGATCAAGATTGCAATGGATGTCTACAGCTTATGGTAAACTCATTGCATCAAATTCTCCAAGGCTGTCAAGCTGTGATCTGGTCTGCTCTAGAAATTATGTGGAAAGAGGAAAAAGCTCCCTATTTTCATTTTACAGGAAATTTTTTTTTTTTAAGATGTATCCAATATTGAGTAGAAGGAAATCCACAGAATATTGGTACTAGAGTGTGTACAGTTGTGATTCAGAGCATAACATGCCATTAGAAAGCATGAATCCTGCTTTGTACAAACAAGAAGGAAGGCCATCTTTTCCAGCTGGTCTAGTATAAAAGATCTGACTTTTTCCTCTGGTGCAGAAAAAAGTTAATTTTGAAAAATGCTGTAAATGTCCTTTTTACAGAAATTCTTTTCAAACATTCAAATTTGCATATATGTGTGTGTGCAAGCTGAAAATTGTCCCAATCAAGAGTCAAAGCCCCATAAAAACAAAATTTCCTTTCTTCTAATTGAAACATTTTTAAAATATCAGTTCTAAAAGCAGATATGAAAGAAGGTCTAGGTGTATAGAATAATCTGTAGAACTTAAAGAGCTGATAGAAAGAGACATGAATGCATGACTGCTCTCGTTCCATCAGTGTGCCCACCTTTCTCCCCTGAAGCTTGGCTACAAACCTTTGCAGGGTCAATTCAGCCTTCTCCCAGTTGCAGCAGATAGTGTTCTGTGTAGTTTTCAATGCAAGGGCTCTTGGACGAAAGCCAAGGTCTTGATTCAGCTCTTAGTGAAGCAAGTGGAAAGATGCCCATTAATGTGAGAAGAGCTTCAGATGTGACTCTTGGCCCATGACAAAAGATTTTAATGGAGCCTTTTGTAGTTGCTAGGTTTGCTCTGACTTCTTTGTCTATATAATAACTTTGTTTTCTGATGTGTGCAGTTCACAGGCTATCAACAGTGCCCTTTTTGGGGGGATGGGAAAGATGCGTTATTAAAATAACTCCAGATACTTAGGGATTGAGAGCGCTGTGTGCGTAAGCCCATAAAAAGCACAGTCTGTAGGGGGAAATAGTGGAGACAGGCCTTCTAAAGGCACAGGTCAGGCACAGGCTCAAAGAGCAGCTATGAAATAGAGAAAACCTGCTCTGCTAAAGCCGTTAAGGATGAGTACTGTTGGTGTTGCAACATATGACCAAGGATGCAGCTCAGCAGTGACAGACATAAAGGTTTGACTTTGCCAGACAGAAACTTGCCCCTACTCACCTGCCAGAACCCGTCCTGGAACTCCCTTTCCAACACACAGTCTCCATGCCACAGCTCAAGCTGGGGAGAATGCACATACACTGGAAGATAGGGGATCCCCCCCAGGGTGTGACTTAGACCACTTAGCCTGGAGCCAGTGAAACGAAGACAAGCTTTAAGTCGTATCTGAGAGGCAAGATTGTGTTTCTCAGGAGAAGCTGGTTTCTGTGGGAAGAGAGATCCTAGCTCCTGCTGGACCCCTGCCAGTGGACATCCTGTTGCCTTACCCAGCTGCAAGCTGCTTCCAGAGTCCTACAGCTGCTGTGGATCCGGCTCCTTCCTCTGCAAATCACTGCTCCGGTCAGCAGCACCTTGTCCCTGCGCGGGAGGGTTTGGTACCCGCTGAGCTCCGGCAGTTCCCGTGTAAGGGTTCAGCAGCTCTCCTGCAGCGAGGGGGAGCACAGCATGTGGTCCTCTCCTCAAAGTGCTCTGCCGGGCTTGCCTGATGAAATGAACTCTTGGTCACCCCAGGATACGCACAGAGAGGAATATACATTGGGTAGGCCATGGGCTGCTGCTGGGCAATGAAGGTAAATACCCTTTTGCAATATGTTAAAGGGTAGAAAGTCTTTGTGCTGTAACCAGGTGCTGAAGCAGAGCTGAGCATGTCTTGTGCTGAGCTGATTGTAGGAAGAATGGCAAAGGTATTTCCTCCCACTGGGTTCAGCATTATCATTTAAGTTAATATATTTGATGAGGGTCCGACAGGCTTCACAAGCAGCAAGCAAACCCAGAGAGGTAGAGCAGGGGACAAATGTATCAAAAACCAGATCAGCAGAGCTTTTCCCATCTGCTTTTTATTGGGTATTGCAGACAAGAGGTAACAATTTAGTTACTGTAGAGGTATCCCAGCCTTTTTTTGAGGAAAATACAGAGCTTTTGTTGCTATAACCCAAAAATACTTTTGGTAATGAGGATAACTGATTCTCAGACTAAGCTAGGCACCCCATCAGATCTAGTGTTTCCATTTAGAAATAAATGCCAGAAAAACTGGCGTGTTTTATTTTGAGTGCAAAGGATGTATCTCTGTTCAAAGGAAGCATAGCTACAGTTTTGATTTGATCTACCAGCATTAGCTGAGTATATGTTCTCTAGAAAATAGGTCACCGCAAGAAAGGCAGTTAAAGAAAGATGAGCAGTAGTGACTAGAGAGATTAAGGCGCTCAGTAGATGAATGGCACTAACAGTTGGGCATAAATATTAATGCCTTCCACATTCATGCTAGACAGAGCCTTTTATTAAAATCCTACTAAATAATAAAATTACAACCTGTGTTTCTTAGGTTGGAGGGCTTTGCGCCTACTGTGGCTGCCTGGTAGGAAAAATGCAAAGCTGTTCTTGTAAACGGTCACTCTTTGGTCACTTGCGAGGGTGAGGAATTTCAAACCTGATCCATGATCTGACTTCCAAAATTTGACACATTGCTTTTCAGGGCAGTAGCTCACTAAATAAATACAAAATAAATGCTACCATTGTTTTCTTGCTGCAAATATCCATTTATTCCGTGGCTGTATTCCCTGTTCTAGCTTGTCCCCCAGCTTTGTTTCCGTGCCCACGCTGTGAGAATAGCCAGGGCTCTTGCTTGAGTCCTCCCCTTTCCTGCTGTAGTGCTAGTGACAATACCACACTCTCATCTGCCCTAAAGTTCCTCTTCCTGGCAGAAGGACGTGCTCAAGCACACAGACGATCACTGCCTCCGAGTAAGACGTGGTGGGTTGCCACATTTGCATTAGTAAGGTGCTGTGAGACTTTAATCCTCCTGTGTCCCTTCAGTTTTTGTGTGAAACAAAGCTGTCTGGCTTAGGAGCATCCCCCAAAAGACTCCGTTCACCTTCCCCAAGGTTGTTCGATGTGCTTTGGGCACAGCAAACACTTCTAGCTGGAGAGAAAGATGGCAACTACCATTTAAAAAGGAAAAACTCTGTTTTCACCTGGGGTGAGGGGCTAGGACTTCAGAGGAAGGTCTGTGGACTGTGGCACACAGGAGGCAGTGGAGGCAATGCTTTAAATTTACTATCTGTGGCCTGATAGTCTGTGATTGGAGGGAGCTGGTTTTGATGATCTCAGTGGTTTCTCACAGCTCTGTTCTTTGCTTTTCTGCTTTGCTCTTAATTACTTCAAGCGCACACTTACGGGGTGCCAAAACTCAATGGCACTAAAAAAAATTTTTTTTAAAGGCACGGTTCCTGTGGGGGGGGGGTGGTAGGGTGGTGCAAGTAGCTCTGTTAAAAAGGTTCAGTGGAGATACCTCCACCGAGTGGAAAAGGAGCATGTAACAAGCTGTACGTGTGCCTGGGGTCCTTCCTGCACTCTGTGCTCTCCCGCTGGCCTCAGACCCAACCTGCCCCAGTACACCCACTTTTCTGGTGCCCTCACATAAGGGGGTAGCTCTTATCTGGCGACAGATGTGTACTACTCGCTGCAGCTGCATTTGTATTCTGTGTCTGCTGTACTTCCAGCTGAAGAGTTACAAACGGAGCCCAGGCAGGACGTTAACTGCTAGGCTGTTTTTTTGAGCTCCATTTTCTCATTTTTATTATAGCAATCATTATTTTCCTTGTAATAAGAAAGGACTCTTATGATATTGGATTACTTCCTAGCTAATACATTATTATTTGAGCTGTTTAAGGAATATAGTTTAAAACATATTAGGTGATACGTGCAATATTGTGATTACACGTTGTTCTTGTTTGCAGTTATACCCTGATAATTACAATGTGGCAATCTGGAAAGAGTCCACCCTGTCGTTCTCATCAGTGTAGTGCTGTTACTAGCATAAATTTGCGTTTAGGACTGCCCTTTTCTACTGTGATTGAAGGAATGAAACTCTTCCTAGAGTCAAATGTAAATATTTGAGTTAAATATATGCACAAAGGCATACATGTGTATTTGTTTATGTATATATTTTAATATTCACCAGAGTTTCCATATGCTGAAGAAGTCTTACGCTTTAAAGGAAGAATTTGAGAATTTGGATTTAAATACTGGGCCAGAACTTAATTTCACTAACTCTGTCGCAACCGTTGTGTTTCTTGGCTGCTTCTCACTTCGCATTTGTCCCTGTGGAAGGGAGCGCAAGACTCAACCAATACACCTAACATGTTGTTTCAAATATCAGGCATACCAAGGCATGGGCTTGATGGAATTTCTCAAAGCTATTGCTTCTACTGACAGTGTTTGTGCTCTCACATGAGGCGGCAGCAGTATCCACTAAAGACGCTTCAGAGAGCCTGTATTTACCTTGACAAAGCTCTTCCAGCTGAGTTCGGAACCAAGAAGGCTTGTCAATAGACTTAAGAAATCTGTACTATGGCTTGCCTCCGAGAATGATCTCCAAGACCCTGAGGCTTGAACCCGCTGTTATCAGTAGATTCTCTGTCCTTTCTACGGCCCTTAATGAAGGGCATAGTTTATACTTCAGTGCATGAATTTCTATATGACTGTCCAAAATCAAAAGGTATGGGCTAATTCAATCTTACTTGTTTACAAGAGTTCTGGGCTTCTGTAAGCGTGTTGGCTTTCAGAGAAACAATTTTGTTGACTGTTGGCCGGCACTACTGGCTGTTGTTGCTGCTGATGCCTCATCGCGTAACTGCGCAGGTACCTTGGGCAATGGTGGGAACACACCTGTAAAAGAGGCGACGGTGAATCGCTGTCAGTATCACAGGAAGAAAACGAGCTTCTCCTCTGTGTCTATGCATTGGAGTTTGTTTAGAAACTTCAGGTGAATCGCCACAGTAGTTCTAGCTGTTTTTTGTTACTTCTTGCCTGTCATAAATCCCAATAGATTGGGATTTAACAGCCAAAGTTAGAAAAATTGTAACCTTTCATCAAGCAACAAGCCTGTTTCTATAGTTCTCTGCTGGCTGATGGCTTCTCATTAGTTTAGTCTAGTAATGTTGTTAGTACGAAAGGAATCGGCCTTTGTGATAGCTTTAGGAGGCTGTGACTGTAGTGGGAGTTGTAAGAGGAAAAGCAATCATCTTGTTGCTTGAAGTAATCAGTGAAATCATCCTTCTCGTTCTAGCTGTTTCAGTCTCATAAATGTGACATAATTCTGTCCACAGTCTACCAGAAAGAGGTATTTTTTTGTGACCATGAGTCAGTCAGAGGCTTTGCAGTAGGTCATGCTTGTAGGTTGATTACTGCTGTACTCCAAAGCCTCACGTTCCCATGCAATAGCTGATTTGGCGTGGCAGGTTATAACCATAAGGAAATGTTTGCAGAAACTGTGCTTTTACACTGATTAGGACTAGAGCTTCAGTGCTAAAAATCTTTTGAATAACAATGAAGACTGCTGTCAAACGGAGTGATTAAAAGAGGTTTGCAACCTCCACTAAGCAAGATGGCCACAGGATAATGCAAAGGAAAGCGAAAAGGAGGTATGGCCGTGGAAGCCTGCTTCCACCTCTCCAGGCAGAGAAGTCAATGACAACAGGAGTCTCTGTATACTGGAATCTGTGACTATGTTGTTGGGGTTTTTTGTCCCCAAATCTGCAATTGGCCTGAAAGCAGTGAAGGCAGGCATAGGAATGACTATCTTGTGTTCTGGTTTGCATCCAGTGGACAAGCACTTCCCTGTGAAGACATAGGAGTGCTACAAGAAAGAATCCCCATCTTCTTTTTCCCTAAAGCGCAAAGCAATTCCACTAGACTCCAGAAGTAAGCCACCCTCCTGTTGTCATTGGACCAAGCCAGAACAGCTCTTCTTTAGAATCAGTTTTCTTTCTTAATCTTGCCAGAAATTTTACTTCATGCAGACAAAAGTGTTGGCATTTGCTGCTAATGTTGACAAGATATTTCTTATTTATTACACTGATTTTCAAAAGCAAAACTAAATAATTCTCTCCTGGCATTTTTTTTGGTAGCCTGTCTGTTCAATAATTTAATGACTCATTAAGCATCTTTGATGCAGGAACGATCATACTGTACTGAAGCTAATACAAGGCAATCCTTCCTTGTGGCCAGGACATCACAACAACTGCAAAATGCTGGTGTATCATTTGGAATAAAAGGTTCCAAAGAATAACTCTGATGTTTTTCTGTATCTTCAGATGACTCTTTTGCACTAAACAAAATATTACAAATAAACACTGAAACTGTCATTTCCTGGTACCCACTTCTGAGTTTTCTAAATCCTTTCACAGCTGTCTCTTCCACTTTAGTCACTCCCATTAGTGGTTTCCTAGTGACTGACAGATTAACAATAGGAGGAAGGATAGGTAAATCATCATAGACTCTTGTCCAGACATTGTTTTTGAACAAAGCTCCCCTCAGAATTATTCCTTATACATCGTGTCCACAGCTACAGAGGTTGTCCAGTAGCCAGCCTCTGTGAGGTCTCCTGCTGTTCCTGCAGCCTCTGAAGCAGCCCAGTTGGGTATTTTGGACATAGGTAAAGTGGAAATGTACTTTCAAATCCGTAGGTACCCTCTCTGACTATGAGGAAGCTGGATTCTTACTGCCTGTTTTGGATGTCTAACAAGAAGGTAGTGGAGATGACCAAAGTTAGACACCTCTAATCCCCATCTAATCAGTGGGGAAGAGTGGGTGTTCTTAGTGAGGTTATTTTCATGGAGAAAGTTAAATACTTGCAGTACCTTCTTGTTCAATGAAACTAAGATACATTTACTCTGTGTGTATTATGTTTAACTGATTTGTTGCCTTAAAAGAGATTTTGTCAACATAGTTACCAATATTATCTATAACTCTCATGCAAAGATCAATGCGTACAGCTAGTGTTAGAGACAGAGCTGAACCATACACTAATGTACTTGAGCAGTCTTTTGTTTTTCCTGGCATCTTTCTAGATCGTAAGGAAAAACATGTTGAAAATAAAAAGCTTCTATCTAACTCTTATGGCTTGTAAACAAAAGATTGTATGTTTAGAGTCTGGGTATGATGAAAAGGTGACTGACATTTTTTACAAGTATATTTGTGGAGAAAAAGCTCCTAAATGAGCTTAACTTGCACCTGTATCTTTATTACTACATGTTAATGCGAAACAGAAATAAGGATGTAATACTGATGTATAGCTGAACTGCCTGGTTAACAGCAGTCTGGGGAATTGTAGTTGCCTGAGACTTCAAGCAGCTTTATTTGAACTATCTATTTGTTACAGGAAATCATTTTGGAAACCCCACTCTCCTTTTGATCGTTAACCTTGAACTTTGTTGGTTTGGAGTGGCTGTTTGGAGGACCCTCAACAAGCGCTGGGGTAAAGTGCTTGTCAGGATCCAGATGTGAATGGGAAGACAGATCGAGGGGTGGGGAGGGTCCCTGAGGCCCGTGTAGCACGTGCTTCTTGCTGCATGGAGCAGACCACACTGTAGGGTCCAAAAGGAAACCCCGCAAAGTGGGTTCCCCTAACATAGCCCAGTGCCCTGGCCAGCAGCCTGGGGTTAGAGAGGGAGAGGTAGCTTGAGGTCTCTTGGTTCCTCGGTTCTGGTTTGTGAATAAGCAATTGTACAGCAACTCTTTCCAACACTGCCAAGCTAAACGGGAGGTATCCCTTCACGATGAAGAGGCTCGATAGCATGCATTTCTTGGGCCGAGCGAAACCTGTCCTCATGCAGGGAAATGAAGTAGCATAAGGAGGCCCCACTTTGCTGGGAAAGGCTGATTAACTCCGGTATCGCAGTTCTCCTCTGCATCTTTTTAACATGCATTCACAGTCAGTCAGTCTGTGCATGTGCATTCGCTGTGGTAGTCCTCACCAAGCAAGTAAATATGGTTTACTCTGTGGGACAGCTGTAAAGTGCCTCTTTGGAATAACTAGGGGTGTTGGTCTGGTGCTTCAGCTTTCAAGACCAGCAAGTGTACCTTTACTTTTTTTCTTTTTATCAAAGAATGGGGAGGCCAAACATGCCAGGACAATATCAATTTTAATGTGCAAAGCTTAAAATACACATGTGAGCATATCGGTGCGCTTTGGACACAGATGTGTGTAAAAGTCATTCCACAGGCTCAGGCAGAAATGGCAGATGGAAGTGCAATTGGATACCCAAAGATGCACATTCCCAAGGGAGAGACAGATGGCACTACATACATACAGTCTGCTGCGATTAACTAGTCAGAGCATGATGGTATTTTACCTGTCAAGGCCTGTTTAGGGAGGGAATAAGCCCATCAGCTATGTGTCTTATATGGCTCCATTTTGAAGGTTTGCTGGCAATTTAGCAGCCTGTGTGCCTGGACATGGTGTCCATCATGACAGGATTGCGTGGCAGAGTACTTTCTCTGGATTTAATTTACTGTGCATCCAGAGCAACAGATTAAATAACAAAGTTTGTCTGGTAAATAAGTTTTCTGTTTACATAGATTTCTCTCTTCCCCAGTCATTCCCCTCCCCGAATCTTGGGGCTTTCATGGAACTGCTCTGCTTGGACTTGTCTGTGCCTAGATCTGGCTGTATAAGGCTGCCTGGGTTTCAAACCACAGGTCGTTCTTTCCTTCTTGCTAGTCAACATCATTTGGCCCCAACCAGTGAAGTTAGCCCATGGTTTTGCACCAGTTGTGATTTTGATGCAGCGGTGTATGAGGTTAAGTAGATAATACCAGGGGAGGCTTGTTATGGCTGTAAACACCATTCAGGGATATGTGTATATATATTTTTTTAATGGGAACTGTTTTAAAATCTCACAGCAATAGAATGTGCCTTTTCTTCCACAGGTATGATAAAAAGTTAAGTATGTCTTTTATCTTTAAAATAGTAAGCTTGAGAACCCTCCTCTGAAATAGTCTCCACTTGGTAAATCTAGCAAGGGGTATTTTTGTCATTGCTTGATGACGCCATCAAATAGAGATAATGATACTGCCATCTGGGATTACTCTGTGGCACTGGGTCACTGTTGAAGTACACTTCCAGTGATGTGAACTTCCAGTAGGAAAATGAAAATATTATCAAACCACAGCGAGTCTTCAGTGACCCTGGCAAACGGTGGAATGTGGGTGTTCACCTCCTGCTCAGCGTCTGCTGCACCTTTCCTTTTAAAGGGATTAAAGACACAGCAAATTGGAAAGTGGATTGAAAGGTGAGACTGCTATTAGACCAGGAATTGCCTGAGTTGCTGGCTGCTGGGCAGTCTCCCCTGAATCCCTGAAATCCCAGTGGTCACTTCTTTGTGTTCTGAGCTACCCAGATCTCTAGATGAAGCTTTGGAGACGTGGTTTTCAGATCCAGCTATTCAAGGAGGAAGATGTAGGCTTATAGAAAAGTTCTGTACTTCTTACTGGAGATAATTATTTGCTGTATGCTGTTCAGGAGCATAGGAGAAGGCACAAAGTATTCCTCTTCTGAAAAATAACTTGTTTATACATATATCCTGCCATCATAATTTAGGTCAGAGAAGGTTAGGCTTTACCTTCTTTTTTCAGACTCTGGATCTCTTGTAAACATGACATTGTTCTTCATCTTTCAAGCAAAATATATATATATGTGCAAGCGTGTGCATGCATACACACTGTCTTTAGAAAAAAATGCCGCCTCTTTCTGCCGCTACCCATTTGTAGGGGCCTTCCACCCATCCCAGTGCATGACATTTCCCAGTGCTTGTTCCTGCTATGACAGCTGCAGCTCAGAGCTATGTGCTTGCGTAGGATGGGGAAGAAATATTCCAGCTATTCTAATTTTCTTTCACTGAAAAGGCTCGTAGTGGCTTAAAGCTTGTGTTAACTGTGGGTGGACGGAGGAGGGATTGTTGGACATCAGGGCCCCCATAAGACTTGACTGGTAGGTCACTTCCCGTTGCACAGAAGGTGGTCATAGGCTAATGCAAGGACAATTTCTGTCTGCATTTTGGTTAGGGCTGTGCCTGCATCTGTGTAGCACTTCCTCTTCACTTGTAGTACCTCTGCGACTTTCTGGCTGCCCGCTTATTGCAGGGAGCTGCACTGCCAGCTGTAGAGGCAGCTCTGTGTCTTTTCCCCTCCAGATCCTACCATATGTCAAGGTCTTTCTTGCAGTAACCAGAGCATGCTCTCCTAGAGTGAAAAATAACTGGTGACAGCTTGCCAAAATCCCTGCAGGCATCTCTTAAACCAGACTGTTTCCTCATTTTACTTGCAAGAAACTACAGAAGACCACAAAGAGAAGGAAACTGGTCAATCAGTTGTCCAGTTTCAAGTGACAGGTTTAATCCCACCCCTAGCTCCTGCTGTGTTTCTGTCTCTTCCCCGGGCTCTGCGCTATGCCCTCTGCTTCAGACTATGAAACCTTAGGATCTTCTTTGGCTCAGCAGCCAACCGTGTTTAGGACATCCATCACGGAGAGGCGTGGTCTGTTCTGAATTGAGTTTCTGGCCTGCAGTGTGACGGGGCAGATCCCTTGGCCCTTGTGCCTCAGTTTCCCTTATGAAAAATGGAAATTGTGATACTTCTCTGAAGTGCTGAGCGATCGATAGGCAGGGAATACTGCAGACAAACCAAGTCGTCTTGTTGGTCACTAAAATCTTGTAGCCAGGAGGAGTGATGAGCCAGTGGTAGGAGCCACTGGTATAATGCAGCGATTTTTAATTCCACTGGGTGGCAGCTAAGACTTTCCTTTAGGTGAGGAATAATGTTTTCTCCTTCGGGTTAAGGGCAGCAACTTCTTTGCCAGAAGAAGACAGGTCCAGGACCAAGCCTACTCCAAGCTCATGAAGCTGTAACCATCTGAGAAGGCAGTTTTCCTCTTCTTTACATTCTTTGAATCCCTTAATACAGACCATAAACCAAGATTTTTTGAACAGAAAAATCCATCAAACCTGCTGGTTTTGGATTGCCAGTCACTTAGAATATTTTTAAAGGCTTACAAACCAAAACCACCTCAGCAGAAGTCCACCTATTTTTCATTTGATGTATTACTTGTTGCAGTCTGCATGAAAACCAGGATGGGGGATACCAAGCCTCCTAACTATGTCAGTGAAGGAGACAGATCCCTGAACAGACACCTCCTTTTGCACAGATGTGCAGAGCAGATCGTATTGCCTACAAACACCACCTTCCCTCAGCTGTGTCGGGCCCTGGCAGAAACCAGCCACTGCATAAAGAGCCACTGGGCTTGAACTGGCATTTTGGCAATCCTGTTGTGCTGCTAACGGGGTGCTGTGGTGGGCAGCGCCCTGAAAGCACAACGCAAAGCACTGTGCTGTGAGGGGAGGCATTACGCTGTCCTGTGCCTTGTCTGGCTCAGTGTTATCTGCACCCTCCACCCCTGGTGCCCTCAGTGTGAAATAACCTTTCAGTGGTACCTAACTTTCCATCTCTGTTTTGGTGCCTTAGGAAGTAGTTTTCCGATGTCTGTCTTCCTTGGTGCTTTGTACTCTTCGTACCTAATGGTACTCTTCGTACCTGTTCCCTTGTGTATCATAAGAGTAGCTAACGGTTTGGTTCCTAGGGTGTACTGACACCACACAGACAAGGCCATGATTAGCGGCTGGGACAAGCACAGCAAAGAAATATGTAAGTGAAACCCAGCACTTGGTAAATGCTCTGTACTTAAAGATTGGGGGTCTTTGAGGAGCTGTGGGCTGATGGACTGAAAGGAAAATCTGTGGGTCAAATTTTTCATTGCTGCCACTTCACTACAATTCCTACACTTTCTGTGTGTTGAGCTATTGTTTTAAAGAAAGGGTCAAATACTGCCTGTGTTACTCTTTTGTTTACCAGAGGGACAGATGGATCTATTTGCTTGTGCATTGCTTAACATTTGAAACCAAAGACCATGTAATTGGGGCAGGGGAATTTGGGTTGATCTATACAAACAGTTGAACTGACTTAACTGTAATCAGTTATGGAAAACATCACTTGGAAACACAGTTTTTTGGCTGATAGCAATTATGTCTTAACTTGGTCGTTTATTAACTTGAAACTAAGTTTTAAATTGATATCACAATTAAGTTACCAACTGAAAGGTAAATTGCTCTGAGCCGTAACTGTTATAAATGAATTCAACTCTGTCCCCAAAGGAGTGTCTGAAGGATTAACTGAATCAGTTTAATAGCTGATTGTAGTTAAATTGGTGAGAACTATTTTGTGTAAACCAGCCCTCGGGGCTGGGAGGATTCACAGTGAATCAGGTGAAGGGTTGCAAGGCAGCATCCAGGGACAAACATCAGAGACGGTTCGGAGCTTAACACTTGGATCTCCTTTGCAAGGAGAGCTATGTCTGTGCATCAGCTGAGCATCATTTCTTTTGGTATTAATGGGGAGACACGACGATCTGCCTAAAAACAGATTAAAAAAATGCTACAACCACATGACACAAATTGCTGGTACAGTACAATTACATTCTGTCACTTCAAATTTCTTGAGAGCATATCAAGGTATCACCTATTTTTCAGCAGGTTCTGGTAAATAATTTATTGCTTGTCTGTTCCACCTGGACAGATGCTTCTGGAGCTAGCTGTCCTGAAAAGTGCATAAATTCTGTATCGTGTGCCCCAGCTCCTTCTGACAGAAATGTATTCATGTGAGCATGTCTAATCTGGATCATAGTTGCACTGAGCATGGATTCAGTATTAATGATTTTTAAATCCTAGCCTAAGAAATAGCAGCCAGGGTATACTACTCCACTATCCTCTGGCTGAGATCGTGTAGGTTGTGCCTCACACATAATGGTATTGTTTTCTCTGAGATAATAGTATTTCAAGGAAAGCTTTGACTCAGTGGTAAGGAAGAGAAAAACATCCTTGATGATCCTGCTGTGTATGGGCAGAAAATGTAAGCAAATATTTTAAGATGGTGGCAGTGAGAGCACAAATCACACAATTTTGTGGCATCTTTGGAGGCCATAGTTCAGATGACATTCTCTTAGGCATCTGGCTGCATAGGGTTCTAAACATCATCTTACATATTGATGGTAGTGGGAACAGCTGTGTCTAACTCCTGCAATTGTAAACGAGGCGTGGTATAATGGGCACAAACCCATCTGTTTGCAAAGAGCAATCCATACTCCTCCACCAGATCCAAGCTCCTGGGTCAGGCTCCAGCTGTGCTTGGCCTGTGTACCAGACCCAGCCTTGGTCTGCCCACACTCAGCGCAGCATGGGAGGACCCGAGATGCGGCTCCGTGGGTCTGGCTCCCACACCGCAGGCCTGTGCTCCACGGCACCACCTGTACACTCAAAGCTGAGCTTGCCATCACCTCAGCTAGCACAAAATACCATGAACTCTTCTAGATCATGAGACACCTATATCATGTGCTGATCAGCCCTCTTAGGAGAGAGCTCAGTGATGGATTGGGCATAAAGATTAATCTCTCCTGGGTCACGGAAGGAGTAAGTGAGAATCTGGGCAGCTCACCCTCGTTCTGCCTGTGTTGCAAAGGTTTGGAGGCTTTCGGGCTTTTTTGGTTTTCTTGTTCTTTTTGTGGTTGGTTGGGTTTTTTTGCAGTTAAACTATCTCCATGAGCAGTATTAACTTCACTACAGTAAGTAAAATATACCATACCCATAATAAGTCTGTTGGCCTGGACCTTCTTCCTAAATATTAGCAGGTGACAGGGCAGGCATCAGTTTCTGATGAGTTAGTATAGCGGGTGGGAAGCAGTAGGATGTACTCCCAGTTCACCCTCAGTAAATTCACTGAGCTGTGTACACATTGCAGAGACAGAGACTGTTTGTTCAAGAAAGGCATCAGGCTCCACTAACTCTCACCACAGAACCAAGCTCATTAGGAGCTTGCAAGCCTCAAAGGACAGTCCTTTATGTTGTTCTTACTTTAATTATGAAATCCACAAGAAATACAAAGCAATCCCTGGCTACAGAACACCAGCAGCATCTTGTGTTTTAAGTAGAAATGCCCTGGATTTTTCTCCTGTACCACTGGTGATACTGCAAAGTTGATAATTTAGTGGTATTTATCATTGCATGTAACAAAGAAATGTAATGACATCCTATTTATATCCAAAAAGGCTCTGTGCATGTGTCACCTCTGTGTTTTGGTATAGCTGTCTCTCAAATGTCTTCTGATAGACATCTCTGCCGATCATTGCGAGGCAGTAGGAGTAAAATATGCCAGGACATTTAACACAATGCTGAGTATTTTGGTTTGATTTGAATTCCTGGCTGTGTAGTCCTCCAAACTGTACTTTGGGAGGGCTTTTCCTTGCAAAGAAAGGGCTGTGCTACTGCGAGACTCCTATAGCTGTCTGTTATCATGTGTCATCAGACAGCCCAGAGACCCACAACCGCACGTGGAGTGCTAGCGTTTGCAGTCTGCTTGGACCAGGCACAGTAAAGAAACACCAAAAATAAGAACAACTGGAGCAGGAGGACGAGGGTAAGGGTGATGAGGGAAAGGGGTCCGTGGCTATGCACCCCTGCAGGAATGTATGCATGCTTCATGAGTCGTCTCATGCAGTCCTTCTGGCTAATGTCACTGCTCCCACCCTGATCCAGGGGTTAGGAACGAGGATGTAAATGCAGGCAGCCATCACAGGCCCTTTGTGGCTGGCAAGCAGTTGTGTTTTCAAATCATGAAAGCAGAAATCCAGGAGGAAAGACCTACCCCTGCCTTTAGTCCTTTGTCCCAGCTTCTAACACAAAGAGCATAAATAAGGACAGGAGCTGGTTGTCCTCAGCAGATCCCACCAAACTGGGAAAGCAGCAGATGAAACAGCTGCACTGATATCCAAGATCCAAAAGATAATTTCCATCATGGCAGTTTTTAGGAAGGCCACACTTTTTTCTTTCATACTTCGAGAATTCCTCGGTGACATTTCTTACAGTATGAAATGTATTCTGGTGGCTAAAGATGATAGTTTAGTTTGCAGGTACTGTAAATCATTTCATTTAAGAATAATGATATATTATGTTTACACTGAAATTTCCATCTTGGGATGCAAGTGATCTTGCTGTGGTACAGGCATTGTGCTTATAATAACCGCCACACAGATGGGGGAATGACAGCTAACTCAATGTCACACAAAATTTCTCAGTTACAGCTAGGAATAAAATAGGAATCTCTTCGGTCTTTGGTTCTCAAAACAAGATCCTCATTAACAAGAAATCTTTTCTTGAGTGTGATATTGGCTAACAACCTTTGTATACATTAGTAGATGTGGTCTACATAGTCTTTCTTTATAGACAAGCTTGCCTCAACTGGTGGAGAAGTTACGACTCTGTATCAGACGCGCTTTACTCTGATATCAGTTTCATTACTAGCCTGCCTTGTCCCAGCCCTCACTTCTAGCACACTTTGGGGTTTTGAGGTTTTATAAGAAGAAATGCAATCTGCCCTGAGAGGAAAAGAAACAAATGAAAGCAGATCTCCCCCCGCAGTGTATATCATCTGCATTGTCCTACCCAGCACCCAAGAATGATGGTTGCTTTAAAGAAAGGTATCTGTCTTTTCCTGAAACTTTTTTTATTTTCAATGGCAGTTAAGGTTAAAGCTTTTTATTTTACATCTCTGTGCAGCCATTTAAGGCTGTTCAAAGTGAGTGTGGTTAAAAAAAAGAAAACCAACAAAAACCAACAAACCTTCTATTTCACCATGATAAAAATGACCGCACAAGGTACGGAGTCATACAGAAAAAAATTTTTCTTCTCCTGGCTGACTGTGTCTATCAGTGTGGAAGACTGAACACGCTGGCATTCAGCTCTGTCAAAAGCAAAACTCCTTGATGTGCTCTGTTTCAGCAAATACTGATCTCCTTTGTTGCAAGGCTTTCTGTATGCATCATCAGTCACTTGACATTCTGCGTACCCTAGGAACCCAGAAACAGCAGCATCCATGCTAATTTGTTTATATATTTTAAGGAACTTCATTTATGGTTTGACTTCGGTCACATTACTTCACAAATTAACTTTCAAGTGACTGAACAGGGAATAACTGGAGACCAGCCAGCCTGCCTGTGGCCTGAACATTTTTTTTTTTTTTTCATTATTCCCCATTCCAGTGACTCAACTCACCCACAACACTAGGACCTCCATAGTACTCATGACCTCCCTGAGGCTTGCTAAAATTATTTGTAGTTATGATTCACTGACTGACTAACACTGAGGACTATGTTCATGATGCATGGGTAGAGCTAAGCTGCTTTAGCTGTAGGCTTAATCCAGTAGATGGAGCAGCTGCCTGACACTAAGGAAATACCCTGTGTCTTTGTCCTGGGCAGCATGATCTGGTGGCCTGGGACACCTGGTAGTTATTAACTGAAATGTGGTCATTATTATCTGCTAGCATCCGCAGGCAGGAGAGAAAGCTCTGCTCCATGGGATGCTTGCACAAAGTTTTACTGCTTTCTGCTCTTGTGTGCTCCCATTAAAATCGCTCCCAACTTCAGAGTTTGTCATTAGGCTCTTAGCTGACAAGGCAGATGGGGATCTCTGCTGCAGATGGTGTAAATCTAATACATCATCTGACACTGGCTTGACTCATGGAAACTGATCTGAGATCCAGCCTGCTGTGGGGCTTAAGAGAAACAGGCAGTACCTGCTCATCTTCTATAATTATCGGTGACTATCTTTATAGTCAAAGATAGCCTGATGCACCTTGTGGAGTAAAGGACCTCAAGCCAATAGCTGTGATACATGGAGATGCCCCTTGCCTTGCATATAAGCTGTTCCACATTGTCCTGCGGGAATGGGAACACAAGGCAAACTTACTGTTTCCAAAGCTTTGTGTGCTGCTGCTACAACATTTCCCCTGTTCCACCCTGGATCAGTTTTCTGTCTCATCTATTTTTTTGTTAACCACCTTAGATGGTGCCCTGTTCTGTTGAGTGGGTAAAGTGCTGCTAAATTTATTTCCCTATTGACATTGCGACGTGTGCTTTGGAGATAATGACAATTTCAGACAAGCCATGGCATGATAAGCTCTCATCCTCGTACTGTTTAAATGTGTACTTCTTCAGGAAACTGAAGAAAAGCAGACAATGACGCCATCTGTGTCTTGGCTACGGATCTGTGTCTATGGCTGTGAAAACTGTAGCTGCTCTGAATGGGGCAGCTCTTGTTCTGCCAGCGCTACCCCAGGCGGGTGGACCGCATCCTCGCGCAGAGCGCGAGAGCGATGCCTTTGCGTCCTCCCAAGCCCCCGTCACGGAGCCCAAAGAGAGCTCGTGGGGCAGTTCAGGTGTTACAAAGGCAATGTGCTGCTCTTCTCCACAGGAGCAAACTTGGATTACCCACGAAGGTCTTGCCCACTCGTGCTATTTAAAGCTGTTCTACGGACATGTAGAGTTGTTGCCAGAGCAATAACACTACTCAGAGGGACAAACTTTCCTTTTTTTACAACATTTTAATATTGGCAGAAGCCCTTGGAGTAGTCTTTTTCTGACAGTTTGGCTTATTTTACCAGCAGAACCAAGGCAAGTTCTACCAGCAAAATCTTTCTCTTGCTGCATCTATTCTAGGAGCACTTGTTAATGCAGTTACATCTATAACCAACATAAAGGCCAGTTCTCTCCTCATGGAGACCATAGGCTAGTTTCCAGTTACAAATGACTGGTGGTAAATCTCCTGCTAGCCTAGAAACTTCTTCTGGCAAACTCCTGGACCCATTTCTCACTTCTGTTTTCTTTTTTTTTTTTTTTTTTTTTTTTGTTTGAGTGAAGGAAAAGTGTTGATTTGATTTATGCTCTGTCCACAGTGGCCTTGTGGGAATTTAGGCCAACAGCATAAATCAGAGTGCTCCCTGGACTGCTTCTGTTCTTTTCAGGCTTGGACGGAGCTTTCCCATGTGTCTGGAGGTGATGTCCACTTGCTCCTGCACTGAGCAGAGCTCTGCTTCCAGAGGGAATCTGGTCCATTGTGATTAATTCTTTGGTTAAAACCTAGGTGCCTTTGCTTTAGGTTTTTTTTTCTTCTAAGACATTTTCTCATGTTGTGATATTAAATGTCTAAACCCCTCAGAGATTCATTAGCAATAAGTGATACAGGATGTAGTCTGAGAGCTGGGAAAGAGATCTTTATGGTTAATAGGCAGAAACCATGTTTGGAGGCAAGAGGCCGGTGTTCGGTAGAGCCCCAGCTCCTACTTTGCATTCCTGAACATTAGGTTAATTTCTTCTTAAAATATATCCTCCTTTCTCATATTCTGTGCTGTAGTTGTACCTTGTCTTGTACTGGCCATAATAGGGAGTGAGTGGTCTACTTTAAATTCTTCTTTTCAAATCTCTTTCTAGCTTTAATTTAATATAATATTAATAACATCTTAGAAAAATGAAACTGAAGGCTATGTTCAAATTAGGTATCTTTCCTTGTTTATGTAGCTTCCTGTTTTGGTAATATTAAAAAAAATATATTTTCATAGCAGAACTAATTTCTTGGCTTTCCAATTAGCTGCCTTCCTTACACTTCATAAAGAAAATTTCTCTCTTGTGGATAAATCAGTGGTGTTTCTCTCTGATGCTCTAAAAGTTAAGCTTGGGTACGATCTCAGTATGGGTAGTACTAGAAACTAGTCTCTGCATTTGTTTATCAAGTATTGTCTAAAATGCAGAGTCCAGGTAAATCCAGTGGACCAGCTCCTTGACAGGGATGAAAGAGGACTGGTTTCCTCCCAGCCGGAGCCTGCCCTGCCTCTTCGCATCTGTACTCGCTTCTCTTTTCTGACTGGCTAAGGTGCCAGTTAGTGCCCGCTGGGGTTTGATGTGGCGGAAACTTACCCAAGTAGAGCCAAATGGAGACTGAACTGCCATCGGGCGATACCGATGGCTTTACTGAGCCAATCCACTCCTGCGAAGGTGCTGTTTGTGAGATTGCATCCTTACCCAGACATGCAAGTGTCTCCTAATCTTTCTGTGTGGGTTCCCTCTTAACGCAGCTTTTCTTTGGCTTCTGTCAGGGTAAGAAACCTGATGTTTTCCCAACAGCCAAGCTGTAAAAGCATTGGCTGCTCGGAGAATTTTCTTGAGGCAGTAACAATGGCAACTGTCTTGTTTCCCCTTCTCCCTGCTGATGCTTACACCATTAAAACTAGCCTCTGCAAGGTGCAGAGCATCTATGCCCAAGAGAAAAAAATGAAATCCTTCCCAAGTTGATAAGCCCTGACAAGCTCTATCTGACATTTTATATTGCTGTTTTTCTGACCCTGTGGCAGGGTAAGCAGATAGATACTGAGTGGATGTTCCTGGGAAATGAGCTTGTCAAGCTGCAGAGGAGCCACTTTGGAAAAGTTTGAGTGGGTAGAGCAGATCCGTGCCATTCCCTACCCAGGTTGTGTCCTGGTGGAGTGAACTGACTCATGCAAGAGCAGGGTGGCTAATTCCTTCGGAATGAGAAACAGGCCTACAGCTTTTCCCTCAGGATGAATGAAAGCTTTGCGGTGTATACACAGATGTTTAAGATGAACTAATTTCCAGCCTGTTTTTATTACCTTTTTGCAAATCTTGACATGCACCTGCCTGTGCAGTGGATTATTGTAGTTCACTGATGAGCAGGCATTTCTGAGGCACTGGTGCTTGCCAGCTGAGATGACCTTGTTTACCCTACCGTGGCTGGTCCTTTCACCTGGGGAGTACATATTGTTTTAATTATGACTTATTTCTTTTTGATTTAACAGAAAAAAAGATGAACCATTTCAACTTAATGTAAAGGGTTTCCAGAGCAGAAATTGCAGCCCATTTGTTTGTGGTTTAAATGTTTGGGTTTTTTTGGTACAATCCAAGTGGTGACCTCTAGCTTTAGACAGAGACAGCAGAGCAAAAGTTTGGTTATGGTAACCAGAAAGGCACATGGAAGTGTGCAGTGGGTTAAATTCTGCAATGATTTAATTCTGGTAAGCTTCTACCAGCTCTTCTGGAGCTTCCCCACTAGGGCAGAATTTCTGATCACCCAGGAGTTCTTCCATTCTCAGCAGGGTGCGGAAATGTTATGCAAAAGTGCACTGGAAGCCAAGAGCTGGGAAGGAGACCTGTCCTGGTCAGGTTCCTGTCCATGTGTCTGGAACCCTCCGTGCATCTTGGCCAATCCAGTGCACAACTGAAACAGGTTCCTGGGGAAGTTCGGGACTCAAGACCACAGCTACTCTGTTCCTCTGCCCAAGGCAGGATTGGCTGCAACTGAGTTGCTCCTGACAAAGATCTGAAGGAGAGTTGGGTTTGGCAAATACTACGTGTTGCTAAAATGCTGCCTGTCTTCTAAAATGTTTGGAGATAGGTGCTGTCTAACAGCCAGGCCGCCCAGCATAGCCACTGTTTTTATGGCAACATGGACCTCTGTGAGCTTTACTGCTATATTTATAAACAGCTGGCTACATCAAGAGCTATTTGGTCTTTTGGCTGTGACTTGGGTCCAAAATTTCCAAGGGGAAGAGCAAATTCCAGGCTGGCACCCTCTTGTGTGTGCAGCAGGCTCAGATCAGACTGTGCAGGTTTGCCATGTGAATAGGCTGAAGAAAAAGACCCATAGGGTAGAAAAGAGGGTGGTTATTACAAAGCTTTGGTAGGGGTCTGTGAGTCTTGCATGGGTCAGGAAGGAACCTGTTGAGAGAAGAGCCAGGAGACTCAAGCATGGTGCTTTTTTCCTGAAAGAAGGTGTAAGGCAGGAATGAGAGAGAACCATTTGCTCCTGGAAGAGCTCTAAAGTTGTGAAGATGCTGACTGCAAGGGTTCAAGAGGCTGAAGGCCCAGTCAGGTGCAACCATGTTACGGCTGACCCTGAGGGAAAATCCGATGCCTGGTGAGGCCTCTCCAGCTGAGCCTTTGCTAAACAGCTGATCGTGGTTGCTCTTTATTGGGCACCTCCCTCAGCCTGGGGGGAAAAGCCCCTGCTGCAGGGTCTCATGCTGACGGATGTCACACTTCTGGTGCCTCCCCTTAGACTTCGTGTTCGGGAGGAGTTTTGTCTTGGCTAGTGGGCTGAGCTTTCTGCTGTGTTAGAACCTGACGGATGGAGAGAAACTGAAGTAGGTGCTGGGCAGACATAAGCTGTACCCTTTCTAGGGCTCTACTGACCTGCAGGTAATCTTTTTTCTTAGATTTGATTGAGACCTCCCTCTCTTGTACGATGAGCAGAAAACTTCTGGCTCCAAAGTCCTCTGCTAAATCAGTGTGTTCAAAATATTCACAGATAAGCAGAAGTCTCAGAGATAACATCATCCTCTAAAATTTGGCTGATATTACGACAGGTGCTAATTTGAAGGTATGATCGTAAATATACCCACAATCAAACACATTGAGAGAATCTCTTGGTTTAGGAGGAAAATGCTAATGGAAAGCAGCTAAGAGGAACATCCAGAAACATGCCCTGTTTCCAAAAGGAAAAAAATATTTAAGCCTACCGCTCATCTGGAAGAATGTATTCTCCAGACTGTTAGCATTACAGGGAAGTAGTGGTCCTCAGACATACTTGCACACGCTGCCAAGTTTGAAGTTACTTTTCCTCAGTACAAATGTGTCTGTGTGTATAGCCTAGCTATAAGCTGCTGCTTAGAAATCTTTATTGCTTTACAGTAAACTGGAAATTAGATAAGTGAGTCTGGCTTTATAGTCTGAGCAAAAGCTCTTTTTGACTTCCCTATGCTATAACAAACTCTTAAGTACCTGAATCAGTTTTGCTGAACTAATAAGTTCTGAAATATCTGCATTTTATTTCGCTGCCTTAGAAACACCTTGCTCTGGTGGGAAACTCAAAGGTGCTTCAATTTCCTGGAGTACCTTAGAGATACAGGCGGTTCACACCGTAAAAATGTTTGTGTGCTTAACAACGTCACCAGCACTCTAAGAACAGTCGAATATCTGTTACTGTATTAGGTCCTGCGAAAAATGAATCTCCAAGTTAATCTGAAATATGCTGCTTTCTGCATAAATAAATCAAAATAGATCATAAAGTTTTGAGATGTCCAAAAGCCAACCATCATTTACTCTTTTTGTTCTAGAATTCTTTTTCAAGAGCCTTTGGTGTATAAACTACTTTGCAATAACTTATACAATGTGCTGATAGAGAAGGCCAGCTGGTTTAAGAGTACTTCTGACCACTTCTTAGTTCTTTTTCTTTTCTTTGTAATACTGCATGGCCAAGTGACAATTTTGACTCCTGGTGGAAAGAAAAGCATGTTATTTTTTTGGTGTGGTTTTTTTAATTTTTTTTAACCTCCTTAAGGCTTAGTTTCCAAGTTTCCAGTTTGGTTGATTATGGTGCCACTTGAATGTGGTTCTATATAATTAACCTTGTGTGTGTGTGTCTGTTTTGTTTGGGTTTGGTTGTTGTTTGTTTGCTTGTTTTTTTTAAATGTAAAAGCTATGGCTATCTCTTGGGTATGGCTATGGCTTGGCTGTGCTGGCTCAGTGGCTTTGTAGCATGACCCCAAGAGCCACTGATTCCGAGAAGAGGAAGAAAGAAGCCATGAACTTTGCAATGTACCAAACTGCACGCGTTAGCATTACGTGGTGTCTTTCTCCAGAGTAGGGTAGCATCCAGAAGCCTTTCCCAGGATTAGGTGGCAATGTGAGAATGCAGAGTGGTTTTTTTGATGCCTGGCACAGTGCAGTGATTCTGGAAGCAGGTCAGGAATAAGGATCATGAAGTGTAGCTGTGATTCTTGCCTTGGCTAATGAGGCAGGATCTTGAGCAGGATCTGCGACTTCAGGACTTAGTCTAGCTTGAAGTCAAGGCTGCATAGAAAGCCTACAGGTGTAGAAATGTCCACTGGATGCGTAGCAAGACTGAAAAGATTTGATCCTTGTTTGTTAGGTGGGTCCTGAGACAAGAAGTAACGCTAGAACTGAATTAAGAGGAGCCTTGTCAAGCTGTAATGGGAGGTTGGAACACGCCGTACTCTGTACAAACACTTTTAATGGAAATTATTATAGGCCTATTTTAGTATTCTAAAAATATTTATTGGAATAGGTTGGGGGGGGACATTTGTCCAGGTAAAAAGATGATAATTATTGCTGAAGAAGGTGAAAAGGCTTCTTTGGTGTGTAACTGAGTAAAAATGGTCCAAGATCTGGGTGCTGGCGAAATGGTCAGTGTCAGACTGTAGTACAAGCAAATGCATGAAGCCTGCTTGCTTGTGAACTTTTAATGCTCTCCTCTGTCATAGGTTTGTATGTATGGTGTTTTACTTATGCCCAGGTGATATATGTGAATAGAGAGCTGGCAGCAGGTGCTGAATAATGGATGAAGCACCAGAATCCTGCTGGTGGCAACCTCCACAGTGTGGGGAGCTGTGCTGAGGGCTTGCTGCTCCCCTGGCTGAGCTGTTTACTCAAATGGTCTTCCCGGGCAATAGCCAGAAACTTCCAGCAAGTCCTGAGGTGTCTCGGTGAAGAACGTCTTTCCGCAGAGTATACCTTGACATCTTACATCACGGTCTGTTTCACGTTCTAGCTGGTTGCCCCCATTTCTAATGAAGAGCTTGAATAGTGCTGGTCTACAAGAATAGCAATCCTGTCTTTTCACTACCTTTTGCAGCACTTCCAAAGTACATCCTGAAAGGCTTTTATACACAATTTCAAATGAATAAGCTTTGCTAAAAAAGAAAGCAGAAATGTTTTAATTAGAGTAACCTAATAGGCTGGCTGAGCTCTGAATACAACAGTAGCAGATCATCACTGAAAAGCTTCTGCCCTTATCTGGCCTTAATCGTACATCTTGGTTTCCAGGGCACTCAGGGTCTTTATTGTGAATGTTTCACAGATTACACTGACTAATATGACAACAGGGTCATTAGTATAATAAATCTAAGGTAGGTGTAGAGCTAGCTTTAGGAAACCTTTCTATATTTGGCCTCTGGTATCCGTTGCTGTAGGAGTCTATGAAAAATAAGCATTGTCGTCTGGTGCAGGGTACCGGTACACATGTGTGAAATGCTAATGCTGCCGTTTTTCCAGTAAAATGGGGCCAAGCAGTCTCAACTTCGGCAACACAGCTCTGTAATATACCATGCTTGCCCTGGAGGATGCTGAGCTCTTCCTTGCTGAGCACCTGTCTATTAGAGACAGCTAATGCTCTAAAGGTCTGATTACAGTTCAGTGACTTGTTCACACAGTGATTAATTTTTCTCTCCGCTACCCAAGGAACTTGCTTCTATAGCACAGCTGACGAAACAGGTATTTATAACCTCATTTGTAGGAGGGGTGGGAGTTGGTTGAGCTACAACAGCCTGGTTAAAAACATCTGACCACCATCACACAAGCTGTGGTTAAGGACTCACTCTGCTTCCCGTTTTGGCTGAACAGGGCTTGACCTCAGTGGGACTTCATTTGCTTCACCCATCTGATGACCCCTGGGCTTGCAGTGTGCTTGGGAGGAGTGCTGGCTGGCTCGCCTGCCTGTGTTTTGCTCTTCTGCTCTAAGGGCTAATCGCAATTTATTCGTATTTCAAAGCCCATACTGGATCGGAAGGGCTGGAGAGCGTGTGGCGAGGAATCGGAGGAACCAGTCTGTGGCGAGGCTATCAAGGGTACAATGCAGTGCTGCGTGCAGTAAACCAGCTGCCCTCTCCCTGCGGCTGCTGCGTCTCCTTTCCAGCGGTGCTAGGCAAATTAGCAGGGAAGGGCTCTTAGTGCTTACCTGCCTAATCCCAAACTGCTGGGGGTATCCCGTAGTCTCGCAGTGATGGAGAAATAGCTGCTCCGCCTCAGCTGAAGTGATCAAATAACACTCGAGGGCAGTGGGTGTTTGAAAGCACAGCAGCAAGATTATTTAGTGGGTCTGCCTCTGGGCAGTGTGATTAAATTGCATCCCAATGAGTTTGTTGCTAATTCCATCCTAACTTGCTCTGCTGCTGTAAACTGCTGGAGATATCTCTGCTGGCTCCCTTGCTCTGGCACACAAAGGTGTCTCTGTGTATGTCTGTAACAGTGTCACTATTTTCTTTCTTTTTTTTTTTAATCCTTCACTCCCAAATGATTCTGAGCAGATTGCTTTTCCCTCTGTATAGCTTTGTACAGATAATACAGTAGCAAAAGCAGCAGGGAGCTGTAGGGAAGAGAATTAACACTCTGTTCCTCGCTTTGGGATTAGTGACCAGATGTGTGTGGGGGACCCGGCCTGGGGAGGACTGTACCCCCACCCCCCCGCCCCCGCCAGGCTCCTGCTCTTGGGCTGGGACGCAGCTTTGCTTTGCTTAAAAAATGGAATGGCTGGGGAAAGCTTTGAGGGGGGGGAAAGGGGGTAGGGCTGAAGTATGTGTGTTTGTGCCATTGGGTCATCTCAGTGGGAAAAATTCGCAAAAGCCAACGCAGCACTCCTACGACACAACCGTAACCTGTTTATGGCTCTGTATATGTCAGCTTTCCCATCACTTGTCACAGGCCTGGAGAAGCCTCGGTTCATCTCTGGCTGGTGGGTTCACCAGCAGCGGCTCCCTTTTTTTGTCTCTTTGGCGTGTGCACGGCAGCTGAGCGGGACGAAGAGCAGCAGCCGGTCGCGGTAGATCCCATATGGTGCAGCAGTGTCGCAGGGGTGGCAGGGGGTTTCAGCCGGCCGCCGGCCCTATGGCAGAAGGGTGGGGGGGATCAGAAAGCCTTTCTGTAAGATGAAGTGTAAAGGATGACACCGAGGGGGCTGGGAAAAATAGCCATCGCCTGCAGACCGGCGGTCGCACCTTCCTGACCTGGGCAGCGTGACTGGGCAGGCCCATCTGGTGCTGCAACGTCAGCTGCTGCGAGGGGGGAACAGGGCACAGGGGTTGGGGAGGGTTTGTCTGAGAGAACTGGCTTCCCTCTCTGCTGAAGCTGTTGCACTAATGAGCACGGTAAACTATGTTTGACCTGGAGGGAAACCTTTAGCACTGGGAATACCGGCTTCCCCAGGCTGTCCAGAGGCTTTGCTTTGGTTGGAAAGGTATTATCTTTCCTACTTATTCTCTGTCTGAACTTTTTAACCTGAATTTTCAATATATTTCAGAGCATTCACAGACCCTCTCTATTCCCTCTCACTCTGGAAAATTAGACTTCAATGTCTTCTATTCAAGACAAAACTAATTAAAAGGTATGGGGAATAAAGCCTGCTTTCTAGTCGTTCTCTCGCGTACTGGATTTTGCACTTCAAAATGTCTGCCCCTAATTACTGCTTGTCCTTCCCGTGGAGAAGGTGGCTGACTGCCGGCCCTGGCAGGATGGGCCATGGGGCTCCAGGGAAGGAAGCTGGCTGCTCACTGGTACCTGGCTACTGCTGATGGGGCTTCCAGCAATTATCTTTAAGCAAATATTTAGCAAATGCCCAGAGCTGCTGGTAAGAACAAGGAAGTCTCCAAAGCTATTTAAATTGCATCTGGTCCTCTGCGAGGTGGTGGTTGTAAGGACTGGAGATGTAAGTGCATCCCAGCTCCTCCGGTACAAAGTATTGCTTTCAGCATTATGCATTTTTTTCGGTCATGTGCCACCGTGTTCAGCTTCCCTCTGCCTTTAAAAGAGCCATGCTCACCTTTAATCTGCAATGAAAATGCTGCTTTAGGGTGTAACACATGCTATGATGTACCTTGTCCCCTTGAACAGGTACTTGTCCTTGCTGTCTGCCTGGGCCGACTCAAAGAGAATGAAGACCACTTTGGCTTGCCTTATCTTTTTAGTCTTTTAAAAAAAATATTTTTTTCTTTAATCTGGTTTTCTTGATTACCCAAAACATTGGCTTTTGACAGTAACTGGGGAATCCCACTTCTGAGTCAAAAACTAGTTTTATTTATACTTAAACATGTTTGGGCATTTTATATTTTTGTACTTATTCTTTGGCTTTTGTATTTATGCTTACATCCTTACTTTTGTACCCACCCACTTGAGCTTTCTGGAAGGAATTGGACCGCTTGTTCAGCAAGCAGTTGTCTCCAAAGCCCAACTGCAGCCTCGACGCAAGGCATTTCGTGGGGACTTTCCTCTGTGGACTCCTTCCAAGCCTGCCCTCACTGTTCCTCCCCGGTCTCATCTGTTTCACTGTCAAGTTTGCTTTTTACCTTTGCTATAAACAGTCATTATTCAGTAGTAGAAAATATTCTGACCAGAAAACCTGGCTTTGTTCCATTGAGTCAGGTGCCTTTTTTTTATCCTGCTTGGGAGTGAGAGGGGAGAGGGTTTTCAACATCTGTGGTGATCCTGTTGCCTTATGGATGCTGATAGTCACCGCTGGAGTAGGAAAACATCTTATCGGTGCCTCTCAGGGCTGCTCTGAGGGGGAGACGAGGCCAGCCACGCTGGCTGCTGCCTGTGCACAAAGGCACGAACACTAGTCACATCACTACACGTGTGCCACACTGCGGAAGATGGTTACTCTTTGCCTTTAAGTACAATGCAGAGCACTGGGAATGCTATTTCTGAAGTGAAAGGGAGGAGCTACGGCTTAGGGGAAGGGTGATGCTAACAAACAAACAAAACCAGATGCTTTTTTTCTTCCTCCACCCTATTGGTTAATTATATGACTTTTCCAAAGCTGTAAACAAAGTTTTGAAGTTTTTCAGTCTCTTAGCCTGAAAACATCAAGGAAAAAAACGAGACAGTTTGGCAGGATTGCTATGGAGCTCTTCCTTTACTTTCTGGAAGACGTTCAGGCAGTCCCAGGGAAGCTCACTTTATCGTTATTAGTCACCCAGTGTGCTCTCAGTGTTTTAGAGGCTCTGTTTACCCTTGGTAAGAAAGGGGAAAGTCCAGCAACAGTAAATTTGGAAACATGAACACATGCCTTCACATTTACTTGGGTTTTTATTTCTGGGTTTGCCTTTACTGATGACATAAAAGTTAGGATGGAGAGCTCTACAGAGTTTATCTAGTGTTGTTTACTGATTAGGGAGATAAAAGCAAGGTAAGATCTTATTTAGAAAAGGTCTTATTTTCTGCTTCCTTGCCCCCACACGTATATACACTTCCCCTAGTTTTTGAGACAAGAGTTGTTTTTAACAAATCTGACTATTCACATCTAAAACAGACTCGGGCCATAAAAGAAGCATAGGAGTTTGCAGTTCGCATTGAAATCAGCTGCTGCTTTTTCAAGTGTTTTGTTGTCCTCCTTTAACTAAAATTTCAATACATATTTATAACATCCCTTTTTAATTACCTGAACTACACAGATGTCTGAAGGTGTGATAGTCCTTCCAGTGTGACAAAAATGAATGCGAGCCACGCAGGCGCTCACGCCTCCCAGGGCTAGTCCTCTGCTGAGGGTTACTACAGTACAGCAAAAAGCCCTCTGAATAGGAGCCAAGAGGTTGACCCTGTAACTTGAGTGTCAGACCCAAGAGGAAGGTGCTGAGGATTAAGCTGTCTTTAAAATAGAGCTTTTTGAGTATCAGGCTTTTAGTTACATCTGTTTTGATCATAAGCTGACTCTAGACTGATATTGCAGAAGCTTGGCTGTTAATTTTCCTGCAAAGCATCTCTAAACCTCTCCACATTGTAAGGTTTTAAAAGCATTGCTGCATTTAAACATATAGTTCGTGCCTGATGGGTCCGAACTGAGGTCTTGTTGCAAACTGGATGAGTCAGAGTATCCTGAAGGTCCAGAAGATGGGGTAAACAAGTGCCAGATTTGCATCTCCCAGCTCCAGGATTTTCAATAGTGATCAGGAGTTAATGGTAAATTGTGAATGTTCAGACCTTCCAAATGCTCCAGTTTTAGCAGTTCATTGATACTATGCGGGGAAATGTACGCTGAACATTGCAGCGGCTAAGTTTTGTTTTATTCTGTGGAACTATGCTTATCTGGTTGGCAGGGAGAACAGCTTTTAGTGCAGTCCTTTTCCATTTGTGCTCTGTAAGCTATCAGCAGAGGAATATCCAAAAGAAGTGGACGGAAAAATAAAGACCAGGCTCTCGTACGTGTCGTTAGTCATGTGAGCAAATAAATTTGAGGGATTAGAGGGGAACAAAAGCAATAAATGAACAGTAAGGTTAACCTAACATTTATATGATTGTTACTGAAAACTGCATGATCTCACTATGTAAGATTTTTTTTTTTCAAAGCCCTAAATAATTCTTCCATTTAAGAAAAGAAACAAAAAAAGTTGGGAAATGCTGACCTAGCTTGTGCCTATGAATAAAGTCGTCTTGGTAAGCATTCCAACTTGTGAGCAAAGGCTTTGAAATCTTCCCGCACTTGTTGTAATGGAGCTGAATGAGTTCAGCGGTAAATATGCAGCAAGTGTAATGCCTGTTTCCGCTCTTTGTTCCCCTGAGAGTCATTTAAACAAAACAAATTCAGTACGCACCAATGAAGTGGGTAGGTAGCTATTGCAGCTTAATAGCTTGTGCTCGACCGTTTTCCTTGGCAGGGAGTTTAAGGAATGTTTCCAGCTAGGTTATGGTATCTTCATCACGGAGCGTTATCAGGAGTTGCATTTCCCAGTGTCCGTTCCTGGCTCTGAAGATATGCTGCTCTTCAGGAGCCTCAGGCTGCTCAGGAGACACAGAGTTAAATGCAGCGTAAGTGCTGCTCCCCATGGCCCATTGTTACTGCTGCAGCCCTCTGTACTTGCATTCAAAATATTTTCCAAACAGAGCATGTATTGGGAGTTTGTCTGTGTGCTATTCTTTCTTTCTTTCTTTTTTTTTTTAACTGTCCTTGACAATTGCTTGAGTCTAGACCATTTTTCAGCAACTCTACCTCCTTTCTTCAGCTTCTTTTTAGTGAGGAGCAGGGTATAAACATTTTGCTCCTGGTGTCTCCTGAATCTGGTGCTCTGTGTCCAGTGTAGCGATCCGAATAACACAGACAAGCACTGAGCAAATTTACGTAGCTATGATGACGAGAACGTGTGCTCCTTCAAGTCATCTCTGGTCCTCTGGAACTTGCCTGGTTCTGCTGTGGGAAACCAGATGAGCGACGGGGCATGGGGGATCGAGTAATGTAGGAGGGTCTGAAAATTGTTCCCTGCTGCCTGTAGGCAAAAAGAGTGGGGACAGATGAGGGGAAAAGTCTGGCAGTCACACTATCCTAGCTGCTTGCGCTCGCGCACCTTGAGCCGTGAGCCGGTTGAACGCTCCTCTGCAGAAGAGGACCCCGGCCGTACTTCGGCCTGACCTCGTGCCAGTTTTGCTGCAGCTGATCTGGGCAGCCCCCCCAGCCTAGCACTGCCACCTCCTCCGCACAGCTCGGCGGCTCCTCGGGGGTGGCTCCCTGCATGGGCAGGAGGTAGGGACAGCAACCGCCTGAGCCAGAAATGCTGCTGGGATCTACTTGTTGAGCTATGCTCTAAGCTCCCCTGTCCAGCCCCTGCGCAGATCTTGCGCTGAGCGTGTGTAACCATGGTGTGAACCTCCAGAAAAAGGGACAAAGTTGTCCTTCATCTGCAGATGGATGACTGTGTGTTACTTTTTTTGGTTTTCTAGTGATCTTCGGAAAGTGGTGAAAGAAACTAGAAAAAAAATGCTATGTACTGAGGAGCCAATAGTACCCAGTTTCCAAAGGGTTTTTATTCATAGCTTGGTATCCCTGAGGTTTGGCTTTCCTTTTGGGGGTTCTCCAACATCTACCGAGATGGGAGCCTGCGCTGCAGCCGCCTCCTTGGTCAGGACATCTGTGTGGGCTTACTTATGGCATCTCCGCTTGTTTGGGCCCTTCCTCTAATGTTGTAAGTATAATAAGCATACTGAAATTAGCTAAAGGTGTCCCTAATTACTAGAGGTTGAAAAGGAGCTAGATAATGTGACAACACATGGCCTTTTCTTAGGGAAACTATAATGCTGCTAACTTGCTTAGTGTCCTCTAACTGATGCTCTCCCAGTTTAGTTCTGCACTTTTTTTCTTTCTAGCTTGGTGTGAATGCATGCTCCTGTTCCAGAAGATTGATTATCTAGAAATCATGCCTGAAACATTTATTTTTAATTTACCTTCAGCATCTAAAGGAAACTGAAGTTCAGATGCGGGATATGATTAAGTGCAGTCTAGTTTCAATCAGAACCTGTTATTCCTGCCAGCTGAACTCCTAATTGAAAAGCAGCAAGGCATTTCTGGGGAGCAGCAGATTAACTGAAAAATTTACAACACAGTTATTCAGTATCCTGGGTCAAATTCAGTCAATAGCTGAGCTGAATTTAAAAGATCTTGAAACACTAAGATTTAGAATTTATTTTGATGCTTAATTGTTTATTTCAAAAGGGTTTTTTAAATTATTTAAGCTTTAGGGAATTGAGTTGAGCCAATATAAAAACAGACTTTCTGAGTTATTTTGTTCTTATTTTTGTTAAGAAAGAAACACATCTGCAAGTTTGTTTCTGTCTGACAAAAAAAAAAAAATTGGGATTTGCTCCCAAACAAACAAACCTTATTATATGCCCAATGCTGCTACTAGAACTTGTTCAACTTTGCACGCATCAGTGGCTATTGTTTATAACAATTTCTGTAGCTGTACTCTCAAGAGTTATTTTTTTTGCCTCTCAGAACAACAATATCTAAAATGTTGTGTGTCAAACTATGTGCTTTGGAGGCTGGTTTTATGTGCCCTACTTTTTCAAATGGCACAGATCACTGATTTAAGGAGTTCTGTGTGTTGTCGCTGCTCCTGAGAACCTGACCATTTCCATCAGTGCTCACCTGTGGATGCAGAGCCTGATTTTTTAGCCTGGTAGCTTAAATGTCTGCATCACATCTTACAGCATATTTCACATCGGCTATATATTTGGCTTGTTCTGGTACTCTCCAGGCAACTGTACAGCTACTCTGAGCCCCTCTTCAGAACAGTCACGTTCATAGTTATGGTCTTCAGCCACCTGAAAGTTATGACAAGAGTCTAACATAAGGCTTTTTCCACTTGCCCTTTTGGTAGCCAAGCGCTGCCTCTGGTATCACTATCTGCAAATCAAAACAGGGCTGGTTTTCCCTTTCAGTGGAAGTGCTGCTATCCCTTTGCGTAGCACCTGGTTGCACCAAACTGCACAGGAGCCTCCGAGTACTCTGAGCAGGGAGCGGTGGTGGGGTGCAGATCTGGGTGCTGCAGCCTTAAGTGCGTTGAGACTGAAAGCACGCGTGGTCGGGGTTGAGCAAGGAGGGAAGAGGGATAGGTGCCTATGGTCTCAGCAGGGAAAATGCTACAAAGGGCTGTAGCATCTCCTGCGAATTTCTGTAGTTGTCAGGACTTGCTGGTGGAGCCTGCTGCATGGTGGTCTTCTGTTAACGCGGGCATCAATGGACTGCCTATTCCGTCCTCATAAAGGAAGCCTGTTTTGCAGAGGACATGATGCAAACAGCCTGCAAGCTTGAAATATCTGGATGTCTTCCAATTTCTAGTCCCAGAAGTCTTGTTCTAACAAATACTGTTGAACATACACGTAGTACGAGGGGGTGCAGGGAGAGACTCAGTAGGAGATGGGATCATACAAAACATCACCAGTCTTGGAGCAGCATGATTAAATAGCCTGCACTAGATCTTTTAAGTCAAGCCGGAGTGATTTCTTGTTTGTGGAATCCCATTACCTGGCAAAGGCTCCAACCTGACTCGTATGTATGATCAGCTACGCTTTTGAATTTAGGGGCTTATTTTTCAGTCCTCCTGTAGTTGTGTATGCGGATGCACCTAGGCAGGAATATTCAACTTATATGAGGGCCAGCTGGCGGAAAGCAAGATGTTGGGAGTTTCCCCACCCACTCCAGCAGATGGATAATCTTCATTTGTCAGTCTAACACAAGGCAAAATGAAAAGAAATCCTTCCCCTGTTCTCAAGCTCCCAAACTTTCTCTTTCTTCTGTTTGAGTTCATAGCAGCTGATAGTCCCCAAATTGTCCAAGACTGTCATTGCTTCCTGTTTATGTAGGTTTAGACATCAACAGACCCAGTTCGGAAAATTACTGTACCAAGTTGTGAAGTATGCTAAAGGAAGTGCTGCGGCCCAAGAAGAAACTGGAAAAATTTCTCCCTCTGCTTTCACCAGGCTGGATAAGGTACTGACAAGTACAACAGAGTCATTGGCCTCCAGGCTCTCTCCTGCTTCATTTAATACCTTTAAACCTCAGCATGCAGAGCCAGGCTCCTTACCCTTATGCTCCTGGGAATATGGTAACAAAAGCAAATGCCCTCCCCAGAAGGGATTAAAGAACCATGTTGAAAAATAGGCAAATTGGAAAAATAAACCATAGCAATATAAAGGAGCAAAGGAAGAAGACCATAAATGTATTAGTCATCTCTTAATTGCTCTCGGTGCCCAATATGCTTAACATCCTGAAATAGAAAGCCCGTCATCTCAGTTCTGCACATTAGTAATTTAAAAAGAAATAAAGCGAGATCTCTTGAGAATGAAATCATACATATATTCATATTGTCAAACAAGTATTTTGCCTGTTTGCAACCTCTCAGCTTAATCTCTCATGCTTTATTGTATTCAAGACTTCTAGACAAATTTTTTTTTGGACAAGAGAAAAGCCTGGGTTTCAAGGAAGCTTATTTCGTATTGCATGACCTGAGCGTGCCAACACGTTATTAGTTTAGGGAAACTTTTGAGTGAATAAGCTTGAGAGCCGAGCAAAAGAGCTCTCAGGCTTGATTTTTCTTGTTTTGCTGACGCCCACGCATCAGAGGCGTGAGCACCTACAGACCCCTTCCATCCAGCATGGCCACCAGGTGCCCATCGGCAGTTGGGCTCCCATCTTTTAAGCATTTTTATTTTTCAGCTGTCAAGAAAATCTGTAATTTTTTCCTGTAGTCTCTTCAACCACTTATCAGCTCAGCTCCCCCTCTCCCCATTCAGCAGTAAACGTAAAGGAAATTGTCGAAGTGGGACTGTTTGTTTTGTGCTTAATAGACGCTGTGATCTGCCCTACAGACCTCCAGGGACTGGCCATTGTTCTCATTCCTTTGACATATCAGCTGTGTCAAAAATCATCATCCTCTGTCTTCTGTCAAAGGATGTTTCCCCCTCCCTTTCCTTCCTCACTCTGACTTTCTTTTTTTTCTCTCATTCCTGCTTTATGCGCTGGTAGTATTTCAGCTCTCGGGAGTATTTGGTACAATTTCCAGGCATCCACTTTGATGCGTTTGTCTCTTGCATACACGTCTGGTTTGGAGGCATCAGATCCTTTCAGGTCCTTTCTGCTTGATGTGCTGGGGCTAAGAAAATGGTAGCCTTTTGAAATCAACGTGTGCACGTATTAATTGCAGGTGCAGGGTTAATGCTGTGGGACCGTGGGTGACCTATAATCCTGCCCAGCTTTTCTTACCTAACAGCCTCCAACTGGTAATCAAGCAGGTTTATGGTCTTTACTGTGTTTCCCGTGAGGTGTTGATTGCAGTGATATTTTTGACGATGGAGAAAATTACATATTGGGAAGACAACTTTAGTGTTAATAATCACATGGCTGAGATTAAATGGTACCGCTTTGAAGAGCAGCTGTTATATGAAAATGACCAATAATGTTTTAAGCTGAAATGGCATTTAGTTATTTTGCTGAGAATGTGTAGAAGTATGTATTTCCATGAATTTTAGAAGTACTTTCTAGCAGTAGATTAAAATGTTACTTAAAAAGGAGCCAGACCAATTACCAAGCCTTTTCATTTCCAGATCACGTCTAGTCTTTCTGACAGTTTCTCAAGAGTCTATGAATGAAAAAAAATTTTAAAAGTCTGGGGTAAAACCTGAAGTCAGAACCCGGGAGGTCCAATATCAGATTTGGAAGTTCAGGCTGGTTTTCAGTTTTGATTGGAATCCAAGCTGTCCACCATCAGCACTACATTGCCATCACAGATATTGGTGTTACTTATGATTTCTAGCGCAGGAATAAGCAGGACCTGAAAAAGCTGTTTGACCTCGGAAGAAATGGTCCATGACCCAGAAAGCTTTCAAGTGAAGTGAAAAAACCAACAAGAGAACAGTCTAACAGAAGCAAAAAGGCACAAGGGTGACAAGACAGGCCAGCCCTGGAAGCAGAGACCTCGAGGCACGCGAGCTGCTGAACAGTCGTCCAAGGACTGCGTAGCCCACGTGGCAGAAGAGACAGAGGAAAGGAACGAGGCGGATACGTGCTGGCTGTATAGAGCCGTGCCTCGTTATTGGGGGGTGACTGGAGGAGAAAGCAGGAGCAGTAAGAGGGCCATGAAGCGGCCTTTGCCCGTGCGAAGCAGCAATTCAGACCTCAACGTATCCTTGTGGAGAGACCTATGACTGCCAAAGACTAGAGTGGGGTTTGTCTCTGTACGTTAATCACAGCTTGGAGAAAGCTCGGGTGAACAGTATGTCTTGCTATACTAATGCCAGAATGAAGCATAATTTCCTTCTGCAGCGCTCCCAGTCTTGGTGCGCATCATCAGAGCCAAATGCACACGCACCGGTCTCTGCAACGAGCTCGGTGGGAGCAGTGGCTTTTGCAGCATCTGTTGAGCTGACTTCCAGCCCTCTGCTGCTGGTGGATTCTGTAGGTAACAGTGGAGAGAGCAGAAATATCAACATCAAAGGGAAGGGATTCAAAGGAAGAGTGTTTGAAATGAGGTCTTTCAGTACAGTTGGTTTTTGTGCACATTCAGCAATCCTGTATTGCTGAGAATTAATACTTAAACCAAGGGTCGTTGAAGGTGAATGAACGGGGAAAAGCAGTTTTTGAGGAACAGCTGGGGAAATAGAATCCCCACTATTGACTTTGTACAGTGGGACTAAAGGAAATTTTTTTCTCTTTTGCACCTGGTGTTATATCCTACAGCCCTGGAGCCTTCCCTCATTGTGTCGGGGTAAATACTCTCCAGTTTACCCATGAGCAAAGGAAACCACCAAAAAATGTTTCCATTAGAAACACAGGATATCCACAGTGCGCTGGACTTGACTTTTAGAGTGGTGAGACGTGGCGTTGGCAGCGCTGTCAAGCTACAAATGTGGAGGGAGTTTTTACCTTGCTTTAACAAGGAGAGATCTGGGCATAACATACCAGAGTAGAAAAACAGCCACTGGGCTTGAGAGGCTGAGCTCCTACCATTCCTCCGAGCAACGCTCCAGACCCACATAACGTTAGCTGTGTTTTATAGTCGGCGACTGAGGAAAGCCTATCGTTGTCGGGCTGTTTTGGTGATTACCTGTGCCTGCCATATGGCCCTGGCAGCCGAATGACAAGATCACAAGACAAACTAGCAGGGGAGAAAACTGCCTTTATTCCTGGTGAAGCATCATGCGGAGACCCCGGCTGCCTGCTGCGAAAACAGGAAATGTTCTTTTTTTTCTGGAACAACGATGAAATAAATTCAGTGCTCGGGGACATTCACAACAGTCCCTGCACCTTTACAGCTAGGGAGTTTTCTGTGCCCAGTGTCTTGGGAATAATAACTGAAGAGACAAAAGGCTTTTTAGGTAGGTTCATTTTGTAGACTATGGGGGTTTGCATGCTCTGGTGTTTTGGCCAATCTGCTCCTAAATGGTGCAGCTGGTTGGACTTGTACTAGCTGTTCAGGGACACTATTCTATAGTGTGTTTCACTGTGAATTGTTTCAGTATTGAGCTTAAACTTTCCTTTTGTGTTCCTCACCCCCACCCCCCCA
>JAVKLA010000028.1:14983825-14994643 GCA_034782735.1 Sagittarius serpentarius | reverse complement strand
TAACAAGGCTTAGGAGCAGGGATGGACAGGCGGTACCTTTTTTCCTTTTTTTTTTTTTTTTTTTTTTTTAAGATGAACTTCTCAGCATTGAACTGTCAAAACTATTTGTCTAGGTTTCTGTTGTAAACACCCCTAGGAGTGAATTCTTAGGTTTTCTATGAGCAGCAATGAAATAGATTATTTCAGATAATTTGAAAAGTTTCCAATATACATTGTTAAACAGCTTTTATTTTTTTTTTCTGTCTTTCCCTTTACAGCTTGTAAGCTCATGCTCTTTAGTATTAACAAAATTAATCCGTACTGATAAAAACTGAATATTAATCTACTTTTCTAACTGAGGGAATCTGGAATATCAGCTATTGTGCATGTGTGGGATGATGATACAGAAGTAGAAAAATTCTTGTTGAGGAATGTGCTGATGGGTTAAGTGTTTGATATGACTCTGGGGCAATCAAATTACTAGTGCAAGCTTTTGAAACTGTATCACAGAACATAAATACTTAGACTCAATACAGACTGTACACACAAGCTCTAGGGGTTTTGTTTGTTTTATTTTCTAAGCCAAACTCAACTTCATTTGAGCATAATGAACTACATAAATTATTTCCCTTTCTATACAACTAAACATTTTAAAATAATTATCCCTTCCCGTCCTTAAAATATATATATGCTCCTGCCTGACAGGTGCTTTCAACAAGCTGTGAAAGTACACCCTCTCACAAATAAGCATGGCTCTCCAGGCGAAAGTCCAGCCCTCGCAGCGAGCCTCATCCTGGGCAGGATGAAGCAATCGACGTCGAGGTCTCCACTGAGCAGGGCCTCCCAGAGGGGAACTTGTTGCTGTTTCATTCTGCAGCTGAAGAAACATACAGCGGTGGCAGGGAGCCTTGGAGTAGCTGATTTAACGATTGATTTTGCAAGCTGTTCCTTACTATCTGGCATTTGTAAAATTCACCTTGAATAACTGGTTTTCCTACCAAACTCAAACTCTTGCCGGAAGAGCATCCTGCTGGCTGAACGTATTCAGACCACCTCTTGAGCTATACCAGATGGTACGAGCTGCACTGAAATCCAATGAGTAGTCTTTTTTTTTTTTTTTTTTTTTCCCCCCCCTGCCCAGTTATAAGGATCTTCTCTACTCCTTTCCTGGGAACTTTGTTAATGTGAGCAGTAAAGGCTCTCCCCAGAGAGAGCCTCCCACTGGCTTTAGCTCTGTTCTGAGAAAACGAGGTAGGATTAAAAGAGGGCAATTGCTTCTGGGCAGTCGGTTCGTGGCCAGCCATGTGGTAGAACAGCTTGGACATAAATTTTAATTTAACGCAGAGTTGCTAATCAACATCAAACATGTGAACGTCAGTGGCTGATAGATTTAATTGGGTGTTTGTTTAAGAGCATTGCAGGAAGTATGTGCTTGAACCATCAAAGAGTCAGTTTCAGAACTTCTAACAATACTCTGGTTACATTTCTGGGAAGGGCTGTCACCAGATCTGTGCTGTTTGGCTGCTGCAGTGTTACCTATTGCATCAGTTTCTGAACTTGCGTGGCACTTACTAAAATACGCCTGTACGTAAATAGACTTAAAGAACAATATGCGTGTATGTAAACAGACTTATGAAGAACTATGTTAAAAGAACATCATCATGGTGGGCAGCAAAGACCTGCCTAGGTGATGCAAGCATCAATGATGCCTGCCAAATCTTAATTTACTCCTCCTTTCATATTATCTCCATATATTGTGGACACAATTCTTGTGTGATCACACACTACGTTTCTAGCAGGATCATCGTGAATGTACAGAATGAAAATCAATGGCTCTGGTGAGAAGCTGCAGCTGTGGAAAGAGGCCGGTTCCTCCAAAGGAGGACTTATCTGCTCTTATTGTGAACTGTTCTGCAAGCAGCAAAATGCTGGTATAGAGTCACCTGAAAAGATGGAGGAATGGCCAGTCCTCAGAGTGCAAGGCTGGTGTCAGGGATAAGGCAGGGCTAACTCTTTCTGCATCAAAGGAAGGAAGTGGACTAGATGGCTTCCACGTTCCTTCCACGCATTCCCATCCACACTGAATCCTTGTTTTCTGCCTCCTTCTCACTGACAGCAGAAGTTAGAAGGAACACTACAAATGAGGCAGGCGTTGGTAGAAGAAGAAAGCCTTTGGCAGCTGAATGTAGTCCTAGAGAAAGGCGTCCCTACCCACCCCGTGCCACGGAGCTCCCATGAGGTGCTGCAGACATTTTGCAGCTGTCAGTTGATCCCAGTTGGCATTCTGGGTGTGCCCACCTGCAGTCTCATTTGAAGCACTAAACCCTAAAATTTTAAACTGAAATTAGCAGAATATGCGCTCTGAATATGTGATTTTTTTTTTTTGACCTTTCCAGAAAGATAGATCTTTCTGTGCATCAGCTGCCTTTCCGTAAAATGAGGGTAATACAGCATTTTCAGGGGGATTGCATAAGGAAGTTTAATACTTTCAAAGGACTTAGATATTGTAGTGATGTGCAGTGAGGATGACGCCATAAGGAAATGATGAATTTTGTCCACACAGTGGGGTCTGAACAGCGCGCCATAAAAAAAGCCAAGGACCGCATGCTGAGTGACAAGAAGAAAACAAAATATTGAATGACTGCTGATTAAGTGAGCACTTTTCATTCTTTGTGTTGAACGAGGCAGAAATGCCAGGGAAAATGTAGTATGTGGTATCTTATTGAAGACTATAATAATTGTCTCCTTTTGCATAAGGATTAAAGTGGGTGATGTGCCTCATCCTTCTGTGAGGAATTTTAAAGCATTCCTATGCTACATGCAAGCATCTACCTTAAACTGAGAAACAACCCAAATAACAGCAGAAAAATCAGCTCTGTAAATTCAGTGTCTGTGTGATTTACCAGCTGGTGGATTGCTCAGCCCAATACACAGACGAGCTGACAGCAGTGGCGAGCTGACAGCAGTGGCAAGCTGACCTTCTCCGGGCTGGTCAGTGCTAGGGATTTAGGGCTGCTCTGCCAGGAGATGGCCAAACGTTGATGCATAGCAGGGGAATGATGAGGTTTGGGTACTCTGGCTTCATCCCAGATTTGGGAGGGGGTATACCGAAGAAGGCATAGACTTTTTTGTTCCGGTTCTTGTCCTACGCTTGTTTTGCCTGACAAATCCTAGATACCTTCTGTGGCCACTGTCTTGGGCTGCCCAATTGCGCTGGATCATCTTAGACACAAAATCAAAAAATTAACAACTTCGGATTACCCCCACCCTGTAGAAATGGCCCAACGATTCTGCTTTTTTGTGAGAGCTGCTGGGCGGCTTACGTGTTGCAGCTCTGTCTGCAATATCCTGTAGCTGTGCTGTTATGGCAGTAATGGCCTGAGGCTGCAAGGCAGAAACTGTAGGAAAATTTAAAATCTCTTACTGTAACAACTGGGCTGGACAAAAAAACCTGGCAAGCATTAAGACCTGAAGATGGATTTATATGCCTGAGAGCTCATTTGTTTGGGCATCAGCTATGCTGCTGAGGGCTACTATATCACCAAACAAACCTCTCTGGTCCTCAGCATGTCAAGCAGGGAGTACATTGGACAATGTGGTGCTGTGGTCTCATGGATTAGGAGTGAGCTTGGAAGAGTGTAAAGGGAGTATGTCTTGGGAAATACAGGGCTTGGAGGTGGGGGTCTACTCTAATACGATGACAATACCTGAAGGTGCCTCGTCTTTCCGTACAGAACATGAGGTCGAGCCACGCCATGCTTCAGCTGCCCAGGGCCAACCAGGAGCTCTAGGCAGTCTGCACTGAATGAAATCCTCCCACTTTTTGAGGTTTAGGCATTCCTCCAGGCCACAAGCACTGAGAGACAAGAAATGAGTTGTATCAACCCCTCTCCCACCCCCTCCCTCCCTGCTGCCTCGTGCACCCTGTCAGCTCTCCCCCTGCCCAGACGCATGTCACACGAGCTCGCCCCCGCTGCAGAGCTCCCTGGCAGTCCCTGTCGCACTGTTTCAGGTGATTAGCCAAAAAAACACTGGAAGAAAAAGACGGTGTTTTCTTCTTCCTGCTGACATTCTTGCCACAGAGGATTGGGAATGTCAAAATACAGAGTAGGTGACCATGACCTATCAAAAGGCAGGGGAGGGGAAATCTTGTATATTGAAATAACAACAAAGAGCTACATAACAAACAGAGGGGAATTTACAGGCTTCAGGGATTTTCCTCCTCTCCACCCTACCGCCAAGTGTACAACACCAGGGATCTTTCTCCAAGGGCTGTTGGCTTTTTGCATCTGTTTCTTGCTACCCTTTTCTTTGGATGTGGCAATTGGGGATGGGGGGGATGGGGTGGGGGGAGGGACCACCAAACTGCTTTTCTCCAAAGGTTTGTAAGGAGACCTAAGTCATGCTCTGGCTCCCAAATTTCTTCCGTACTTCAGGAACAAACGTAGGGCTTGCGTCAATCATCTCAGAATTGCTATGCATGGTAGTCTCTTCTATGGGATAACCCTGCTCTGGTGATTAAAATTCAGGAATAAAATTGAGTCTCTTAACAGTGCTCCAGTGGACTCTACATTCTTCTGGAGAGAACCTGAAGTGCTTTGTTCTTCATTCCGGAAACTCGTCTTCAAAAACTACATCCTTGTTTTGCAGGACACAATCTGGGATGGTGTAAAATGCCAGGCATTACCACAGCATGTGAGAAATGCTGTGGTTCTCTAAACGAAATGGACTGTGCAATGGACAGAGACCAAGGGTATAGGTTTCCACATAGACACAGCTGACATGGTATACATATATGACAAGAAGGTATATAGAGGATCTTGTGTCTGAGCAGAGCTAGCCTTTGTTCCGCCTCTTAAAGAATAACCTGAAAGAACGATGCAACCTCCAGTGAAACGTGTCTCACTCCTTCTTGCTGTCCCTCTTAGGCAAATGATGCAACACCTGAGGCTGTTGACACATTGAACTGATCTCACAGCTGACTAACGGGGAGGCAGAGAAGCAAAGGTGAGACTGAACTGAGTTACGGGCATAATGGGCTTTTGATGCCTTTGTGTAACTTCTTATGATCAAATATTATTACATCAGCAGAAAAGAAGACCAAAAGAAATTACACTCCTCCGGGACTCCCTAATTTTAGATTACAGAGTGAGTTAGATGAGAAATGCTTAAAATGAATAAGAGCATCTTTCCACGCGTGCTCGGGAATTCCTTGCTTCAATCACAAAACCCACTAATAGAGCAGTGGCAAAGTGAGAGCTGAAATTCTCACTTCAGTCGATTTCTGCCCTCCCTTACCCCGGTGCAGGCATGTTTGTGCCTGGTGGCCTGGCTCAGCTGCAGCCAAGGACACTAGGTCACTCCTGGAGGATTTTTACCGATGCTGATGATGCTTGCACTGCAGAACACCCTGCCCAATTACAGACTGAAAAATCCATATTTTATATATTTTTTGACTGAATGCATTGCATCCAGTGGTTGAGGCACCGTAATTATAACAATTTGTCACTGTCCATAGTGTTGCTGCTCTGTAAAATAAACAACGGTCTTGCAGTCTTTCAAAACGTGGTGGCCTTAATCAGCTTTTTCCTGATTACAGCTATCATCCTCAGTAGGTACCCAGTTAATGGTCCCTCTTTCAGTGTGAAGCTTGAAATAATAATATTTGGAATATAATGCAATTAATTTCAGGGTGCCTTGTTAAATCTATTGGAAATCTTATTTTAGCTCAACCAGTGTTACTAGTGATACTTTTGTGGGAATGTGGATTTCTTTGACGTCGTACTCTGGGACTTACTGATTCCGCAATAATAAAATCTGGCCTGACTTGCCTATCTGGAATTTCAAGTAAGAAGCTGCTAGTGCAGCAACAGCTGCTTGACTGAATAATTTTCCCCCATCGGCGATCACAAAGATAAAAGAGATCAGGGCCTAATTGTTTTCTAATGGAGACCGTTGATGCACGGACCACCGTTGCATTAACTGAGCAGCACAGCCTGCCCTTTTCAGAGGTGAGCCGAGAGTGCCCGCGCGGAGCAGCTCTGCAGCGGGTTACCAGGCCCCTTGGGGAACGCCTTCAGGAGCGGATTATTGCTCCTCTGGAAGAAAAGCCCGATGCTGAGGGCAGGGCAAAGCCAACACCTGCCCGTCGTGCTGCCAAGGCAGCTTGAAGCACGACTGTCTGTCCGCGACGTGATTGTTTGTAACTTTATTCTCAGTGGCGACATGAATTGTCCAGTCTCTCTCTGAGTGCTGCTGCGCCCACCAGCGCCCTGGGGCACAGAGTTCCTTGCTCTTTGTGAAGTGCTCGCCCTCTCTCGTAGTTTTGTAGCCATCGCCTTTTAGAGCCACCAGTTGTCCCCTTGCTGTTGTGTTGCTAGTTAGGGAGAACAGAATTTCTACACCTTGAATCATTCATAATCTATTATACTTTTTCATCTCCCAGTTCAAGCTCCTTTTTAAAGCAAGAAACTTGGGGGTGGGGTGTCTAATCACTTTAGCCTGAGCCTTTCCAGGTCTTTGACTGCCCCTGCAATTCCCTTCTGAAAAACTTTTGGTTATTCAACAGCCATTTTTTTTAGGATAAGCAGCACTGAGCACGCTGTTCCAAGAGGCCAGCCCAATCATTCATTCGCCTTACAACATTATGATGTTTTTTGACGTTTATCTGCATCTCGTTCCTTACAAATTCTTCTTGTTTCCTTTTGACTGAAGTTGGAGATTAAGCATAAATCTTCGCTGAGCTGTCCAGGTTTGAAAAATGTGTCTGTTTTCCCTATTTTATCTATAAACCAAGGACTAAAAAAAAATATCTGGGAAGGGGAAAAAAAAAATAATCAGAATTTACTTCTGCCCTGCCTACCTGGCAGTCTTTAGTGCTTCATGAAAAGTTCTAGAGATTCAACTTACAAATGTGCAGTCCTCATCTAACTGTGGTCAACACTTGGGGTAATTAGGAGCAGAAGTACATCATTAGAAGACTGACCTACAGGTTTTTATTTGAAATAAAATCTGTTCCACCATAAAAGGCTAAGACAATCTCAGAAATACCAACCTTCTTTTCTCCTCTCATAGCAAATTTTCAGACTTTTATTTCTGTAACTTGGCAATACAGCAGGAAATAAGGAAGTCACAGAGTTTGAGTCAAACTATGGCCAAACATATGACATAAGATGCAAAACCATGGAAGAGTTTAACGTCACAGGGTTATTAACCTTTGGTCTCATTAAGATCTAGTGGATAATTACAGTTCCAGGCTTTTGCATATAGACTGATGCATTTGGACAGTGGGACTTATGATTATATAAATACTTACAGCTTATCAACCGTCCCCTGGATGCTGTTTTATAGTGTCAGCAAGTTTAGCATTTATTAACCGTGGGATGAAGCAGGAATGTGAAAGCAATACTGCTTCTCGGTAGCTTCCCAGTTTACCACGCAGCACTAACAGGCTAAACTCCACCTGAAAAAAAAAGAGGAAGGCTTGTGCAGTATTCAGGATCCGGTGCAGGTGAGAAATTACATGCATGACAGTCTTGGTAGCCTGCCCAAATTTTGCACAGCGGGTCTCAGTTCGCAAGAGCCATGCCTGATGTGGGATTTAATAAGGCAAGCGAAAGGAAGGGGTGATGGAGAACCTCACCTAAAACAGATTAGGATGCCGAACTCATACTTGTCTGCAGACTGGCACAAAGCAGAGCATTGACTAGAGCCAGCAGAAACTCTTGTTTTGTTGGTGGTTGCCAGGTAGCGTAAGCCTTGTGAACGGTTTATTATCCAAATAACAAAAGAGGAGGGTAAGTTTTCACCGACATAGAAAGATTACATTGCTGAGGTTCATCTCTGCACAACGATTTTCTTCCTGTTGTTGCTTTTTTCTGCCTTCTTCCAACTACAAATAGAGCGTGTCAGAAGTGAGAGGGGAAAAGCAAAGCTCAGCCTGTAAAAAGAGTGGAAACTTGATTTGAGAGTGGGTTTAAGAGATTTCAGAACTTTACTCACACAGGGAGTTTGTAAATGTAAGCTGCCGCCTCGCCCCAGGACAGCATTTATGAGATTGCTGAAGGCGGTGAAGATGTGGAGCAGCCTCTTAGTTGTGGGGAAATACTCACCCCAGAGTAATCGCTGTAGTGAAGTAATGGGCTGGCATGTGGTCTCCCGCCCCAGAGTCCCGGTTTCCCAGGGTAAGGGACGTGGTCAGCATCCATGTGTGTTTGGCAGCAGCCGGCCGCATGTGTGTGCTGCTGGCGCCGCCAGTGCTCACATGGACATGAGCAGGTTCCCCAGGAGGGGTACAGATCAGAAGAGGTTCCCCTGTTTTTTACCACAGTCCTTGCACAACCTGTTGGCCCATCTCTGTCCATTAAGGATCGCAGTGGTGGCTGTGGCGGTTTAATTGAGCTGCCTGCTGTCAAAACGCAGCCTCCAGCTCTCAGCTGTTTTCACTTTCACACAGCTGAAAGTAGATGTCGGGGGCAGTAGGGATGGGTAGGGTGTTTAAACCTCATGAAAGGCTGGAAAAGTCCAGTTCTCTTTCAGCCTTGTCCCCCAGAACACCAACGGCCCAAATTGCTGGCTTTTTACACAAACCACCTGCTTTATTCTGGCTGCCTGTGCTGGAGTTACTGACCGGATCCCTGTACTTCAGAAACGCTCACTTCAGAGCACGGCAGTGTGCTGGGCGAGATGGGATCTGACTGTTGCAGACAGCAGCAGAGCACAGCAAGGCAGACACAAATGCTGGGATGGTACCAAGGGCTGTAATGGAGAGAGCAGCACCATGTCTGCCTTCGGAATGCAAGCAAGGAGGTTATAACAGGAGAAACAACCAGCAAGCTAAGTAATTATGATGCAAATCAGTAATAAAAAAAATACTTTACTGCGTTCCTCCACTAGTTGCCTTTACTTCTAGTCTCCTATCCCTCTTCTGTGGTACACAAGAGTTTCCTGTAGAGAATTATTTTTACTACTGTTGCCAAGTTTGCTAACGAGGGAGAGCTTAACTTACAAAATAATTGTCTTTTGCTGTGGCATCTTCATCATCCCATTATGTGTAGCATCCCAGCCTGGCCATAGACTCCCATATAAGCTTCCTGCTTCAGACAGGATTTTACGCTGCCCGTTGGCTACTCCTTCTGCCCCTCAGGAGCAAGTCGCAGGCACTGAATGGCCAAAAGTTGTCCACGTTGAATTCATGCTCCTGAATGGATTATACTTATCCTTACATGGTCAAAGGCTTTCATCTTCAAAGCCCTCAAACCAGTAAACCCATTTTGACCATAAGGCTTTGAGGGCAAGGCTGTCTCTTGGTGTTGTCTGACGGCATCCAGCACTGTATGAGCATGCATTGCTAAGGGTTTTAATTCACTATTGTGAGTTATTCCTGGGAGGGAAAAGGGTTTTTGAGGGATGAGAGAAAGAACTTGGAATTGCTATGGTTTTCTTAAGCCTGCTAGGAATACTTCCTATGCAAGCTGCTTTTCACATCATGTTTTCTTCCTCTCCTTTGGGACAAACACTGCTTTTCTTTATCAAAAGGAAGGATGTAGTTGCTCACAGGCCTGGGGGAGAGGGAGGTTGCCTCTGCTGTCTTTGTTGTATTCATTTGTGAGGTTTGCAGCCTGGTTTCTTAAGATAAGCAAAGCTTGTACAGTCATGTTGTCTGTCTGTCTTCCTACAAAATTCTTGGATTTATTGGAAAATTTCATTCTAACTTGATAGAGGTGCTTGAGATATCAATGATACTAAATTTCCATAGTTTTTAAGGAAATAGATTATAGATAAGCAGGACAGATTTTGTTAACATCCTTACTGGGGACAAGCTACTGAACTGATCCTTTACATCAGAGAATCGATGCAGAAAAAACAGGTGTCTGTAATTCTGCCGCCTGCAAAGCTACTGTGGAAAACTGGCTTACATGCCAAAGGGTGTACGAAAAGTAAATATTGTATTGTCAAGATGTAAGTAGTGCTGAATTATGTATGCAAGTGGAGCATGCAGGGTATGCTTTGGAGACAGGATGATGGTGCAGCCACTTCAATGGGCAAGAGAAAATACAGCACATTCTGCAGCCCCACTTGCGCATGCAATAGCCAGCAACGCTTCCTGCCTATAGGAAGCCTGCTGAGGAATTGGGGGAATGATTACCATCTACCTTGGCAAAGAGCCTTGGGGAGGACCCGCCAGTTTCTGATTTTGTTTTCTTTCGTATTTGGAAGTGAGCTGCTCTGAGCTCTGGTGAGGGTGGTGCCAGTGCAGTACCTATGCTGTTCCCAGACTCCTCGTGCCGCAGATGTTAATCAAGAGCAACGGCATGAAGGGCAAAGGTACTAGTTGCGGAAAAGGATAGTGGGTCAAAATCACTTTTGTCATCTCCTATAAATCTCACAGTTTTGCCTCCAGGACTAAGACCTAAAACTGCCCAGTGTGCAACTTCTGCATACAACAGCACAAACATTAAATTGCTGGCACTGCATTACCCTCCGCTTGAAAACCCACTGGCTGTATTTTTAACTACACTTAGGTTGCATGCTGTCAAGGGAAGTTAGAAACTCCATCTCTTTGAATTCAATTATATTGATGATCCTTTAAATATCAGCGAGGTACTTGCTCTGTGGTGTAGTGGCTCCTGGATTTTTGTGACTTTCCAAGGCCGTACAGGCAAGGAAACTCCAGTTCAAGGGAAGTGATTCCCCCTCTTTACTCCGCTCTGGTGAGACCCCACCTGCAGTGCTGTGTCCAGCTCTGGAGCCCTCAGTTCAGGAAAGACACGGACCTGCTGGAGCGGGTCCAAAGGAGGGCTATGAAGATGATCAGAGGGCTGGGACACCTCTCCTATG
>JAVKLA010000028.1:14965589-14983725 GCA_034782735.1 Sagittarius serpentarius | reverse complement strand
ACACCTCTCCTATGAAGTCAGGCTGAAAGAGTTGAGGTTGTTCAGCCTGGAGAACAGAAGGCTCCGGGGAGACCTTATTGCGGCCTTCCAACACTTAAAGGGGGCCTATAAGAAAGATGGGGAAGAACTTTTTAGCAGGGCTTGTGGCGACAGGACTAGGGGAAATGGTGTTAAACTAAAAGAGGGCAGATTTAGACTGGATACAAGGAAGAAAAAACCCTGGCACAGGTTGCCCAGAGAGGTGGTAGAAGCCCCATCCCTGGAAGGGAATTCAAGGCCAGGCTGGATGGGGCTCTGCGCAACCTGATCTAGTTGAAGGGGTCCCTGCGCACCGCAGGGGGGTTGGACTAGATGGCCTTTGGTGGTCCCTTCCAGCCCAAGCCGTTCTGTGATTGTGCGCTCGTCTATCATGGACTTGTAACCCGATGTTACAGAATAGTTTCTGTAGAAGAGCAAGCCATTGTGTGCTCTAATTTGTGGAAGTTTAGCTTAGATAACTGGAATTTTAAGAAAAAGAGTTTTTCTTTAAAAAAAAAAAAAGAAATTTGTTCTTAATCTACCAGCTGCCTGTAAATAACAGTTACGATGAAGCTACTTGCCAGCTGAGAACAAGTCCCCCACTGAGAAATGAGAGAGACAGGGCAACATCTGCCACTGTGCCTGCAAATGGCAGGTCCCAAGTAAGGGGGGGCGGGATGGGGGAAGGTGACCTCAGAGGATGCACCTGGCTGAGGTGAAACATTATACTTGCATATACACTTGCATAATTATGCAATTAATAAAAGAACAGGCACGCTGGCCGCGGAGCTTATGCCCTGTGGTCTAAGAGACCTTCTTTGGCAGAGCAACATGCCTGCCCTATACTGTGGCTCTGTGAATGATAAGGTTATTAAAACCAGTGGTGTAGCTTAAATCTAAAATTCAAGGCTGCTCAACAGCTTAATGGGTTGGGCCTTTTGCTGCCTTATAGAAGGACTGATACAGATTTCTATTCCCACCCTAAGTCCTGAGCTTACCTCCTTAGGGATGGCAGTTCATTACCCCATAGGTCACTTCAGATGAGCTACTTGACACGAGTGAGTGGAGTGGGGCTTGGCCCGATGGAAAACACTGCAGAGGCAGCGCAATGTCTGTCAGAGGAGGAGGAAGCAAATCATGTTGTTTCTAAATGATCACTATAGTCAATATAAAAAGGAGTGCTCATATCCTGAAAAGTAATTGCTGTCCAGTGTTTTCTGCCCAGCCGTGACCAAGCACGTACTTTCTAGGAGTGGCCGTGCAGGAGGAAGGGATTGCTTGTCAGACCTCCAGCAGGAAGACTTGCAGAATAAATAGCATCAAAAAACTAATCTGATTTTTTTCGTAATAACACTTGAGGATGCTAGTTCATTTTTTAGCTGTCTTTCCAGGAGCACACAACTAGTGATCAAACCAGTCAGCCTTTGGGAGCTGGGCTGTTTGGACAGAATAATTGAGCTTTATTGGCTGCCTCTTTGGGACTCATTACTGGGCTTACAAAAATGGACAGCACAGCACAGTCTGTATTCTCAGTATATTTTACTGGAGTTTCACATGTCTACAGCCACCGCACCAATTACAGAGTCTCCATGAGTGGTTTGTGAATGCTAAAGGGGAGAAGGCTTTGCTCAAACACAGTTCTTGGCATTGGCGGTCCTTGACTTTCAGAGGGAAAGTGGAGTTAAGGAAGATGGATGGGTGAAGAGAGACTTGTCTGGTGTGCGTTATACTCCTGGTACTGGCAGTCAGGATCCCTGGATCCTCATGCCAGACTTGGCACTGTCACAGTGTGGGACCTTCGCAAGTCATCGCTCACTGTGCCTCCCCCGTCGCTCCCTCTGTGAAATGACCCTGGGGGATATATGGCACAGCATGTTGTAAAGATTAGTCTTTGAATATAGATTTATAATCTTTGAACGAAACTTGCAGTCCGTGTAACACGCAGAGCAGTGCAGTGAGGTTTCTTTGGTAGCTGAAGGTATGGCCTAATAGAGAAAGCTCCCATTAGCATGTGTTTTGCTTTGTGGTAATTTATCCGTGCTTTTAACCTTGCTGTTGAAATTTCACACCTTTAACAGCTATCTGTGTCAGAAAATGGATGTCACCTAACTATTCCCCAGCTCACTGCCACGCACTAATTAGCTCAGAAGACAGCTTTTGTGAAACTAGACCCCAGTCATATGTGGGGGTGGTAAAAAGTGAGTTGAGCCAGAAGTCAAGGGGTCTGCCACAATGGGCTCCGCATCGTGGGACAAACCAACCAAAATTTGTTTAAAACGGACTAGCATTCTGTTACTGAAGATTTAAATTCCTACATATTGAGCAACATATTGCTACCAACTGCTGACCTGAAAGAGCAGACAACAGTACCTAGGGGCACAGATACACATGTAGTTTTTCTGCTCTGCCTTAGAGAAAATAATCTAATGTGCCATTCAGAAAAATGATTTCATAAAAACTTAGGCCCAGCCCACCACTAGATCTACCATTTTACCTTAATATTGACTTGATTGCAAATCAGAAGTGTTATGTGGCGCTTTTTTTCCTCTTTTCAAGAGCTTTTCTCCGTGTCCCCAGTAAGCAAAAGGAAGACAACAAGAATGTTCAAAGACTAATCTATTGAGCTCAAGTTATCAGTTAACTTGTGCTGAACTGATGTCCTGGTTTCGGCTGGGATAGGGTTAATTTTCTTCCTAGTAGCTAGTATAGCGTTTTGGGTTTAGTATGAGAAGAATGTTGATAACACCCTGATGTTTTCGGCTGTTGCTCAGTCATGTTTAGACTCAGTCAAGGACTTTTCAGCTTCTCATGCTCAGCCAGCAAGAAGGCTGGAGGGGCACAGGGAAGTTGGGAGGGGACACAGCCAGGACAGCTGACCCCAACTGGCCACAGGCGTATTCCATACCGTGGGACGTCATGCCCAGTATATAAACTGGGGGAGTTGGCCACGGGGGCGGGAAATCGCTGCTCGGGAACTAACTGGGCATCGGTCGGCACGTGGTGAGCAACTGCATTGTGCATCACTTGGTTTGGGTGTTCCAATCCTTTTATTATTATTGTCATTTTATTATTATCATCATTATTATTTTCCTCCTTTCTGTCCTATTAAACTGTCTTTATCTCAACCCCCGAGTTTTACTTTTTTTTCCCCCCAATTCTCTCCCCCATCCCACTGGTGGGGGAAGAGTGAGCGAGCAGCTGCGTGGTGCTGAGTTGCTGGCTGGGGTTAAACCACGACAACTGATAAGCTGTGCTTATTGTTTAAGTTAACTTCTTACGTTTCAAGCAAACAATACAAGCTCCGTGGTACAATTGCATGAAATACCACTTGGCCTGTGAGGACACCCCTACTGTGTCTACTTGTATTGTTTTAATCTCATCTGTTTCAGTGGTATCTCCACCACATTGCAGTTGCCTGATGATACCAGCTACTTAAAAGTCCATTTCTGCTCTTGCTGACAGCTTAGTGTAAGTTGTCTTAAAGGATCAAAAGGGATGTGCTGCTGGTTTTTGTTTGCATGTTGCAAAGGCACCTGATAAATCAGGAAGTTTAACACAGCCATAGAATTACAACACACAGCTGTGTACAGCTACATAGTACATTAAAATCTTGATAATGCATTCAAACTAAAACTCCAAAATAGATTTATACCCATTCCTTAATTATTCAACAAAATGCCAACATCTTGAGTGAGCTGTGAAAGTGTAAGCTTGGGACCCGCAGGAAGCTTTGCTGGCTTTCTTTTAGTTTCAGCAAACAAACAGAATTTGGAGGGCAATTCGCTCCCGTGGAGAGGATCAGCACAAAACATGCATCTTGAAGACCTATTTTGAGGGCTCAACCAGAACTTAATTGGTGCATTTTGTTGTAGATCATTACCAGGCAAGAATTTCACTTCAAGTGAATACAACTCCAAACTAAGGATTTTGTTGGAGTTGTTTTAAGATCTTTACTTTCACATTCAAGGAGAACAAGCTGAGTTCTCTTCCCTGGCATGCCAGCAGAGTTGTTCTGCAATTCCCAGTGAATTACACTGTTCAAATCCTTTAAAAATCCCAGGGTTTCCATGGTGTCACTAAAAGGTGTCATTTGAAGGGAATGTCATTGCTTTTGCACAAATGAGGGTAAAAATTACTCAGAGAATTTTCATTTTTACCATCTTGTGTGTGAAGTAAAAAAAACCAATAAAGGCCTCACTTGAATGCACTGACCCCAGACTGCGTCTGCAGCAGTAGCAGTTAGAGAAATTATCTTTTTAGTTTGCATACTGAGCGCGTTGGCTGCCGGATTGCCCCATGCTGCTGCTCTTTCTGCTGCAGTGCAGAATGATGCTTTCAGATGTGAGCCGCAAAGAAGTGAGGTGGTCCGGGTCTGCGGCACGATGGACTTCTATCCAGGTAGCACAAAATCCAAGTGCCATGCTACCTTCCCCTCGGGACAGCTGAGTGTGGCTCTCTTTCTAGGCTGTGAATGCACTGGTCCTCTGAGGGCTGGCCCTGAACCTCAGAGATAAGGTAACACAGGGAAAGTGCTGCTCCATCCCATGTAGCTAAATTGGGGATTACAGTCATCAGGCCTCTGCATCCAGCGCAGCTCCTCAGAGAGCCTGTAAATTCACGCATTTTCTTTTCCAGGGATGCCTGGAAGGCATCAGTGGTGAAGGCAGTGGCTGTTGTGACTAGTTTAGTTAGTACTTATGCACGCTAATTCTACTAAATTTGGCACCTGTGTCTGCTAATCTATAACCCAGCTGGAGGGCATCGGATATCAAATGAAAAAGGGAAAGTAATTGCTCTGGCTTTGGGGATTAAACATTAAAATTATGATCGAGAATTTAGTCCATAGATGCTTCTTTTCCCCTCTTAGGAAAAAAAAAATTGGTTACAATTGCCTGGAAAACAACCAATGTGTTGAATATCTGCATGCCAGGTACACCCAGTAGAATACATGGTATTATTGAATCATTTTCAGATCAAGTCCCAAGCAGAATTTTACAGACTGATCCTATTAATTGCCACCTATTTGTTATCTGAAAGTAAGAACAAGGGGCTTTTTTTGTATATGGACTCTGGTGGAGAGTCAAGGACTTTCAACACATTGTCTCTTTCCATGCTGTATATAGGGACTGAAAATTCACTGCCATAATGTCCCTGTCAGCAGGAGGGTAAACATATCCTCTTCCGCTACTATCAGGAAGGACGCACCATTAAACAGTTGAATGTTATTTTTCACACTCTCTCCAGAGACTCTTAAAAACTTGTTCTCTTCAGGCCCAAAGGAGTGTAGACTCCTGATGGCCTCAGAGGGATTTCAGGCAGATCACCTCTCCCCAGGGTATCAAGAAAGTCTTAGTAGCCCAGACCAAGATGAAGATCCCCAGGGCATGCTCTGGTTCCTCTCACCCCTCCCTAAAAAGTGAAGGAAAACAAAAGTGAAAAAAAGTTAAAAGCTGGAAGAGGTCACCGCATCTGCATTCAAACAAGGCTCTTCTCTCCTTGCTGCTTCCTCTCCAGGTGGGAGTCCTGCTTCGCTGGGGTTCAGGTCTGCAGGTCCTTCCCCAAGTCGAAAGCAAGGGAGGGTGTCACCTTGCTCTGCCATCTAGGCCTTTTTGGGGTTCGCTTTGAAAGGAACCAGAGAAGCCACTTTTCCAGTACAATCAATAGCTAAGGGACAGAATTTTTCTACTTCACCATGTCCTAGACCTTGACAAAAAATACAGTGCACGTGTAATGCCAGCAAGCCAGCAAAATAATTCATACTAGCTGAGTATTGTAGATTTTTTTTAAAATGCATTTTCCTTAATATCTTGCAATCCTACGCTATTATTTCTGTTTAAAGAATACATAAGAAAAGCAGATGTATTAAGGTCAACCATGCTAACGTGGCTGATGGAAAAGGATTAGTGCGGACAGACATGCAACAACTGATGCAAGGCACGTAGCTTTGTGCGCTCTGCATTGCTCTCTGGGGATGTCCAGCTCTTACCCTTGGCTGCAGGGGTACGCTGGGCCCCTGCCTTCAGGCATCTATCCTGCATTTAAACTAGATACTGGAAAGGCAAAGGAGATCAGATATTGCTCAAAATGTTCCCCGCCACCAGCGATTACAATCAAATGCCAATTGCCTATTTGGGGTTTTGAGGTACTTAATCAGCCATAATTTATGCTTTGCTACATCCATAGCTCTGGAAAGCATGGCTTTGCTCTCTGTTTGCCCTGGTTTGACTCTTTTTAGCAGTGATTCCACTATTCAGAAACTAGGGACAGCAGATTTGTTTCTCTAACTACAGATTTCAGGTGCAAATTACTTGTAACTAAGTGTCCAGGAAAATCTTTTACATTGCTTCTGTTCCTTCTTTTGGGGGGAAGAAAACAATGCTTGAGACAAATTCTGGAGGTGTTGGGCTTTTGCGTATCCCCACAAAACAGATGAGATTCTTCAGAGTGAACAAAGAAAGTCAGTGATACATTAAGTTTTCTGAATTCCAGGAATAAAAAGGAAAACGGTAAAGTCCTGATGGAAATATTAAGCACAAAAAACCAAAACAACTTGCACTGCCATTATGCTGCACAAGATGAAAATACATCTTTAAGTAGAGATGCAGACTCGAAACTATTCAGTTGCTTTGTGTGCAAGCAGACTGTGACCCTGGTGTTTCAAAGAGTTGCCGCAAATACCCAACGTCATTTGTTTAAAATGAGATAATGGAAATCATGGCTCTTAAAACCACAAGGGAAGTTTCAAAAAAAAAAAAAAAAGACTAAACTGTGGCGGGCAAAATTACAGCACTTGCTAATAAAGTACAAGCAGTTCTGTGCCTGCTGTATGTGGGTAACAGCATGAATGCTCCTGGAGCATTCACTGGATTATATAAGGTGGTTACAGGATCTGTATTATTAAGTCTGGTAAAGCTAAGACTTACCAATTATTGAGAATAATATTATGATGCAGCTTCTGAAATGGCAACCTGCAGCCGGCTTTGCAGCCAGGCTGTCAGACAAGCTGTAAGCTGGGAACTTAACACACAAGGAAACTGTTGCAGAAAGTATTTACCCAGGGGATACCCTTGAAAATGTTGATAAAATCTGAAAACAGAACTGAATTAGATGTTCAAAGGAGAGGCTACACATTGGGACATGAAATACAAAGCGTTACACAGCTTGTTCCCCTCTACCCAGTAAAACAGCCTGCGAGCAACAAAGCGGCTGACTTTCTGAAAACTTTGTGTGCTGCACTTGATGTGGGAGGTTGAAGGAGGTTCAGAAGTTCAGTAAAGACCCTGAAATGTACAGTCAAATCGGTGATACAGTGCTTACACTCCCATCGCCAGAAGAGCTTAAATTTCCCTGTGATATTGGACTGGACTTAAAAAGGAAGTTACAAGCACTGTGGACTTAATCAAAATCGCGTCAGAAACTCTTCAAGGAATAGGTGTGTTAATAAAAGAAAGTGAATCACTTGTTCATGTCAGCAGTCTGATGGATTGAATCTACCAGAAGAGTGTGAATCTGGATGAACTCAGAATTTCCTTCCCTCTGAGTAACTGGAAATTTCCCAGGAAAACACATATAGAACAGCAGAATTCAAATACCCAAACTTTACAGAGTAAATGTCTAAATTCACCACCTCCCAGAGATTATGTGAAATGTACAGTATCCAAAATCCAATCAGAGGCTCTTCAAAGCTATTTTAAAACTTGAGAACGTCACACCACCAATTACCCTGGCAGTGTAAGGTATGCTACAGACATGGGTTGGATTTCCACCCTGTGCAACTGGTGACTCAACTTTGGCTGTTGCAAGCCAGCTATCAATTTGCAGAAGGTCACTGAGGTCCATTCCAAAATAATTTTTGTTCAGCCAAACCAAATGCTAACTCTTCTGCAAAAAGGTGAAGCTGACATTAATGTTTTCCATGACAGTAGCAGCCAGCCCTAAAAATGGGAGGAATATAGATGCCTGGTATCAGACACAGCTCAGGAGTCTGCACCGCATGCAATGAAAAGAAAGAGTCTGAGTTAAAGCTCACAGGAGTTTTAGACAAATTCACTTAAAGAAAACAGCAGCCTCTGACTTGGACTCAGTTACTTTATTTATGTTTTTAAAAGAATTATTGGCTTTGAACAATTCCTACTTTGTCCACTTCTCAGAAAGTGAGGAAAAGAAACTTCGTCCTAAACTTTAAGACTTACTATCTGTAATCTTCTTCCTTTTTTAATATAGGCTAATGCTCATTAAGCACTGCACTGATTTGTTCTGAGGTCTTGGAGCAGTGGGTAAGACGCTTCATTCCCAGCAGAGTGAACAGCATACTTTGCATCTATGTTCACTAACTGGATAAAGGTTTGTCCTCAAATCTGAAAATACTGGAAGGATGGGTTTAAGTATCTAAGAAGAAAACTTTAAAATAACTGACTCCGGGAGCATTTTCCCATAGCAACATGCTTTTAAAAATAATTGAGAGAGGTTAACAGAGAATTGCTGCATAATTAACAAATACGTCTTCATGTCTTATCACTGGCTTCTTAATCACAAAAGCGTGTTGCAAAGGAGAAGCTGAACTGGGTGCCAGTTAGTCATCTGCTCCAGGTAAGCTTATGAAAATAAGCAGGAGCCAGTGAGGTGCCTAGTCAGAATAACTGTTTGACACTGAAGAAGGAGATCACAACTAGGTCAACACCACTGGGAAACTAGCCTAACAATCTCCCTACTGCCTAAAGCCCAGGAATAGTATTAAAGCTAATAACCATGCAGAGCCTTTTGTCAAAATCCAAATGGCCAGGAACACTTGATCTCTGCGAAAAGGAACTGGAGATAAGAAACGTCCTGCCTAAGACAGCTGGCAGGATAGCTAAGCTGCATAACACGGGAGGCTTTCACCAAGGTAGGTTTTGGCTCGCTGCCTATCTCATTCCAAACAACCACGATACCGGTGAAAGCCTTTGATGTTCTCCCATGACACGGTCACAAGTGTGAACAATTTACAACACCTGCAGTCACCAGTACAGACTTCTTTATTTTTTAAGTGCTAGCTGCTTTAAACTCATTGCCCAGTTGATGTCTTTCTAAGGAAGATGGCTGAATCTCTGGCACACCTGAAAAGAACATTCACTTGAAAAGAAATGCAGGTTTGCCAGCAAAAACCAGCCGCCTCCTTGCTGATTGAGGCCATCGGTATTGCCTGTTCCGCTGGCTGACCATCCATGGACCAGCTGAGTGGGTAGGGGGAAGCAGGGAAAGGCCACAGCAAAAGCTGCTCATCGATGATCCTCTGTTCTTTTATCTCTTAACCACAAACAGAAGCCCTGTATGGATTAAAGTCTTATTTTCCCTTTCCCTTGTCATTGTCTACCAGGTTTGTTTCTTTACAACATTGTTTACAATTTGCTGTTTTCTTTTTTTTTAAAGCCTGTTTTCTTTTTCTTTTAAGCCAAGCCCTCCCCGAGCCAGGCGTTTATTCCCAGCTGACTCCTCCCTTATAGCACTTCTTCATGATCCAGGTGCAACCTCTCATTCTCTGGCTGCTGCTGGCAGCTTTTCCCTCTTAGCAAAACGTTTCTAACTAGATGTCTCCAGCTGCAAAGGAACTTGAGTTTTCTGACTGTCTTCTCTGTTTTCATATTCCTCAGATGCAGCATCTTCACTGGGCAGCAGAGGGAAAAAAAAGGCTGGGGCAAGTCTGCAGCGGGTCATTGGGTGCAGCGTACCTGGTAGGGCTGACACCTCTCACCTTGCCTCGGATATGCTGGGTGCGTACTGAGCAAACATCCTGGTGAGCTGCATGTGCTGGCCCTACTGATCCAGTGCAAAACTAGCTGGAATTTCACCCTTTACTTCAGGTGCAGCAGGTCCTGAGGCTCTAGTGTAGTGTAAAATACAGAGCCCTTTGGATGAATGGAGGGACCCACCCCTCTCCCTTTTTCTCTCTTTTTTTTTTAAATTTCAGAAGTCCATGGACTCATTGATTTTAGGCTGCATAAATTCAGGCCAAAAACAAACATTATGAAGGAAGTGCTTCGTATTTCTAGGGTAGAGGCTTAACAGCTCAAGACAACATTACTAGCATACTGGAAAGGGAGTTTTGATCGTTGTGGGGTAAGGTATAAATCGGTGGTTACGCCTGGAAAGACAAAGTCTGACGGGCTGACTGCACTGCAGAGCTGTATTTGCACAAGCTGCCCTAGGTTCCAGGTAACTACAAATTATTTAACTCTAGCAGTGCAAGCCTCTTATCTCTCAAATCTTCAAACACTGATAGAAAATACAACAAAAATATTAAATATTGTGGTATGATTTTTTTTCCCAACTTCTTTCTTTCCCTTTTGTTCTTAAGGCCATTATTTTGTTTCATAACAGTTTTCTTGAGCAAAATCAACAAGCTCTTTCTCCAACTTGAACTAATTAATGCTCTTATTTCCCTCCTAAACCACATGCGCATGTCACGCTTGGTTTATATGAAGAGAATAGAGAATATGCTCTTGTCCTTGCAGTTTTTGAAAGGATTTATTCAGGGGAACCATGAGCTGAGCTGTGAGCCACTGGTGCAGGTGCCCGCTGTGGATGGGCAGTGGGAGAGTATCCAGGGCTGCACTTGTGCAGATCACATTTAGCAAGGTCTGCGCAGGGTATCCCAGTAATTCCTGTCTGTGATATAGAACAGAATAGTTCAGTCTCGTTTAGTTCAGTCTAGTTTAATTCAGTCTAGTTGGAAGGGACCTACAATGATCATCTAGTCCAACTGCAAGCAGGACTTGCAGGGTGCAAGCAGCAGTGAGTGCCAGATAACGTGTAAAGAGATAGATGTATATATGTCAACATCATGTGGCTACATGACATTGTTTAATTAAGACTTTGCCCCTTCTCAGCCTCTCCACAAGCAACATCCAGTTTGGGCCTGTTGAAGGCCAGAAAATGTTCAAGTCTTGCTGCTGTACCTTGGAGCTTGCTCCCAGCCCTTGTAAGCACGGACTCGCGGCAAAACCATTTGGACACTAGGTGAGTCTGAGCTTGCATATGCGATATAGGAGCAGGCATGGAAAGAAACACTCCCCATCGAGCATGTCTCTTATCCAGGTGTAAAGAAGGCAAAATACCAAAGGGAAATATTTCATGGGCAAATAAGTTTCTTGATTATAGGTTCCATTTTTATTAAATATTCCATTTAGGGTCCTGCAAGATTGGAACTTGGCGATTCATCCACTTGAGGCAATTAGGCTTTGAGTTGCTATCCTTACATTCATTTGGTTACTTTCTGTAGCATATACCCGTGCTTTCACAGTCAGTCTGTGTGTAAGGCGTAATTTATCTGTCGGAGGACTGCACTCTGAGTCACCGAGTTCCCTCAGGGTGTCCTGATTCCTTTCCTCTGATAATCCTTGAGGAATATCCTTGGTGCTGCTTGGTTTTTGCTTTCCCTTTAGAAAGGGAGTTACACAGTAAAAGTGACATTAAGCATCTGCATGTAGCGATTCCCATTACAGGTGAAAATGCACCCACCTTGCTCCTGAACTAAGTATAACTATTCCGGTCTCAGTATTTCTCAGCAGCCTTACAGGAAGATGTAAAAAATATATACATATATTTGCACTAAGTGATTTTTCAACGTCAGATATTCAGCTACCATTTTATGACCAGGGAAACATAAAATGAATGTCTTTTGAAGCAGGAATCTGGCTCAAAGCCTGTTTAATTTAATTTAATTTATTTAATTCTAGTATTTGAAGATCTGTTTAAAATAAAAAAAACACTGGACTGACTTAATTCCTACTTGATTTCACTACATTCCATTAAGCATTCAAACAATGTGTCTAAAAATTATGCACACTGTAGAACTTGTCTTGTTTAAGCGCTCATTAGTTTTTTGCATTGTTTTAATGTATACACACAAAGAAAAAGCCCTATATTAAAACACCATAAAGAATGCAAAATTAAGCACTTGAAAGCCAGAAATTACACAAGGTAAAATAGCTTGTGTAAATCTAATTTGGCCTCTCTGTGTGTTCACATGTCTATGTGTTATACATACATACATATATAAAAAGCATACAATATTTGTGTATGTACAGTGAGAAAAGCCTTTAATTACATGACTGCTTACTGTTTTTTCCACAGAGTGCTTGCATTATTCAGTGAACAGGATAGACCTGCTTCACATGTGGGTCACCTTACTGTGAAGAAGGCTGTTCCCTATACAACACTACCTTGTTAATTGTAGACGTAGGTGAATCACAAATGAGGTGGGAGACTGGAAGAGGAGTTAAGAGGTGTCAGTGCTTCTCCACAGAATTAAATTCATAACTTAGAAAGTCAACTGGCTGGCTACTGACAGGTATAAAGGTATCTGAGCGAGCTCTGAACTCCCCTCAAGGAAAATTATCGGGACAAGCCTATGCAATTTAAGTTGCTGGTCTGAGTGAACTTCACTGATTTACCCTACTGTAAAGTAGGGGCTGCATGCAGGAACTGCTCTGCAGGTAGATTGGAAGGGGAACTAATTTCTAGCTAGGAAATGGTCAGAAGCAGCTGGTGGAGGTAAATTCTTCTGGTGGCACAGCTGTGTCCAGATGATAACATCTGTTCACAACCTGGACCACACTAGCGTAGAACTAGCTTGGGTTTATCTTTCTTACCGTACAGTCACTAACAGTCTACATCAGTACCATTGTCTGCATTAACCAAATTCATAACTCTGTTTTTTTAAAAAAAAAAGGTAGTGTGACAAAGTTTATCTTCCTTAAATCCAGGTTAACTGGCTCTAATTATCTTACCTAGTTTTAATGCTTTATTAATCCAGTGCTGCATCAGCTGCTCAATCATTTTGCCCAGGAACGATGTCAGGCTTCTCTCTCTTCCTCAAAGCACTGTATGATGTTATTCCGGTTGCATTTGTCTCATTATGTGGGTGCATGCCTTGAGACTCTGTAATCTGATTTACAAAAGCACTGCACATTCACAGTTGCCAACAGGAGCTGTGCTTTGAAAATGCAGAATGCTGCACCATGCTCAAGAATGCTAAACTGCCGGGAGCTGCAAGTACCCAAAACTTCATGTTTTCACCTTAACCTCTCTGCCTCTGAGTTTTCCAATACAAAAAGAAGGTAATAAACCTTCCCCTTATGAAGACGTTGAGAATAAATGCATTACTATTTGTGAAACACTTGGATACTTCATAGGGGAGAATTACAAAAAATCCCAGGAGGACATTAATCATTAGTTCTTGAGAGCAGGGTTTGAAGATAATGCATTAAATAAGTCATGGGGCTCCATACCGAACAAGGAGAAAACAAAATATTGAATTGCTCCTCATTAAGACCCAGGTTCTCAAAGGTATTTTAAGTGTCTAAATTCTGCTGAGAGTCAGGGCTTCTTAAGTCATCGTCTTTTTTTTTCTTTTTTTTTTTTAACTAAATAAAGCAGGAGATCTACAAGAAATATTGTACATAATCATGTAATTATAGGTTGCATCATAATGCACTGTTAATTAAAGGTTGCATCAGAATGCATGTGCACAAGATTTGGGGCACAAATTAACATTGCCCAAGCAATCTTAGTTATGGCATTTACCCACATCAGATTGCTTGACTTTGCAACATCTATGACCTTTTCCAATAATTAGCGTACAAATAATTTTCTCTGGCTTTAGGATAATAAACGAAGCCACCTGCATTCCCCATCACGCTCACATCCCTAGCTGATAGGGGATGGGAACCCTTCCCCTGCTGTATCCCTCCCCGTATGGGGTACAGACCTCTGCCAGCAGAGTAAATGACACAGGTAATAGGTTGTCATCTTCTATTTGAATCAGCATCAGGGAGGGACAGAACATTTTGCCAGTGAGTTTCACTAATGTTTGCTGACATTGGAAGAATGGTGAAAGTCAGGTGTCTTTGGTTCAATCGGATCGGAGGAGAGCACATTGAAATAAGTACAGGCTTTTCTACCTGTTCCCCAAGCCCCTTTTACCATTGTCAACACTTTCCTCTTTCTTTCTGTTTATCTTGCCTCACATCCAGCTCTCACGGTACTCATCTGGCCCTCTTGAGCTGAGAAATCCCATATAGCACCTGGATAAAGCCCTGCACATCCTGATCTGACCCCATAGCTGATCCTGCTTCGAGAGGAGGTGGGACTGGAGACCTCCTGATCCCGTCCAACTTGAATTATTGTGTGATCCTATGAGGACATCGTGCTTTTCTCCATTATATAAATAGTCTGCATTCCAATACGTGATTTTATTAATCGATCTTTGTACCAAGTAGCTTTGCTTTATTGCACTGTTGTAATTCCACCTCGACAGTACAGGATTCCTTTAGATAAAAAAAGGCCACCAAGCATAGATCCCATAAACCAAGAAAATACAGCTAGGGTGGTTGTTATGTGGAATGAGGTTGTTGCAAATTCCACATAGACCAGGAATTTATGCCAGGAGCTATTCAAAGTACTGTGGCTGGCCTTCCAAGAATCTGGAAACGTTAATGCTAAGGCTAAGGAAGCTTGATTTTTTTTTTTTTTCCCTCCTCTCTGTAAACATGATGATATTTCTCTGGGTCTTGCCTTCAAATTCTCTGAGCCGTGGCAGGGTGCCGACAGACAGGGATGCTCATTCTGCAGCAGGAGGCTTGCTCTGGAAGAGGGCGAAGTTCACCGGTTTCCACCCCTGTCGTGTTGTCCCAGCTCTGAGGCCGCTGGTTCTGCCTTACAGCAGGGATCAAACCGCTCCTGTCAGAGGAGACCAAAGCCATCTTTTCTGCTCCTCCTCTCCAAACTGTTGAGGACCTAGGCTATAATGGTACGCAATTTCCTTAATATAACTCGGTGAATGTGGAAAAAATAAGCCAAAAGATATTGATTCATTCTCTTCTTGAATGCAACTTATCTTTTAAATGGTATCTTTCTGTCTTCTAGCAAAGAGGCACCCCAAAGACCCTAGGTCTTCTCTCTGAGGTCAGAGAGGCACTGTTGGAGAGACAATGCTTGAGCACAAAACATAGCGTCTCGTGGTGCCTTGCAGAGGAGAGAGAGGGTTGCCTCTGTAATCTTAACTTCAGCATTTACTCATGTGTACGCTCCACCGTGCAGCTGGAACATTCCTTTCAAATCTTTCTCATTTCCTCATTCAAACCAAAACCAATTTGCACAAGAGTATGTAAAGACATCTCTGTTATTTGAAAGATATTTTTCCATGAAGTTTCACTTCAGTAGTACTTTTTATCACAAATTTATTTCTTAACTCCTAGAAATGTATTTTCTTTCCTTTTTTTGTCCTCAGCCTTCTTGTACTCGGAAACAGTCCCTTGAGGATTACCGTTTCAAGGGCGGGAGAACTTCTACTATGTAAAACCACGTAACTCTCAGGAATATGCTACCTTTGAAATTTTTCAGTTCCAAACAAAATCTGAGGATGTAGGAGCAGCCCAGAAGAAGCGTTTGGGATGAAAATGTTTGATCACCTTGAGTAAGGGTTGTCACCTCTCATTATGGGCTTTTCATTGTACTGTGTGACTGTATACTGTTTCTACAGATCTACTCATTCACAGTATGCCTACTTCCTTCTGTAAGGGCTCTTCTTTTCCCTCCCATCTCTTCCAAGTCTTCAACTCTTTGCTTTCTTCAGTCAAATTTCTCTTTCCTTAAAACTCCAACTTGAGACTTGCATTCCCAAAGTCCTCTTGCCCTCTCCATTTCTCCCTGCCAGCCCCAGGCCATGCCAACGCCTTTTCCCCTTTGTAGTAGCTAGGAGTTTCTGGAAGACCTGTCCCAAATGATCCCATCACAGAAGAAATCTAGGAAGGGTAGGGAAGGGCAGGAAGCAATGGACTGGGCTAAATCATGAGCTCACGGAAAGGAAGCACAGAGAAAGTAGACCAGGTTTGCATGGGGTAAGCGCACAAGTACCGCCTCGCGAGAGCAGACAGGGACAAACACAAAAAAGCCGATACAACAAATAAAACTTAACTAGCAAGAGCGTCGCAAGTAACGAGAAATTGTTTGGTAAGCACATCAGTGGTAAGAGGAAGTCAGAAGCGAGTGGATTACTCATCAGAGGGAGAAAGCTATTGATTGGCGCTGAGAAGGCTCAGAGTGCCTCAGGCCCTTTTTGCACCAGACTTGGCTAAAAGAGATCAGTTGTGATCAGGTGATTCACATAATATATATATTAACGACAAGGGAATAAGATTTCAGACTGGGGCAGAACCAGTTACAAGAGTACTTAGATAACTTAGAGGTGTTCAAACCAACAGGCTGGCTGGACTTCACGCCCGGGTACTGAAGGAAGTGGCCCAAACAGCACTGGAAACATTCGTGTTTACCTCTGAGAGCTCAGGGAAGACGGCCAGGGACCCTGCTGATAGAAAAGGGCAAAACTGGTGCCTATCTTTAAAAAGGGCATTTATAAACAAACAAACAAATAAATAAATAAATAGACCAGCCAGACATTTTTTCCCCAGAAAGCACCTAGTACAGATAGACACATTATTTGTAAACAGAAGGAAACAAAGAGATAAGCAACTGTTAACACGGATGTGTCAACAAGAAATTGGGACAAGCTGGCCACATTTCCTTTGGCGACAGAGGAACAGACCGTGTTACGGAAGAAAGGAGGAAGGGCTGCAATCACCTGTGCCTCGGTTAGGCTCTGCACATTCATTCATAAATGAGGGGGTTCAGTTTATGTGAAAAAGTTGGGCGGTTGGTACAAAGCTGTGGAAACAGTAGTTGTCAGTGGTCTAGTGGCAAACGGGTGGATTATAGATGCAATTCCAAAGGCATCAGTCCTGGGACGTTTCATTAGTGGCCTTCAGAGATGGCATTAATCAGGGAGTGACTGCAAGTACGTTGGAGGATGAAATAAGAATTCAAAATTATCCTAAGAAATTGCTTGGAAAGCGCAGAACGTGACAGAAAAGCAACAAGAAGAGCAGTTTTTGCAGGCGGGGTTGACCCCCTGCACGCACAGAGGCTGGGGCGCTGCTCAGCGCATGTTGCAGGCAGCAGCTGAGGGGAAACCAGAGGAGAGCTGGGGCAACGGGTGGCCGAGGAGACAGCAGGAGAGGTGGACAAATTGTGGCTGGTTTTCATAAAGAAAACACGGCGCGGGGACGTGGTAACAGCCATCAGATGCGAAAGGGCACTGCAACACAGGCAGAGAAAGAGGAGATTTCCTTGGGCAGGGAGCTCCAGGTTCACGTTTCAGCAAGGAATATTCCGATCAAGCAGGAGGGTGAAGTGTTGGCCGGGGAGGCTGCAGGGCCGCTGGGGTACCGGGGGTCTCTCTGAGCAGGACTGAGGGAAGGCCTGCAAAAGGGATCTGGAGGCACCAGTAGATAGGAAACCTTTTTGGCGTCCTGTGTAAGAAAAGGAGCTAAAGGGAGGAAGATCTAAGGAGCGAATGGTGTACAATAACTCATTTGCAGATACCGGGTCAAGTAAATGAAAATTCACCAACAACTTGCTCTTCCATTTATATTCGGTCATGGTGCCAGTCCTCTTCTCATGCACACAAGTATTTTCCGCTCACTAGCCACGTTCACGTGTACAAGCATATATTGATCTGTTGTCTGTCCCTTCTTCCAAAGGAAAAAATAACCGCACAGTTCAGTAATGCACGGGCTATGCTCCACGATGAAAATAGTCTGAGGCACTTACATGCTGAAGTAAATTTAGCTGAACATAAAAATAACCTTCACAAATTTGAACTGCCTATTTTACAATTAATTTTACAATTAATGTCAGCTGTTAATACGATTATTACCTTTTAAGCGCGTACTAACTTGACAGCCTGACCAAAGCAATGCAGGTACGTCTCCTCCCGCCGCTCTAGGTCTCACAAACGTCCCCTTCGACTTTGGGTTCTTCCTTCCAGGTCTGTCCCCGCTCCAGCCTCCCCTCTTCACCCACCCAGGGTGCTCCTGCCACTTGGCTCCCCGCTGCGCTGCTCCTCCAGCCCAGCCAGCTGCAGCTGCGCTGCATTATTAAAGGGACACCCTGTAAATAATTGATAGGGAAATAACAGCGCGCTGCGGAGCGAGAGCACCTCCTTTCCCGGCCCGCCGGAGCGCAGCGCGGCCGCGGGGCGGCGCGTAACCCGCGCGGGGCCGCCCCGCGCCCTCCCCGCCCC
>JAVKLA010000028.1:14931901-14964295 GCA_034782735.1 Sagittarius serpentarius | reverse complement strand
CAACGTCGCCGGGGCCGAGATCCAGGCGGTGCCGGTGCCGCCGCCCGCCGCCGCCGCCGCCGCCTGCAGCCCGCTGCTCCTCGACTACGACGGCTCGGTGCTGCCCTTCCTCGGGGGGCTGGGCGGCGGGTACCAGCGGACCCTGGTGCTGCTCACCTGGGTCCCGGCCCTCTTCATCGGCTTCAGCAAGTTCTCGGACTCCTTCCTCCTGGACCAGCCCGACTTCTGGTGCCGGGAGGCGGACGGGCAGGGCAACTGGAGCGGGTCCCTGGCGCCGGGCCACGCCAACCGCACCGGCAACGGCAGCATCTTCCCCCCGCCCGGGCTGCCCACCCCCGCGGGGGGCAATGCCAGCGAGTGCGACTGCCACGAGTGGCACTACCGCATCAGAGCCGGCCTCGTCCAAAACGTCGTGAGCAAGGTGAGAAAGGCGGCGGCTTCCCTCGGACCCCCTGCCCGTCCAGCCCTCTCGGACCCCCCGCCACCGTACCCCGGCCCCACTCGGCCCCCGCTCTTCCCAAGACAAGGGGAGCAGCTGGACACCCGGATCTGTCCGTGCGTGCCGCTGCCCGGTCGCTCGGGTGGCCCGTGTGTCACCTTCCCACCAGGAGTAAATCCCACATCCTCCTAATCCTTTCCCTCCCTGGGTGTCACGCCGGGTGTCCGTCCCGTGGGTTTGTACCTGGGTGCTGGTGGCGGCGCTGAGCTGCAAAGTTACCTCCTGTAACGGGATCCTTGGCAGCTCTTTGGGGTCCCAGCAATGGCAGCTGTCTGCCGTCTCAGGACGCGGGTGTCTGTGGGGAAGACGCTGCAGGCGAGTGTCACCAGCTAGTGAGGGGACAGGGTTGTGGAGAAGGCTCTGGTTGTGATATTGTAGCTCATCTTTGTGTGAGTATACTAAAGCAGCCATACAAACCAAAAAACGGGTTGATTTCTGGGGAAGCTGATGAGGTGGTCACTGTTGGGAGGAAAAGGAGACAAAGTTCTGCTTGAATTCTTCCTGTTTTTTATCTATTCCCTTGATAACTGTTTCGGTAGAGCAATAAAAGAAGAAATGTCTCGCACAAGTTTTGTACTCCAGAGGCAGAAAGTACATGCTGCGCTGTTTTGTTTTTCCTAATGGAATGGCTAAGGTGGAAAATTTCTAGTGAGGAGGGCTGCGCTGCTTTCTGCTCTTACCTCATATTTGCTGAGCAGTGCGTACAAAAAAACGCCTCGCCTTTTCACCTGAAAGCTTTTGGTGTTTTATAGTACCGGCCCTGCAAAAGCCCTGCTGGCTGTGGATGGGCCTCGTTGGTATTAATAGGCAACTGAAGCTCTTAGAAGTGTAAAATGAAGCTGTTACACCAGGAGAGTAGTTCCCTTAATCTCAAGACCCCCCTCTGAGATCAGCAAAAATTACTTCCTGCCTGGGAGCAGTGTTTTGGATTAACTGCGCTTATCTAGTTGGGAGAAAGAAATGCAGCAATAATCAGATGACCGGCATGATTGTGCTTTGGTCAGCCGGCACACGTTTGTATTTAACCATTGAAAATCATTTCAGTTTCTCTCTGTGTCCCTTGAAAGCATGTGCAACAGGGAAAAAGCAGGTAAAGCAAATCCCTCAAAACCTTGAACCCAGAATAGATTTAAAAAAAAAAAAAAATTAGCTATGCTCCTTCATGAGAAAAACACAGGCACATGGTGGACTTGAATGGTTTGTGATGTAGAAGTGCATAATGAAATTTGACATTTAAGAGAGGCAGATTTTCTTCTGTTTATAACCAGACACTGAGCTATTCATATGTTTTAGGTTTTAACACTGATGCTGAAGTGTGAAAAAAATGATCTTGAAATATTTCTTTTTAGGGTGAACTGTAAAAGAATTTTTTTTTAAATGTTTGAGCCTTTTGAAGGTCATCATCAAGCTGGCCACAAAAGGTCGAGGGAGAGTTAGTTTGCTATCTTGCATGCTTATTTAAAAATAATACAAAAAGTATTCCTTGGAAGAACTTGCAGTAAAGGGCAGATCAATTTTAAGGGATAAATAAACATCTGTGGTCCCTGCTGTCTTGTTTTCTATTAGAAAGAATAATAATCATCTTTTGAGACTATGGGTTTTTCCAGTGTGGAGTTTTGTTGTTGTATGCCTGCTTCCAAAAACTTGGCAGCTTTTCTGCTCTGATTTGTAATCCCATGTAATTATAATTGGGTCATTTTCTCGGGGTCAGGATTCCTTCTCAGTTCGTGCTTTTGTTTTGGGGGTTTTCTGGGTGGGTGTGCTGTCTGTTTTTATCCGAATGAACAAAGAGAGGAAAAACCCAGGCAGAACATCAGTGTAGCTTAATTCGGACTTCCTTTCTTATAAAGCCCCAGGAGCTCTGATACTGTGGGAGCAGTTTTCCTAACTGCTGACTCCGCTTACGTGCATCCCACCGTCCTTTGTGAGAAAGAGCTGCCCTGGGTGAATTCAGAAGACTGAATGTTCAGATCTCCCTTAACTCCCCTCAAAAATACATTTGTTTCTGTAATGTATTATGCAATGTTCTCATCTTTCTATATAGAGTTTTATTAAATCTCAGTCTAATAGACACTCATCTGTGTAGTAGCCAGGGGTTATATTGAAATGTCATAAGGAGAGCCAAAAGTATATTAATAAAAAATGCACTTTTGTTTGGCCAGTGAACCCCCTTGTTCCCATCTTCAGCTGTCCAAGCTAATCGCTGCTGGATGCTCCATCGTTCCTTTGTCTTCAGAAACGATGAAACAATTGTGGTTATTTAGCACGAAGCGTATTTCCTGCTCTGTGTTTTGTTGATGTACGTGCACGTGAGACGTTGCTGCCTCCCGTTCCCCAGGAGCAGATATCTGTCCTTGAACTGTGTTAAGTTTCACTGCCTCCGTAGCCTCTCTCCTCATGGAACCCTTCATCAGATGTTGTCTCTCTGTCCAGGCTTTCTCAGCTCTCCCTTCCCCGGTGCCCATTTTCTCCCAGCCTGTGTCCTGCTTGGGATTGATGGAGTGGAGGCCTCGCTGTTTCCAGCCCCGCTCTGTGCTTTGCTTAGCCCTGTTTCTCTTCAAGTCTTTGCTGGAGCCAGGGGTGGCCTTGCACCTTCCTTGAAGAGTGGCATTGCCACACTAGGCACTGCCATTATCCTGACCTCCTTGACTGAGTCACTGGGAACGGTGCTTTTTATAGTGCTGCCAGTCATTAGAACTGGAAAAGGTAATAAAGGACGTACTGCTTATTATTTAACACTGTTGAAATACATATAGCAAAGAGGTCAGATGCGTAATTTAACCACAGGGATTCCAGTGGCCGTATTAAATCACCCATCTGAGCTAATGTCCTGACTTGGTACATAAATCTTGGACTTTAACATGGTTTGTACATAAATATCTTCCTTCAGGACAATTCACTTGTAAGGCTTTTTCACTGCTGAATGCTTCTTTGAGGATTTTGATTTATTTGATCTTTATCACATCGCCGTTATCACACTGCTATAAACAGAGTGCACGTGCGTTGTTTCTGAGAGATGTATCCTGAACTAGCCTTTAGGCAAAAGGCTAGTTAAAAAAAAATAAAAAAAAAAATCTGTCTTTTAAATGGTCCATGTATCTTGCCACTGTCCAAAGGAAGGGTGCTGAGAAATACTCTCCTTTTTTGCTACGGGGAAACACGAGGTCTCATTTTACCCGTTTGTAAAGTAATGCTTCAGGTAAATTATCAGCATTAACACAATAAACAACATAATGACAACTAAACATACATAGCTGTGAAGTCTAGCAGGAAATTGGAGTGTGTACTCAGCAGGGACTTTCCTAACTCTCTCATTAGTTTCTCTACTGGCTGGATCTTCTGACCATCTGCAAAGCCAGCTCTAATCTTGGGGCAAAGTTTTCACAGCAGCTCTTAGTTACAGGATTGGTGGTTGCTGGTTTTTTACTGGGATGACCTGTCTGCTGTGTTCGATTGCGTTATGTGGTGGGGTGGTTTGTTTTTCTGAAGGCCAATTTGTATAATGGACACCAAAAGCTGATAATGGGCAAGGACTGAGGCTTGATTAAATTGCAGCGGTTGATGGCACAGCATCCCTCTGTGTGTACCCGCAGTGTTCCAGATCGTTCCACCTCTTGGGGGTGGCGTAGAGGGAAGTAGTTCGTTGAAGGCTGCGTTTTAATCACCCAGAGCAATTATGTAATAATATTTCATGTCTAGTCACAAGGGAATTCCTGTTGTGGCTGCTTTTCTGCTCCAGATGCCTTGTTTTGCTGCAGTGCTGTTCTCTTGGCTCTCAACTTCCCACTTGATTTGGGTTGAGTCATCTTCTTTCCCAAGTAAGATGCCATCATTTTACCTATTTGCCACTGGTTCAGTCATTCTTGTGCCAATTTGGCCGAGCGTCTCGCAAACTGTCCCCTCCAAAAAAGCGGAGCTTGACTCAGGAGACCCAAATTGTCCAGGGGAAGTGCTGTCTTGGTGCGAACTTGGATCGGTTCGGGCTGTGATGTGATGCTCTTTGCTCCTGCAAGGGGACATGTCTGTGCCCTACCAGCCTTTCTTTCCCTTGCTTTTATGGCAGTTCTGGCACTTTGCTGGACACACCTTCAGCTGCTTCAGCTTGCTAATGTGGTAGAAAACTTTCTAGTGAAGTACATATTTTTTAATTATTATCTTTTTTTTCCCTGGGTTTTCTGCTGGGTTAATGAAGTGAAATGACTCTGTGAAGTGACACGTGCCCAAGACTGTGGTGTTGTCTCATAAGATTGTTGCAGGTATCTGCAAGTAGCTAGAAATGGTACAACAAATGTGTGCGATAATAGTGATGATAAATTTGGCACTGCTTTTGGGGTGATATTTCTTGAGGTAGGGGATATGTATGCATTTCAAGTGGACTTTCACGATATAGTTGTTAATTCAAAGGGATCACTCTGACAAGGTCCTTCCCAAAAGAAGAGCTGCGCCACCCTTACCTCCTCCCATTGGTGCCTGGAATCTTACTTGTTTCTGCGTATCCTTCAGTTGGCTGGTCTCTGCAAAGAGACTTCAGAAATGCTGGTGCTTCTGTTTTTTCCTGCAACTGCCACGATTCGTCTTGTCAATGTTGGTTGCTGACTGACTGGCTTCTACCTAGTCCCAAATCAGTGAAAACCTCGAGTTACTGTACCCAGCATGGTAGTGGGGTCAGAAGTGGGAAGGTCTAAGCTAGTATGTCACCCATCCCCTTGCCTCCCATGCACACATTGAAGGGGGCGTAGGGACCTGCAAAAGCAGATGCTTCCAATGGCCAGAAAGACTATTCTATATTTGTTTCAGACAAGACTTTGAAATGATTCTCTCTGCTCCTAACGGGTGCTGAAGGGGTCAGAAAGTCCCTGTGGTCAGAGGTATCCAGAAATACTGGCAGACCAGAGCAAACTTCTGCTTCTATTTTTTTATGGCTTCCTCAGCTATGGGAGAGATCCCAGCCTTTCCCCCCCCCCCCCGCCCTTCCCTCTGTGAGTTCGCTGATAAAGACTTAGCGGTTGCTGGTCTGAGCACTCACAGGCTTGAGCAATCTGCTTGTTAAAGAGGGAGCAGGGAGAGCTGGTGGCCTGTCCTGCTGCAGCTGCTCTGGGCCCTGCCCTGCCCACCGAACGTGGTGGTGGAACTCGCCGGTTATCAGGGCGCTGGTGGGCAACACCCTAAAACAACGGGGCGAGTTTCTGGCTGAGTGGCGTGAGGGAAGGGGACGGCTGTTTCGGGAACAGTACCTGCAATTTCCTGGTGGGGAAGAACTGTCCTTTGCCTGCCTGCAAACAGCAAATTACCTGAGGTTTGAGATAACCACGTATGATATCACCAGACTACATAGATTTGTTTAGTGAGCCATGATACTGGTTTTGTTTATTGGGGGGGGCGTTATGTAAGGGCCAAAAAATTTTGAGGCAATTGGTCTAGAAAACAGAGACAGGGTTAAGACCAATATTGACGTCAGAACTCAAGTAGTCTTATGTTTTCTATCTGGTATGGATTTTTTTTTTACTACAGAGAATGTACATAGAGTTAATATTTATCGTCATACTTAAGATAGAGCGTCTCGGATACAGGAATCTGATTTCAGCCTACCATAAATAGTTTGTAGCATTGGTAGAACTAACAATGATCCTCCAGGAAGGTAATTCCGTATTGAAATATCTTTAAGCCATTCTCAGCTTTCCAAGACTTGCTATTGAGCCTTTCATATTCCTTATTTTCTGTGTCTATGTCAAACAACTGCTTTTTTGTTGTGTGGCTTTTTTTTTTTTCCTTTGGGTTTTTTGTTTGTTTGTTTCTTCCTGGGTGGACGTGATGTTTGAAATGGTCGGGGTGGTGTTTGGTTTTGTTTCCTCTCCCTAATCATCTTGTATCTCAGTCATTTAGTTTAAATATATTGACCCTGCCCATGCTGTGGCAGAAGTTGCAGGCTATGGCGTGTATTTACCAGCTGTTCACGCAGTTTAAAACCTCTTGTTACTCTGGCTACAAGACTGCTATTATAAAAGATGACCGTATGTTTTTCTTGAGGTGTTTGTCAAAGACGAGGAACTGACACTTTAGGAAGGCATCTAATTTGGAGCCAGTTCTGATGGTAATGTTGAGATGAGGATTACAGGCCAGCCAAACATGAAGTGTTCATTTTTAATGAAATAACATCTGGAATAGCACGAGACTTAGGATTTTCCTTAACTTTAAAAATTTTGGCCATACTAATGGTGCGAAATTAAAGCTTTCCAAATGAATTCTAGAGAGCTGCCTAATTTGGAAAATTCTGAAAGGGATCCAGTGCTTTTGTGTACCTTGTCGTTTGTTTTCCCTGTTAGCCTATTTTTTTCTGCTTGGTTTCTCCTCTGTGCTAGCTGGCATCCCTGCTTGGGCCAGTTGCTCTCAGTCACTCCTTTTCATAATCCTTCCTCCTCCTGCTCTTCTGCAGCACAGCCTGGCTGGTGCTGGGTTACCCACAAATTAACTGTGGAATTAATTAGGCTGAGATCTTGCTGTAGAAGAAGGGAGTGAGGTTTGCTCTAGACAATCTGTAGAAGATCAGAGAACCCCATCACAGGAAGATGCTGCAGCTTTGCAGCAGTGCTGAGTGTTCAGTTCGTGCAGTGAATTCCCTCAGAGCAGCTTCTCTTGGGCTCTGCTCGCCTCAACTCTAGAATGTGCTTAGCTCTCATAATGTAATTTATTTTTATGGGTTTTTTTTTCAGTTGACTTTTGACAGCAGGTGACCTTGTGTGCACTCTGAATTCCCTTTTAAAGTTGAGGGGGAAGGAAGGGACCTGAAGGAAGGAGAAAGGAGGTTCAGACCCCTTCCAGAATGTGTCGTCAGGGTGCGTTGCATAGGTATCCAGGCTAAACCAGTGTCAGCATCTGATAACCGCTCAGCGCCGTGCCAGAGCCATGCTGACCCACACCCAGTACGGGTACCGCGGAGCCTGCCATGCCACCGGCCCGTAAAACCCATCAGGCAGCGATGATTAACGTGTGTGTTGAGTAGCTCCTGCCAGCCCTGGCCACGTCACGCCTGCTGGGAACGCGCAGTAGGTCTGTGCCTATTCCCACAGCGGGAGATGGATCAGCGGCTGGCCGCGGTGCGCGCCTGTGTTTGGGCAGAAACCCCTGCCTGCCCTGCGAGCTGATGAGGCGAGGGCAAATGTGCTCGGGGGGGCGATGCGCTGGGTAGGACTCACTCCTGTGGAGAAGACTTTTTTTTTTTTTTTAGTTTTTTTTTTTTTTTTCCTTCTTAAACTGCTCCCCAGGAGGAAAATTCAATGTGTAGTACAAGGCTTTGTTAGGATTTTTATTTTGTCTTTTAATTTGGGAGAGCCCTGAATGCCAGTGGTTCTGCTGAGACGCAAGAACAGAAGACTAAAGTGGATAAATCCCGATACTCGTTTCTGGGACACCTCTCTAGATCCACAAGTAGCAAAGCTGGGAGAATCAGGGCTGCTACTTGGGAGACGCAGGGAAGCCGTACGTTCACCTTGTCCAGCAGCACGTGATTTATAGTTACCCTTGCGCGCTGTTTCCAGAGCAGGGTGGTCTGGTTCCCTGGAAAAGGTTTTTTGGCTCCGGACGGTTGTGGAGGAATTCATTTTGTCTCAAGTACTGTCTTCCTGTTACTCTGCAGCACTCTGGAGCTGCCCCATCTCCTCCTGGCCTCCAGACCAAAGTCCACGAACATGTAGGCAATGTCACAATGTCCACCCTACAAATATTAGTAAAGATAGGGAATGTAAATTAAACCGCAAGACCTTTTCCCCTGCTCTGTCTCCCGGGGCTGTGTAAAACACTGTCTGCTTGAACAATACAAGCTTGACAGACCAGTTTCACATTTTGATTCGTAAAGCAAGTGAAATAGTTTTCTCCTTTCTTCCCTCCCCTTGCTATTTATTTAAGCTCGAATTAATACCAGACCCTCTCTTCCCCCCCCCTTCCTCTCCTTTTCTTCCTGCCGGAGTTACAATAGCTGTAGTCCTCAAATGACGAGAGCGCAGGGTCATGGCAGCAGTAATTGCATGTCAGAATTAAGGTGTCTGATCTTTTTATCTACGCTGACTTTGAGCAAGTATTTCTCATGAGGGCTGGCTTCCTCCTCTTGTCTCCTCCTTCCCCCTTCTCCGTTTCAGAGTTTTATGCCATGCTTGACATTTTCACGGGTTTTTTCCCCCCCATTTTTAAAAAGGCCCGATAAGGTAGTACGTTAGGTTTTGCCATGTCAGCCCCTCTCAAGGCTGCGCATGTGCAGTACATTTTATGCACGCGTGGTTTTGGCAGCCTGAAAAATAGCAGTCTGCAAAGTGTTAACTCGTTTTCGATAATCTGATAATAGCAAATGTTAATATTTAACTAAAATGTTGGGTGGGTGTTTTTTTTTTGCATACGGCTTCTATTTACAGTGCTTAGACCTGTTCTAAATACAAATTTGAAAACTAGTTCAACTTTTTATTTAGTTTGGTTGTGAAGTCAGTCCCAGAAGCACGTACCTCGTTCTGAATACAGGTGGTTGTCAGCTGAAAACTGAGGGATTGCACTCAAAAAAACATTTTGCTGTGTGTGTCGGTCAGTCCTAGGGATGGGCGTTGTTGCTCCTGGTTTTTTCATGCAGCTGGAGGGAGGCAAACAGCTACAGGTCTTGTAGGTTTAAAATTAAAGTCAGTTTTGTGACAGTGGTTCCTAATGGTGTGAGAATACGTGTAGAGAAGATACTTAATTGCAGCACATGTAAGAGAGATGGAAATATCTTGATCCTGCTCCCTGGAAAATTATGAATATAGTGTTCGTGGAAGCTGCAAGCAAGGTTTTGTATCTCCCAACTCTTTGGTGTTAGATGACATTATGGAGTTGGAAAAAGCAAAGCAGATCACATCAGCGGAGAAACAAGTTAGTTGACTAATCTGGGGAGGGCAAAGGCTGGAAAAGATCAAAATGTCTCAGAATAAAGGGAACTCCTGGTAGTGAAAGTAAAAGAAGTAGTGGTGAAGTAGGTGGTATATGGATGCTACTAGAATTGATTTAATCACATTGAGTATTCAGAAGACTGTCATATGATTAACAAATCAGATTTTAATTGTTAGCGTATTAGTGATAATTATTTACTTAGCAAACTTCCTTCTTCCCTCTCCCATTGGGGAAAAGAAACAGATCTGCGATGAGAGCAAGGTTGGGAACAGAAGAGCTAATCGCTCCTGATTAAAGTGTGAAATTGAAGGGTAGACGAAACTTTTCCAGTTTAGCAGTGTTTCAGGTGGCATCTCATTATCTTGGGACGCTGCTCATGTGCTCCTTGGATAGCTTGGAGGGTCTTTTTTGCTTATTGGATAGACTCAGGAATAACTTAGTGCAGTGCATTCAATTTAAAGTCTTTTCCGGGTTAGTTCACTTCTGAAATGAAGTTGATTTGTGTCCTTTTGCATATTTGAAGTTTTGGGCTTGTTTTGTGGTTGCAGTGTTGCTTGAGCCATCTCACCGTGCTGGGGAGATGGCTCTTACAGGTGAGCCATGACTGAAAGGCATTAGATACGACACAAGGCACGCAGATGCGTGCGGTGCAGCTCGGCTGGCAGCCTGGTGCTGCTTCAGCGGGTGCAGGCAGGAGATGCTGCAGTAATGCATCTGCTGTCAGCATCGCCTTTCTGCTGCTGGAGGGGGGAACGGGGCCACGCACGTGCTGGGTGCGAGCGGGACAGCATTGCCCCGTGGGGTGTAGTAGGGACAGCCTAGTTACCCCTGAGGTAGTTAATATAGGAGGCAGTGTATCTCTGACTGCAGGCAGCTCGATGCAGCCTGTGCCTTGGGTGTCCCATTGTCACGATGGAGTTGAAGTTTGCACACCAGGAGGAAGTGCTGTTTTATGTGTCGGTGTTCACGCGGTGATGGATGGCAGCGTGGCACCGAGCCTGTGTGCTTTATTTTCAAGGCTGAAATACCAGACTTAAAAAATAAACGCTTCAAAAATTAATGTGGAAATTTCACAGCTAAGTCATGCATATCAGAAAATGTGGTTTTGAAGGGTGTATTTCAGCAACTTCAATGATGTTAAACTTCAGAAACCATTAGGGAAGTCTGTGAAGTCCACAGTTGCGCCGTCCTGTACTGTTTTGCAGGGATGGAAACTGTTTTCATAGGTACATGAAACTGCTTTCATACAACGCTGCACGATCTAATTATATCTTTCTTGGAAGACTGCTGAACACGTGTCCTCTGGCTCACGCGCCCTCTCCTCTTTCTCTCTCCCCACTCCCTTCCCTCCCCATGTCCCTAAAACCTTTGGCTTTCTGGTAGTAGTCAAAAGTAGATTCTTTGCTTTATTTTTCAAATGGGATGTTGCCCAGGCGGTCGGTCATGTCTGTAGTTAAAGCAGCCTGACAGTTTCTGTGTACGTGACCTTGTGTTCACTTTCCTGGGCTGCAGCTTTCCCTGCCAGGTGTCTGCCATGGTCAGAAATGGTTTACTGGTTTCTGAGAATGAAAAGTACAGAAAATGTTATTCCCACTGTAAGAAAAATGAATTGGGTAAGAAGCTGAACAAAACAAACCCTTGCACCCGTGGAGTTAGGAAGCTCCAGCGTACAGGAATAGGGACCCCGGATTTGTCAGGAATGGGAAAGAGGCAGACGTTGAGCAAAAGGCGATACTCTGGTACCAGCAGTCTCTCTCTTGCTATCTGAGTAAAAGCTCCGGCAAACTTGGATGACTATAAGCCTCTCAAAATACCAGTGTGTACTTGCTCAGCAGAAAATTGTTTTAGAAAGATTTAGCTTTAAGAGGTCCTAAGCACTCAGGCACTGGTTGAAGATTTTCAGGAAAAGCATCCACTTAGGATAAAGCTGAAGAAAGTTAGATGTACTCAGCACTTGGAGGTCTAGCATCACACAGAGAGGTTGCAGCTTAAAAGTCAGGTGTTGACTGTGTATGTGGTGTAGGCTTCTTTGGCTGTTCAAAGAAAATAAACAACAAAACTTCTCAATAGCTGGTTTGTTGTTTTTCTTGTGATGTTTTTTTTCTTTTAATGACTCTTCTGTTTTCCATGTAAACCCAGTTGTGTCCGATAAAAATGTAAGGAAAGATGTAGTTTGGAGATGTTTGATTCTGAATGTGGCTGGTCAAAGAAAGAGGAAATAATTAATTTTTATACCTTCTTTTCTCAAGTCTTCCAGGATTATTTGGTTTATTTTTTTACTCTTCTTAATGTCCTCATTTTGAAATGTGACCTTGATGCTTCCACCCAGCTGGTTGTACTGGTGGTCAAAAAATGCCAGGTGTTCTTCTGGATATAAGGAAGAAAATTTTTACAGTGAGGGTGGTGAAACCCTGGCACAGGTTGCCCAGAGAGGTGGTAGAAGCCCCATCCCTGGAAGCGAATTCAAGGCCAGGCTGGACGGGGCTCTGTGCAACCTGATCTAGTTGAAGGGGTCCCTGCGCACCGCAGGGGGGTTAGACTAGATGGCCTTTGGTGGTCCCTTCCAACCCAAGCCATTCTGTGATTCTGTGATTCTCGAGAACACTTTCTTGACACTTAAAATCAGGGAGTGCTTAGCCCAGCTGTGATCTCAAAGGAGAGGCATCCTTACTCTGAACCTTGAAGGGTAAATAGTTTAAATGCTGTGTTGTTGCCGTGGCTGAGAGGGACATACCGAGACACCCGTGGCGGTAAAACCAGCCCAACTTTACGGGTTGCAGTTGGGCTGGCACATCCCTCTGGGAGGCTTCTCCTGCAACCTCTTTAGTGTGGCTTAACTGCACAGTTATTTTCTGTAGAGTTGAGCATCACACCATTTTCTGGAACTTGCACCCTTTCTTTAACAAGAAAAATGCAGCCAGAGTGTCATCTTTGGCCAGGGGTTGAGAAGGGGAGGAGAGGAGCATTGTCCTGTAGCAGCCTGGAGGGAAATTTGGTACAGTGGTCTCCTGTGGCTGTAACTATGAGTATGACTCGGATAGTTTAATACTGGGAAAAGGCAGTAGTGGTAGATATATTATGGTAGAAATACTGCCTTTTTTTTTCTTTTTTTTTCTTCAGTGCTTGGTCTGCTTACTTGGAGCTTTTCCTCCAGGAATAAGTATCTGGAGATTGTTTTGCTTTTTGTTACATGTATTGTATGAAAAGGATAACTTTATTTATTTTAGATTATTTTATTCTTTTTAAAAACAACTTTGCAGGTTTTTGTTGGTTTTGGGGTTTTTGGGTGGGTGGGTGGTTTTGGTTTTTTGTTTTTTTTTTTTTCCAAAAACGCTCTAAGGGCATCTGAAGGCATCACGAATTTAAACTCTCACTAGATGAGGTATTTATATAGAAGATGGATTTTAATGCTGTGCCGGGAAAATTGGCAGGGTTTAATTACAGAAAGATGAAGCAGGAAGGAGGGGAACAAAGAAAGATGAGACCCAACACACACGAACCTCAGTGACAAATGATAGATTCTTATTTTCATTTACTGGTCTTAAAATCACCATCTAATGTGCAGGCGAGCTTGTTGCTTTTCCCCAGGAGGGGTTTGGGGCTGCCGCGGTAAGCTGTGGCATACGTGAGATGTAGAGGCTGGGGCTCCCAAAGTGGGACCTTTTCTCTAGGGGTCGAGAGGCCACGTACGGTGTGTGGGGCAGGTTGCGTGCCTCGGGACGGAGTCTGTGAAGGCCAGCACAGCAGCCGGGTGCTGCCTGGCCGGGGAAGGACCGAGCTTTGTGCCTGGCTTAGGGCCTCCCAAGGCAGCAGTGCTGGTGACCCTCTGGTCTCCTCGTGCTGAAACCAATGCAGAGAGTGGTCGGAGCAGAGCTACGATCCACCTGCGGACTAGCGAAGGGTCCGCTTTCTTTCAGCAGCGATCTGGGCATCGGTCATTGCAAATGGACTGCGAACCAACGGTGTGGGGAGAGGGTGTGTGTATCCAGCTCCCCTCTCTTGGGCAATTTGTGCCAGGCTCCAGGCAAACGTCGGACCAGAGCATCTCTCCTCCTGTCTCTTTGCTCTTTTTAGGACAGAGGGGTCTGCCTTGCATTTTTCCATACAATCAGGGTGAAGGTAGAGCAAACCAAATCCTTGGTAGGCGGCATCTTATTGTGACCTCTTTGCAGTGGGTGTTCAGTACGCTTAGGTGCCACAGACAGCATTATGGCCTCTGGATGACAAGTACTTTCAAGGCAAGCTGTCTCAATTGAGGACTCCTGTGTTTGTAGTAGCAAACATGCAGCAGACTTTACATTTGTGACTTTTATAACTTAACTTCAGTGCAAATACTGACTCACTGCGTGAGCCCTGTCCTGGTTTTCACCCCCTGTAAATAAGTTACAGGACGGATACTTTTTTGGCTGCGTTACCTTTTGCGGGGTATCTTCCCAAGCATCTCACGTTTCGAATAGTCCTCCATCTTGATGTGAAACATAGTGACTCACAGCATAGGTGGTGACTCACTGAGATCAATTAAACATTAGGATCCTGAAGGTGTGACTCCTTAAGCTTTGACAAAAAAAATGCTGTCACAACATGAATATTGCATGAACGCTTGCAATATATTGCACATCTGCATAGGTGGCAAATTCTCTACATTGCTTTACTGCTATGAAAAAAAGCTTTTGTTTTTTAAATATTCCCTTTCCACCAGCATATTTTATATACAGTTACTTTGGTTTCAGCATAACAATACAGTCCTATTGGTTTAGCAAGTCACTTTATCGGATCTCTTGCATTAGGAGGAGGAATGGAGGACAGAAAGGCAGACAAAACCCAGGGATGCAAAGAGAAATCCCAGGGAGCGCTGTAAATTTAGCAGCATCCTTCCTTCAGGCTGGGCACAGTTAGCTCCCAAGTGGGCCACCAGGGGATTCAGCCAGAGCAGTTACAGGATTTAATGGTCTCCCTGCTTGTAACAGATTAATCTACCTTTTGTAACAGGCGGTAGAGGATTACTGTTTAGTTTCCAGCCAAAACAATCTCCCTGTGCAGATTTACTGCAAGTGGAGTGCCACTTGAACTGTCGTTAGCGCTGCGCTGCCCAGCCCAGCATTTTGTTCTGCAGGGACGTGGAAACCTGTCACTCCTTTCTCTGCGGAGCAAATCGGAGTGTGGTGGTTCTGGGATGGAACTACTGCCACTTACAGCGGGACCTGCCGCAGCTCCGGGCACAGCCGTGCCATGTGGGCACGTGTCGAATAAGCTCTGCTCGGCTGAGCCCAGGTGTATGTAAGGGGAGAGGCAGCATTGATGCTATGTTATGGTTCCTGCTTTTTTTCTAGCTCTTCAAAGATGAGGCTGCGGTCCTCTGCATTTGGCTTTTCCATAGGGAAAGGAAGGGGGAGTGTGGGTCTCTGGCAAAATTCCTGCACTTTCAGCGTGATGAAGCCTTGCTGGTTTGCTCTGCTGCTGTGTTAAGAGGGTGGGGACGATACGCTAGCTATTAAATATGTATTTTGTCCTATTAATGTCATCTTTACCTGAGGCTGCTTTTGACTGCAGCATGCATTTTTCTTTTACGCCCTCTCCTTATTCTTCTGTCTCTTTGCCAGCTGACTGCCCTGGTGGCACCCACCACTGTCCTGCCAAATTTATTTTGGATAACTGCTTCACGGCGACTTCTCTCTGGTTTGTGACAACTGCCGGAGGAGAAACTGGGGTCTGCTTGAGCTCTTAGTACTGAGCGAGTAATTTGGGGTTGTGGCAGACTGAAATATTTCACCATTTCCCTATTTACAAGTTCTGAGTGTTTCAGAGAGCAAGAGATTTGGGGAAGGTCAGGGGCTGCCTGTGTCTGTCAGCACCCACGTTAGGCTGGCCCTGTGGGCTTGGGGGATCAGCTCTGAGTTACGCTGGCCTGCAGAGCGAGTGCTTAACTGAGGGCAGGAGAGGGCCAGATGGAGGGTTTGCAAGGAAATACATGTTTTTATTTTCAGAACAGCTGGGGAGTTGGGCAATAGCCTTAAAAACAAACAAGCGAACGATGACTCGCGGATAAGTTATCAAAAGGGGTGGGTGCACTGAAGGACGTGCGGATAGATTGACTTTTCTTCTGCTTTTAAACTCTTACTCTGTGCGCCAGTGTGCCAAAGTGGTTTGACATCTGTTGTCCTGGCCTGAAATTTCACAACAGCCCTTCATGAGATTTTGGCTCTTCCAACCATGAACCTTTACCTACGTGTAATCTGGTACTGCACATTCTCTGCCTGGGGCTCATGCAAGGGCTGGCTGTCTTTGACTAGCAATAGTAAGCTGTGAAAATGAAAAGGCACCAGGATATCTGCTTTTTCTTTTTGCACTTGGATGACATAAGCATTCCTCTGACAGCAATAAAATTAAAAATTAACAACTTGTAGAGGTTGCCTTTAAAAAAGTGTTCATGTGTAAATATGACTATTTTTGATAAACTTAATTTGTTCTCTACAGACAAAAATTATTTGTTAGTTTTAAGCAGCATATACACCTTCTGGATTGTGAAAATAAACCCAGAGCATTTGAAAGGCTGCCTGGAGCTCGGATGTGTCGCCCAAATTTTGTGTTGTTTACAGCTTGTCTGGAAGATATTTTTCTTTGCTAACTGGAGATTGGTTCTATAATTGCAAATATTAGGAATTGCATTCCCCCACTTGCTAAATAGTTCTAAAGTCAACACCTTCAGAGTGCAATTCTCACTGCCTTGCTGAGCTGTTTGCTGCAAATAATTCATAGCTATTTGGTGGAAAAAATACTTGCTCATACTACTTGCTTTTGGTTCGGTAGTGCCTTCGGTCTGCAGGCTGGAGAAACAGACGTGTAGGTCCTACCCTCTGCAAGTCAGTACAGTAACTCAGCAATGCATTTAACTAAAACAAAAAGCCTGAGCCTGAAGGCTGGCATGTTTCTTTTGGCCACAGAAGTGCTATACTTCTCGGTGAGATATGGTGTATTTTGGGGAGGACATGTCCTGTGATGTTGAACCAGAGGGCTGGGTTGGAGTCATGGAAATGCTTAAAAGTGCAGCCCACCTAATTGAACTCTTTGGAGGGAAGCTTTCTTTTAAAGTTGCACCTGACTTTTAAAAATAAATTGCGTACTTTTACTTTGCATTTTTGGCCATGAAACTTCAGTTACTGGTGTCAGGAGGGCTGCTACTATTACACTACACACAAACAGTCATTCTGCAGAGTTTCAGTTCTGGAGTATCTGACTCTCCAAAGTTAGCTGTGCTTATTTTTCCTGAAATGTGTATGGCTCCCATTACCATCAATATTTGAACACTTCACAAACAAACATATCCTCCTACATTTATTCAAGGGTATAGTAGTACTGTCCACACTTTACACAGAAGAGAGATTAAGTTGCATGTCTGAGGGCAATGAGGATATTGGGCTAAAGCCAGGAATGCAGCCTCATTCTCCTGAGCCTCGGTCTAATGCCTCAGAGGGAAATGTCTTGGCATTTAGGGAAGCCTCACCAGAAACCGTGTTGTTCCCATCTTTCTCATGGGAATGAGGCAGCGCCCTAATGTCAGGGCGCCTGTAACAGTCCATTTTCTCTTCCTTTGGACAGAAGAGGTAATTTCAGTATCAGGGATAGCTGTAGTGTGGAGGTTCAGCCTGTCTGATCTTTGAGCTGTGAAATGTTGATGGGGGGGCTGCTGTCCCAAGGAGTCTCACGGCTGTGCTGGGATCTCTGGGTGCCCGCTCCGGCTCCATGCCAGGACTGTCCTGATGAGTCGCGCCAGTAATTAATCTTCATCCCCTTCCACCACCTGGGGAACCGGGATGCTTTTCTGAAAGCAAAAGTGTCATGATGATTTGTCGATGGCAGCCTGGAGCTAATGGCCATCAGGGGTCTCCAGCAAAGCAGCTGCTTTTCCCCGTGTTTCCAAGCAGCCCTGAGAAGGTCCATTGGAGAACTTGCTCCTAAGTTGTCGGGCTTGCTGCCGGTGGGCTTCAGGGGGCTCTGGTAGTAGGTGTCTGGGGCTGCTACGGTGAGATGCGTCAGCTACACCAGTACTGCCAGTGTCTGATGCAGATCTGCCACTTAGGCTAAACTCACGTGGCCTGGAGAGGGGGATGATTAAGTGTTGGATATTGTCACTTTATAACTAAGGGTCTGATAAAACTCACTGAAGTAAATGAGTCCTTAATTTGCTGCTTGGGGTCTGGAGTTTGACTTGAGGAAGAAAGCTTTCCTCTGCCATTTCCATGCACTCATGCTAGGACTGAAATCTGGAAGAAGCTCCACACCAATGCTGGTACGTTTAAACATGTCTGAGAAACTAATTTATTTCAGTTTATCTGTTTTTTTTTTTTTTTTTTCCCCAGTGGGATCTTGTTTGTGATTCTGCCTGGAAAGTCCACATTGCTAAATTCTCCCTACTGGTAGGATTAATCTTCGGCCACTTAATAACAGGATGTATAGCTGACTGGTAAGTGAAATGTCTTTTAATGCAATGCAACTATAAGTAAATAACAATATTAAATATTGTTTCGATTTTCTTCTACTTTATATTCATGAAGAACCTTTGCATAATGATTTTTCAGGTTCTGAAAGAAGCATGATGAATAAACAGTTTGAAACAGTGTTAATTGCTTGAACTGAGTAATTTATATCAAGGTAAATAACAAAATACACTATTTGATAGTTGGCTTAGTTATTTCCCTGCTGACACAATTTATTACAGCTGTAATGCTAGTACAGAACTAAGTCTTTCTAAGTCTAATTATATAAGTGAAGCCTTCAGTTTAGGGTTTTCTTTTTTTAACCAAGAGATAGGGCCAAAAGGAATTGGAAGCGGCATTGATTTGACTGAATACAACACTAATGGAATGTCAACCTTGTGCTTACACGGTATCTTTCGGTGGGTAGAAGGCTGTTTTTTGCAAATCTTTCCATTGTTCTATTTTTAAAGTTCTTGTTAAGCAAACATTTTGATGTAGTGTTAAAGAATTGCTGACTTATGTGCTGTTAATATTGGGGTATTAAATTTAAAAGCATAGAGTGCGGTTCCTTAAATTGCAGTAGTGAAAACATTATTGGAAACCCCAGTTACGCTGCAAGTTCAGCTTTTATTTAAAGAAAAGGTCTTGTAGTGCGAAAGGGGTGGGGGGGTGGGGGGAATTAAAGGCATGACTCAAGTGATTTCAGTGGAAACTTGCAGTATCTGAAACAACAGCTCTGCAATGCTGTCCCAGTCACTTCAGTGGCTTCCAGCATGGTTGCCAATGTTGGTGCTTTAAATGGCCCCGAGTTAACTCTTTTGCCATTCATTAAAACAGGAAAGTAAGAATCAGAGTTGCCTATTAGGGAAATCTTACAAAGCCACAGCAACTCACCAGTCAGTTGGGAGCGAAAAAGCCCCCTGCAGCTGTGCGGTAATTTGGCTCAAGCATTCATAGCAAAATTGTGTCTTAATTTTGGAATAGTCACTAAAAGTTTTTAGGCAAGTGAGGAATCCTGTGAAGTAGGGAATATGCATGATGAAATACAGTTGACTTTGATTAAAATACCAAAGTAAAATGGAGCTCTAACAATACATAGTATAGTGGGGAAATGAATGAGGGATCTTGCTTGGCTTTCCTAAAAAGGAATCAGTGTGGAGAAAACAGACTTATTCCCAAGTTAGGAAAATGCTGCTGTAATTGACGAATAAGTTACAAATAAGCGAACAACTTGTTGCCTAAGGCACTGGCTTTGAGGGCGAATTGCAGTAAGCAGATCTAATAGCTGTCTGCCACCAAAAGGAGCATCCTGTTCTTCCATCCATTGCTGTCCCCAGCGTGTACTTTGTGCTGCCGTGTACACTTGTTGGACCCCTCTGCAAGCTGCTTAGCTGAGCTAATGCAGCATAAAATTACTCTGATATAAAAATGAGGTACTTTCCTCTTTTTTGTCTAGTGAGTTTAGGAGAGCTTAAGGAGAGTCTGGTTTCCAGCTGTGGTGCAACAGAGAAAAAGGGTGACTTGGTGACTGGACGAAACAGTGACCCCCTTGCCCTTTCGTGGGTGACCAGAAAAGCATATGGTTTGCTGCTACCAAAGCTGGTCCTCGTGCTCCTTTTCAGCAGCAGTCCTGCACTGGGTAGTCTTTTTGTTATCTAGCAGTAGCATTTGGGGCTGGTAAAAGAAGACCTAAATGGGATTTACTTTGCTATTTAATCACAATGTGAGTTTCCACTAAGGCAGGGGGTTGTGTGGAGAGAGAGAGAGATACAAAGGGGATTGTACCTGTAAAAAGAGAAAAAGAAGAAAAAAAGGATGCCGGTTCCAAGCCAAGAGTAGGGGAGACTAAACAGTACAAACTTTCAAAATCTGTTTTCATTTCACATATATACCACTCTTCAGTTTAGATAACTGGAAGATACTTCGGGGGGTTTTGTACCATTAGGATTTGGGGCTTTGCTTTTCCTTTTTGAAAGAAGGCTTTTAAAGCTGTACATGGCAAAGGTGTAGAGTGTATTAAGGTCATTTGCTAAGTAAACCGAGTAGTCTATGTTCAAAATACAGTAGGTGTGCACGCTGGGATGGCTCTGTGTGGAAAATCTATAGGAAGAAGGTCTGTGAACAAGTTTGGCAGCGTGAAGACCAACAGTGTCCAACGCCCGAATAAGTTACTTGTTCGAAAGGCAGAGTGCTGCTGGCAATTTTGCCTGCTCTGGACAGAGGCTCTGTGGAAGGCTTCCTTCTGCAGCAAGTGGGCTTGGTGTTCACGTAGGCTCAAGACAGTAGGTCTCTGCCTCTCATTGCCCAGTACCGACCCTGCTTTGCACCTGCTCTGGTGATTTTTGGAGCCTTGCGCTGGTTCAAGTTCCAAAACTGAGAGAGAACCTGCGAAGAACAGTATGGGAGGAGCAATTCGATGGACTGCAAGAGGAAAGCTTATAGTCTTCGCAGGGTGGCAAGGTACATGTGTAGGAGCATGCGAAGAGCAGGTCTTGTCCTCAGACCATTCGCTCCTTCCCCTGTGGTGCAACTCTGACGACGTTAGGAATATCTTTTTGATGCATCTGCGTATCACGCTGTGTGGATTGCAGACTCTTCAAAAGCCTGGGGTTGCTTGTATCCCTAGTTAGTTACCCGTGCAGGCAGCATTTAGCATTTGATCAAGATAATAGTATGCAGTGTAGGCTGAGACTTTTGTGGCACAGAAAGCTCTCTCTGGAACAGTTTGGATGGCAGCAAATAGCATCCCGGGGCTGTTTTACCAGGGAGATTGTGTATGGTTTAATTTCTCGCAAGCATTTCCGTGTACTGTTAGTCAGATAATTTTGTCTACATATAAAAGGCTTTTTTTATGCTCTAAGACACCATCCTGTCAAAACACCGCTCGATCACTAAATATATGGCTGATAGCTGCCCTGGAGCTTTGATTTTTGAGGAATGTGCTGCATGCCTTGGTGAGGAAGGAGACTAGTTTTGTGTCTGGGAGGAGGTGCTGATGATGCCTCTTACCGGAAGGCTTATCTGGCCCCAGCTGGCTTTCACAAGCCCAGGAGGGTCTTGGATTTCTTGATTCTTCATTAGCAGCAATCATTCATTTGCGTAACTTGCAGAATTTCTTCTACCATTGTATGTCCTAATGATGGATAACCTCAAGTACAGAGGGTGGGAGGAGGGGAAGAAGAGAACTGAAGTATGTTAAGCATGAGGTCTTTTTTAATCAACATCAGGGAATGGCAGGTCAGGCTTGTGATGAGAATTAAGTTCCTAATTCTGAGTGTTTGCATAATGCCTTTCATCTACAAAACACTTCCACAACTACTAATTAGTATGAATTACAGCTTGGTGATTACGAAAATAGGGCTGCAAAAGTCTGCGCAGATCGCTGATAATACAAAGTTCATAGGGGTTTTTTCTGCATTCACGGTTTTGTGTGAGGTACTTTCCCTCCCTGCCCAAGTGCTTTGTGTTCCGTAAACATAAAATCTGAAGCGGGCACCCCCGTAGCTGCCCGGCCGTCCAGCATGTTCCCGGTGCGCCACGCATGGCCGAGGCGGTGACGGGGTGTTCCCGCTCCCAGCTCCGCAGCAGCTCATCCGCCGGTGGGCTGGGCTCGCACCCGGATTGAGAGCAGTCTGCTTTGACCCTCGCTGTCTTCAGTTTGCACGTTGGCACGTTCTGTTTTAAAAACGTTGAATGGTTAGTGCCGACAAGTTAAATTTTCGAGGTGCCCCATAGGCGATGCTACAGCTGAAGGAAGGTAGGAAACCTGTCCTCGTGCAGGGAGCCATGACATTGCCTTCTTAGGTGTGACTTTGAAAAAAGGGTGAGTGATGACACATGCTGGTGTGCTCTTCCAGTTCCCAAAAATGTAAAAAACTGTAACAATGTCTCCTTTTCAGCCCTTCACCCCATATTTTATTGATCTCATTCCATTTTAAGTAAAGCAAAATCGAAAGTTCTAATTGTTAATGCATATATATATAACACACTTTATAGCTGCTGGTAACAGTCTGCTGAAATAAATGAATAGAAACACTTCAGCATGTGAAACTGGACTAAGTTGTGAGATTTAAATGCTCTTTATTGTGCTGACATTCAACCTGATGGCTGGCTTGCAGCTGACAGACTGCTTTGAATGGGTCTGTGAAAGCTGCCTACAAAAAGAAAATTCATATATTCTTTGTGGAAATGGCATATGGAGCTGACTAAAAGGGATCCTCCGTTCCACTGGAAAACTTGTGGGAGTTGACAAGTTGAAAAATTTTGGAAATCTCCACATAATGATCCAATTCTTGCTTAAAAATAGCAGTGTGCTCTGGTGCTTTGTATCACTCTCCTTGCACAGGAAGAGGGGGGAAAGGGGAATTATAAACACTAAGCATGTGAGTAAGAGATGTAAAAATCTCATGTTCCTTTGACATGAGAGCCAAACTCTGCAGCAAGTGCCCCCACATTCAGTGGCAGCGTAACTCTTCCTCCTCATCAGCGCTGCACCAACACGGGCAAGTACAGGTTGCAGCTGCAAAGCCTGCCTGCAAAGGAGGGCTGCAAATCCTCATGCCCCTGTTGCCCGTAATCGTTTTTGGAGCGGTTTCTTCCTCGCCCTCCAGCTGGGCTGGTTTTGCATGTCTCTGCAGCTGCTGTGCGGATACAAGGTGGAGGGACTTGGAGCTCACAGTTTTCCTGTGAGCGTTACCGTCCGGGCTCTAAGGCTCGGTGAAGCGACACGAGTCCTGTTTTGTGCTTGGTCCATGTTTGTTAGGCTTGCCCTGAATGAGGCCAAGAAAAGTATTTTTTTGAGCCGGCTCCTCTTGCAGGCTGAAAAGTGCATGTCTGTTGGGATGAGGAGACCTCTGCAGTAAGCTCTGTGGCTGTGGACTATACAGCAATAATAATATACCATGCCATATAACGTATAACACCATACACTCTCCCTGTGCTACTACAGAAAGCTCTGAGAAGTTGCTTTTGATCTCCAAGGGACTTGTTTATGGCCTTACAGTAGATCCTAGATGTTTCTGTATTCATCTTTGGTGTTTTGGAAGTGATGGTTAAATCGAGCAGTAATACAGTGTGCTGTCTCTGCTTAATCCCCTCTGAAATGAACTTGTCAATGCAAAGCTGGCTGAGGAATCTGGGTTTTAGCAAGCAGAAAGAAATGAGAACTGGAACAAGCATTAAAAACGGGTGGCAATATTTGGAAGGGACTGCATGACTTGTTCCCCTCTTTGCCAGTTGTAATGATCTAGCGTTATGTCCATCCTGGCTTTTAACACTGTTTCTCCATACTTCTTTATTTTTAGGGTTGGTCGACGGCCTGTACTGCTCTTCTCCGTCACATTCATTTTGATATTTGGACTGACCGTGGCACTCTCAGTGAACGTGACCATGTTCAGCACACTCAGGTTTTTTGAGGGGTTTTGCCTGGCTGGAATAGTCCTCTCACTGTACGCACTGCGTGAGTATGCCTTCATCGCCCATCCTAATGTGTCTTTTATTGAGTACGTGGTTCGCTGTTCTCTGGCTTCCTGCTTTTGTCCAAACAGATCAAACCAGAATCGTATGGACTGAAAAAGTTTTAGCCTGAGTTTTGGTAAGGAGGTAGGGATTTTGCAGCTGTCTCTTTGGGTGGCTACAGAGCACTCTGTGAAGCTGTTTGAGAGCTCACTTTAAAAGAGTTATAAGGTGTTTTGGGTTTGCTTGTTGTTACTTAAATCTAGAAGTCACCTGTGGTGTAGTCATAATGTGTAATAGGAGTGGATTTCACCTTGCACTATTGAGTTCAGTAGGAGACTCTTCACTTTTGCTCTCCGTAGCAGTATGTATTCCAGCACTTTTTCAGAAATTCCTCTCTAATTTGCAGCAAGAGAGCCTATGTCCCTGCCTCAGGATTGTAAAGTACAGCAAAAATACGTGAGAAGAGCCTGAAGTCCTCTTATCATGATTTTTTTGTTGTTGGTGGTGGTTTTGTCTGTTTCACTGGGGAAAAAAAAAAAAACTGAGAGAAACTTGAGGGAAAGCTTGTGAGAAATGTCTGCATGCTGATACCTGGGGTAACTGGTAAACTTGTAGCCAAAGCATTTGAAAACCCCTTTCGGAGGCGTTGCCTTTGGAGAGTACGTGTGATGTCGCCAGCCCAATCTGTGTCCCTTGGACGTGCTTCAGAGCACCCCGTCTGCATCCGCTTCCTTGGCTGTTTGTAATTAACAGGTAGTACCGCACCAACTGAGCAAAACACAAAATTTCTTCCTTATTATGGCTCTAGAAAAGTATTATCTAACTATATCCTGGAAGCTGCTGTAGGGATCTTCATGAATTTTTATTTACTTCCTATCGTAGGTGGTATCTAACCCATCAAGATTTAGCACAATATCCTTACTCTGCATGGAGTGTTTCATAGCATTGTTTCACAGGTTTTGTTTTGTGTTTGGTCTGCACCAAGGGGAAAGAAGCCCAACTAGAGTATACAAGAACTTGTTCTGTATTGCACTTCTTCATTATAGCTGATACGGTACTGAAGATACATATTTTTTTTTTTTTTCCTTCTCTTGCCTTTGGTCATGTAATATCTAGTGAGAACTTTTCACCAAAAACCAAAACTACCACTGAAGACATTACACTTTTACTGGAAAGTGTTGTAACCTGTGTGGTTCCTGTGGGAGGGGGCTTCAGCCATTATCAGTATGACATTCAGCTGGAAATTAGGCTCGTTGGGGGTTTTTCCCAGCCCAGTGCAGCCTCTTAGTTTTTCTTGGTTGGTGGGTTTTTTTTAACTTTTAAGAGGTTCATTGCAACTGAAGATTTTCACGGGGAGACACCATCTAAGTAAAAGTCTAATTATGGACACTTGGAGCTCAGAGTGAGAGAGTGCATGTGTCACTTTAGATCAGACAATAGCTTGCCAGCCAAAGCTTTCATTCAGCAAATGGGAGATCCTGGTTAGTTCATGCTCTGCTTGATCCAGAGCAAGGATTTGAGTCTGATTTCCCTGCCCCACCCCACCATAATTCAAGTGTTTGCTATAACCGCTGCTGCCTGGATAGACAATGCATGAATAGAGCTGGTAGGTGTTAGGAGAGATCTGTATGAAATTCACTGCAGCCTGAGCATCAGTATACTTCTGTGGAAGTAAGAAAATGTGAAAGATGCAGTGCCTGTACCTCTAGTAAATCCTCTGACCTTCTGGCTGCGGAGGTGAGGGGAGTGGCATTTTCTGTGTTAAACAGTTTCATTTTTTAAAAAAAAAAAAAAAAAGTTGTCATCTTGGTATAGAGTAGTGGGAGAGGATTAATCCCTAAAGTCTTAAGAGAATGGGAGTAACAGGGTTTTTTGGTTTTGGTGGTGGTGGTTTTGATTTCAGTACTCATAATCTGTTAGGCTTCCTCTCAATTTAGATTTACTATCTTTCCCTTTCTGCTGGCGTCCATAGCATGCCATTGCACTCCTCTGGAGAGTCATCTTCTGTTTCATAGCCCCTCTTCCCTTTCTCTTAATGGCCTTGATTTCTTCCCTTGGAGGTTTGTTGCCCTTGAATTCCCAGCTGGCTGCCCTGAGCAGAACAATAGAAACTGGAAAGTTTGATCTGCTAGACACAGTCACTAGCCAAAGTTTTCAAAGCTACTGTGCAGAAACAAACTGTATAGGCTTGCATAGCCTGCAAAGGTAATTAGCCGGCCACAGGGATCCTTTTAGACTGTGTTGAGCTTGCTAGTTGTGCTTGTATTTATGGCCTGCCTAAGGGAAATTGTAAATAAGTCCTGGACGCTTTGGGAGCGGGAAGAGCACCGAAGTGTTGTCTTCAAAACGCAGAGCTGCCAAGGTTGAGTTGCCCTCACTATTCAAACCACACTCTTCTTAATAGCCTAATGCTGTTTTCCTACCCGTCTGCCCTAAGGTACAGAGTGAGCCCAGGGATGAGCGTTGCCTTCTGTGGAGGGACAGAACTGAGCCTGAGCTGCCAGTGCTTCTCTTCGGGCTTTCCTCAGTGGTGTAGTGAGCTAGCTTCTTGTGGCCTCCAAGTACAGCCTCTTGCCTGGAGCTTCTCAGGACTTACCTACAGAAACCACTTTTGGATGTTGATTTGTTAAACTGGAAGGTTTTCCTGCAGCTGCTGTAGTTTTGTTGGAAAAGGTGTTTCAGGTGAAAGCTCTAGCGAACCTGCAGGAAGAGACAGGCTTTGTGTGGGTGATGGTGCTTGCTGCGAAGGAAGGAGGCAGAGGAGGAATGAACCTGGGGCTCTCTCCTCCCAGGTGTTGCTGGTCATTGCACCATCTAGGAGAATGAAAGGCAGTTAATCCTTTTCCACTGAACAAACACAGGCAGCTTTGAGAGGCTTTTGTTCCACGCCGATGTAGAGGGGGGGAAGCTTCTACCATCTTCCAGAAGAGGTTTCCTGCTCGGTACCAACCTTCAGTGGGTTCCCGAGCTCCGGAGCAGCTAGCACATGTCTTGTGTGGTGAGGCACCAGCAAGGCCCCTAGGGAAGCTCTTCCCAGGAGGGCGAAGGGGCTCCCAATATGCCATGCTTGGCAGTCATCCGGTGCACGGAGCTGGGGCTGCCTGCTGTGATATGCTGGTTAGGTCCCCTGCTATGTTCGCTGAGCAGATTTCTGCAGAAATGGGCTGCCCCTTGTAGGAAGAAGGTGCTGGGACCGGAGGCGAAATCTCCTGGAGAGAGAAATGGTGGAGGGGTGCTAAGAAGCACTCTGACTGCAATGGTTGGAAGTGGATATATGGCCTGTCCAGCAGTTAAATGTAGGAAAGAGTATAAATGGGGGGCTGGAGGAGGACGGGTTGTTTATGAGAAAGCAGGGCAAAAGCTATTTTTTCTGAGGGTGCCTTTTGTTCCAGTTTGTTTGTTGCTGCATGCACATCCAGGGAGGAAGGACAGGCGTCCTGCACCCGCTGGCTCAGCACGGTTGGATGCATGGTGCTGTAGCCTGCAGCCCAGCTGAGGGAGAGGAGGTTTGAGTTTACCCATTGGGGTGGAAAGCCCTAAGCCCGTCCTGTGAGGAGTTTTCCTTTGGACAGGCCGAGAGGGAGGGGAAGAGGTGTGGGAGCCCCGAGCAGGGACACGTGTGCCTGAGTAATGCCTCAGCTGGCGTCTGTGGACTCGTACAGCAGGCGAGGCGTGCCACTCTTACTGGAAATAGCTCTGCTTGCTGCTGGTTGCAACTCATGTGGGACAAAGTACACTCGGCAAATGTGGAAGTCATGGGAGAAAGCAAACCTGATTATCTCAAGGGTGGGGAGGGTGTTGCTTCTGGGTCACTTCAGTCTCGCTGGGGCATTGCGTTGGCTGTGACCACGGGGCAGCCTTTTCCTCTGTGCTTCTGCAGAAGGCCAGCTGGTGCAGCTGACTCAGCGCAAGTCCCTTCCTTAGGGCTTGCTTTCATGGGCTGGTGTGAGCTGATGCAAGAGCCCTCATGGCTGAGGGCAGGAGTTCCCCCTCCCCGTTCTCCCCCTCTCCTCTGACGGTGCTGCTGCCCAAGCTGTGCTGGTGCCAGCGTCTGCCTGAGCCCTCTGCGAGGGAAGCCATCCGCCCTCCCGCAGTAGATGACCAAGTGTGCTGTTGTCAGTGGGATGTGCCCTCTGATCTTGTCTGCTCTTCCTTTGGGAGATCTCCTGCTGGGTATCATGCCCCTTGTGCTGCCTGAGCGTGGGGGATAGGGTGGGAGCGTGGCCCCTCACCCAGCAGGGCCAGTTAAATGAACGAAGGGAAGCGAGGGTTCCCTTCCAGCTGATCCCTTCCTATGCCGTATCTGTCTCCTCCCTGATGTCCCTGCTTTTGTCACTTTCTGGAGTGGAAGCTGGGATGATGGTATGAATTAAACTATTTAAGGGGGAGGAGAGGAGGGGAAGAGTTGTATTTTTCTGGCAAATGCTCCTGGCAGGTTTAACCAGCCTCCCATTAAAGTGCTGTGTGCCATCGCTAATGACTGTACCTGAGCTCAGACGGCAGAAGCCGTGGCGCGGATTTGCACACAATTGGAGGCTGGTCAGCAGTTTCATGGGTGACTGAACTACAGATTATGCTGCAAAATTAGAAAGTCTAGACTTGATTGAATCAGTAAATAGGCTCTGGAAATAGCTTTGCTGAAAGGCAGACAACATTTTCTCAGGTAGGAGCAAGGAAGCAGGGGTGCCCCTCCAATGCATAGTAGGAGCACGAGCAGGCACTTTGTTTTTCTCTCACTGTTAGGAGAAAAAGGGTAGAAACACTGCTGAAAATCGTAGGTTCTGCTGCAAAAGCCTGGAGAAGCTTGGCAATGGCTTCCAGAATAGTTAAGATGTCCAGCTGTGATGTATCTTTCTCATTTACGGCTAGGTCAATCTAACCTGTTACTCCTGTGAATTACACAGGCACTGATCTGAGGGAGGCTAAATGTGGCTGCTTTTTTTTTTTTTTTTTTTTTTTAAACATGTATCCTGGAAAGCTAGAGCAGTGTGCTAGAAAGCTTGCTCCGGGCTGAAGAATGAGCAGGTGCCAAAACAGAGCATGAAAGCCTCTGGGTGTTGGGCTGTAGTGCTGTCAGATTTGTAAAATAATTTTGCTTCCAGTCAGCTGTCAATAGAAAGGGTGAGATTTCTCTCTTTTTTTTCTTTTTTTTTTTTTTTTCCTTCCGTATTTCCCGACCGGCCAGAAGTGTATAGGCTCTGAGATCCTGAAGCATCCCAAGTGTATAATTCCCACCTCTCTTGGAGTCTGAATGGCCTAAACAATATAATTACTTGATTTTATTCTCTGTTTTCCTCTCCTGACTCTTCAGTAGCAAGCATGGCCTTGGCTAGGCAAGGCAGGTGAAGCATTGGAAACCACAGGCTCTGAAGTTATTCTGTGTAATCTGAACCGGCTCAATAAATAACTCTGCAAAGCATTCCCAGATCGGAGGATGTGGAAAACATCTGACTCCTTTCCAGCGCATCGACATGTGCGTTAGCTCTGCAGTAACGTGCAGTTCTCTCCACTGACAGGTCTGTGATAAGATCAAGGTTGTTAAGCCACCTACCTTCTATTTATGTAACCAGCCGTTCCTTGCTCTGAGTCACTTGGTGCAGATCTAGTAGGAGTTGATCACAGAGGGATCCACTGAACGAAAATCTTGCTGGATCACCCTAAAGTGACCATTAGTTGTTAAATGATACAGAAGCGCTTTGTTTAAAGAGCAGCCACAGGCTGTTCTAACATTGAGATGGGATGCGACTTTCTGGAAACGGCACCTCTGCAATTTAATAGTTTTGTGTGAGAACTGTTAAATAGTTTGCAGTAGGAGCACTCCAGCTGCTCAAAAAAAAAAAAGACTGTGCATGCCTTTTATCAAATGCCTGGGGGCTCAATTTATGCAAGAGTGGAAAAGGTTATTGGAATTACAGTACTCCTTATAAGTATAAATCTTCCTTGCTCTACATTGCTTCCTTCAGCACAATCAGATTATAACTCCTTGTATAATCTCTTGGCCTCTTTCTCCTCAGTACTTCTTCTGAGTTTCCTTCCCTTTTCCGATGGTCAGAGTGGATATGGGCCCTTCTAGGGACGTGATGTTTGCCATTAGGGCATGGACTGTCATCCTTATTTTAACCCCTACAAACTATATTCTGGAGCAGATGTGCCCTTGAAGCCTTGCTAACATATTGTCCTGAAAAGAGGAAAAACTGTACCATTTGAGGCAGCCCGTTTGAAATGAATTTATATAAAGTCTTAAAGTATGCCGAAGGGGAATAAAAGGAGGATCTTTCTAAAGCTCCTTGGGAGGTTAGAAGGTGTCTGGTTAATGCAGAAATTGTAGTAGGATCTAATTTTAATCAGTTTTTCCATTTCAGTTGCTGAGAATCTTCTGTGTTGTCAATGTGACAAAAAGCCCAAGGAATTAATTTTATTTGAGGTCCTTTTTGTATGACTGGTCAGTTGGGAATGCAATTAAGATGCAACACTGCAGTTGTGATGATGACAATCAGAGAACATTAGAGTACACTTGCAATTTCCCCAGCACAAAACACAGCTTGCATTTACCATTTAAAGTGTTTGTCTTTTTAATTGTTCCAAACCAGCTCCAGCATTTTGGGTATGCTCAGTATGCGAAATCTTACCTTCTGTCATGCAAATATTTGTAACTGTAACTGTTCAGGATTGTAATGACACTTAAGGGTTTGGGTTTTTTTTTTGTTTTGTGTGTTTGTTTTTTTTTTTTTTTATCTGAGCGATGTCAAATAGACTCATAGGCCTGCTCACCCCTGTTGCGCAGCTAAGAGCTTGCTACCACTGAAAGGAAATAAGAAGGGCTTCTCTCTTCCCCTTCCCAAATCCCTTTGTGTTGTCTCAGCTGCTCGTACAGCCATGGCTTCAAACTGTAAGGAAGCGTTTAAGATGTGTGTATGGTTAAATCCAGAAAGCTGCCTCTCGCTTGCAACTCTGGCTAAGGTGTAACTCTTCGACCTTGCTGTAAAAGTAAATTGTAGAGTGTCTGTTCCCCCTCCTGCTTTTTCTTTTTCCTTCTTTTTTTCTTCCCTGTTGTAAGAGCTTTTCCTTGCTATGTAGATCCAAGCTACTATTCAGCATCGTGGAGGGCTGCTGGTAGCAAAAGCTTCACACGGCGCGTGTGCCTGCATCCGTGCGAGCCCTGTCCGACGCGGCTGACGCTGCCATCGGCACGCAGGCGGTCTGTATCTCGGGGAGTCCTTCGGCCGCTGTGCCCCAGCACAGGGCCCCGGCCAGCCTCCCTGCCCCTCCAGAGCAGGTCTCGGCAGCGCTGCCAGGGAGTCTTCCCGGCAGGAGGAGAGCACTCCGCCGCAGGGGTCAGGTCTGCGCCTCCTCACCCCCAAATCAAAGCCTTCCCACTATGCCCTGCCCAGTGCCTGAGCTCCAACTACTCTGCTTATTTTGGCTGGGAAACAGTTACGTACTTCACAGTTACAAGGGTTCGATAGTGCAGCGATATTGTATCGCCTGTGTATGTCTGATAGTGTTGTGGGTTTATGGTTAATCCCATACTTCCATGATCTGAGAGGTGTGTTGTGGGTTTTTTTCCTCTGAGAAATGCAGGTGTTTTGGAGGCAGGGATGTGAAAGCGCTGTCAATTGCGATATTTGAAATTATTTTTTTATTTTATTTTTTCCTAGCAGGAAACTGAATTTGTTGCAGAGAGCATCAGAGAGAAGTCGTACATATAAAGCCTATTCTGCTAAGCCTGTCGGCTTACTGGGTTTTAGCTATCCTGTTCCTCGGCTGTGTCCTTACGCTTGGCAGAACTTGAAAACTGGATGGGCTAGTGCTGGAAATGAGATGGGCAGCAATAAGCTCAGGAGCTGCCCTTAAAGTAGTCTGCATACAGGGTTGGATTTTTTTTTTTTTCCCCCCAGCTACTGCTTCCAGTGAGGCACAGGTGTATGCACATTTCTCTTGTGTGTGTATGTTAACTTTCTCCTGCAAACGGACGCATGCATACATTCATAAATCACCTATGCATGAATAGTGCTTTACTTCCCTTTCCTGCCTGTCCCTGCAAGTTAGCTAGTCAGGAAAGTGCAAGCCAAATTATTGTGGCAACAGGATGTGCATAGAGGAAAAACCATGTGTACGAGGAAGGTGGGTTTAGAAATTATCTGTAGTGACTTGAATATTCAAGTCCAGCAACAAATGTCAGCACACAAATTCACATAAATATTTATGTGCCTTTCAAGAGGAACCTTAATTTCACAAGGCTAGCCAAATTTCCATCCTCAGTCATGCAGACATGACTCCTATTTTCTCACTTACAAATAACATAACCCCGTGGGATTTTTACTAGTTCAAGTTAATTAAATTTCACTCAAAGCATGAAATTTGCAGGCAGCACTTGTTGCGGTATTTCTACAGATGCATGTTATTTAGTCAGATACAGTAAAAAGTTCACTTTTGTTTTAATTCTCTGTTTTATTTGTTGCCAGTCTACAGAATTTAATCATACGTGCTGTACAGCGCTCATATCGCTCATTTTTTTTCTTTTGAAGAAAACTGCTCAATGTTGCATTGCAGCTGAATTTGTTTATAAGTCATATGCTGCAATTACTGATGGACGTAAAAGTATGAGCTGTGTTTTTTGTCTTTTGAGAACATCTGGTCCCTTCTTAAATGAATTGTACATACACTTACGTAGTTTTTAGGGATAAGTTGAGACATAAGTGCTTGTTAGTATCTTGAAAACTTGTTTGCTCACATTCTTTGAATTCTGGTTATGTGATGAATTGTGAGAGAAGAAATCAGTTTACTGAAGTCTAATGAATGATGTGCAAATCTTTGCAAGCACTACTCCAGTTTTGCATATATGAGCTGTATGTCTGCTTTAGTCACCCATACACTCAGTAAGGAATCCTTCCACTATAGATAATCTTGAATTTAAGTTTGGTAATAAAATAGGTATTATCTTAGAGAAAAAGGGTGTTTGAAGAAGGCTGCCTGGCTTGGAAATCATAGAATCATAGAAGGGCTTGGGCTGGAAGGGACCACCAAAGGCCATCTAGTCCAACCCCCCTGCGGTGAGCA
>JAVKLA010000028.1:14907112-14919379 GCA_034782735.1 Sagittarius serpentarius | reverse complement strand
CCTTTTGTAAACCCATGCTGACTGGGCCCGATCATCCGGTTGTCCTGGGCGTACTGCGTGATGGCACTCAGGATGATAACTCAGGATGATGGTGACTGAGGATTATACTGTCTTGGCTGTCACCCGTCTTCATTGCAGGGCTGATAAGCTGCCCCTCTTGCCTCTCTTCGTATTAGAGAGAGTCCATTTATCTGTTCTCCCTGGCTACTCCACGTGCACCACCAAGCTGACTATTGTCTGTAATTACTATTTGAGCTGTTCTCTGCTTATAGCTATTTATTTATCTTGGAAACTGGCCAGTGTTTTCCATGGGATTATTTCTCTTTGTTGAAGTTGTTACAGTCATAATGGTTTAGGCAAAGCAATGCAACTGTTGGGTTTGGGAAACCGAAGGCTAATTCAAGACTCAGAAACCTTGATTTACAGCCCATAAGTGTGTGCTGCCCAATGTATGGGAGATTGTAAGTGCTGTCTCTTGCTTATATGCACTTAATGTTTTTTTGTCTTCCTTGAAAATGTGAAGATTTTTGCTTGTGGAGATCAGTGCTGTATTGTGATAGCAGAGCATCCTCCAGGAGGTGATCTTACTATTTTTTGGTTAACTGCCAGCAGAGCAAGTTTTTGCCAGGTGGAAGGGCAAAACTTGCGTAGGAGGAGCACCCTCAGCGGTCTGGAAATGGCAGACTTACGGACATGGGACAACAGTCTGTCGGTAACAGCATGGGCAGATCTAATTAAGTGGACAGTGTTTGTTTCTCAGCTCACTACAGTGGCTGCTTCGATTAGTTTTCTCACTTGTCTTAAAACTCTCCTAGAGTGCCGTGGGTGCAGACGCCAAACTTTGTTTCTCCTTAGGTAACAGTTTTGCTTTTTTGAGGCCCAAGGAGGCCAGGAAGCCAAGTTAATATAGTGTGGGTTTCATCTGTGAGGTTTCTGGTGCTTTTTTTTCCATAGCAAAAGCTGGCAGAGTATGGAAAGGAGTCTGGGTGACCTCATAATTGAATAAAATGAGACTGCTAATTATGTTTAGGAGGGTTGCTTAGATTGTCACAAATATTTCTGCTCACATTTAAGCCCACGGACTTTCTTTTTTAAGAAGAGACAAATTCAGGGTGGATGTCGCTGCAGTCTACGGACTTTACGCCCTGCTTCTGCGACTTCTGCGTGGTTTGGTAAATTGCTGCCTTGCCTGCCTTGACAACCGACGTTCTGGGCAAATGGAGGGTTATAACTGCATTATCCCACAAATAGGACTTGAAGGGTTCACCTGATCTTGGCCTCCCTTGCCCTCCGGACAAGGATGGGAAGGGGATGCTGCCCCTCGGGTGGTGCCTGCCTGTTCCCTGCCCCTGGAGGAGTGGGGGGGTCCGTGGGAGGAGCACCTCAGAGCAGGTGGGACCCTGGAGGCTCCCCTTGCTCTGTTCCGGCTCTTCGGCGCTCCTGGTCAGAAACACGGATGAGGCAAGGAGAATGCTGTGCATCGTGGGTGCCTGTGTATTTTACTCTAACCAAGCTGGGGGGAGGAGAAGGCAGCTGGATCCAGGTTTCCTGTTGCTCTCCCTCTTCTGGCTCTGTTTCTCTGCTTTCCTCCCCCCTCATGCCTCTCCCGAGCTTCCTGGCAGCCATATCCCATGGCATACTCTTTTCATCCCCTTTCCAGCCATGCAGTAGCACAAGAGAGCCTTTGTTGTAGCTGGAGTGCTATATCTGTATGCTGTGAAGAGCATTACGGCAGCTGCCTATATTTGAGACTCTGCACTTGGGGACACTTCAGATGGGAGCTGGGTGGCCGGCACCCTCTGAGCTGAGCAGCAGAGCTGTAGGGAGGGTTTGGGGATACAGGAGGGATGCTGTAATGTGAACTGCGTGGAAACACACTGGCGGTCCCTGCCGTGGAAGCGTTTCTGCAGAGCAGCTGCTGTGTGTTCACGTAGCTGCAAAGCGAGTCTTTGGGATATCTGTGAAAGGGAAGAAACGTTTTCAACATCAGGCCAGTGGTACAGAGGTCAGAGAGGGCACCAGTGGTGGCTGCATCATCCACTTGGGGAAGGAACATCTCTTCCTCGGGCACTTCTCAGCTCCACCTGCAAGGTGCTTTCCTTCACAGCACAGCTCCCTGTCCGCGCTGTGCCCGGCATCCAGCCCTCGTCTATATTACTCTGTGGTCCAGCACTCCGTTGCACCAAAAGTGGTTGAGAAGAGTTGTCCTGGGGAGGCCGCTGGCACTACAAGAAGCCCTGTTTTGAGTCAGCATGTTGATACTCTGCTGCAAGTGCATCCTGTTCAAAGACTCTACTAATTATAAATTGGTCTTGGGAGATGAGGATAAAAATATCTTTAGTCGGCTTGTCTCTGTAAACAACCTGCGATACTATGTGGAAGTGTGGCGCAGTTTTCATGTTGCAGGGAATGTGCATGCTGCGTGTGAAGGACTTCAGCAGTCAAGGTGCAGAGTTTCCTCGTGGTCAGGCTGATGAATAAAGCAGAGAAGGAATTTTTTTGACTACTGGAAATGGCAAAGTGGATATTCATGAGATTCTCTTCCGTGCAGTTCTGGGAGAAATCTGAGTTGCCCTCAGAGGGAAGGAAGGGTGTTTATTACAGCAAGTGTATGCCGCTATAGTGCCTTTTTTTTTAAATAAGAAAACACCCTTGAAGCACCTTCTCTGTCCTGGCCGTATGAATTTGGGTGGAATCTCTCCTGCGCATTGCAGGAGAGGATTTGCTTCTGTGTGTGCGAGGAATCGGCTGGTTCGCCGCTAAATCTAATGACAGCGTGTACTGTCATCTGCAAGGTAACGTGCCCAGCTGGGAGGGGGTGCCAGAGCCACGAGGAGGAAGAGCCAGGTGTGCCAGCGACAGACGGGCAGGGATCACCCGTAAGCAGATCCAGCAGAAATGATGCTGGGTAAGGCTTCCAGGAAGGCAGCCGTACCTGCGACAGGACCTGCCCGCACAGCTGGAAGCTGCCACAACGTGGTGGCAAGAGAAAACCAGCAACCAGGCCCTGCAGCCTCTTTCGGCTGGCGGCTTTGGCAGGGCTGACCCCAGCAGGTCTGCCACTCTGCTTGCAGCGGAGCTGAACCTCCTCAGCCTTCCTGCGTGTGCCTTAGGCAAACTTCCTGATGTGTGCAGGGCGATTGGGAAGCTGAATAATGCGAGTGTGCTTTTTAGTGAGGCAAAAGCACTTTGCCTTTCCCTTGTTCTTCAGCTCGACTGTGACTTAAACCAATGTGGTACAATGCATCTTTGCAGTTTCCTTTGGGTAATGCATCTTGCTGTAGGTCATGGGGTGACCTGTGTTCTGAACTTTACTTTTTACGAAACAGGCAAAATATGAGGAGAAGAGGGAGGAGCAGTCAACAGCCCCCCCTTAAGTGCCTTCCAGTTCAAAACTTGGAGACCACATTGACAGTCTTGAGGAGAAAATGCCTGAAGTATGCAAAAGGGTTATCATCTGAACTAAATTATTCACCAGAATATAAAAGAAGAGTATGCAAAGACATAAACTGAGTACACCCTGCTGTGGGCTGTAATGAGCTGAAATACGGGCAGGGTCTTGAGGAAAGACCATAGTGTCTCAATTAGCTCAGCGCTGTCGGCTGCCTGAGCGCATGTTGACACCTCCTCCACAAGGATGATGCAAGGCTTTTGTGACCTTTACTCATTTTTCAGTAGTTTAAATAAAACAGGTTTTAATCTGTATTAGCGATAGATAACAGCAGTGCCAGTTAACAGAGTGGTGTAAATCTGGTGCGTAAGTAACGGTGATTGGAACTTCGTTGCTCCTGTTGTCTTGTAACTCCCCCGGGTTTTCTCATTCTTTTTTTTTCTCCTCACTGTTTGACCTGTAAATGCTTAAAGCTAGCTTTATTGAGATGTCAGCCTCCTCTGCATCCCCTTCTTGCATCAGCTCTGTTTTCAGCTGCTGTACACATGTATACTTGAATCTGTCTTCATCAGCATTGTAAAAATTGATGACTTCCTCCTTTTTTTTTAACCATCTCAGGTTTAACAGTCTATTGTCTGACTCTGTTTTAAAAGAGGTGGGAGTCTTACTTCTCTTGCTAGACCGTGATCACTAGTATACGTCCTCTCTGCATTTCAGAGCGAAGGTGAATGATGTGTTGAGAGCTTTAGAATAGGTGAGTGATGAAGAGGTTTCCTCCTTCTTTCTTTTGGTCTTTCTTAATGCTGTTGTGGAAAGGCTGGGTCGGAGAACCGGGTCTTGCAAGTATTTTTTTAATACTGTTAAGTCTGTTTTCTCTGTCACTAGTAGTGCTTCAGGCAATGTCTTTATCTTAATGAACTTGAAGGTCTTGCCTTAACCTTGATGACAAGCTCAGATGTTATGGCAGTGTGATTTAACTCTGAGAAGTGCTAGAGCTTGAATAGAAGTCTGTCTGCATTCAGAATAGTAGTTAATACGCTTGAATTCGGTCAGCTTGTAAGAGGACTTAAGCGTTTCTTGGAATGAAGATGCTTTTCTGTGCTTCTCTCCCCCCCCCCGCCCTTTCCCTCTCCCTCATATATTAATTAATAATAATCATTGTGTGGGTGGGGATTTGTAGAGCCAGAAATGGAATGAACTAGAAATGACCCAGGAAACTTCTGCCATTCTGCATGTATATATAGCTCCCAGACATCCACAACAGAGATGATACTGCTAATTGTTTTCCAAGTAACTTTGACTGAGAAATGAATAGAAAAAATGTGAATATTTTTGGAAGATCTCTGAGCAAAAACTCTAAATTTAGAAGGTACTTGGTCTGTTTTTAAATAATGTTCAAAAAGTCTTTAACAGCAACTTAAAAAAAAAAACGAAAGAGAACTTTTCATTGAAGAATCAAAATCAATTTCCGTCTTAAATCAACCTGAAAAATTTGAACACACTTTTCTATTAGCTATACTTGGGAAGGTGGGGGGAGGTGCAGGAGAAGTCTCTTCCTGAGAAGTTGTTCTGTGTGCTTTTAGTGCTGATATCTCATATGGTGCAGAGCCCATCTGAAGCAATAACAGGAAAAGAAAGCTATACAGAAAGCTGCAAAATGTGCCGATTCAGGGATAAGAAACTTTTTATTTCGAACATTCAGGTTGTGATAGTATTTTAGGCTTCCTTCATTTTTTATGAATTCATTTATATTCAGTTGTGCTTCTTGGCAGTATCTTCATTTCCACGCTGCAAGAGAGTCTGATTCTCAACCTGAGAAATGCCAGTGGAGGACGGAGAACAGGGGCATGTAGATAGGTATGCAAATGAAATGTGAATGGCTTTCTGCAAAGAGGAAGACTGTCATGCAGGGTCTACGGTGAAAGCCACGTTTTTTTTCTCATTATTATAGCCTGGTAGACACTGCAGAGACCTCATGTCAAATTGGGAAAGTAAGCACATATTTCTTTCTGCAAAACAATTAGGGGTGAAGTTGTCCCTACCTGCTTCACACAGGATAAAATCTAGTCCTGTGTGCCCTACTCCTAAATAACTAAATAGTTATCATTGTTGTCATCTGTTGCTGCAGCTCTGGAATGCTCTGGTTTTTTGTTGGATGACCTTCTGTTTGTGTCGTTTAGACATCTTTCTGCTCCCTGTGTATTTTCAAATAGTCTTGTGTCCTGGGACAATGCTGTAGTTAGTCAATCTGGCCTGGTCCATTGCTTGTAGTCTTTCAAGTTGTAGGAGCTACATTTAGCTCTTGTCATCATGTGCTGAGTTCAGGCACTTCTTTATCTGATGTATTTTAGGCTTCTCGCTCTTAGTGTTCTAGCGAATTTGGCAAGGCTCTGGTTTTATGTCACTTTTATGTCACTTTGCACAGGGGTCCATTACAGTTCATGTGGCCCAAAGGAACGGACGGCAGAGAAGTGTCTGTATCCTCAGTGCTGGTAGCTGCATCCTGCAGGGCCGGAGCCCTCTGTGCCCCCGTAGGGCTGTGGCAGAATGATTCTGAAGAGGTGTGCTTTCTGTAAGGATCGAAATTGTTTATGTCCTCTTCTTGTAAGACAGTGATGTTCTTGACTGCAGCATCATTCAGATTTTTTAAAAGGGGACAATCAGTGGGGTGTTGACCAAACTGTTGTAGTTTTGCTTAATTTTTTTACCTGTTCTTTGGGGTTGTTCCACTGCCCCTTCATTAAAACTGGGAAGGGCTTTCTGAGGGAAGAGTGTGTCATCTCAAACAGGAAGCCTTTCCTTAAACTATGTTCTTTTCTTATGGACTGCCATGCAGAAAATAAAGCTTGATTGGTTTGGTTTTGTTGGGTTTTGTTTGTTGTTTTTTATTCCTTCCCTCAGTCCAAGGTGTAGCCCAAGTTGATGTTAGCATGTTGACTGTGGGAACAACTAAGGGCTTCTATTCTTGTAATTTTAAAATTTACAGTGTTACTACACTACAATTCACATGCTGGCCTGTGAGCAGTGGTCTAAACTGATACAGGTAATGAACTCCTGTGCTCCCAGCAGCTTGTGCACTCTGTGGCAAGTGCGTGGGCAGTCTGAAGTAACTGGATGCAGATAGGCAGATTGCTTCGCATAGAGCTGAGGTGGACAAAAGCTGCAGTTGCGTCATGCTCTGGGTGAGACGCCTAGCCTGCTGGAAATTTTTTGTGTATGGGGAGAACAAGCAGCTCTGGATCATGACTAAGAGGCATCAGCGAACTGTGATCCTCATGTCTGTTTGATTGCAAATGAGAAGGAAAAAAACCCTTTAAAAATAATTTTGAAAAAAAGCCCCGAAAACCCAACAAAAAAACCCCACCAAAATCCTCCCAAACAAACCACTGCATGTGGGTTAGCAATGGGTTTGTGGGGTTTTTGCTTGTAGCTGAGATATATTTATCCCTGTGTTTATTGCCATATAGTTGGCATTGTGAACAACTGTCTTGCATACCGGGTTACACAAGCCACTTTATCCTGAGCCTCTTTTCTTTAACTTAATTTCCCATGCCTCTTTTATTAGTAATCATCACGTACCTGTGAGCAGAGGGGTGACATATTGTAATATGTGAAGTAAAAGCAACTGCAGTGAAATTAGATGATTGACAGTAGCGAGGGGAGTGCAGGGAAGACAGCTTGCTTGGCTGCCAACTTGACAAAGCATGTTAGTTCACTACTGGGTTTTTTTTCCTTCTGTTTTACTTGGTTTTAATTTTGATTCCCTAGTTGGGCTCTGTCTTCAACTGAAGTGTTCGTTATTTATGTAAGGCAGCACTCTTTTCTTCAAGGTAAATGCTTGTAGCCACTTGTATAAATAAAAGGACTGACAAGATTGATGCAGAAATACAGGTGTTGGACTGGATTTGCCATGTGCCATACGTTCTCCATACTCTTCTGGGCATCATTGCACAGAACTCCTGTTGCAAAGAGCACTGCTTCTTCAGGGTGTTATTTTAAGGTATTTAAGCTGCTTCTTAGGTGCTGAAATGAAATCCGGCTAGTTTATCTGTACCACTATGGCTTTGGAAAAGAATGGGGAGAATACTTTGATTAGCTTTCATTTTGCCCTGTGCCAGACTGATCATCTGTGACTATTGAACAAACCCTGCAGAATTGGAGGGAAAAAAATTCTTCCTAGTGTTGTGTTCGCAGTGCTAAGAGTGTTGAGCAAATATGCTTACAGGAATTCAGCAGAGTTTATAAGTAGTAAGTATAAAGTTGGTTTTTTTTCCAGGCACTAAGTACTGCATAATTGAAACTTCGTTAAATTGTTGAACCAATTTATATATCCTTCTCAAAAGCAGGGGTCAAGCTTTCTTGGCACAGGCAGGCGTTTAACACTTCTTTTTTTTTTTTTTTTAAATCCAAACAATCTTTCCTGCTGGCAGCCAAATTGCCCATGTCATTTCATACTCTGTGCTGCCAACACGTTCTCCCTTCTCTGTAGTACTTGTTACCTCATATCATACATACTAACTACAGATATTTTTTCTGGAGTATCAAACCAACTTGATCTGAAGAAAAAATAGTTTTCTTTGATTTATTGCAGCTTTTTATACATTTCTTATATTAACTGATTCTACACTCCCAAGACCAAATCTGACACTAGAAAACAAGTACCTATCTTGGGAATGTGGGGAAGAGTCATGAGCAGCTTATGGTAATTGTCAGGACTGGGTGGACATCAGAGGAGAAGGTCCACCCTAGCTGCACCAAGGCTAAATTATGGCTATTTTTAATGGGTTGGTAGCTAATTTCAGGAGTGCAGATCTAAACTGAATTTTTTGGATGTGGTTCTTTCAGGCGAGTCTCGTGGCTTACTCAGATTGGTGACAGTGTAAATTAGTGTTAATCAGAACCACGCCATTTTAAACTTGCTGGCAGGTCTCCTTGGTGTGCCAAGAAGGTCAGAGCACTTAGCCTTGAAGGTGTGACAGCTCCCACAAGAGCAACAAGCGTTTCCTTTAGGAGGAAGCCTTTTCTCTGGCTTTGTAGTCTAAAAGCAGCTCTGTAGCTTGTCTCCTGCAGCTGCATCGGGTGGAGACTTGTCTTCTGGAGAAAGTAGCTGGAATAAAGTCTTGCCTCATTGTTCTAGCATAGGCCACAGTCAGAAACAGCACTCTGAATTTCCCAACTTCGCCTCAAATTTTCTGTGTCTGCAGGCCAAGATTTTTGTCATTCCATGTAACTGATTTTATTTTTTTAAGCTTGTTTTCCTAAGAAAATCAATTGATGTAGCTTTTTAAGTCACTGGGTCTCTTCCTCCTTGCCCCAGTGCTGTCTCCATTTCCCTCTGCCCCCGTCACTTTTGAGCCTGTTGACCAATTTCACTCACACAAGCGCAAGCCAAAATCCTCAAGGTGCTTCTGAAGGTAGAGGAAGGACCTGGCATGGTTCAGGCTTTGTTAGTGGCTCTGCTTAGAGGCAGCCTGTCCGCTCTGGCAGGAGCCATCCAGAGAGAAGAGCAGGACGCGAGGACCAGCACAGCTGGGATGGAGATGTCTGCCTTCCTCTAACTCCTGACTTCAGTGGAGGCTGAGCTTACGGACAAGGCAATGTGGGGTGTCCCAAGTACCATTTGCACTGTGGTGAATCGTGGAACTCTTCCAGGGGTTGGGTTTGGTCTCCTTTGTATGCAAGGCGCTCTGCCAGCAACAGACCACAAACTTGGCTTGCAGCTCCTTGTCATTACCTTGGCCTTCTCTCTGAAGACAGTTCTTACCAGGCTTGAAATTTGGGAAGTCAAAGGAGGAATCAAAGAGGAGATGCATCTGGAATCAGAGAGGTCGGCAGGCCTGGAGGGCAAGGCGCGCTGGAGCAGCTCCGTGTGTTGTTTCAGAGCAGTACCGTCCCAGCAGCTCCAACATGCTTGGCATTCAGCCCCTTCAGAGGGTGCTCGGCTTCAGCTGCAGGGCAGGAGGAAAGGTTTGCACAGGTTCTAAGAGCAGCTAGCAAAATAGGTAAAAGCTCATATGGCATTTAAGCTTTGCTAGCCATTGCCAAGTTTCCACGTGTTTATAACATTGAGTGCTCCTGTAAACAAGATCTCAGCTCACACCCTCCTCCTGTGTAGGTGGCCACAGAGGTGTCACTTAAAACCATGTGTATGCCTCTCTGCAGCCATGGTAATGACTGATTTAATGGCTTTGCAAACTAAACTCTAACTTTTAAGCCTCGTTAAATGGCTGACAGGGCTAGGAAATGTTTGTGCGTCTCAAAGCTTCCTGGACAAACTGCTGTGATGTAAAATATTTCCCGTTCCTGGAGCGGAGGAGTCCACTAAAGGCAGCTGAATCAAAGGAGAAGTAGCGCAGCCTGGAGGTGAAAGGAAGTGGCCCCTTCTTGTAGGTTAAGTAAATAGGTGTGAAGCTCTGAGGCTAGTTGTTGTTCCGACTTGGTTCACAGGAGGCTCTAGAAACCCATGCTGGACAGGGCTTATTTGAGGTCTAATGGAGGTTTGGTCACTGGTGCCGGTGGGTGTAACCTGCTGGCCAGGGGTGGTTGGTGCCTGTTGATAAAATACATCCCAGTGTGGCGGCGGGGTTCAGCCAGGGGTGGCATGGCGGTCCCAATGGGGCGTCTCCATCCTCTGAGCAAAGGCCATTGCCTGTCGGGAGCTCATGTTGTTCCCAAGCCTCCGTCTCTCAGTGGGCTCCTTCCTGAGGGGAATGAGGGTCTCCTGTGAGTTATGTACTTTATATTTAAATAAGTAACTCCTCTCAAACGTAGGCAAGTCCTCTGTTTCCTGTTCTTGAAAAGAAGATCTGAAATGGAGAAGGCGGTACAGTCCCATCAGATCTTGGAGCCCAGCCCCAGCTTTGGGGCCCCTTTACATACTGCGGTGGTGCCAGAGAAATGTCAGGATGATGTCCTTGTCTATACAGCGTTTCTGAGGTACCACACCAGCAGATGGTGCCATGGGCTTTACACCTACACGTTGTCATTGGCTTCTCATCTGCTGCTTACAGCATGCTTAAAGCCTCTCTTCGTTAGGCTGCTTTGGGAGCCGTAGGTGTTGACCTGTGCGGAAGCAAGGCTGCAGCTTTTTTTCTGCCTTAGTGCTAACAGGCTGAGGGTGATCTCGTGAAGAAAAGTCAAAATACTGTTTGGTAAAGCAGTTTCAGAGATTGCTGTTGGTACAGCAGTGTCTGGAGTGGAGACTGCTGCTTCTCACACAGGCATTTCTGTAGACCAAAAGTCTCTGCATTCTGTAGGCAAAGTCTTTGTAGTGGCTTCAAACTGATGCATAATATATCATAGAATCATAGAATACCAGGTTGGAATGCTGGTATTCTTGCTTTGTTTATGTACCTGAAGAACCCTTTCTTGTAGTTTTTGACATCTGGCCGATTTCACTTTGAGATGAGTTTTTGCTTTTCTGACTGCATCTCTGCACACCCTGTCAATGCCCTTGTTCTCAATGGGTGCTCATCCACTTTGCCATCTCTGGGACGCTTCTCTTTTGGTTTTGAGCAGACTCAGAAGCTCGCAGTTAAGCCAAGAGGGTCTCTTACTCTGCTTATTTCCCTTACCTTTAAAGGGGTTGAACTGTTTTTGTGCTTCCAGGAGAATGTCTTGAAAAACTCTGAGCGCTTGCTAGCTCCTTTATCCTCCATGGAAGCTTCCCATGGAATTCCTCCCAGCTGAGCTCTGAGCAAGCTGAAGTCTGCTAATCTAAAACCTATATATGTGTTTGTAATAGATGGTAGAGGACGCACTTATAGCTGTCTGAGGGGTAAGGAGAGGCAGGCAGAGAGGAGGGATGGGGAGGCAGAGAGGAGGGATGGGGAGGCAGAGAGGAGGGATGGGGAGGCAGAGAGGAGGGATGGGGAGGCAGAAAAATATCTTCCATACTAACAGGGAGCACTTGATCGCAGAAAGACCTTGTGTGGGAGGACCAGGATTTCTTGAACTTGTTTCAGTTCTCTGAAGTTATCTGGAACAGAAACAGAAAATAGTGGTGGACTTCATGTGTGCACGAAGACATTATGTTGGATTGTACCAGAAAGTCCAGACCAGCGGCCCCCAGGGAAGTTTGGGCTATTGCTTTTCTGGTTTGTTGATTCAGACCAAGATGTATTTGCAGTTAGAGGAAGAGTTTTTTAGTTAAGTGTAATGCACAGGCTAGCAGAACAAGGAAATCCTAGCACTTTTCATTACTGTTCTTAAGATTTCTGATGACTCTACTGGGATATGTCTCCTTCTGGAAAGGAAACTAGATAGTTTGTAGAAATCTCTGAATTTCAGATTTTTTTACCCATGTGCATTTGGCTTATTCCTTTGTCTGAAACTGTCACTTGTCAGAAGGTCAAAACCGAACCTACTTGAATGCAGACTTATTTGTTCTTTGGAATAGGCTAGAAAGAGACTGTTGGTGAGGGTATGCAATTTCTTCCTTATCTTTGGACTTCCCCTTAAACATGAGGATGAGGAGAATGTGTCATCATCATCAAACTGAGCTGAATTTACGTGCCTGGCAATAAGACTATGCATTGGGAAGTGGGGTGAATCTGCTGAGGGATATATTTAAAGAGAGAAACTGTAGTGAACCCACATGCAAGTGAATTTAAATTTAATTAAGTGAATTTAAATACATTTGTCTAATCTCCCTGACAAAAGTATCATTTGCTTTATTAATGCATTTTACCTGTTGGCTTGGTTTTGTGTCATTTTAGTTTTGTGCTGTCAATTTCTGCTTCTGAGACATAAGAGCCTTTTTCAGCCTTTTTCTTTTTTTTTTTTTTTTTTTAATCCAGGTTAAGAGCTTCATACAGAGTTATTGTTTCTTATATCTTGTTATACTGTTTCTTATATATTGTTTTTCTTATATCTCC
>JAVKLA010000028.1:14863141-14904868 GCA_034782735.1 Sagittarius serpentarius | reverse complement strand
ATTCTCTCCCCCATCCCACTGGGTGGGGGGGAAGTGAGCGAGCGGCTGCGTGGTGCTGAGTTGCTGGCTGGGGTTAAACCACGACAGTTGGTCAGCGGTTTCTGCATGCTCAGTGTCTGACTTTTTTTTAAAGCTCTGACAGCAAACCATTGTTTGCTTGAATGCTGTTTTGAATTGATTTAGTTTAAATTTGTTTAGAATTAGTTTAATTAACGGTAAACATGCTGTGTTTTCAAATGTAGAATTAAAAAGATTTTATTAAAAGATTTGATTAAAAAATTCAAATAGATCTGATTTAATTCCAGCTGTAGAAATGCAGAAAAGTGTGATTTGGATTTGAAGAGTTCCTTCTCACTCCCTAAACCACCACCCATCCCAGCAACTTGCTTTTGCTGTTAACCTGTTCTTAAAACAAAAATCGTGTAGCTGTCATACCTGAGCTATCCCCAGATGAGAAGCAACACCTGAATAGGTTTTCTAGAAAGGAAGGCTAGTCCTATGTATTGCAGTGCCTTGGAGATAAAAACTAAGTTGCACGGGGTATGTCCAAAAGGTGAGGTTTTCTTGGGCTGTCTTGTATCTCTGCAAGGCGCTTAACCTGTCAGCAGGTTCTGCCTTTCAGAAACTGCTGGTCATGTGAGAAGGAGCATCTCCCACTCCCTCTTGGGAATACCTGGGTTGCTCCGTGGTAAGGGCAAGCAACGACAAAAACATCTTTTAATGCGTTTGTCTTTCTAAATTTATCTTTGTTCCCTATCTGACTCCTGTGGTGTGCGGTAATTCTCGTATCAGGGAAGACTGCGGATTGGAGTGGTGTTTGCAGGGAGACTGACACAATTCCTCTGTCAGGAGACTGGGAACAAGAAAGGTTAGCATATATCTGGGTCGGTGGGTGTGTGCCCAGTGGGGGAAGGAGAAACAGTGGTTTAGGAAGAAAAGATACGAATTTTTTAAGATTTTTTTTTGAGTTTAATTTCTCGGGGGCGGGGGGGGGGGGAACCCCAAATGATCTCAGTCTGAAGTTGTTCCCATTTCTTCTTTAGCAGTTCCTTGATTTTTATTTTTTTGTGATGTCTGAATGAAATTGCAGAGTCAAAGGTCACCATAGCACCATCAGCCTACTTAAGTGCACTTTCAGATTTCAGCAGGGTTTAGCTATCATTTAAAAGCAGCTCTGTCATCAGAGCGTAGGTCTACCTTGCAGATGCAGTGGAGGACCCAAGTGTTCTTAGGTTCTGGAAACAGCTTAGCCGTAGCTATAAAAATGGCACCAAGGGTGGTAGGTAAGGCTGCGTGGAGCTCCACTCCACTTAAATGTGACAGAAACAAGAAACGTCTGGGGTGGATGGGGTTTGGCTGTGGGAAGGAGCTGGGTGCCAGACTGCTTGGGATGCTGCACCTTTGGAAGGGAAGACTGTGATCTCTGAAGGATGGCTCAGCTCTGCTCACTCAGGGGCTCAGCTCGGCACAGAGACCTGGTACGCCACCTGGTTTTGGAAATAAGCAGGACTGCACCGATGAAATAGGCAAATCTTGTATTTTGGGTAGTGTCTCCAAGGGTGCCCCTTAGGAAGGGCAATGTCTTATTTCCTTCATAGAATCATAGAATCATGTAGGTTGGAAAAGACCTTTAAGATCATCGAGCCCAACCATTAACCTAGCGCTTGAGTTCCTTGATTTCCCATGCAGAAGTCACCCTCCACCCAGTTCCTGAGGAAGAAACTATTCTTGTCGAAACTCTCACTTCTGTAGTCACTTGCCTGTGTGTGCTTATGAGACTTAAGAGGGGAAGATCTTACTCTTTGAAAGAGCGATCCCAATGCAGAGGAGACTCTCTGGTCCCTCAGAGGCCTCTGATGGTAGCCACTGAAGCATTTCAACATCGTGTTCATGTAACAGCCAACGCTGAAGAAAATGGGAAGAGGGAAGGAGGGGGGAGGTCAGGCTGCTCATTTGGGGGGATAATTTATTAATCCTCAGATCTGTGCCTTTGGATTAGGAGCATATTTGGCCAGCAGTACTGAGTACGTACTACCACAGATTGGTATGTATTTGTTTTCTAATTTAAGATATGGAAATCTGCTTTGTTTGCCAGCATTGCAGATGTACTAAGGAATTCTTTCTCTATTGCCTCCCCTTGTTTCACTCCAAAGATGTTAAGCCCCTTGGTGTCCCAGGGTGTTATGTTTGCTCCAACACATACACACACATTTGGAGCTTGTACAGCACTTTATAGAGAGTTGGTTGTGGGGAATGCACTGCAGTCACAGAGAACTTAATTTTTTAGCCACAGCTTTGCTTGTTCTGATCCTATATAAAGTGCATTCGGTCTTGGGCTTTGGGTCTTCATACACTTCAGTGTATGCCTTATTATAGAGATTAATTTTAATTCGAGCAATAATTTGTGTGGAAAATACTGGTACTATAATCTGAGTCTCTCCCATGATCCTGTGTATATATTAAGTGCTTCATCTAAAAATCGCCTATAACACTTGCAGAGATCATTAATTATTTTAAAGCATTATAAAAACCAGACCTACCTCTCCCATCTCACCTACATTTGCACATGTACTCGGAAATCCAGTGCTTTGGTTACTGACCTGCCAAGGAGTAGCTGAGGATCATTTGGTGTTTCGCGCACAGGAGTGTCTCCCCTGCTGTGCCAGCGGTGCTCTGGTGACAGGCGTCATTCCCCAGGGCTGCAGGGCCAACCAACACCAAATCCACAGTTCCTTCCTGGTGGGGAATGTGCTGGTCAGGACACAGACGCATGCTGCACGTTACAGAAAGTTTGATGCTTTGGCATAACTTGAGAGCTTGCTGTTGAGTAGTAGTGATATGTGGTGTGGCGGGTTTAGCTCTGATCTCTGGCGTTTGTTTTGCACTTTTTAATTAGAGAAGCTGCCTCTGATTGCTGCCAACGTCTTCCCGTCCCTGCTCTCCCTGATTCACCTCCTGTTCCCGCTCCCGCTGCGTGCTCTATTCCCCGCATAACCTCCATCACCTGCCCGGTGTCGAAGCAGCCCCAAGACCTGGGGAAGGGATAAGGGCTCTCAGAGTGCTGGCATCAGTGCAAATTCCCTACAAACCGCCACGCTAGAGGGATGCTGTTCATTGCACTAAGGGGTGTGCAAGGCTTCTTCCAAGCAACCCACGGTCAGATCCGGTATACACAAGGTGCTCTTAAACGTTTAAGTGTGTTTGCTGGAAGGACCACAACCCCCTTGCTGGAGACTGCCAGCTTCTGCTCGCTCTTTTCATTGCCAAAAGCGTGCAAGAGTTTTGTGTGTGTTTTTACTAAAAAAAAAAAAAAAAAAAACACCAAAAAAACCCCGCGACCAACCAACCAAACAAAAAAACCTCTTCAGTGCCAAAATAATTTTCTGTTCTCTTTGCAAAAAAGATTTGTATGAGGAGAGGAGCTCATTTAAGTGGAAGAAATGTACTCCCCTTTCCAGAAAAGGGGATCAAATAGTGTGGGAGTCTCAGCAGCGAATAGCACTGGTGAGTGCAAGTTATTAATCGCACCCCAGAGAATTTTGCAGTTAGTCATTTTCAGCCATGTTTTTAATCAATATGATATTTTAGGTCTGCCAAATTCAGAATGAAATCATGTCTCAAATATTCCTTGTTGCTATCAACTTTTAACCATCCAAACTTTAGAAAACTTGCTTCCGCTCTTGTGGGGCCCAACTTGTGAATCAGCCGGAGACTGGGTATTTTTAATTAACTTGGGTTTTGGAGAGAGACTGCAATGGATGTCAGCTGTGTTATGATACTTACTGGGTACTGAAGTACATGTAGTTTCCACCTTCTGAAGTGTTATAAATCATTTCCAAAATCCACGGGGCAGTGGCAGTTTCCCTGCTTGAGACAGAAAAGTCAGGAGGTGAAGTACTCTTCCCCCCAGCCCGCCACCTTTCTGGCAAGACGTGAAGGAGAAACCCAGATCACTTCATGGTGAAGGAGTATTACAAGCCGCATTCCTACCTAGATAAATTTCCCACTTGCCGCTTTCTTGAGCGGGAGTAAAGCACCGCTGTGGATTTTTACAAAGCTGCCCTACCCTGTCCCGGGACCTGACAGCCCCTGAGCAAATGGGAAGCGACTGCTGCGTGTTTTGAGAGACGGTACTGGTCGTGTTAGGATCCTTGGGTGATACAAGCTAGGTAATGTAAATATGGGTAGATATTAACTGACTGCATATGCTGCAGCACATAGTCATTTAGTGGTTTATGTGTGAAACCATGGAAGGAAGAGGCTGGAACAGAGAGACCTTCACACCTGTTTGGTGTGAAATACCTGTTGGTGTGAGGTATAATCAAGAGAAACACATTCTTGGGGTGGTTGGCTATATGTTATACTCTTGATTTAATTAAGCCTTGTTTGGCTCTTTTAACAGTGTGTTTTGTTGAAGCAGAAATAGTGTGGTCAGTCGCTAAGTGGAAGCTTAACTGAAGCGTCGGATCTAGGATAACTTTTTTCATGGACTGCAGGAGTGGTTTTAACATAAGGCTCTCTTTCTGCTGGAAATACATTCGTTAGCTGAAAAGGTTGATTTGCAGATACTGTGATCGTATGGCTGTTGCATTATCAAAAGTAATGTCCAAAGCAATTCTTCTGAAGCTTGTTCTGATGTTGACCAGCTAAGTGTCCCATTACCTACTGTCCTGTTTCTGTCATTAAGAAATATTGAATTCAGATGTCTTTATAATGACAATTTCCTATTCTTTCCTGAAATAAATTGTGCCTTCTACGAATGTTTCTGGGAGGTGAATAAATAATTGACTACTGAGAAAAAGGGAAGATCCTTTTAATAAGCAGTTGAATCTGGTGTGATGTATGAAAATTAATAGTTAGGCCTAGAGCTTTAAATGCGATATAAATAGCTTGGTGTGGGTATACAATATTTAGACATGAAGATGTCCTTGTTAGCATCAGTTCCAAACATTGTTCTTTATTTTAGATGCATCTCCAAAGAACTTTAGTTTGGTTTCCCAAACAATGAAGCTCGGAGTTTATGTATTTAGGACCTGTACTTCAATGCAGGGACTCCTGTTATGTTATTCGTGTTTAGGTGAGGGAGAGGATACCAAAAAGCAGGTGGGATTTTTTTTTTTCTCATTAACATTTTTTTCCTTTTTGTTATGCTTGTGCAGGTATTTGTTCAAATTGAAAAATCAGCTTTTAATCTTTGTATCTTCTAGGAAGGAAGAGTGTGCAATGATTGTTAAAATGGAAAATATTTTACAGCTGTTGCTTTTATAGTTGTTTTTATATGTTAGCTACTGATAAGCCAGTAATAAATTAATGCAAGCCTCGCATGCCTACGCTTTTCCTTCTTTGCACAGAACTTGGATATTTTTTGCTCCCTGCTCTCTTCTGTGCGGTGAACTGCACAGGGAGTTTTCCTGTTTTGAAGGATTTGGAAATGAAGTTGCTACCACACTTTAGATCTTCATCTTCTTTGCTGTTTGCAGATGATTCTTCGCCAGTCAGCCGGGTCAATATTAAAACCAAGCTGTGCTGCCTAAAACCTGGAGACTCTGTCTATATCAGCGTTTCCAATTTCTCGTATCTGGAGTTCAGAAATTGGCTATAAATTGAGTTCCCTGAAAGGCAGGAAGGTCACGAGTTACAAGGCTTAGCCATCTCCTCACCAGCCTGCTAATGAACCGTGCCGCCTGCCCGGGGCTGAGCAAGGCAGGGGCTGGTGGTTCACCTTGTTCCGTTTCTGTGCTACCTGTGTTTGTCTTGTCCTTTTAGGAGCTTGCATTATCACTTTCTGTCAGTCATAAGTGAATATATTAATGTGGTTAGGCTTGTCCCTGGGTGTCTGATACTTTATTATTACTGTTTTTTAATTTGTGGTGTTCTCAATCTCTCCCCCAAGTCCACACCCCCTTGAATTGTAATTTTCATTTGCTTTGATTTTTGTTTATGTGATTATGCAGAAACGTTGCTGGTGATACCAGCGTAGCAATGGAGATGGCAGCCTGATGGTAACTAGCTCAGCAATTCTCAGGTTTTTAAAGCCTCAGCCTTCCTGTATTCATTTGTTTCCATTTCAAAGGTGGCCTGCCTCTTACATGAGCTTATTTTAATCAAATGCGCGTGAGTACGTGGATGTGTTGTGGGTGTGTTAGTTATAGCCCTACAGTGTCAGATGCAAAGTGATCCAAGGAACAGCTCCTGGCCAGGTTAAAAGAAAAAACCGCCTCAGGGTGAAGGTTGCAGCTATGGTTTAACTCCCATGTAGGCAAAGGTGCAGGTGTCTGTTGGCTAGATATTGGGCCAAGGGAAACCCACTGTTGGTAGTGAAACTGTTGGAGGTTGGTTGTCTGTTGTTGGAGTACCCATCCTCTATTTAATGGCAATTTACCCTCAGGCAGTGAATGCTGCAAAACGAAACTAGGGGGGCGAGGGCAGGGGAGTGAGTTTTGGCGTGTAGCGGGGCACGTCTCGGCACTTGGGGGCTGCTAGTCTCTTGCTGGAGAGTGAAACGCTGGGCAAAAGCTAGCTAGCTGCTTTGCAATTTTTTTCTTCGTGAAGAGGTCATTTTCTATTTCACCACCGGCGCGCTTGTTCTGAATTGCTGTTTATCGGGTAGTTTTGTAGAATTTCTATATTTTATCGTGGCTTGGCCATATAGCCGCGTGTTCCTGTTAAAATAAGGAAACGGTGACAATAACAGAAGCTCCAGTTCTTAGAAACCTGAGCTTCAGCTTGCCCCGGGAGGAGGCTGGTGTTCTGCAGTGAGGCAGGCAGTGCTGCAGGAGGGCGCTTGCTGGCGCGAGCCCCTTACTCGCCCGTGGCGAGCGTGTCTGCCCATTGCTCGGGAGCCACCCAGAGCCACCCCAGCGCCCGGTGGCTCCAGCCTGAATTCCAGGTTTTCCAGGATTTCCAGCTCTGGCCCTTTTTTTTGAGTCGAGAGAGCAGCGATTAAACCTTCCCGATGTCTGGAAGCGTCATGCAAACGGGCAGGGTTGTGTAAAGAGACCTGCTTGCTGGCCGGTTCCCAGCAGCCTCACACAGGGGCTTTCTGCGGGGGTCCGGCCGCTCCCTCCTGGGGAGCAGGGGCAGAGCTCAGCCGAGCAGTGGTCACCCTGGGGCCAGGCGCTCCAGGTGGGACCCACGGGTGTCGTTTCTTTTCCTCGAATCTGCAATCCTCAAATCTCATCGTTTGGAAGTTCCTCCAGTTCCTCAGTCAAACCTGAAGCAGACAAAAGTATTTTTCCCTTTAAGACTGCACTTTGAATAGGGAAAACTAAAAAAGGCTGTTTTTCTTGCTCTTGTTCCTAAATGGCATAATACGCCTGTTCCTCCCAGATGCACGATGGAAGCTTTTTGCTTTGTAACTTGCAATTTATTTTATTTTATTCTTTAGGACCTGTAGTTCTGAACACTTTTGGTCCTTATTTATTTATTTTTATCGCTCTCTCTCTTGTTACTCCTCCTCATTTACTTACTTTTTTTTTTTTTTTTTTTGCCCTTGGCTCGGAATTCCTACTGCATCCTAATTATGTAGCCCTCTGAGCTTTATCCTGCATTGAGCAAACATCAGAGTTCAGTATAATAAATATGACTTCTCTTTGGCAGCACTCTCTGCATGTCTTTCATAGCTGAAGGGTTTACAGTACTTCCAAGTCTTTAATTTTTTTTTTCTTCAAATTTTGATTAGAATCATCACTCAGCAAGACAGAGGAACAGTTTGCATTTTCTCTGCTTCTGTAAACATATAAATTTAAGTGGACGTTAATTTTAGTTTTTCATGTTGTGTCTCCACTTTTTTTTTTCAGTAAGAACATATCTTACAGATTTAGTTACGCTTAGGTCCCACATAAACCAGAATGCCTTTTGGATATAGCTCTTTAGTTGGTAACTTGGTAAAATCTGGATGTTAGGTACAAGGTGGTTTTCCTAATTGGACTGTGCATTTGAAGCCGGGAATCAGTTCCTCCTTGTTCCCGCATGCTTTTGAGACAAGAGCGTGTAGGTTTGTGGTGTGAATGGTCCAGGGAAGGGCTCTGCCCTCCTTCTCTGGGGATACTCTCCCCCTGAGCCGCGTGCCCCCAGCCCATGCCTGGTGTTGCTCTGGAGTCACGGAGCACATGTCATCTTCTGTTGGATGCGTGGTTACCTGGGTTGGGAGATGAGTCAAGTCCCTAAGAAATTCCTGTGGTGCTTGTGCTGGAGGGGACACATACCCAAGGTACGCTCAAGTTTGCTGTGTGCCAGCAGGTACAGGGACCTGCCCTGGGGAGGTGCTGGTACCCGAGCGCTGCGTGGGGGTGCCGAGGACTCCTTGTCACACCAGGAAAGGCAGGATCAGACATAGAGCCTTTTTTCTCCCGTCACCCAACGCTTTTCTCATGGATGGAAATCGGTGTCTAGTTTACCACGTTCCTTGAAATGGTTGAATAAGGTTACAGCGCAAATCATTGTTTGAGCTGAAAACTGAGCTCAGCTCTTGTTACCTTTCCAGTCCAGCCCTTTCTTTCTTATCTCCTTACCGGCTCTGCAAGAAGACGTAAAGGAAAATTTGGAAACCATAACTGAATTATTTCTGTTGTGTCGAGCAATGGAGTGATTTGTTCATAGCTCAGCGTGGGAAGGAAATCTGATACGATGAGCTGGAGACAATCAGTCTATAGTTTATTCCCGCCTTCCATGGCCACCATCTCCTTTCTGCCACTCTTCCTCCCTCTCACACCCCCTACACATTTCTCTGTTGCTACAAAAGGGTGGTAAATGCAGGAGGCTTTTCTGATGTACCTGAAACTGCTCCCTGAACAGGGGAAATCTAACACCACACACCATGCACCTCCAGCATTGCATGCATAGGAAGGAGCATGTAAAAGTCATGTTGTCATTTATGTACTATAAGCAATCTAAGTATTGCTGCACGAACAAAAATACGATTATCTTAATGGAGAAACTGCTTGCTTTGTGCATTTGTCTTCAGAGTAACTAACAGGACTTAATAGAGGGAGAACCTCCCAAAAATCCTCTGACCTTAAGAGCACGGCTTGGCCCTACCTAGGCAAGGTGAGGTCTACACCAGGGTCTCCTAGACAGCGTTACTTCTACCCACAGGTCTTGTCTTTGACTTTGCACCATCACAGGTACAGTGAAGCACCACTCAATAGGAACTGCCATTTGAAACATAGAGAATCACATAGAGAAATACTTAGGAATGGGTACAAAAGGGTTAACAGTCATTCATCTCCCAAGGGGTGGGTGTGAGTGTATATCTTCACAATTTTAGCTGTAGCTGTGATGTGTACAAAGTTTACTAATGTTGTAATTGGAACAAGTGAAATCCGGTTCCATGAACTGCAGCTGGATTCTTACAAGGAGCTTGGTTTCCTTTTAATGCTATGTTATTAATTAGCTCAGCAATTTGTTCTAGTTTTATTTGGAACAAATCAGCAAGTGTTGCCATCTTTGAACTCTTTCATAAGTGGCAGGAGTTTTCTTGAAAGAGGTCTTTCACTGGAGAAGAGCAAGCGTCCTTCGTGGGAGGATGGCTTCTGCTCGGGGAGATTGGTGTGTTCCCAGCCTAGCTGCCAGCCTCCACAGAAGGGGGATATTAAGAAATGTGAACTTTCTCTTTTTCAAAGTTATTGCAGAGCAATAGGAGGTTTTCCATCCATTTAGCAGAAATACTTAGCCCTTACCGCAGTTTTATCAGGATATATTAGTATTTTACCCTTGTAAAGCTACATATTCTTCTTGTCTGTGAGATGCTCTTGAACAAACTCACCCATTTTTCAGGGATGATCCTGGGAAAACTTGGAATCCCAGTGGATGTTTCTGGGTGGTCTGATTTGCTATTGCATGGGCATCCTTAGCACAGCAATTTACATGGAAATACGAGATGCTGGAGGCATTGTAATGCCAGTTACCGTTTTATTGTTCTTCACCCTCAAGTCAGTTTTTACCAATTCAAGGAATTCTGGTACTTCAGGGGAAAAAAACTTTTCACAGATGGTATTTGTAAAGATAGCAAGGAGGAAATCTAAGGGACACTTAAGTTTTGGCAATTATAAGATCATTTTAATTATGTATGTGACAGCAGTATGTGAGGGACATTCCTCTGCGCTCAGCTCTGTGCGTGCAACTACAGGTGCTGCCCTCCTGAGTTAACCTTGGCTTGAAATAGAGATGTGCTTGAAGAGAGCTGGGAAGGGAATGCTCTCTCCCCAACAAGTTTTCTGCAGTCTCACTGAACTCATTGAATTATGCCGTTTGCTGCAGAGCTGCCCACAAACCAGCCACAAGCGGAGCCCACCATGCAGAGCACTCCTCATGTGCAGGGTGGTGGAAGGTGTCCTATACAGCATACAGTTCATGTATTTAATAAAAAGAGTAAAAGCCTGTAATTAAAAACTTAAGACTTCATTTTGAATGAAAATTACGATAACTCTAATAGCCTCAGGAAACAGGTTTTTTCCCAAGGTTGGATGTCATATCTTTTTCGCTTAAAAATCAGTTAACCAAAAGGAAATCTTCACCGGTCTTTCCTTTTTTCCCTAGAATATATGTATTTTTCCTCCCTCATGGGAATGTTACTTGGAAAATAAAAGCTCATTGGGAAATGGAAGAGGAAGAACAATACACGTACTTCTTCTAACTGCGCATTGTCTGCTTTTGTATCAGAAGGAGTTTTCTCACCACCTAGGTACTACCACAGCCTCATTTTTCTTTTTGTATCATCGTAGGTGTAAAATTAGAGGAGACTCAACCAGGGGCCATCCTACTTGTGCTGATTCTGGCACAACGGTTACATGCGCTGTTGGGCACGGTCCTCTCTCGTCGCGTGGGCGTTCCCGTTCTGTGTGCCTGCCTTTGCCTTCCCCAGACCTGTGTCAGGCTTGATGCTGAATCCTGGAGAGAAAGGACTGTTAATGCGAACATCGCCCCTTAGTTTGAGCAGCACTTCCTTCTCCAGCGAACGCACGCGTTGCTAAAAGCACCCAAAATATAGCAGTTTATTGGCTCTGAGTCTCCCCAGCTCCTCTTCTGCAGTGTTCATGAAACATCTATCCACAGTGCCTGGCATAAATCTTTAAAAACAATGGTTCCCTGGGGGCTGAATGTGTGACAGCCTTTCACAAAGATGCTTACTAATTGCTTTTGATTAAATCGGCCGCGTATCTGCCGGCCCTTGGTGCATGCTTTCAGCCAGCGCTGTGGTATTGTGGGCTCTCCCCGACACTGGTGATGCCACCCGAGCAATTCAGGTCTTCTGAAATAGCACGGAGTTCTTCAGGGCGTCACCCAAATTTCCACTGATTTATTTCGACATCAGAGAGGGGTCAGGGAAGGAAAAGGAGCTAGAGGCTTTTGCCTTTACGATTATATGTATACGTATATATATACACACATATCCATATATATATGTGTGTGTGTGTTTATACATGCATGTGTGTATGGGTTTACAACTGTATTTATGAGAGTTTAATAACCAGCCGCCCAAATGATTGCTTAGACTCTGCGTGTAAGCATTTGGAGGGCTTGTCATTAAGCTGACGCAAGCTAAAGGAGCAAGGTACTTTCCTGGGGCTGGGCCTCTGGTGTGCGGGGCTTCAGACGAGCCGTCCTCCTTCGGTCCGAGGGAAGGCAGGCAGGGCAGGTGGTGCTTTATTAAGACCTAGGGAGCACCAAGTACATTTCTCGGCCCTCCGTTCAAAGGTTTCCTCCGTGCTTGTCTTTTCTGCTTGGTAAGCTGGGCTGCAAACAGCTCGAGGCTCCCGTGTCAAACTCTTGTTAGCAATAGGCAGTTCTGCTGGGAATGTGCTCAAATCCGGGGCTCGGTGCGTTTATTCACTCGTCCAACAGCATGACGGTAATGGTGAAAAGCTCCTGCTTGGAGGAGCATCTCATCTGGGATCAATGCTCGGGGAGCGAAGGGCTGCCCCTTGCTGCCCTGCTGCCTCAGCGAGCTGGGAAACATTTAATAAACCTGAAATAAGTTCTTAGGCTGTTATTTCTTTGTTCTCGCCTTTTTGAGGACCATCATCGGTCTGGAGGTTGCAAACTGAGATTTAGAAACAGCTGCTGTTGGAATATTATTTGCCACTTGGTTAATTAAGAGACTGCTGTGCAGATTTGTGGCTATTGAATTTCTTCTCTGTTCTTATTTTAAGTAGCTACAATATTGTTAAAAATTTGCTAACAAATACAGATGCAGAACCCTTTCATCTGAAGCATCAAAGAAAACGAGCTCCTCTGATGCCTCTCACACCGGTTTTTGTTTCAGCTGCTCTCATTCATTCCTGTCAAAAAGATGCCAGTTGTGATTTAGATCCTGCCAAGAGAAAAGGGGCCAGCTGTTGTGAACAGCAGAGGTGTTCAATTTGCAAAATATTCCTGTGATCGGCTGTGCATTTCCTTCAGAGCAAGCCACCTTTTTGGAACAAGGAAGAATCCAATATATTTCTATGCAATCTTAGTTTTGTGCAAAAATAAACAAATATTGATATGGGTTTGGGGAGTCTTTTAATGGGGGGTAGGAAGTTACAGACTGGAGGCGGAAGAGAAAGTTTTTTGTAGATAGCAGTTAACGTATATGAGGATGTATGTCATGGCAAAGCTTTTTAATCACTTTTAAATTGCATTTAAATTAAGTCATTATTATTCTGAAATTAGTGTGTTCTCTATCTACCAGTTTCTTCACTCTTTGCCACTGCTGTTTAGGTTTCCAGGGCCATCCTCCTGGTTTTGTTTCATAATGCCATTATTCACATACCTCAACCGTCATCAGCGATCACTGTTGGCTGGGAGCTGCTGCATGGCAGCAGCGGAGATGCTGCTGCTTTCCTCTGGAAGTAGGATAGACGGCAACTGCAGTACCACAAATGTGATTTAACATTTCTTTGTTTTTATTACTTTATGAATGGCAGGCAGCGTGGTATGTTAAAGGTTTCTTACACAGTCAGCCGTCTGTTTTGTAAGATGCTGTTTGTCTTGTGCAATGTAAAACTCAGCAAATACAGGTATTACGGGATGAACAGAGGAATGACACGTGCTCCCTTCTCTGATGCTGCTGTTCCCTGGGAGCCAGCTTGGATCCAGAGCATGACCGCAGGCATCGCTGCGTCCCACACAGCCTCTGCTCAGGGTTTCCTATGCCTGGAGGAGCCGAGCTCGCCCTTGGCCTGCCCAGCTCCCCGCTGCGAGCAAGACTGGCCCGGGGAAGGGGCTCTGCTGCACGTGCATCGTGGCCAGGCAGTCCCCGGCTCCTGCAGTGGCATTCGCGGGGCTGAGTGAACACCCTGCATCGAACCTAAGCTGGCTCTGTGTCTGTGGTCCAAACCCTCCACCTGTGGGTAACTGCAGACCCACTGCAGCTGAGAGGAGAGCTCCTGAAATACTCTGATATAGCTGAGCAATACCAGGCCTGAAATTGGGTTGGTATGTTACTTGCACCTTACGGGAGACAGTCAGGCATGTGGGAAGTAAAGAGAGGGGAAGGTTGTATCTTGTGTTTTGGTTGGATTTTGGACAAGAGGTGTAGCCATGTTTACTTTTTTCATGCTGTGCCTCTCTATGCGTGTTGTAATGTTCACAGCAGCAGAGGCTAAGTAGTGTATCTAAAAGGTACTTTTTCTAGCATCAGTTTCGGCGCTGTCTTGGTACTTGTACACCAAATGGACATCTGATCAAGTTTTGGTAAGAAAGATATCTGTTCTCATTAGATATCTGCTTATCTGATAGCTCCGTCCAGTAGATACGGGATATCTGTCCAGGTCGGAAATGAAGAGTGCCGCTGCACGTCTGGTGAGGTGACGTGCTGGCTGCCTGCCCTGGAGCCGGCCTGACGGCTCCGCCAGCTTGGGTTATGTCAGTGCACAGACGACTGATTTTTACACGCATTAAAAGCGTTAATCAAATATAAATGATGGGCTAGTGTGTGTTTAAAAGAACCCCTCGCTAAGCCTGTGATGTGTAGAAAAGCACCTTTGAAGGAGCTCCCATGTCACTTCGTAGATGTGTTTTAGGGTAACTTTTGTCCTGCTGTGCTGTTGGGGGAAAGTAATCCCATTTTTCTTACTTGACCATTGGAGGTTCAGTCTATTACTGCTCTCTTTGCTTGGCAGTGGATTGGATTTCTCCAGAGAGGAAATTAGATTTTTCCTTCCCTTCCACTCTGTTTCTGTCCTGTGTTTACATCAGCTGGCAGTTGTCTGTGCACTGTGGTGCCCATGATAACTTTTCCTTCCACGCACTGCTTCATCCACTGTCCTCTAATAAACCGTATTTACACGTGGTGCTTCCTCCCTTACTTCTGGTGACAGCAAAGATGATCAATAAAATGTGCTCCATGTCTAAACTCAGCCAAGAGCGAGCACAGGCTTAACCTGCGCTGTTTCAGCCGGCGCTGAAAATCAGGAGTGTGCTAATTGGGGAGAGAAGTGTACGTAGCCTGTGGGTAGAGCTTGCAGCTCTTAGAAGTTCGTGTCTAGTAACCACCTGGAAGTTTGGATATATAAGCAGATACACTGGATTTTATTTATTTACTTCTCCCACTAGCAGCCAGCTGCAAACTTAAAGGCTTGTCTGGGAGTTATTAATAATTTTTGCTGCAATTTTATCTGGTCAGCTAGCCAAAGGCGAACTTGGGGGCCGTGTTATTCTAGGAATATCCAGCGAGATGATCTGTTTACAGCAGAGGGCAAATCCTACGGAGAGCGTTGGAGGAAGAAGAGGTCCCTGAGGTCTGAGAGAGCTTGGTGGGAATTGGGAAGTACGGCAACAGGGGGGATCACCTCCCAGCAGTCTTCAGGATCACTGTGACAGAGGTGGCAGAGGTCATCGTGCCAAAAGGGTTCAGCCTGGGGAGCGTGGTGGTGGTGGGACATGCTGGAAGTGCTGAAGAGCTTGGAAGACTTAAGTGCTCTGAGATGTTTTTTCTTTCCTCTTCTGCTCTGTTGAAAAGCGGAGTCCAAATGCAAAATCTTACCTTAGGGCCACAGCCTGCACCTTACTCTTGACTGAGGTGAGCAGCTGCTGGGGCTGAGAGGCAAACACAGCCCTGGTGCTTTAGGGTGTTACCACCACTGGGAATTTCTGGTGTCCCGCATTTTACACTTAAAACTGTGTTGCCTGAGCTTTCTTCTGCTCAACTGATAGTATGGGTCTTGTTCATGTGAGTCTGATTGTCTTCCTTTTGGGACAGAGGAATGTCTTGAGGGGTCCTTAGAGGGAGGGAAGGAATTAAGAGTGCTGGGCGTATGGTAATATGGGAGGAACTATCAAAATTGTGATTTTTTTTTTTTTCTTTTTTTAATGTGAGACTGTGAATGTGAATCTAGAATCAGACTTTCTCCTTGGGGATTTATTTCAGTGGGAATGCTATTGCCTGGACTTCAGGTGCTTTGTCCTGGCCATTTTCTCCAAGGGATACTCCTACATAGTTACAGTCTTGGTGGCTCATAGACTGAACCTGGGTGGGGAGAGAAAACTGCAAAGGCACAAAAAGCAGTTAGCTTGTGGTTTCTGACGGAGCTAGTGCTTGGGCTGCAGTACAAGAATTGCTTTGTGTTTTGGGACTGGGGATGGGTGAGTGCTGGAGAGTTGTTCAAGCAGTGTGATTTGACCTCTTTTTCCTCTTGATATATTATTTGCAAATGACCTACAACTTTTTTTTTTCTTTAAATAAAAGTATTTGCTATTCATCCTTGTGCAAATATCCTATGAGAATAAATGTCAGCCTTTGAAGAAAAATGAGAGGGTTTCTGAAATCTGAAGCAAGTTATTTGTTACTAGTGCGCAAGTGTACGACCAATTGAGAAAGGATGGGATATGGCCCTCAGTCCCTTCATAGCGAAGACAGCTCACCCGGTGGGGTTTGGAGAAGGTGGGCTACGCAGGGCCATGCTCTGTGGCAACGTGAGCTGATTTTAACCTGACGTTACTGTAGTCCTCCCTGGTCACCTGTCCATGTGTCCATCTCCTCCAGATGCACTGCTGCTTCCACAGCTGGAGGCAGAGAGGGTGGGAGAGAGGAGCTGGCTGGAGAGGAGAGAGGGCAGCATTGCAGGTGTCAGTGCCCTGGTTCTGCTTGGAGTGGGTCTAACTCCCCCTCACGGTCCCGTCTGAGCTGTCAGTGGCGTTGGGATGTTCCTGAGTTTTGACAGCCATGCAGAGACATGTGATGGAGTCCTGTCCTTTTCTGTAAATCCCAGCCTTTTTGGTCAGCTGTTGGGGACAATTGATTTTGGTGTGGGATGATCTAGAGCCCTGTCATCTTTTGCAAGCTATTTCTAGGTTTCCAAAAACCATAAAACAGTAAAACCTTTCAGGACTAACGGCTCTCTGCAGACGCTCCAAAGACGTGTGCGAGTCCCGAGATGTGCCATACCTCATCCACCTGTGGCCTGACTCCAGAAATGTCTTCCTTTCTGCTCCGCTCCCGGGCTTCTTCCAGGCACACCTGCTTCCAGATGAGGTGACATAAATGGCATGCACCGGTTCAAGTACCGCATAATTGTAGTGAATTAATTCACCGCTGTTTACACACAGCTTCTTTTTGGCAAAACCGTAGATGCGCTTGCCGAAGGGCCTCCCAGCGCTTCATGTGGTCTGTGGAATGGACCTGCTTTTCCCTGTGAAGGCTTGTTCAGGCTTTCCCTTCTTTCTAACGAGAGTCCCAAAGGACTACGCAGGGGGGACACAGGGGGAGTGAGGGAGAGAAAATTAATCCCATTTAAAGAAAAGTAATTTCAGTATTCCAAAACCTACTTAGGAGATCTTACCCATTTTGACTCCGGTGGCGTGCTGTGGGCCGGCTCCTAGGTAATAACGATGAACTTCTCATTTTCAGTTGTTTCTTTGTTTTGGTCCGTCACAAAAATCTTACTCTAACCTTGCCGCTGTTGTCACATAGCTTGCAAAGTGGATCAAATGAGGACTTGCCTGTGACAATGTTGCCTTCAGCCCGTAGCTTTCCTACCCCTAAAATCTACTTATTGTGCTTTATAGACATGTTTGGAAAATGCTACAGGTTTGAAACCTCTGTTGGACTCTGTATTCACCTAAGGTGCAAGACTGTACCCTGACAACCTGCTAAATTTAGATGGTCAGAAAGTCTGACCAAGCTCAAAGCCCTGTAGGTCCATCGGCATCCAAGGCAGCTTTTCTCAGGCCAGCATCTGTCATGAAACTCAACTGCCCTGAAGCCCAAGGGCTGCCCCTGCTCCGGGGAGAGCGCACCAGCCAGGGAAGCCAGCCCAGGACATCTCCGAAGATGCTTCCAGAGAGAAGTGTGAGGAGCATCAGGGACAGAGCCCTCCTCAGAGGGGGCTTTTCCCCCAGCATGTATCTAGAAAGTTTAACCAGCACATCTTAGGCGTCAAGCAAGGGCCATTGCTGCAATGCTAGGGGTAAGCAAAAAGGACAAGGTATGAAGTAGTGGAGGAGATGCTCTGAAATCTGCCCTCTTAGTATACTAAAAATGCTGTTTTGAAAGTGCTTTTCTTGAGCTTGGCCTTTGTCACTAGGAACAGCCAATGTAGCTGCTGTGGTTCTTATTCCCTTGGTTAGTACCTGGAAGTATTTCCCATGGGATTTCTAAACAACTCAGTGAGAGACTATATAGAAGGACAAAGTTGTGGGTTTTTTTCCTCTGAATTCTCTAAGTAGGTATATTTTGCACAACCACACTCCTTTCCTCGTGGATTTCATTCATGCGCGCTCTCACACCCGTGCACTCACAGGTACCACGGCATATGTCCGTGTGGTCTGGCCAGGGTCAGTTGTGTTACACGGAGGACAAGAGGCAGAGGCTGCTGTGTCCTCATCACATCCCTGAGGTTGTTCTTGCCAGGCAACAACAAACCAGTCTGGGCTTGCTTTTCATACCCTTTAGGAGTTGATGATATTCACAGTTTTTTCTTTGTTTTTTTTTTCTCATCCCTCATAATTCTCAGGCAAACTTAACAAATTTCTGTTCTCTTCTTTTTTCTCATAGTCTTAATATCTTATGACTCCAGTCCTGTTCTTCATCTTCTTGATACCTTCTCTGTAGGTCAGGTTGTTCCTCCTCCTTTTGTTACTTGGATGAAATCACGGGTAGGGTGCGATTGGCACAATGGGCACGTGCCACTCCTTTAACCCTTGCTCTGCCCATCCTTCTGTTGCCTGCTCGCTTGCTCTCACACACGCATACACTCATACACACACAGACACACACACACACACACAGGCTTTTACTCTGCCTTTGTTCATCACCAGTTTTAATACTTCTGGTATAAATCACTGCATGCAGACTCGTGAAGTAACCTATGTGGCCCCAGTGCTGTTCCTTCCATGCCAGAACGTGTCTCTGCGCATCCTGCATGAAGCAGCCTCCCAAAAATGCTTGAATCCCTTCTAAGAGGGGCCATAATTCACACCAGCTCTCCCTGTGTCGGGTTTGCTGGCTGTGAGGCTGCTGAACATAGATTTGGTCATTTCTGTAGAGGAAGGACATACAGGATATGGTCCAAAAGGAGGATTTCTACACTTTATGTTTGTGTTTCCCAGCCAGAGGCATGTGCCGTGCAATGAGCCTCGTGTGTTCAGTGTCTCGTGTCAGTGATGCCGACAGGGACCAGGTCTGCACCCTGCGTGTGGTGAGGCCATTGCCTTCACGCTGAGTCGTACTTGCAGCATGTGGGGAGCAGTTCTGCCACAGGGGTTGTCTGGGTCCCGCTTCTGCGCTTGTGGTGCCCGCTGTTACTGGGCATCTACTGACAGTGAGAAAGTCTGTCCTGCGTGTCCTGGGCGCGTCTGATTTCACTGCCCAAGTACTGCAGGACCGCTTCGTGTACAGGTTTCAACTTGCCCGTACAATCATTTGCGTGGGACTCGGGGAAATTAGGCATCTGAGTTGGATCTGCTGCTCTGCCTGTGCTGCCTAGAGCAGAAATGCTGGGCAAGGAAGCAAAATCCTTTCCACACCTGTCTCCTTGCCCGCACAAAATTTTGCAAGTAGAGCAAACGGATGTATCTAGGAGTCTTTGGTACCGATGGTAATTTCCATGATTAGTGTGTATGACAAGAGTTTACTGGACTCTCCATGCTCCACAAGTAAGTTGAGGTGGAAACCTTTTCACTGAGTAGGGGAGCCGCAGCTTTCTTGCTGGATTTGCCATAGGTGGGTAAAGCTGTTCTCTGCCTTGTGGTGATTTCATGTGAGCCGGTAATTTATCATGCAAACTAGGTGGAAATTGTTGCAAGTGTAGAGGCCTCGTGCCTGGGTGCCTCGTGGCACCGGTGTGAGCAGCAGCAGCAGGGTGCCTTTCCTGGTGCTGCGGCAGAGGTGTGCTGGGGTGGGTGGCTTTGCTGGCAGCAGTGGGAAGAGGTTGACTGCTAAATACTTGCTAAAAACTGCGGTGCTGAATCTTTTACCTTACAAAACTGATGCCAGGGATGTTGGAAAGTCAGTAGGCTGTCCTAATATGTTGAACATTTCAACAGAGAAGTGATATTTCATATACACAGAGCGCCTGCTGGTATCACTTGAAAGACATGCTCACCCAGCTGCAGCAGGGGTTATTTTTTTGTCTTCTCCAGCTTTTTTAGAGGAAAGGGCAAAAATTGATCGCATGCACGTGATAATCCAGATAAGAAAATAAATGCTAAACAGTCCCTGAAGTTAGTTCCTTTCTATACAGTGAATAACTGCGGCATATGGACTTACGCACTATGCACCAGTGACTTCATAAAATACAATTTTATTATTTGGACACCTCTCTCCGACTTCATATGAAAGTTGTTCTCTTAGTTAATTTTTTTTATCTGATACTAACCTAAGCAATGCAACCGAAATGCCAAAGCCTTACCTATCCAACGCAGACTTCCCATTTCTATAGCAACAAAACTCGTCCTTGTACTTAATGAAGGCACCTTGGATCGTGAGTAACTCTGACTTTGAGGTTTAGAAAAACAAACAGAATCGCTTTATACTTGAAGATTAGCGAAATAAAACGGAAGTGACCTCTTTGCATAGAATTAAAAAAAAAAAATCACCTAGGCTTGGGATACTTCATTAGTAAGAATGAAACCATAGTAATGTCGTAAGGAGCTCTGTGTTTTAATCTTGTTTTCCTAATTAAAATGTAAAAGCCTTTTATAGCAAGTGAGAGTCTTTGAGGGTTTTTTTTCCCCCCTTTCTTTTCCAAAGCTGCTGTGTTTGTGGTCAAGCTAATGAAAATTTGGGCTGCCTCGCAACAGATACATTTTCCTTCTGTATTGGCAAAAATCCATTGATAGTTTTTTGTCATTGGATGAAAAGAAAGGGGGGGGGAAGTGTGGTGTTTTAATCCTACATTTGATCTACAAGCTAGTTTGTGGTCAGCTAGCTTAAATCTGTGTTACAGAGATAAATGCTCAACAAGCTACAGATGAGAGAGTGAATGAAGGAGCAGCTGTCATCTCTTCCTATTATCTTATAGCTTTTCAGTTACAATTTTAACAACCGTTAAATTCTAATTTAAAACAACCATAGGAAACATCCCAAGGAAAAGCAGCAATGCTGACAGCAACATATCATGAATGTTTACAAGCCTATGTGTCTGTATCAGCGTGCAGATAAGTACTGCACAAAATTTGTGGCAGGTTTATTGCGCTTAATTATTAATTTGTAGAAGTGAATGTGGGCAAACAGGAAGTATGAAATAGCGGCTTCTATTGCAGTCTTACTGGTAAAAAAATTGTTTGAATATATTTCCATAAAGCAGTCTAATTTTTCTGCTATTTCTTCTGTGATTTTTTTATGTTTCTTTGGGGGTTTTTTAAGCTGTGATTCTAATAAATTCATCTTCATTTCAGAGGACTGAATAAAGGTAGTCAGAATTCAGGGTTTAAGGAAACTTTTTATCTACGGAACTCACTTGTCACAAGGCAGCTGAGACAACCAGTGATGCCAGTGAGTGATGGGAGTAAATTGCCCCAGAGCAAAAGGAAGGATGGAGGACAGGATAAGACAGGTGGAAAGCTGGCTTGTTTGAAAGTTGATCGAGATCAGCTATTGCGAAAACAAAAAGCAAACCCAGAAACAACCCACTCGGCAAAATCCAGCTTGAAACTGGCTGAGTCGTAGCATTTTAAGCTGTGGGCAGGTGGCACCCCGTATGAGCTGGAAGCCTGTATCCTGCTGAGAGCTGTGCTCTTCTGCCTCCCGGCAAACTGACTGGAAAGGCACGCGGCCTCCCTGAGAAGTGTGAAAAGGCTCGACCCAAAATCTTTGGATTGTGTTTTTACCCTACATTCCTTTTAAAAACCAAATATCTTACAATTTGGTAAAATGCTTCTCTAGGCAGAGCCTGAAGGAAAGCTGACAATAAGGGTACAGCAGGTCTGCGGGAGATGCAGTAAGTGTATGGAAGTTGCAAAGTTTGCACCACAGCCAGCTGTTAATGGGCTTCTCTATAGCTGCTAGGGGGTTTGAAGCCTAAATACAGGAGGAAACAAGATTTATGTGATTGTGCGTAACTTTGGCCAAAGGTCTCGAAGGGCGTTAACTCCCTGAAAGTTTCATAAAGAGGTGCTCTGTGGGTGCCTTTGCCGGTGTTGGGGCTAATGTGTTTGCGTGTGCTCTGTGTTTCAGGGATAGAGCTCTGTCCTCCTGGGCACCGGTTCATGATCACCATGGTGGCGAGCTTCATCGAAATGGCGGGGCAGTTCCTCATGCCGGGGCTGGCTGCCCTCTGCAGGGACTGGCAGGTCCTCCAGGCAGTCATCATCTGTCCTTTCCTGCTGATGCTGCTTTACTGGGTGTAAGTATTTCTTCCTCCTGTCGGGTCAAAGGCAACATCAGCTCCTAATGCTGGGCTTGGGAGGCGCTTCACTGTCAGGAGATGCGTGTACTTCACAGCACATGTGAGCCTTTACCTTTATTCTTCCATTCACCGTTTGCAAATTTGTGACTTTGAAATAAGAAATAATAACTTTATAATTTGCTGTAGCACACACATAGGTTACATGCTGCGACATGGTGGGAACTCGGGAGATTGTCCTCTTTCGCTGTGCAGCAAGTTGTACTTTGCTATTATTCTGCCTGTCACTTCCCCTTCAAAGACGAAAACAGTTCTTGAGAGGATGCATCTCAGCCTCGCTGTTGTCAGATTGTGGCTGCACAGCTAAATTTTCCCTTAAAACATGTACTGTTGTTCTGAGCTGTCACTGTTGGTTTCTTTGGCCCGCGTTAGCCAAGCTGGGTTAAAAATAACGTGTGTCAGTGCTTGAACAAGCGCACTTGGACATCTTGTGTGCATGAGGTAGACAGCCCCGAACTAGACTGCCTGCTCGATTTTGCCCGGATTAGCACACGCTGTGCCGAAGCCTGGGTGGCCGGTCTGTGCCGGGCAGTGGCTTGGGATCGTTCCCACAAGGAATCGTCCCCTCCCGGCTGCACCCCCTCCTCTCTGTCTGCTGCACCGGCGGCACTGTGGTGTTGGTACGGCTATCCTGAGAGAAGTAGGGTGGCTCTCACCTTGGGGATGGTGCCAGGTCCATCCCCACCAGGGCTTTATAAACCTCCCAAAAAGTCTGTCTTTGTTGTTCTGTCTTAATAGTGACACGCAGTGGCGGCATAACACAACGGAGGCTTATGAGAGCAGTGTTGTACAAAACCATAACAGTAAGAACACAGTAGATCATTCGTTTTAAAGAGGACACTAACAAGACTAAAATATTTAGTTGCTGTACAATGAGAAAAATGAGAAAAAAGGCCACTGCACTGTGCAGGACCAAGTTGTTTGTGTACCGTGGGGGGCCAAGCTGCTAGTTGTAATGCCTGACAAGTTGCAACATGTGAAAACTTGTTACAGTATATAAGAATTTTTAACACTTAATGTATTTTTCTATTAATGCATGAAGGCCTTGCAGAGTTCTGGTGTGTTCATGGCAGTAGCCTTCAGTGGGGATTTCTTCACTTACTCCAAGGTAGACATGCCGTGGCTTGGGCTGACGGCAAAACGAAGCACACAGGAGAAAGTTAGAAGTCCTTTGCAAGATAATGGCTTCTTTCCCTGCCCCGTTTTCCAACATACAACATCTAAATAGTCTTATCTTGTCAGTGTTAATCTTGCTGATGAATAACCAAGAGCGTTCTTGTTAGTGTGCGATACTGTTCTCCCAAACCTACCCTGCATTATACACGTACAAACATGTGCAGGTCTGCTCCAACACCTCTGTTGGGGTGCCTGCCAGCTGAAATACCTTGTGTCCGCCACTGGATAGAACCCACTATCAAACATAATGTTTTCAGATGTTTGTGTCCAAAAGGACAGTACGATAGTGTGAAGGCTCCTAACAAACACGGTAGATGACGTGGACAGCAGTAACCCCTCAGCAGTCTTCTGGAGATAGCACGTTTTCCACATGGCTGAGTCAGGGTCTCGTACTTTCCTGTTGAGAGGTTGTCCCTGGGTGACATTGAAAGCAGTAGGAAATGCTAACATTTATTTCCTAATCTGCAAGAGCTTTGTGGCCTTTTGGCTGGACGGGACAGGCAGATCACACAAATAGGTCCCCCTTATATGATGTGTGGTATGACAGCTTGATAAATAGTGGTAATAGCCAAAGTAAGAGGATTTGCATTGCCCAGGGTTTTTGCGTTTGCAGGAATAGACTCTGGTTAGGATGCCTGTTTAATTATACTGTCGGTACGGTATGCACTTTTCTCTTAGGCTTTTCTCTTCCATCTGTTGCATAGTCTCTGGGAAGTGCTACCTTTCTATTAGCTCTTTCCTTTTCTCCCCTCTTCCCCCGGCATTATGTTCCCCCCAGGCATATTCCCCCGAACACAGCATAGACCCTCAGCATACGTTACAGATGAAGGAAGAATACTAACCGATTTGTAATAAAAGAACAACTGGAAAACTGCACTGCTTGTTAATTCCCCATCGTGTACCCAAAGCAGCGAGTTCAATAACAGACGCTGCGATAGGCTGTGCGCTGCCTCCTCCTTCCTCCTTGCTCTCTTTACTTCCATCTCCTGCTGTGAGAGAGCTGTTTACCCCTCCAGGCTGGGGCTTAGCCCTCTCCCACCTATAGATTTGCTCTGCGCCCACCCATGTGCATGTGGCAGGCTGTGCCATCCCCAGGAGGTGGGTGGCTGAGAGGATCGGGAAGACGGGTGTGGATGGGGGGAAAGGGGGAAGCAGCAGATTTGTCTAGGACTGATGGGCTGGTGGGCAGGGACACCTGCAAATCGAGCAGATGCTTTTGCTGAGTTCTCGGGTCGTTCTGGCAGGGCAGAGAGGCACCCACGTAAGCCAGACATGAGCACAGGGGTTGGTGACAAGCGTATAAAAATAAGTTAACAGAAGTTAGGCTCCTTTCAAAGCGTGTGTGTGTTAGAGCCATGAGGGAAGGGGAGCTCCAGTTATACAGAGGCATTATTTCCTCTCCCTTGGACACAGGAAGCTCCTGAACCATGCCATGAAGGTCAGCAAAGGTATCAGTAATCTGAAATAAACTCCTGCTTCACTCTAACCAGAACTGAAGAACTGGGAAGGGGTGGCCAGTTCTTTTCTGGTGCTGCTAGGCAGGATTTACTGTCACCATGACACAAAGTCATAATAACTGGGCTTGTTGCCCTGGGGCAGACCCCTAATTGACACCCTTTCCATGGGCATAGGCTTGCTCTGCATCTGGACAGGATCGCGGTTCTCCTTCCAGCTGTGCGTGATACCTGCATGGCCTTTTTCTCTCTGTCAAGGATTCTTCTCTGCTCTTAGGATTTCTTGGGCTTGGGATCTTTTTTGCCAGTGTCCCTCCCACTCTTCTCCCCCTCCTCTCCCAAGCAGCAGCTGTATAACAAGAGATGAACCTTTCCCTCTACCCACCCCCCACCCCTGTTCTTTTCTTCGACTGCAAAAGGCTGGTCCTTTCCTCGCTGGTGGAGGAGGTGGAAGATTATCAACCAGGTGTCCGCAGTCAGCTTGGCATGGTGATCTGCGGACTGTCCACCCTTGGCAGAAATCTGACTCGGCTTCCTTCGATTAGTGTTCGATGCCAGGTGATGAAGCGCAAGGTTGCAACCAAATTTCTGTGCAGAAGTCCACAGGGGCCAGGGGGCTGGCTTTTTTTTTTTTTTTTTTTTTTTGGCTTTTGAGTTGGTGATGGTGCTTGGCTTGGCGGCAGGAGGTGCAACAGTAGGTGCGTAGAAATGACCCTTGGTCCGTGCTCCTCAGGTGAGCTCAGGCGCTTGCACAGAGGCGGGGTGGCCAGTACTTCCCCTTGCTGTGCCTGATAACGGGGGCGCAAAGCAGCCCAGGAGTTTTTAAAGATCCTTAAATGAACCTCCCACTGCTCGCACTGAGTAATGGAGCAGCTGAAAGACGTGAGGCTTCAGCACCTCCAGTTTGAGAAACCTGTAGGAGCTGGAAGGCAGAGGCAGCGTTTGTCCCTATGATGCCGGTCCCTGCGGCTCTCTTCCTTCCCTAGGAACGGGTGCTCCCCATAGGACTTGTCGTTTGGGACCTGTAAGCAGACCGATGAGAAAGTACAGCTTTTAAACTAGTGTCCGAGGCTGTCCCCTCTCCAGAGCCAAGCGTGGGGAGATTTTGCATTCAAAGAATTCTTGATTTTTTTCAAAACATGCATTTGCAATATAGGACTTTCTGCAGGAGGGTATGCCAAAGCATCCGTGCAGCACCAGTGGTAGTAAATAAGCTGTCAAGCTGAATGGCTGTCATCACGGCTGTTATATATTTTTATTGCCTGTTATCATTTGGATTGCAGTCTGCCTGACTTCTCTCCTTTCTTCTTCTTCCTCAAAAGAAATACTACTTTCTCAATCTAGGATGGAGGCTTCACTAAGCTATCTCCCAAATTGCATCAGCCTTAAAAGATAGTACCGTAATGGTGCAATTGCATCGTCCGCTACTTGGAAGTATAAGAACTGAGGCAGCATCTACAGCAAAGATCAGTGCTTTGTGAAGGAAATTTGAGGTTTATTATACATTTGTAGTTAAAAGTAGTTGTTAAATTTGTTCTTAGAAAGGTCTTTTGGAAGATTAGTGAAAATGAAGAAAGAAAGTGAAGAAAGAAAGATATGCTTGGAGTCAGATCTGAAAGTTTTCCTATCTATAGAAGTATGGGAGGTTTTGTTTAAGATCGACTTTTTTTTCCAGTTTTGTATCAAAATAAACTCATCTGAAAAAAAAGGAAGAATGATTAGGTAAGCTAATGACTCCGGTGAATATCAGCACTTGAAGGAAACAAGTGGATGGAAAATAAACTTTTTTATTTTGTAACTCTGTGTGCATGTGTATATTTTTAAGGTAACTCAGCTAACACAATATTGTCTTTACTAGGGGAAACTTTTAGAGCAACAACTGAATGTTGTCTGGAGCATATACAATACTGACCTGTATAAAAGAATGACTTAAAGTCTGCATATGTGGGAGAAGATTTTTGACATACTTATAAAAAACTGTTCCATTATATCTTAAAAAGTAATTCCTCTCTTTCCTCCCTCTGTCTTTACAAGAGAATCCAAATCACTTCTGTCAGCTGTTTTCCTCCTTTGGTCTGAATTACCATGTGTTAACTGCGCACCTCGTTCACTGCGTGCTTGGCAGCAAATGTCTAGTGCAGACAGTGCTGACTCCTTCTCTCAAAATCGTATTAACGGGCGGAATGCCTCTAACATTATAAAATTCTAATATGTCCTATTTCTAGGTGGTAGGATAGTTCCAATATCATTTATGGATCAGTGTAAAAGAAAATGTCATTAATTCGCACATTCTGAATCTGTTTTCCCTCTTATTTGTTTCATAAGTGATTCTTCTGCTTTTTGAAAATAATTACGTAGCTCATGAACGGTTAAATGAGCAGCTAAACACTTAAGCAGTTCTTCCTCTGATAGAAACTTGGAAGCGACCCTAACGTGTTTTCCACCTTTGAAGTATTTTCCCAGAGTCCCTTCGGTGGCTGATGGCTACACAGCAGTTTGAGGCATCCAAGGAACTGATCCTTCAGTTCACGCACAAGAACAGGATGAACACGGAAAGTGACATCAAAGGAGTGGTGCCCGGTGAGTAGGACAGACAGACAACTGCAAATCCCTCCATCCAGATGAAGTTGCTCGCTCTTTGCTAAAGGCTGCACGTGGCATTGCTGCCCAGAATTAAATAGTCTATTTACTGCCTGTAAAATCATCCCATTCATTCATTCATTTTGCTTTTCTTGAAAAACAATTCCAAACTCCAGGACTGTCTTTAAAATTACTCGGCCTGTTGAACAGCCCTAGTAATTATAGTCTCATCTTGCAGCGCCATATGTCTTTAGAGACATCTCTTGAAGAATTTTACCATGGCTACAGAGTGCACCTTAAGCCCTGTGTGCCTCTGGAAACCGTGTTTTAAGGAAGCTGCTCGCTGGGATCCTGCCCATTATGCAACACTTATTTTGTTGTTTGAAGAAGCAGCAGCACTTGAACCCCCAATTCTAAAGTGCCAGCCCTGTGGCAGACCTAAACCACGTTACAGTTTCTCTTTAAAGCCTTGCTCCAAGAGCCATTTTGCTTTCCTGTCCTGCATCATGAGTGACACCGCTCTGGGGATGGAGGGGGCCTGCAAGCGGCAGCGGTAGGGTGCAGGTTTTGGTTGAGAGTCTAAATTATCGGTTCCTTGGTTTACTGATGCTTTTAGAAAGAGCTGACTCCTCTTGTCACCAGGATTGTCACTGAAATAGCCGCGCTCCTGTCTCGCGGGATGCTTTGCAGAAGAGACTCGTGCGTGTGTGTGCGCGTGCGCGCGCGTGTGTGTGTCTCTAATTACAACAAAGGCGAGGAGTTTCTGGATCTTCGTCTCGGTGGTGCGCCTGTCAGATTTGGTTCAGGCTCCCCTCTTCCTTCTCACAGGCCTGATGGAGCCCATGAACACCCGTTTTGCACTGTCACTTGCAATCTGTATCAGGCTACCCGCTAGTCAGAAAACAGTGGAAATGTTTCTTTTTTCCCCGCTTTTTCAGACCCTACCTGCTCTGACAGCAGGGGCTGCAGGAAGAGCTCACCCAGCAGCTCTGCCCACGGGTGGGGGTGATGCGTCCTGCGCCTGGCTGACACCCCCCGTCAAAGGTCCCCAGGGTGACTGTAGCTTCAGTCAGTCAGTGCTAAAGGCATCAGTCAGCACTGGAGCAGGCTTCACCCAGAATAGAAAAATGTCACCGTTAACATCAGTGTTTAATGAATGAAGCAGTCTTCATCAGTGAGGGGTGAAAAAGTCCAGTCTGGGTCTGTGGTATTCACACCCGGGTCACGGCTGTGATTTCTGGTGCAGCTGGCAGTCTGGTGTTAATTAGCTCGTTTGCACGTATTTGTGTCTGGTGTTACAGTTCCTGGATGTGCATCGCACGCAACGTGGCTTTGCAACGTACGTGCCGTTTTTCTGAAAAGTATAGGGGTATGTGAGCGGCCGTTAACCTGGTGACTTCCATCCCCCCCACCTCCTTTTTGCAGATCTTCCCCAGAGTAAATGATGGATCTTGAAGAAAACCTATCTCTGAGGCAACAAAATGTCTCACAATTGGACTTGGAGTCTCCCAACCGACTCTAAATTTGGCTTTTCTCAGCTAGTCAGCTTCTTGAATTTGCAGATGAAATAAAATGTATTTTAGGGGAAAGAAAAAATAAATTACCTGAGTTTCCTTTAAGGAAAATGATAAAGATGCAGTTGTGTGCTAGAGGGATTTATTTAAGCCATGTATAATGATATTGTCCATGGAGGAATGCTAAGTATCAGAATGGTTTCATGACTATTATTCATGACTGATTACTTTTTCCAGCAGCTTCATGGTAGGGTTACACTCCTGTTTAAGGAGGGACTCCCTTTCATGTGGAAAACAGAGCGTTAATACACATCTTGATGCTGTGGATTCTCTAAATACATTTAGATACAGCGGTTGTCAGTACATTACCCTTTGCAAACTTTAAGTGATAACAGCACATGGTCATTTCTGCCTCCTTGTTGATGCTGGATTTGTTGGGAATATTGTTGGGGTTTTTTTATTATTTCTTCCCTCGCTTTTTCTCTTTAAAGTCTCTCTCTGCAGTGCCACACGTTAAGGCTTTCCTGACCCAGCTCTGGAGGGACGCTACATTTCTGTAAGGAGAGTAAGAGAGGAGCAGTGTCAAATGGATGAAATGAGCTTAACTGAAAATTTTGGAAGGAAGGACCTTCCCTCTCATTCTGGGTGCATAGGAGTGTTGATGGTCTGAGTGAGGACAGGAGAAAAGTAGAAATCCCAAACGAAGAACGTGACCAGACCACAGGCCATGTGTCTCCCAGTGGGTCAGTAGGCAGAAGAAAGCATTTCTCTGCTTTTGTGTGTTATAATCACACACCTGTAGCTGCTGTAGCAAGGAATGAGTAAAAAGCTGGTACTTGTCTGGGAGAAAGGATGCCATTGAGCCTGATGCAGATATCCCCTGCTTCCCTTTGACTCCATTGTTGAGCTTTCCTATCTGTGTGGAGGGGTTTTTGTTTGTGATTTGTTTTATGCTTTGTTTTCCATCTGAAAGGGCTGGAAACTGTTTTGTTGTAGTTAGGGGCCATTGTGTTGCTGTTTATTATTCCTCGCTGCGTTGTCGTAACAGCCTCCTGCGATTGAAATACTCCCAATACAATTAAATGATAAACTGCTCACTTGCAGACCCTTCCAGCTGGCAACCCCACTGTAATTTTACTCATATGTACCAGTCAAATTAGTGTATCCTATATCAGAGATCATTACAGGAGTTACAGTAGTTTCATGTGTACCCATTTTGGCAGCTGATATGCGTTCCATAATAAAAAGAGGTAGCGTTCAAGTGTGTGAAGTATTTCTGGGATGGAAGAAAATGCAATCTTGAATTGCTGGCCAAGCAATAATCAGGCTTCTTTTCCTTTCTGAAGAATCACACCATTCCCATTGCCTGCTGGAAGCCTTTACTGGTCCATTTGGCTATGCTGCCCATAGTGGAAAGTGCCACCAACCTTCTGTAAAGCCTGTTTGCTCCACAGGGAGGTGGCCCACGTGTTGGGTGGGAAAAAAAGGAAGCAAAATTTGTCTGCTCTTTTTGAATCAATCCATAGGGTGGGAGCAGTTTGCCAGTGCTCTTCTGGGAGGTGTCTCTAAAGAGAACAACTAAATGTCTGGACAGTGGTCCAGCTGCAGTTGAAAGGTCCGGCAGCTGTGGTAACAACCCGTGTCTGGAGAAAATCAACATGGACAATTGATGGGCAATGCTCAGCCAGCCAGAGAGTATGCGTGGCAAACGCATTAAAGTGAGACAAGAGATGTTGATAGGAGTCCAGAGTGTTATAAATTAACATTGCCCTTATCTTCTCAGTAACCTGCCCCTGGGGTGTAACGTAGTGTCTGTTGTTGGTTGTAAAACCAAAGGAGAGCTGCCTCCTCGACAGCTTTAAGTGGCTTTATTTTCGAGTGGTTGGTGCACCTTGTGATTTTTGGCAGGAATAATTAGCCTTCATAAAGAGATTTTTGGTTTTATATGGTCGTATTTTCTTCTTTAATGCTTAAGAAATCTAGGTGTGCTAATTAGACACAGTTAAATCATCCCTAACGTTTTGAGTGTCAAAATTTCACCAGTTGGCTCAAGACTTTGCCCTCTTATAGAATTAAAAATTTAAAGTCATTTTTGCATCAAGGGACTGATTTTTATCCAGCTGCATATTGAAACCTCGTTTGTAAAACAGGCTTGGTGAGTTTTGTTGAGGAATACTTCAAAACGCTAGCCCAAAAAGTCAGCTTCAGTTATGAGCAAATGAAATATTTTGATAATACTCATTCAGTACAGGTTTTTCACTGCCAGTTTCTCCAAAAGCTTCCCCATCTCTTCCCTGTTCCCCTGTGGAACAAGGAACAAACATACGTTTCAGTGCAGCTGCAGGACAGTCATTTTGACCTGGGTGAAATAAAGCTAAGGAAGCACGGAGATCTGTTTAAAGAACGGGAGAAAAGAATGTTTAGAGGAAGTGGAAATCTGAAAGCGCCGACTGTCCTTACACCTTAAAAGGTGTGTTGAACGTGGGGTGGCTTTCACTATTGTGGCAGGATGCATGATTTTACTTCGTGTGGGGCGAAGGGTCTGTTTGTTGGCTGGAAGAGATCGAGTGCTGCAAGCTGATCTCCACCGCCCCAGCACCTGGCCCTGCCGGTGTGTCTGGGTGCGCTGCTGGGAACTGCCCCGCTTGAGAAGCCGTGGCAGCAGATACCCGCGTGTCAGACGTGATGCTTCCGTGGAAACTCACCCCGGTGTGGTTCTCCTTCTCCTTCCCTGTGGCGGGAAACGTTTCAGATGTTCCGTAACAGAAAAATAACCGCTTGACCAGGCTGAATAACAAAACCCTCTTTTTGCTCTTCTCTAGATGAAAATTGGGAGTGCTCCTGTGGACAGACAGGTTACAGCGGTTCCTTTCTAAGCTTAGAGAAATAATATTGATGTAGTTACGAAAGTAGCCAGCAAAGATCAAGCATCCAAGCAGATGCAAAGACTTCGGTGTACAGGACATGTTGTGGAGAGGAAGAAGGGCTACAGTGGTGACAAGTACTGTGTGTGCGTATGTGTGTGGATTGCAGTTAGGAAAGCTGGGGTTTTCAGGGGCTTTCCTTTTAATGAAAAGCAAAAAAAATTATCATTCACCTTTCTTGCTACTGAGCAACATGCTGCCATGACTTTTCTTTTATAAATAAGCTAGCTCCCTGTTTTGTTTTGCTATATTTTTTTTTCCTAAGCCTGAGGCTTGGATCTATGTGCTTGCATGCTTTTTTTTTCATTGGGTAAATAGCAGAGGGAAGGGTGAAAAAGCCTTATGTCTGAGAGTTAGTCTCTCTCCCTAATAGACGAGGTTAACTCCCCCTACAAAGCTTTACTCATACCCTTAGACAATGACGCCTACAACTACGGTACTGTTTTAAAGCTTGTGGTGGCTGAAGAGCCAGGTGTATTAGCTAGAGAAAGCAAGCAAGTTCCCTGGTCCCATAATGCAGGTAACTCCATGTGATCCTACTATGTACGAACCTGCCAGGTGTGTTCCTTTACTAGATCCTGTTTCTTTGTTGTTTATGTCTTGCCAAACTTAAATAGCCCATGCAAGTCCCAGGGGGCGGTCAGGTAAATGTGGGAAATGTAGTTAAAATAGTTCAAGGTGCTACTTGAAGGCAGCCTTTAAGTCTTACAAAGGACCGTGTGTCAGCCACAGAGATTTCCATCTCACACAAAACCAGCTAGTGATTTCTGCTGCCCTCTTGTACGTTAAATCAGCTTTCTGGAGGGGCTGGGTTTCTCCCGGTGGTCCCCTGTTGTCCAGGAGCAGGAACCGACGGGGTTTGTGCAGCTCTTTCAGGACATGGAATACATGATAAACAGTGAGTAACAAGAATAAAACTGATCAGTGTAAGTCCTCTTCTGCTGGCTAGGGCTACAGGAATGGAAGAGGAGAGCCCGTGCGTGCCCTGACTGTATCCCTGGCGAGGGCGGTAGTGACCTCTGACAGCAGCAGGGTTTGGGGGGGACAGGGGAAAAAGGGAGTGCTCTACCAAGGCCTTTTGATGGCACTGGGAAAAAACAAATATGCTAGAAAATTAAAAAAAAAAAAAAAAAAAAGGCGGGGGGGAGGGGGCTGTCAGCCTCTGTTTAAGCTTGAATGACTCTCTCTCACTGGTGGAGTCCTCCGCGGACTCTGGCTGGCTGCGCTCCAGCCTGTCGCAGCTGCTTTGTGCCCGGCTGGCACACTGGCTCTGTGTCCACAGTGCTGCTCTTCCTGCCGGAGGGGCCGGCTTCACAGGGCGGGAACCGCGTGCCGAGGGCTGGCAGCAAGCCCTGGTGCTGCCCGCGCTCCCCCGGCCCGTGTGCACGGAGAGGGGAGAGAGGATGGGTGAGTCTGGACGTGGATGTGAGGGGTAGGAGAGGGGACCTCGGGAACCAAGTGGAGGCGGAGAGCAGTAAGAGGGGACCAGTGGACAGCGAAGAGAGGAAGTAAGAGAGTGAAAAGAGTTTGGGGAGGAAAGAATAAATATAGTTGGAGGGGCTTAGAGGGGCAAAGGGACAAGGGAAGGCTGTAGAGGAAGAGGAGAGGAGAACTAGACCGTGGAGGCCAAAGGGGCTGCGATCATTTGCTTCCCCTTCCCTCCGGAACAAGCTGTCAGGCCCAAGGATTCAGTCTCGGCTCTCTTCTTTTGTGCAATCTACTCCTAAAATGTGTGCTTCACCCCACCGTACTGCCCAACACACCTGCCCTGCCTGCTGAGGTTTCCTCCATAGCTCCGGCGGTAGATAGCAGCGATGCACGTGTAGGTATCTGAAATCTCCCGATGGCCCAGATAGGGCAACACGCAATGACATTTGATGTGTTCTTTGTGGTGGTTTTTTTTTTTTTTTAAATGTCGGTAATGTTAGAGGAATGTAAACATTGACAAGTCACGCTCTGGAAAATGCAAGAAGCCAGGTTGCCTGGGCAACCCTTGCTTGGCCTCCTGGCATGAAGGCATGATGATACAGCCTTTAATAACATGATTACGACCTATTTTTTCCACAGGGCATAGGATGGACGAATCAGTGCATAGGATGGACGATGCTGTGGGAATGAAGCTGTTGTCTGTTCCTCATTTGTTGCAGAATTTGGAAGGTGTGTAGTGAATGAGGCAGAGGGTTGCAGAAGGAAAGAGGACAGTCTTGGGGAAATGAAGCTGAATGCCTCCTGAAGAGCTGTACTCGTTCCCTGTGTCTGCCAGGGATGTTCTTGTACGATGATGGAAATTCCCCTGGAACCAAGCTCTTTCAGTGCTGTCACTAATCACAATTCTTCAGTGTCTGTCTCTAGCGTGTAATTTTTTGGGGCTTGATTTGCGGAAAGCTGGGAGCATTTATGTCGGCACCTACAAGGGGTATTGCTGCATGATTTTTCTCATTCTGAATACAATTCCTCTGTATTTTATCTCCCTGCCTGCAAAACAGGAATAATCTTTGTCCTTACCCTCACAAGAAGGTGGTGGAGATGATTTCATTGGTATTTATGAAGTACATGAGTATTCTGACGGCACTGTAGGAATGTCTCTGAGGAAACCTATGATTTTGTACTCAATGGGAGGTTTGGATAATAAGGCTGAGGGGCACATGTTGAATGGGAAAGGTAGAGACATCATTAATAGCTGCCCATTTGCTGACTGCGGTGAGCATTCTGGGGGAAAAACTAATGTGTGATCATCTAATTAAGTGCTATATCATAATGCATATGAGCAACTGAAGATTGCAGTGGCAACCTTATGCCTGGCTTTTCCTATCTTTTTTTGAATGTAATTAGAAATACAGGATTGAAACAAATTCTTGTAATCAGTCCTTTGCTGTTACAGTCATCGAGTTACACAGTTGCTCGTATAAAATGAGCTTCATTTTAAATGCTGTTAGCATTTGTGTCCCGTGCTTTTGTTGGAAGGCCATTCCAGACTCCAAATTGCTCTTGTACTGGGGTATGTTTTAGCATTCAATTCAAATACACTATAGCTGTCCAGGTTCTTTGTCTTTTTTCCCCTTCCCGTTTGCTCCTGTCTGTGACTGTCTTTATCTTAAATCTCTTCTTCTCTTTTCCCATGCTGTGTGAGCAGACAGCGGCCCCCTTCCTTTGCTGAGCTGAAGTTCTCCTCTGTCTCCTCTCCTTTTATACATAGGCTTGCCAAAGCTTTAGTTTCTCAAATATTGATGACCACAAACGTAAAAGAGCACCAGTATTTCGTTGTCTGAATTGCAAATACCTCATGGACACAATAAACTGGTGCCTTATAGTCACTTGTGTTCAAGTAGTATGTAACCAAGTCCAAAACAATATTTGCCAAAAGCTTATCTTCCAGCATAAGCATTTCCCATTAGTCCCTGAGTATCTTACCTTGTATTTTGCATTTTTACTTGCTTTTGCCACAGAGGGTCTCAAGCTCACCCAGTTTCCTCTAATGTCCCATTTCTGTGCTGTGCTGCTGGCAGTGCCTCACTTTGTCACCAGCAGACTTCGTTGGCACAGTCCTAAGGTTTGTGCCAAGCTCCCTACTGAGGTTATTAAACGATATTTCTTTCTGTTTTTTTGAGAATAAGATGAGTCACCCCACCACTAACCTCCTGCCATCCACTTATGATTTCCATTTTTCTATCCCTTATTGCTGTCTGCCCATCAGTCAGCTCCTTACCCATCTCATAATTTCTGTATGTGACTTGATGGCCTTCAATATTCCTTTACTGTTAGGCTTTTCAAAAATGCAATGTATGAGGCTGCTAGTCCTCCATGATAAAAATAAATAAATAAATAAGCACAAAGGGAGTTCATGGAGACAGAAATCCTGGAAGGTATAAATAACCCTGTGTACCAGTAACTCAGTATGGCGGAGAGTAGGTTGCTTCAGCTCTGCATTTCAGACTGGTCTACCTCCTGCTGCAGAGCTGTCATGCTCCGGGGATTGATTGAGCATCTGTGCTGGGCTTCCATAGCTCTTTTCACGTCCAGAGAGCTACTGACAGTATCGTTTAGCAGCCAGAAAAATCCAGCAGAAGTCCATCACCACAGGACACTTGTCATTTTGGACATCCTTTTTCGGCTGCTTGATTTGAGCTTTGTCTATTTTGTCTTTGCCAAGCAATGCAGAGATGGGTGACTTCATTTAAAGGCTTTAGAGATACTTTCTGATTTTGAAAGCCGTGCTCCTGAAATGCAGAGAATCCCACGAGAATTCAGCAGCGTTGGGAGCTGGAAGCTTGTAGGGTTCCCCTCCCCATGAGACTTTTAAAGTCTTCCAATGAATAGTTTTAATTTCCACTGAGATATAAAGAGTCAGCTTGTTGACAGTTTTCCTACCGAGCCCCTGAATAGAAAGCCTAGAGTGTGTGTGGGCTCCAGAGTATGGGAAAACTCATAATGGGCCTCTGAGTAAATGGATAAAAATATTTTTTATTTTCCACACTCTCCCTTCTGGTAGATCAGTCAGAACTGAAACGTTTCATGCAAATTCCTTCTGAGCTGTTGTCTTCAGTGTAAAATCAAAGAATAGGCTGGGGGTAGGGAGAGTTTTCCTGGTGTTATTCCAGTAATTGAGAGAGCAATAGTTTGCTTCCATGGAGTTTTAATAGGCAATGGCTTGACTTTTTTAAGATCTTAACACTGACATATGAAGTCCAGACAGCCTAAGAGCTGCCGCTCTCCTGCTGCCTGTCACAGAGCAGGTCCTTGGTGCAAGCAGGCTCCCTCCAAAGACAGCCGGCCACTTAAGTAAGAGCCAGTTCTGTAGCTGAGTACTTTTTTTGCAAGTCACGTAGCTTATTTGTTGCTATCTGAATGATGTTTTGATTATTGTAAATGACTGATTTTGCAGTAGGGGGTTTTTTTGGTGACTGGTATGTATTAGAAATAAACGATGGAGAAAGGAGTCAGAAAGATAGATGGTGGTGGAGACTTGGGGAGAGTCATTCATCTGAAGCAGGTGACTTAGATTTGAGTTTTAATGCATCATAGAGGGATGGAGGTGTAAATAGCTGGTAGAGCTAGAAGGCTTTCAGTAAAAAGTCAGGGCTGTTTGCAATCTTCGGTGTGAGGTTTGAGGCCAGAGACTTTTTTTTCTTTTTTTTCTTTCTTTTCTTTCTTTATTTCTTTCCTTTTTTCTTTCTTTTTTCTTTCTTTTTTTCTTTTTTCCCCTTTTTTCTTTAATCCTTGTAATGCACCTACAGCTGGAATCTCTTTTGGGACACTTCCATATAATGATGCTATGTATCCATGGAGCATAACCCCCATCAGAGCAGAAGCAAGGGTCCACTGAAGGGAGCCTGCTGCATGAGGCGGGGTAGAGAAGGGGTGAAATCCCCCTCACGTGTGATCCTCGCTGCAGCTGAAGCAGAGAAGGTGTTTGTCAGTTCACATAACCCAAGGGCTATCCGTTACTTGAGGGTGGAACAGCAGTTCAGTGAAAAACACCAACGAGAATTGGTTCAGAAGGGCTGATTCGTAAGAAAGGTTAAAGGGAGCCTGGGTGCACATGAGAAGGACGTGTGACAATAAATAAAGAACATATGGATTGTAGCAGCCCCTAATGTATGAACAAAGCAGGAGTGGAGGGCGAAATGATGTTTGGCTCCGAAGAGAAGTGTAACCAAGTTTAAGTGTTGCTTCTCTTAATTTTATTAAGTTGTGGCTCAGTAAAGCACATATTGACAATAAAATCTACTTTCCTTCCCAAAGAAAAAAGTAAAAATTACTCTGAGAAACAAAAAAAAACAAATTAAGAAAATCCAAAGAATATGGCATCGGGGACTGTCTCCTGCTGACAGAGGAGGAGATGTTTTGACAGGCCAGATCTGGTCAATCTTAGACAGTTTGAGTGTGAACCCTTATGTCCATGTGAAATCTGCAATGTGTGTTGCTTGGGTAGTGATTTTCATTGTTGCCCTTCAGTTGAAATAGTAAACAGTCATCAAAACCTTGTGCTGCTTCTAGTGCTTGCTTTGACTTTTTCACTGTAGAAGATTTGGCTTGGGCTCAATTATAGGCTTTATAACTATGTTTTATCTAACTGCTTCATTTGTTCTGAATTATTCTATTCCCACTTACTCCTTTCCAGAATATGGCTACAAAAATAATTTTGACCTTGCTCTTTGAGATTAGGTACCATCTTTTTTTGTTGCTTGTTTTTTTTAATATAGCCCTGATCCATTGCTGAGCCTGCTGAGTGCTCCTATAGTACAAATATTAATTTGCCCAATTTCCTCTTTTGCTCCACCTCTGTTTTTATGCTTTTGTGAGCTTCACGCTGTGCAGATTCGGGAGAAATGGCTGTTATCAGGTAGTAAGGAAAGTAGTACGGCAATATTCTGCTTAAGTACAATCATTGATGTAAAATACCCTTTGCTGCTTTTCTCAGAAGCGTTCCCTGTAGTTACTCTAGATAGAAGACCAGGAGTGACCTGTGAGCAGTGAATAGCTCAACTATTTGCATATAAATAGTGTTTCTTTGATTTATTTTTTTTATGATACAATTTTCAAATAACAGCAGGCAAACGCGTCTTTTGTTTTGTCTGTAAATTCGGGTGATTTATCTCGTGGTTTTTTTTTTCCTCCCACGGCTTGCTTTTCTTTTTCCCTGTCTTGCATCTCTTAAAGAGATTGCTGTTCAGTGGAGTAAGGCAGAGGTCGGGGCAGGCCAGCGTGGACGACTGAGGACACCCAGGCTAATTGCATATGCACGAAGGGAACACATGCAGAGTTCAGAAGAGGGCCACGCTGCCGCCTTTAAACGCAGTCTAGAAAGCAGCAGTACGAGTCTTTGCCTTAAAAAACAGTCTTAGTCTGTACTCTTGGAGTGCATCGTTTTTGGGATGCTTCTCTATAGCTACAGCTTCTTCCCTTTTTACCGGACTTCATGCCCTTGCAGCTGTCTCTCTGATCCAGTAGCTTGGAAACAGTGGTTTTGTTGGCACGCTTAGGTAGGTGTTCAGGCTCTAACCTGGTGATATTTGGGAAGTAAGCTGTGCATTTTTAAGCATTTTTGTCCCGTGCGAACAAGATTATCAGATGCAATATGTGCAAGGCTTGTGTGTTGCTACAACACTGGAAAGTTAGCTTGCAGCTAAGGACATGGTGAGGCTTTAGTTCTGAAACACAAACACATCACAGGTGATGACGACCAAGGATTTTTCTTTAAGGAACAGTCTTTTGTTTACGACATCCATCAGAACATGGAGGGTGGAAGAGGATGAGCTGACATAGTGTCCTAGCCACTTCTTTCTGAAACCTGAATTTGAACAAACCTCAAAAGATTCCCTCACAAAGTGGGTTTGAGCTCCAGTCCTTTCCGTGGCTTTTCAGGTGTGCATTGCCGAAATGCAGCAGGTCTTGTAACAGAGCTAAGGGACCCTCTTTGAGAGCGATCCTGCACGAGCACAATCCTGCCTGTGGGGATTTAAAAATAAGCAGAATCCTGAAGTTCTTCAGGAAATTTTGTATCACACTTTCTGGGATCAAGCTCCGTACTGCCCCCATTCTGCATAGGCGTTTTAAACTGGGAAAAGGTTTGGGCGGTGAAGGAGTTCTTGGGCAGTTCTTCAGCCCCAAGAAGGTTAAGGGGAGCCTGGAAGAAAAGGAGGAACCTGAGGTGGACTTCAGGCAGGTTGTTTAGCATTTTTATAGATGCTGTTAGTGAAATCAATAGTGTCCTCGCTCCAGAACTTCCCTCAGAATATCTGTAGTTCACAAGCAAAGCTTATCCTCCTCCTTCTCCCCAGTGAAAGAATAATTTGGGTTTGGTTTGTTTCAGAGCTGGAAAAGGAGATCGCCAGGAGACCGAAGAAAGTCTGCATTGTTAAAGTGGTGGGAACCAGGAACCTGTGGAAAAACATCGTAGTATTGTGTGTGAACTCGTAAGTCCCATCTCCTTCTGTTTGAATAGTTGTGTGGTTGGTGAACTGGAAGCAGCAATGGGAAATGATGGGGGAGCTCCTCTCCTTCCTAGTGTGGCACCCTTCACTAGTGTCTCTGATAAATGACCCTGGAAAAACACCAGCTGTAGCAGGGAATTACTTTTTATGGCAAACGTGGAGGAACCCGTTGGCCGTTTCAGGGAGCAGCACCATGTGTCTTCTCAGGTGTCGTGCTGCGAGTGCATTGCTATCACCGGTGGTCTTGCGTGGACACGTGCTGGTACGTGCTCAGGCATGCAGACAGCTGCTGCTGGCACCCTGGGTGGCATTTCTGAAATCATTAATGCCACAGGGGTGCACGTTCAAGTTGTTTACATCTGGCATAGCTGTATTGCAGAGGAAGATGTTGCCTGCCAGTAAATACGGGCCTGCTCCCTTGTGTAACAGCTGTCCTCGATAGGTCTTCAAAAGCAGATTACAAAGTGCTTCAGCTCTCCCAAATCATGTACGGGGCACGCAGGGAGAATGTGCGGTCTCACACCGAGCAATGTGGTGCCTGTGTCCTAAGGCTTCGGCTTGGACATGCTTACGTGGACAAAACCAGGCATCTGCCTGAGGGTTTTGCAGGTTACAGGCTCTGAGACCGACTGCCCAGAACTGAGCACCTTGCAAAGAGGAAATAAATGGGCTGCAAATTTAGCCTCTAACCAAACCCAACTTCTGGAAGGGCGGCGGCTGTGGATTTTCCAAGTTTTCGACCTTATAAAAATGCCCATTTGAGTTCCTTTCGTGATTTTTTTGAGATGGGAGGTGGGGAGAACAATGGAAATCCCCCATCCTCTGCTCTGTTTAGAAGTACATAGCTCTCTTGTGGCTTTTTCTTCATCACTTCAGGGCCCTACTCAGGCTCATGGATCAGTCATAACGCAGAGAGGACAGCCCCTGTGCTGGGCAGATAGTCACCCAGAGGCACACGGACCTCAGGGGTTGGTCTCCAGTGTTACCGGGTGCAGAACCAACTCTGGTTTTGTAATTTTTGTGTCTCTCTCCCACCTACCAGTGGGTGACTTCCTCTGTTCTGAAACAGCATTTTCCTCTTAGGCTGAGCTGGTAGATTTAATAGCCAGTGTTAACGGTATTTGTGAAAAATGTTTATGTGGAGAGTTCTCCCCTTCTCCCTCGCCCTTTTTAATTACACACATTTGGAAATTCCCTAAACCAGGCCTAGGCAGCCCAAAGAGTGACTTCTGGCAATAGCGCACGGAGGCTGTTTGCCATCCAACAAGCGCATGAAGCAGATGTGTGTTTGAGGAAATAGCTTTCATGTTTGTTTTTAGGAGGTGGAAAAAACCCTATTGAATTTCAGTTCTGTTATTCTTGTTAGATGGGGCTGTGCTAAATTTTCATAGCGTGGAACATGGAGAAGGAACCTTTTGCAGGGAATTGTGAGACATCAAGGGAGATAACAGTATTTAGTTTTAAAAGCAACTGTTCTGAGCTGCTCAGCAAGTTAAGATAATAGAATAATTCCTGGAGAAGCAGGCTGGAAAGCAAAGTGCAGATGATACATTAATGTGGTTTATAGGTCGTGGCCTAAATAACAACCTTAGCAAGTGTGTTTGCATGCACAGAAGAGAGATGGAGAAGATACACAGTTTAACTCTGCCCTCTTATTAAATATTGTTTTGCTGATTAATGTTTCACTTAAAGGAGGAGTCTGTTATAATCTCGATATCCAAAGCAAATTACATTCTTGTATAACAGCAAGTACTTGTGCTGGGATTTTTTAGAGGGAAAGGCATTTGGTATTGGGGGTGTATTTTTGAGCTACAGCATAGATTCACAAGATTGCAAGAAAAATTCCGCAGGCCCTGGGCTGTCATGCACTCAGTGACTGCGTATTCCCCCACCTGTTTCTATCCTTCTATCAGTATCCCGTTTACACTGACAGCGCTTCAAATTCCTGATGTTCAGGAGGATAGAGGTGTATCAGTGTAATGTACCTGCCATTCGTTTTTTGGAGACCTGGACCCACGCCTGCTGCTCTGTCAGGCACAATTAATTTGTGACAGGAGGTTTGTCTGATCTAAATGCCAGGGGCAGGAGGCCTTTGCTGGCAGGTGTATTTGTGCTGCAATGGGGGGACAGTTTGGAGCAGTGACCTCCCGTAGCAGCTCTGCTGCAGTTTTGTACCATGTCAGGGGTGACGCTGGGGCTTCTCATCTGACTTCTGTACCTCCAGACCCCTTCTTCTCCCTTCTTCTTCTCCCTTCTTCTTCTCCCTTCTTCTTCTCCCTTCTTCTTCTCCCTTCTTCTTCTCCCTTCTTCTTCTCCCT
>JAVKLA010000028.1:14843885-14863041 GCA_034782735.1 Sagittarius serpentarius | reverse complement strand
TCTTCTCCCTTCTCTCTTTTTTGGGGGAGCGAGGGGAGACAGGAGAAAGAGGAATGAAATGGAGTGGCAAGATGTTGATCACTGGCATCACAAAGAAACTTTTAATAGAAGGAGAAACACATTCCTATGAAGGGTGAGGTAAATGTGTAGATTGAATTAGAGCTTATTGTTTCATCATTGTAATAATCATTGCAGCACGTGTGACTTCAAGTACTCATTTCTAAGGGGTTTTCAGTTGTAACAGGCTAGCTTGGGAAGTGAGATGCAATCTTTAGTATGACCAAATGCCACAGGCAGCTGAGTCTTCTTGGAAGACATGTCTGTATTGCACGGTGTTTTGCTGTCCCAGCACACAGGCTGCTTCATCGCAGCAGCACTGGCTCCGTGGCTGTCAGCAGATGCACTGGGAACAGAGAGATGTCCTTCTCAGGCCAGTAGAGTTCTGAAATACGTTGGGAAAACCAGTCACGCACTAGCAGTCCTTATAAAGTTGCTTGTACCCCAGTCCTGAGCAACAAGTGAAGCCAGTGGATTGCAAATGTCTGGTTGTACAGAGGTTTTTCGTTTGTTTCTTTTGACCATTGCTTATTTTCACAGTAGCACCTATAAGTCTGAGTTGAGTCTTTTTGCACGTGTTGTATTTCTGCAGCAGAAGAAATTCTTTCTGCATTAACGTGTTCCTACGTTGAATTACGTTGCAGTGCATGGCTGCCTTCTCAGCAATGATCTCCTCTTGCCCTCTCCTGTTCCCCCAGGCTGACTGGTTACGGCATACACCACTGTTTTGCAAAAAGCATGATGGGGCACGAAGCGAAGATGGCGATTACCCACAACTTCTATGCAGACTATTACACCATGGCTGGGATTGCGCTGGCATCCTGCCTGGCCATGTGCCCGGTGGTCGGGTTTCTGGGGAGGAGAGGAGGACTCCTGCTTTTCATGATCCTTACAGCTCTGGCATCGCTTCTGCAGCTGGGCCTTCTTAACTGTAAGTTGGAGATGGGTTTTTCTGGGCCACACGAGTTTGACATGCAAATAAGGGACCAGGAAATATTAGCATTTCCTTTGCCTTGCTCAGATTTGACATGCCGTACACCTGCTTAGTTTAAGAAGCTGAATTCATTTGAAGGATTCCCCAAATACTTGTTGTCTTAGGTTCATTAACGAAAGGCACTGTGGTCTGGATAAGTCCCTGTGGTAAAGCTCATTGAACATTGGGGCTGCTACTAGGGCTGTCACTTAAAAGCAAGCAAACAAACAAACAACACTTAATTTTATTTCAGCGGAATACCCTCTGGGGAAAGAGCTGGGTAGGGGTTGGGAAGGGAAAACTTGCCCGCTTGAGTCTGCTACTTGAATAGCTTCTAAACAAGCAGAAGTTAAAGGAATAGGTGTATGTCCTCTGCCTGCTCCAAGCATCTTGCTACATGTGAGTAATATACAGGTAGCATGGAAATAATGCAGCTGAGAGACCCTACTTTTAACATGGTGTGTATATGTAGTCCACGTGAACATATACGCACAATTTCATGAAGTGGCACAGCTTTTCAAATGGGTTGTTCCTGCCAAAAGCAAGAGTGTCCCACCTCCTCCTTTGCAGGCAGTGACCCTTCTCTGGCCCTTTTGAGTTGCTTCAGCTATTAAACCCTTTCCTTTTCGTATTTTATTTCCTTGTCTTAATTTTCTGTTGGTTGAGGAAGTTGAATGTGATGGACCAGAGAGGTGCTTGCTGCTGCGTTGGCACCTCGACTTCTCTCAATGCTGTGTGCCCATCAGCCTTCCCCACTCTGCCCTCGCCCCTTTCTTTGTGAGAAGAGGAGGGAAAAGCATCCTCGAACTTCGGAGCAGCTTGTCTCCCCCCGCTCTAGACCATGCCCCCCTTCTTTCTCAGAAGAGCTAGACAGTGTTTGGAGAGAAGCAGCGACCCTGCTGATTACGAAATCTGTTACAGCCTCCTGCACGTTTTAGCTTAGCATAATTCGGGTGTAATTAGCAAATGAAATCAGAATTTGAGGAGGCTGAGAGGAGGAGAGGGGCATTGTCCATCAGCAGCAAACCTGCAGCAGACCTTGAGGTCCCTTCCCCCGGACCCCAGGGTGTCGCCTGGGACGTCTCAGGAGCCTGGTGGGAGATCACCAGCAGATCCCACTGCCCTTCCCCTCACTGCCCAGTACTACCGTGTGCTCCTTTGCGGTTGGGACGCATGGCACCTGATGGCTAGCATGACACATGGACCATCAGCTCAGGGTTTTGGCAAGGAATAGGTCTCCCACCAGTATGACGGTGCTGATGCCCGGAGTTTTGCTCTCTAAAGCCTCTGTTGGCCGTTCCTTCGGGGCTGCAGTGTGAGGGCAGTTTCTCTTCTCCCCCTTCATTAATGACAAAGAGGCCTTTGTGTCAATCCCAGTGGTAATTCTGGGGCTCTAAAAAACGCTTTACTCCTGCGTTTGTTATCACTGTCTCATTAGCACGCTGTCCTCCAGCTGAAAGGGGCCTGGAAATGGCACGTCCTATCTGGTGGCCACAGGAAGATGTGCCAGTCGTGGCATAGGAAAAACGAAGGGGGGGGGGGGGGCTAGGGTGGCATGTGGGATTTACCTTTTTTTTCTTTTCCTTTGGATAAATAAATACATAACAACAGTATGTTCTTGTTTTCTCTCCCTTTCCCTCTTATTTTTATCTCACTCTGACTTCCGTGGTCTTGGATCTAGTGATCGGAAAATACAGTCAACTTCCAGACTCAGGTACGGTTTGCAGACAAGCCTGCATCACGCCGGAAGCGCTCCCCCGGGAGCGGGTGGATCCGAAAGGCCGGGGCCAAAGCACCCGGAGCGGAGCTGCCGCCGCAGAGGGGTGCGGGGGGAAAGCCTGCTTCTACACAGTGCCTTGGGACCCGGCTTGTAGGCAGGCCCGTTTCTTTATATGCAGTCTCTTGGTGTAGCAGCCCCTCCATCGTCTGACTCGCCTCTGCATGTCAAGAGAGGGTGCAGAGGTCCCCCAAGGTTTATTTTTATATATGAGGCAAGGCTTTCGCAGAAAGCCTTCTCAGAAGCGACATTCCCAGTTCAGACTTTTCCAGAAAGATCTGAGATGCCAAAGTCCCTTCTGATAAGGGCACTTAGGCACCTCAGGAAATACTTCCCTGGGCACCCTGTCCCAGCCTGAAGTACTGTAATAGCAGTGCAGGGACAGGCTGCAGGGGAACAAAGCTTACCCTTCTGTATTTGATTTCGTGGACCTGTCCTTGCCCGGCTTTTCCAAGGTCTGTTCTGCTGAGCGGTTGTGACTCCCTGCGGGGTCAGTGCTGCAGCCTCACCCGCTATGCAAAAGGTGCCGGAAGCCCCAGAGACCCTTCAGTTTGCAGGGTGCTGTGCTCGTGTCCCTGTCTGCTGGCACTACTTGCCCCTCTCCCACAGACATGGGGTGCATTGCAGACAGGGCTTAGCCCTGAGCAGGCTGTAGCACGTTTCAGAAGCTGTAACCTAAGCACTCATGAATAGCTTTTGCTCCCCTGAGAGCTGATGTATTCAAGAAGAACAAAAGCAGGTGTTACTTTTCATTGCATCCCGCCCAGAGAGCGCACCTGCTTGGGACTGCACGCTGATGAGCAGCCCTTTCTCCGGGCGGGTCTTGGGACTTGGCGGGAGGAAGGCGGGGTGTGTTGGCCGCAAAGCTCCAGTCCTTTCCCCAGCGCTCCCGTCGGGCGCGATGTGTTCCCCTTCTACGGCGCAATAGTCTCTGTGAACAACACGGCCTCCTTGCTGGCCAGAACGGACCGCGTGAGCTTGTACAGGGTCAGATATCCCGCCCCTGCCCGCAGAAGGTGGCGAGCGGGGATCAAGTGAGGGATGTATTGTCATCGCGGCCAGGAGGCAGTTTCCTTTAGCTTTGTTTAGATTTACTGGCGTTTCTCCCTGTGCTTGATAGACACGGTTCGCTCCCAGAAACCTTGCTGCCGTCCAGCCGTGAAATGATTGAGCGAACAGCCTTGCTGGACACGGTGACTTAGGGGAGTGCTTCACCGTCCTTGGCGTCGGCTTTTCTCGCCCAGAGTTGTCAGGCGAAGGCTGTCAAGCTGGGGGTTACGACAGAGTTTGCAGACTGATCGCGTGCACAAGCTTCGCACAGAGATGGGAGCATTTTTACTTCTTCCCCTCTTGCCCTGTGAGCCTCTCCAGTGCCTAAGCCACCGAGATGTACCAGATGTTTGGCAGCTTGATGAATGCTGCCTGCCGCCACTTGTCTGTCAAACGTGGGAGGGAAGTGGCTGGTGCCTAAAAGACTGCCCAAAGACGTGGGTTTTTACCTTTTTGTGGTGGCTGGGCATAAATAACTCAGAGATGGCTGCCATTTTTGGCATGACATAATGATTTTTTTCATGTACGTTTGTGTCTCAGGTGCTTGGGGAATGGATTTTATAAACACCAGTTTTAAATTAGTATTACAAAAATGACTCAAGCTCTTGTCTAGGGAGAATGAGTAACATAAACCTGTTTTCTTGGTTTCTTCCTTGGAAGTTTGGCCTCATTCTCACTTTTTATGAACACGCTTGTCTTGGCAGGTATGAGTGACAGCGTCAAAGACAAATTCTCTACCGCGTTTTCCATCGTGGGTATGTTTTCTTCGCATGCTGTTGGAAGCCTCAGTGTGTTCTTCTGTGCTGAAATCACACCCACAGTAATCAGGTGAGACATTAGAGCCCCCCTCTTCCAAGGATGGGAATGCAATTATCCTCATTTAATTGATAACTCGCTGTGTAACTTAACGCATTGTATGGGAGGGGAAATCCCCCGTAATTGGAGACCTCGCAGCAATTTCTGGGCCACTCTTTAACCTCCCTGCAGTCAGTCTGCCCAAGTAAATACCACTCTGTAGGTGGAGAGGCTTTGTTTCCGACGGCTCCACCTTGTGTCCCATCGTGGCGATTATCAGCAGGCCAGGCACCCTGTGAATTGCATTTGTCTGTCGTGCGGTCTTAAATACTTAGCTGAACCAGATCATGCGGTTGAACCGTGTTATTGCTTCGCTTACTCTGCTGGATTTGGACAAGCAGTGACCATGTGGGTCTACGGCTTGATATTAAAAAGAGGAATTCCACAAGCGTGCAGAGGAGGACATAGGTGCAGGCAATCCCTGCCTCCATAGGGCAGGCTAATCAGGCCAGCTATAGGGGTGCTTCGGCGGAAAGGAGGTGTTGCAACATGCGGTGTTAAATGTTTTTGGTGCATATAGGTGCTCTGCAAGTCTGCCTCTCCTACAGCAGCACCACCGTGAGTGGTCTGCCTTTATTGCAGATAAAGTCATCTTTCTCTTTGCGCCCAGATCTGCCTTAGGAGAGGCTCAGAGTTTTTCTTAAAGAGGAGTGCTTTCATCCTGGGCAACAGTAGAAATCAGGCAGATGACCTTCACTGGAGAGCTTCCCATAAAATGTCTTTGTATAGTCAGGTTTTTGTACCATTTTATGTATTCACTGTTATCTTTCACAGCACAAAGGTTGTGCTTTTGTGTTCTGGATTATGCTTTCAGCAATGCCACACCAATTCAGGAGTCCACCGTGACTCCACTGAATTTCCCAGGAATGTAGGTCATATGGGTGGGAGGGAGAGACGGTGGAGGGAAGAGGATACTCTTCTTTTTTGTTGTTGAAATTATATGCCTTTTCAATAACTTCGCAAAAGTACTAGAGCAGAACTGTCAGCTGAGTAGCCAGAGTCTCCTCGATCCATGGCCTTTTCTTCCAAGCTACCTGACTCTGTGAATGTATTACACAGATAACGTTATTTCCCCAGGGAAAGGCAGTGTGAGTGGTGAGGAGATTATACAGCAGCCCAAACCGCTAACAGCTATTTACTTATGTGCGTGTCAGTCAGTTCGGTGTTTCTGTGCCTCTTTAATTTCCTCCTTGTCTCTGTTTGAAAGACATACAGATAAGGAATTGGTCACGTCAACCAGAAGAGAATCTGCCAGGTAGGGTCAGATGCGCAGTGTGAACTTTGCAAGCTTTTTTTCCTTAAATCACTTACGTTGCCACAGGGAAGGGGACAAAATCCTGGCTGGGAGTCAAAATTCTGCTTCCCCTGACTCGGCTGGGTGACACCAGGCGAGTGACAGTAGCTGGATATGCCTCAGGGTCCCCGCTTATTAATAGGGATGATGACACTCTGCAGCGCTTTGCGGTCCTACCACCGTGAAGCTCTTGCAAAGATCCACTCAGGGCTGTAATTAGGAGGTGGAGCTCAGGACAGCGCGTAAACAAACCTGTCTCAGGCAGAGGTGTGGTCAAGCTGCCTCACGTCTTGCGTTTCGGTGGGATCGGGCTGCTCCCTCGTAACCTGTCCTCCAAAATACTGCCTCGGGTGCCCTTTAGTGTTTCAGACCACCTTAATAGGCTTTTGGTTGAATCTCGGGGAGGAAAACAGCCATCTTCATCACCAAGAGGTGCTGCCTGCTCCAGAAACAGAGAGGTCCCGCACTATCGCGTGGCACAGAGGGGCCCTTCGTGCCCTTGCACTGCACCCTGGTCTCCTGGCACTAGGTAGGAGGGCTTCACCAGGAGCTCCTGTTCCTTGCGGGGGGGCTTCGGTACGGAGCGCCTTCCAAATTCTGGATTTAAGCACTAAGTGGCGCCGATAATCCATCTCTAATAATCTTGATGGGAACACCACTGCGGTCTGCGCGGCTGCTAAATAGGAATAGGCCGAGGAAAGCACGGTGTGTCCTTTCCACATCCTCTGCGTGCTCAGATACTACCAAGTAGAAGAGAGGTCTGCGTTTCTCTCTCTCTGTCCTGCGTTTGCGCCCACCTGGCCAAAGAAACGAAGAGTGGGCAGCAATGGCCAGATTAGGAGCTTCACCCATCAATAGCTGTCTCAAGCCAAATTTCCAGTGCTGTTTACTGGGACCTGCGCCAGGCCTGGCATTTCAAAGGGGGTGCCTTGCCCCACGAGGCCAAGGGCGTCCTGGTGTGTTACTGAAGCTCTGGCCTGGGACTGAGCGCACAACAGGGCCGCTTACCTACAGGACAGGTGGGGAAAAACTGTGGAGGTTTTCAGGGACTGACTTCAAGAAGTGGCTGAGCTGACTGGACAAAGCCCTAAAAACCTGGTCCGCATTCAGCGTTGGCCCCGCTTTGTGCAGGAGGCTGGAGTAGGGGCTCTCCCAAAGTCTCCTCCAGCCTGAGGAGCTCTCTGGCTCTTTTGTACTCCAAGCCGTGCCATGTCGACCCATTTGCTCAAGACAGACAAATGGCCATCTGAAAACAGGATTAACATTTCTCTGCTCCCCTGAGCAACGCTGAGAAGGGCAAGTCCCCTTTCTTAGGTTTAGCCTGGTTCAAGCAAAGAATATCAGCGAGAATATCATGCTGTTCTCTGAAAAAAGCACTGCGGTAGCGAGCGAGGAGGTTCTCCTCCGTGAACAGGGAGGCCCTTTCTGAGGACAAAATTTTGGACCAAGGTCTTTTTGCAATTTGCCCGTGTCAGGACCGTAAGCCTCACGCAAACCATCGCTGGGCGAGCAGGGGTCGGGGAAGCGGCTCCGATCACCCGTGGGGCCCTGCCATGGGAAAGCTCCCCCCCAGCAGCTGCTGCCCGGCAGAGGTGCGAGGAGAGAAGCTGGGTCTCGCCGTGGGTGCCAGCAGCCCTCGCCCTCCCCACCTCGGCTCCGCTCTGCACCTCGGAGCGCGTTTGAAATACCAGCGCCGGCCCCCTCCATGGGAGACCTCGTCCTGAGGAGGAGCGGTGCCCCAAAACACCCCGAATGTTTTTGGTTTCCACCTGCTGCCCCATGGTGCCTGCAAAAACAGTGTGTATTATGAGGGTGCTGCCTCTCTTGCCCTGTACCCGTTTTCCTGACGTGCACGTGAACAACAAAAAATTCCTGACAGTGTTTTCAGGTTTGTTTTTTTTTTCCCCATATTCATAATTGCAGTATAGTCAAACATTAAAAAAAAATCTTCTAGAACGCATACCAAAATGTATTTTCAAGACGCCTTCTGCCAGATTTTGATGGTGCTGGATAAAGTAACGCCTGCTCTAATTACTGACGTCATATGGAAAAACTTTTTTCCCCCCCTCCAAATCTGAAGCTGCTTGACCTGTAATGACAGAGCCGTCTTTGTTGTTGCCTTTTCCTGTTTCCTTTCAGCTTGCTTGATGTCCTTCTACAGCGGCTTTTAAAAACTCACCTCAGGTCCTTCTCAAGGGCTGAGATACGATTTAGCTGTAGCAAACCCTGATGTAAATGAGCTGGGCTTTTGTTGCTCCAGAGCCAGCTTGGAGAGTGATTTGCCGTGCGTTCGGGGCTGGTTGTGTCAATTACTTATGTGAGTGTATTAATGAAGTTGCAGGGAGGCCAGTTGCACAATGGCTGCATTCAGCTGGGTTTCTGAATTGCCATTGGAAAGCTGGCAAGTTTTTAATAAGGGCTTTTGCAGTATTTGGGGAAATCACTGTTGTCTGTGAAAGATGCTCTGCCGAGTCTGGAGGATTAGAAGATACGTATGTGAATTTTTGATCCAGTCAGTGTGCCAAGAGCATCTTTTGAAACCTGTGCTTCCTGCCCTTCAGCTGTCAAGTAAGCGGCAGTGGATTTTGGAAAGGATTGAGTGAAGATGAGCTTTAACACGGTGGTTGGCCAAGTGAATCTGGCGTTCGTAGGTTTATAGTGCTGTGATTTCTAGTGTGCTCAACAGTCGATGCAACTTTTTTTTTTTTCCCCAAGTAGTTGATGTAAAGCAGTTCATTTGCCTTCTGCAGTTGTCTTCTGTAAGGTCTGGTTATCGTTAATAATTACACCTCTGCCATTGGGCCAGGAACAGAAGCACCTGAGCCCGACCGATCACCAGAGGGTCTGGGAATAGATGGCATCTCCTGGAGGAGCCGCAGGAAGCGTGCTGCCCGGGCGGGCTCGGTAGGGGAGTGGGGAGCACGGTGCCAGCAATTAAGCTCATGGGGAGACCTCCCTCTGCAGGCAGCAGGGTCTTTGGAAAACGAAGGACAAGCTGCCGCTCTCAGAGATTTTGCTAAAACGGGTCACTTGAGGGTGATGCTCCGCTGGCCAGAGACCTCACTCGTGCCGCGGCAGGAGGGGGGAATGGTCTGCCCCAGAGAAGCGTCTGCGGTGCCGCTTCTGTGCGGGGTCACCCGGCGGGGCCAGGCCCCGGCAGTGCGAGCTGCGCCTCAAAACGAGGTGGGCGTACGCCTGTGGCCGGAGGCACGCCAGGCCTGCCTGCTCCCGGAGCTGGAGGGACGCTGGTGAGCAAGAGGAGGAATTGCAAGAGAGGTTGCTTGCATAGCCGAGCATCAGGAGAGAGCACTGGATTTGACTTGCCTAAGTGACTTCCATGCTTGCGACTGGAGGAAGATGCAGTTATTTTCACGCCTTTTCTTTTTTTTTCTAAGCTTTAATGTGTTTTCACTGTTTTTTGGTGTGCATGCGTGTATGATCTAAATACACAAGCACATTGCATTTACTGTATAAGCATTTCTGCCATAAAGAATACTTTATAAATTTACCTATTTACAATTTAAGCGTTTCGCCAATGCTTGCCTTTTTGTAACTTTTCTGTGATACAAGAATACACACGAAGAGCAAGAAAGTGTGAAGTGAGGGACCTACCTCAGCTTGTACAGTGAGTTAAGAGGAGGTCTCTGAAATGAATCCCAAACTCTTGTTCTTCTATTCTGACCGCTAGCTGTGTTACCTTTTTCTGAAAATTACGCATTTTATTACAACGGTGTGTTGAGAGGTTCCAGCCACGTGTTTTCATGGAGAAAATATTTCAGCACTCAGTGTTTGGCATAGTGGATTGAGGCAGTGGCCTGTAAAGTCTAATCTCCTGCCTCCACTGCTGATTGATGCCAGATTCTTCGGAGGCAGCCAAAACTGGCTTCTGCACCTACTGCTTCGTGGTGTGTCTTCTCTAAGCTGGAGAAGGGTGGCATGCTAAGCAAAATCTGGTTTTCCCTCACTGAATACGGGACTGCTTGGGAATGGGAATACTTTAGAGGGCTGTCTGCACACCCACGTGTTAAAGCTCCTCGTCTCCTTATGTCGGGGCCGTTATATGGGTATGAAAAGATGCTTAAGTGAGTACAGGTATTTCCCCACACTGAGGCAAATAGGCAGCAATGATCTACAACAGCAAAGCAACTCCGTACTGCAGTGACTGTGCAGTGTGAAAGCTGTGAGCAGACCGGGTTTGCCGTAAGAGATTTGGGATGCCCGGGTGCGTGCCAGACAGGGGATCAGTCTGGGGGACCCATCAGGGCTGTGGGCTCCCCACCCCAGTGCCGATGGGGCTGTGCTGGCAGGAGCGGGCTGCGGGGCTGGGCTCTCACCTCTGCTGTGTTTGCAGGGGAGGAGGGCTGGGGCTGGTCCTGGCCAGCGCGGGCTTTGGCCGCCTGACCGCCCCCATCATGGAGCTCCACAACCAGAAAGGCTACTTCCTCCACCATGTCATCTTCGCCTGCTGTACGCTCATCTGCATCATCTGCATCCTGCTGCTGCCGGAGAGCAAGAACCAGAACCTGCCCGAGAACATCCCGGACGGGGAACATTACACCCGGCAGCCCCTCCTGCCGCACAAGAAGGGGGAGCAGCCCCTGCTCCTGACAAACTCTGAACTCAAGGATTACTCCGGCCTCCACGACTCGGCAGCTGTGAGCGATGGGATCTCGGAGAACACCACTGCCAATGGGATGAAGTCAATGTAACCGGGTGGATTTTTTCTTTTTCCCTTCTTTTTTTTTTTGGCTGGGTGTTTTGGGTTTTTTTTTTCTTCTCCTCTTCCTTTTGTTATTTTATTTGATGCTATTGTGCAGGAGGAGCAGCACTTTGGGCAAAGGTGTTTTGCACAGATTTTACAAACCAGTGATGGAGCAGACACAGACTTGGGGGAATTCAACTCTGCTGCTAAAGCAACTTTTGGCATCTTCAGCTGTTGTAGAGATTGCTCTTGAAAAAGTTATGGGGGAAAAGACTTATTTGAGAAAAGACCTGGCTGGAGGTAGCCCTTCAGAACTCTTTTTTTTCCTGCCATTAAATATGTATATTTATTTTGATTTATTCTCAAGAAGCACTTTATTTCCTTTTTCTTTCATAGATCACAAAAATGAAGCCATCTTATTATAAGAGGTGCAGCCATTCCAAGAAAGAAACCATGGGGGGGGTGTTTTCTGTTTTGTTTTTGTGTTTCTTTAAAGGAAGGAGGGATCCACTGCAAAGTTGAATTGACTGAAATTTAGACTTGTGCAACGTTCTTCTGCCTGTCTAGGAAGTCCAAGCGCCCAAGCGCCCAGGTTGCCTGCTGTGTTTGTATACACCAAAAAAAAAAAAAAAAAAAAAAAAAAAAAAAAAAAAAAATTTTTTTGAGTCAAACTCTGACTGCATTTTAGGCAGCTTATGTTTGTTTTTATAGCCCACATGCACTTAGAAGTTACTTTTTAAATTAGTACTTTTTTTTTTTCCCACTGAATGCAGTGAAGAAAATCCTACCCAAACAAGCTGATTTTTCAATGAGAATCGGCCTTCTGCATTTTAAGAGTCCATTAATCTATTTTAGACAGTTCCCACTGGTCTTTAATAGTAATGTAGGTGATGTGAATGATTTGACCAATGATGCAAAAATTAGTTTTGCCGAGAATGGCTTTAATTACTGGGAGGCCCAGAATCTCTGATTGACTGCTCCAGGGGAGGAGCATAGACCAGCAGGGACAAAAAGTGAGGAGCACAGGCTACAGTCTGTGCTTTTATTCCAAAAGGCACTGCAGGTGGGATTCCCACTCCTGGGAAATGAGTGTCCTGGCATTGCCTTAGCTGTTTTTAGAACCAGCGTCTGGGTTTTCAGTTTCAGTGGACAAAATGCTTAAGTGACTATTGGAAAAGAATGATTTGTTACCCTGTGAATAATGACTTACGGTCTGCTGTTGGCTGTCTTGGGGCTTTTAGAGATGTTTTCCGGTTCTGACCCAAGAATATACAGTGAACTCACACGGATTTCTCCCCTTCCCCAAATGCTCTCCTAGGATTTTCATTCAGGAAAAAAAAAAGTTTACTTCAGTTGGATCGCTCCTACTCTAGACTAAGCAAAGTGAACATCCAGTTTGTCCCCTACTGTGCAGATGGCACTTTGATAGTGGCCACCTGACTTCTCTCCTCCAGCCCCCAAACCAACTATTTCCTTTGGCCATCGGCTTTTGATTCTCACTGTGTGAATATCGTGAGGATCTAGTTCAATGCAAGGACGTTGTAAACAAACAGCTTTCTGGCATTGTAGTTAACCTCCCTGCTCTCCCTCCCTCTTCTCCTTTCTCACGCAGGCCATCCATTTGTGATTGCTCAGTAGTGCAGACGTCCAAACAAACAGAGCAGCAGGATGTCGATGTTGTATTGAGTGTCCGTATGATTGCCACTTTGTTTGGTGTACATCTTGCGTTTGTACGCATGGAAAGCGCTCGTTTGCACTTTCCTCCTCTACCTTCCCTCCCCCTTCCTCCTTTGCTGTATATATTGTCAATTAACTACTGTACCTAACAGTTTCCATCCTCCATTAGGCTGCCGATGTCCTCTTACAGTTCTCAATAAATCAGAGATACGTGCTCCCCGGCGGGCGATGCAGTAAGTAGCGCAGCCTCAGGCGCGGACAAGTGCAAGGGGACAGGCAGACCTGCAGAAGCGACAGAGATTGTTGTGTTCAGAGTAACAACGTTGTCCTAAAGCTGCTAATTTTTGTACAGAGGATGTGGACTTTTGGGGGGTTCTTGAGCCTGGTAAGAAACACTGGACCAGTTGATGGTAGTTTTGCCCAAAGTTACGCTACTGTTTTTTTTCACCTTTGCTAGACTCCCTGTGACAGCGAGAGCCCGATCTTCCTTACACTAAGTTTTATGGTCGAGCTTGAGCGCGGCTGCTTCTCTTTTTCTTCTGCACTGAGACTTCTGCAGCCTGCGTGTTCACCTAAGGAAAAAACCCAGGCCTTCCCCATTCACGCAGTATTCACGTGCCAAATTTGTGCAACACCTTTCGCCGTCGAAGTGAGATACTTGTTGCACGCCACACACGTTGCGGTGCGGGGGGAAGTGGGTTCACAAGAAAAAACTGAAGAAGCCAAACAGGTCTTAAAGGGAAGAGGGAAAAGGGCCTGAAAGCGGAGAAGGTGCGAGCGCAGAGGCGGAGAGCAGCGTCCTGCCGTCCATTGTGCCGTGGGGCCAGCGGCTCCTTCCTTCGTGGTCTCTGTGCCTGTGTGCTCAAGCTACGGAACGGCTCTTGTAGACCATCCGCAAGCCTGTAAGACCGGCTGCTTCCAGCGCTGTCAGTGGTCCCGGTGTGCTCACCGCTGTTGTCCGCAGCGCTTTATCGTTTCCCATCCTGGTGGTTGCTCTCTGATGGCGGACGGGCCCAGGGAAGAGAATGGTTGTTTAAACATATCAGCATTTATATAGTAAACGAACGAGGTGACGGGAACATGCAGCAATTAATTTTTTTAAACACTCTGATGAAATTGACTTGATTTGCTGCTTTCTGGGTTTTTTGCCTGAAACCAGGTAGTCGGTACTGATCTTCTGTAACAGGGGGAGCCCCCGCTTCTCAAGTTGGTCTGGCCCTCTGCCTCTGTCACGACAATAAAACAGAAACGACTTTCCTGCCTTGGCAGCTCCGGTTTTGCTCATTTTCCTGAAAAGATGAACACTTCTGTGATTTATTTTTTTTTATTTATTTTTTCCCCCCGCCACACACACACACACACTCACAGAGTTGGAAAGCTTTTGCTAAGCATATCTTGCGTGGAGGAGTCAGGTACCAGGGGATGCAGCGGGGCAGAAAGGAACCGCGGAGGTGCTTACCCTGCTCTGCCCAGTCCCACGGCAGGACAGGGCTCCCTGCTGGCCTCCCAGTCTGCCACGCCATCGGCTCCTCGGCCGCGTCTCCTCCGCAGCCATCTCCGGGAAGGGCTTTCCTCAGGCGGCTCGTTCTGGCCACTGCCAACGGGGGAAGCGGTCAAAGCTGTCCTGTCCATCCTGGCCTTTTTCTGTGAACCTTCAGTAACCTCTAAGCCCATCAGTGGATTTTTCTTTGGGTTTACCATGTAAGGGCTTTCTTCCATCTTTGTAAGTTTAAACAAAAATGTGAAAGTGACATTGTACGCTTGGTCTTGGGGGTTTTGTCCCCTTTCAAGGTTTCAATACTGCTTTTGTTGCCAGACACACTGCAGATGGATAACGACAGTCACCTGTTTGCAAGTGTTTTGTGGCTGCTCAGAAAGGGGTTTATGTGACTTACTTTTTGGATTGGTTGAGCAGGCTTTTTTTTTTTTTTTTTTTTTAATGGAAGTATTTTACTTAACTGTTGCCACTTCCCGGAGCCAAACACTAAATGTCACCAAATGGGAAGCAGAAGTGCCATTAACTGAACTCTGTGAATGTCAAGTCAAGTTGCGCCTGTAGCTGGCACATAAGACAACTCTATTAAATGGGGAAATGATCTCCCCTGCTGTAATTTTATTTTTTTTTTTTAAGAAAAATAAAATGACAAACCTCATTTTAAATGTATTGTGTAAAATGTTTTGGGAAAGGAGTATGGTGTGTTATGTCTAGTGGGTGAGACCTCCCTCCCCATTTCAGTTTCTGATGAAGTTTTAAAGAATCGTGTTACTGTATGTTTTGATCATGAATAGTCTGGTGGTGCTTCCTCATAGCACAAGCTTAAATCAAGTACTGAAAACAGTCTTACAAGCTAAATGTCTGCATGATGTTACATCTGTTGTACCTACTGAAAAGAACTTTGTATGTAAATGTACAGAATAAAATGACGTTGTCCCATCAGTTTACTCTCCTTGGTCTGGCTCCCTCGCCGTGACTTCTGAAACAGCCCAACAGCAGCTAGCATCAGGGATGCCTCAGCAAAGCGTCCTGCCCTCCTCTGCAAACAGAATGAGCTGATTGTAAATCAGGCTAATTAAATCAGCACATTGATTTGCAACTAATTATCCTTTATAGTCAATCACAGAAGAATAGTTGACTCGGTTTCCTGGGTGGTGTAAATTAAAAAGAAAATATCCTCCAACAGTTCTTTTTGCTGTTCTGATCTTGAACTGCAGCCAAGGACCAGCAGCTGTTCCCACCGGGTAAGGAAGGGCCCTCTGCACCCATACCAGATCTGCAGCGTCGAAGCCACTGGGTGTTCAAACCCCTCCGGACAAGAGACTCATCAGGGGTTGCGCTTTCTACACCAGCAACCTCTCGGTTACGGTTTTTAATTGCTGATTATGGCACCACGGCAAGGTAAGTTCATCGGTTTTCTGTAGGTTGTGAGGACAGTTGTCTTGCAGCAGCACTAGTAGTTTCTGTTCGTATCGGAAGCTTATATCTGAGTCAGGGCTCAACTTGCAATGAAAAAGAAAGAACCTGGACTCGCTCATCAGGTTGCTACGCTCAGCGTTCCCCCAGGTCGCTGTGAATAATAGCTGGTGCGCCACAGCACAGCGCGTATCCACAGCTGCAAACGGTCACCGCACCCTTGGCTCTGTGGCTGGTTTGCAGTTTTTGGTATGGTTAACTTTTAGCTGCCCTGCTCATTGAACAAAACAGCCCATGGATCTGCCCTTGAAACGATATCCATCCTACCAAAAAGCAAGTCGGGAGGTGTAGCAGGAGGGTGCTTTGCAGTGGTGATGGTGGTAGCGACTGCTCTGGTTTATCTAACGAGTATGTTCAATTTACACATACGATGCTTTTCTAGCAGCCTGACAGAGCTATCTATTGCCCCAAAATTCAGGCTGGGCTTTTTCCTTCTACGTAGCCCTCAGGGATGTGCAGATAACCCTTTGTGAAACCCTTCTAGTGTTCTCGGTGCCCAAGAGATGGAAGGAAATCCAGTGTTTAGCACTAATACTACAACCAACAGGGGCTAAAAGGAGCAAAGTAACACTCGTTTTATGTTACAGCTTTACAGTACAAAAATGTGGGGGTTTTTTATTTGAACACTAAAAGCTGATATACTGTGTTACTGTATACTATAGTAGATTAATGGTACAGCTAGAATTTGGAACTGATTTCCCAGCAGATCCCAGTAATGGATGGAGGCCAGACACTGCACGCACTTTTACAATGATCTTTGTACACTGCAGCGTATTTTCCACTCTGCTCACCTATCCCCTACTTAATAGGGTAGCAGTTTTGAAAAAAATAAATTCCAGGTCCAACTGTATTTAGGTCCATCTATATTTAATAACAACTGCAAATTCAATCAAATCAATACAAAACAAATATACTAACTTAATGTCAGTGTGAAAATTGCAATCGGTTTTTCTAAAAGAAAAACTTCAGGTTATTTCACAATGATGCAAAGTCAGAACTTCTCTGGAAAAGCCATCATTTCTTCTTTGATTCTGTTTTCTATGAGTAAGGTGAAATTGCTGTCTGTGTTTTGAAGATTGTAGCTGACAAATATCTGTTTTTTGGTCTTGCTGGCTAAAACACAAAACAGAGTAGTCAGCCATAGTTTTCTCTTATATATAAAAGCGATGACAGTGTTCAAGCAAGCCTTTTAAAAAGCAGCATCATGCAGGCTTCTACGACAATGTTCTCCACTCCTGCCGTGCTGGACCCAGTTGTAAAGGAACAGCAGAACAAGTACCTGAGCGTCGGCACGTTGGGCAAAACTATGCACGTCACTGAAATGGGCAGTATAAGCCTGGTGACCAGCTAGTTTTTGGCCTGATACAAAAAGCTGTTAGTCGCTGGAAAGTCTCACAGTGCTTTTAGGGCATTTTGGACGCTGCTTAAATATAGTGCAGTTTAAGTGAAACCACAGACTATACTGGACTCTTTGCACTGAGATCTAGTTTATGAGTTGGTAAGTCTATGCTGTGAAAAACACACAGGGAAAGCACACAAGGAAGTGATTAGGCCCGGATTAACAAAGTTCTGTTTTATTATGAACCCCTAAAAAGGCCCCCAGGAGTGGGGGGCCAGTCTTATTTATACGGTGTCCATGAACACTCCAAGAGGCTGGAGAGCCTGGGTTGAACGTGATAAAGCCAAGCACAAGTTCCAGGCTACTGTAATGACAAATACCTAGAGAGATGCTCTATAAAATTAAGAGCTGCCTTCCATGATAGAGCTAATTAACAGTGACAAAAATTATGTCCACTGGGGCAGGAAGACTTAATTATCAGACTAGAACAGAGAATACCAAGAAGTGTTTTATAAATAAAATGGAATCCTACTTAGATTTTACCATAGCAATATAGCAAATACATTGCTAAAGCTAAACTTTGTGAAGAATGTAAGCACCAGAGAGGAAAAATAAGCACTAAATTTAAATTATGTTGTGTAAAATAGAAGACAAAAAATGGCACTTGGGTCACGAGATATTCTTGGCAGGGAATGAGCTGAGAGCTGACGATCCCAGGGACAAATCAGACCGTTCTGCTGAATGTTCAAAAATATCATTTGAATTTCAAAAACTGAAAATAAAGACACCAGAACTCCTAATATCTCAGTCCTTTCTAAATGGGAAAGTTAACTACAGAAAACCTATATATAAATATAAAATGTAGTTAAGCAACTCCTTTGAGGCATTTTTGTTATGCAAATCAATTTATTACTATTTGCCATTCTACCAGGTTACCAGCTTCCTGGCTCAGTAAGTAGAGCTGCTTCTGAAACGCAAGGACTCGTTTGCCTTTTAAGACTTGGCACTACAAAGTGCTGATACAACGCAGCACGTTGCTCTGACTGCAAAAATTACCGCTTGGCACCAGATTTTGTGGTGTAAAGCAGCATGTTTTGCAAGCACTAGTGCTTCATCATCATGCCCTAAATGAACGCAACGCTAATTCTGAACTAATTAAAACCATTATCCTAGCTAACGAAGCTATATTGTACACTGCAGTGTCAAAACTCAACTTCTTAATTATGTTTGTGTAAGACCCGGTTGGGTCTCTGGGATGGCTGCTGTTCCAGTTCCCAGGACCTCCGTGAATCCCTCAGGGCTGCCTGCGCCGAGCAGCTCCGCTCCCAGCGCTGTGCCCCGGCTCCAAGGGGCAGCAGGACCTTTGCTGTCCCCACTTCCCTGCGGATTCCTTTGGACACATGGACTCTCGCGGGAATGGCAGAAGAGAGAAGACTACCTGCAACTTTGGCGTAACGCAGAAAACCGCGAAAGAGGGTTTTTTTACCTAACCCCCCCCCCAGCAGGCCTGCTTGCCACGCAGCCTGGCTACTCGCCCCTGTTGCGCCGGCCCCTCAACGCGGGGGAAAAGCTGCCTCGGCAGCCCCTCGTCCGGGACATGCCGAGAGGCACTATGGCAGCACTCCTCTGTTCCTACAACCTCATGGGCAGGGCCAAGGCCCACATCTAAGCCTGCAGAGGAAGCCAGTGGGAGCAGCAGAATGGACAGAACAAGCGTTAGGCCTAAGTTTTTGTAGACCATTTGTGCTGGGAAAGGGGTGGTGGAGGGGAACTGTGCCCAGCTGGGAAAGACTCAAAGAAGTGATCTTTGCCAGGAGCCTGCCAGTCCCTACCGAGGGAAGACGAAGACATGGCGCCACTCAGCAGTCACTGCGGCCGAAAGCGCTGCGATTTCAGGATATGCGGGTAAGGGAGGCGCTAACGGACAAGACTTTCTCAAAAAATCAGAATCCACTAACCTACAAGAAACAATCTTTTAGGATTTGGGTTTCTTGACTGACGAGACATCTCGTGCCAGAGCAATCAGGCAGGGTGGTGGGAAACAGCCCCTGCCCCTAATACAAACAGCTACAGAGAGAAATGGGTAGAAAGAGGAGTAGGAACGTGGCAAATGTGTCTTCAGCAACGGAAAAAGAAAAAAAACCCAACCCTGAAATAAGGGAGAAGACAGAACGCAGTACCCCAAATGCAGCTGTTCTGGCCGGGACCCCTACCAGGCTACGAAGAAAACAACGGGAGAATGGGCACACTGATGCCTGGCAGTGCTGAAACTCCTGCTGCAGGGCAGGGAACTTGACATTGCAGGAACAAAGGGCAGGTGACGGAATGCGACTGGGAAGTATAAGAAGTAAAAATACTTATGTTCAAATGGCATCATATGCTTAAGTTACTGCCTGAGACCAGAAAGGAAACAGCATGGAAAAAAATGGTGACAGCACGGGGGGGGGGGGGGGGGGGGGGG
>JAVKLA010000028.1:14827408-14840639 GCA_034782735.1 Sagittarius serpentarius | reverse complement strand
CACCCCCACCCCCGCCCCCGCGACACGCCCGGGGCCCCCGGTGCGCACCCCCTCCGTGCACAGGCACAAGCCCCGGGCGGTGCACGCTCCCCGCGTCCCGTCCCGTCCCGTCCCGTCCCGTCCCCCCTCCCGTGCCCCGTCCCCGCGTACACCCGCTGCGCCCTCCGCCGGGGGGTCGGGATTAGCCCGGAGGCAGCCGCAGGGATGGAGAAACCCCACTAGATGGCAAGTGAACCACTGTAGATGGCAAGCGAACCCCTGCGTGCGGAGGCACGGGCGGTGGGTCACCCGGGAGGAGCCCCGGGGTTTCGGACGACCGGGCTGCTGTGGTGCTGTGCAGCCTCGGGACCGACCCCCCCGGGGAAGGGGAGGAGGAAGGTCACGGCCGCCTTGGCTTCATTCACCTCCGGATCTGCAACGTAAGCGAGTCGGGTTTGCGGAGCTCCGGAGAATATGGAACCGTAAATAACTAAAGGCCCTACTTTGGGGAGGAATTTAGTGCCCAGCACACTTTCACCAGAGCGCGGCTAAGCTGGTCATTAGTGAAAAGGATTTTCCTTAACTGTACCGTCTGTTGCTGATAAGAATATAGGCGGCACTGACGGCCGTGGGCCCTTTACAGCTGGAAACACGTACCTTCACACCGCAGGCAGGGTGATCATCTCTGCCTGAAGAACAAGCAAGTTAATGATACGGACTGGCTTTTTAATCTGTATGTCGTCTGCCTCCAATTTCGTACGTACTTCTAGAAATCAGAATTTCCATTTCCAAATTCTAAAGCTTCCTTTTCACATTGAAGAAATGGCGGCAGTGGGGGGGAAAGGAACTACTCATCACTTTTCTTCCCTAAGCCTCTCCGGTTCTTCTGGCGTCCGCCAAAAGACACAACCCTCAGCCCTGCTAATTTCTGCCCGTGCTGCCACATCGACGCTAAACCCCGGGAGGCAGCTAAGCCCGGCTCAGCTGCCATAACCCGACATCCCACAGCACAGGATCAGCTCGGGGAGAGGGGGGGACGCAGGCCACCTCCTCTGCCCTACATTTGTCACTTGATGCTCGCGCAGAGCGTTGTGGGATGTATGGTGGCAGACTCCGGCTATGCCTGTCCCCCGCCTCGCTGCTGAGGCGGCATCAGGCTTGTGCTGGTCCCCACTCTCCCCCGTGCCCCCGCTCTGTAGCCGGCCCCAACCCTTTGCATCTGCATGGGTTGGCCTCCCGCAAGGTGTGTATGTGCGGAGGCTGGGGCTTGTGTTGGGGCTTGAAAAATCAGCCTCTCCCTGCCCCAACAGCCTGTCGCAAACTGACACTTAACCTGTGGCAACTGCAGAGCATAGGCGGGCAAACGGGTGACAAAAGCCACCTTGGAACGCTTCCCTCTGTGCCGCATCTCTCTGCTCGTTGCGGCTGTGCTCTGCATCCAGTGGGGGGCTAAGGCCGCCAGCTAAACCAGCAAAAACTATCACAGGCCGGGAGCGTTGCAGGAATCAAAATCTAGGCACGGGATAAAATATCTGCTGGGAGCCACACAGGTGGTGGTGAGATTCCTGTGATTAGACACCTGCAGCTGATGGAGGAGGTTTGCCCCAGGCTCACTTGATCAGGGGAGAGAAGCAGGCAATTTTAGGGCACAGTTCATCTGAGTTGCTTTAGATCTCTCTTTTGCGTGCGAAGCATCCCCTCCTGACTGGTTTCGATTGGCTCCAAGGGAGGTTAGGGTGAAAGGTAAGACATGCACAGCTTTGCAGACAGATTTATTCAGGTAGGCAAATCCTTCTGGAAGTGTTCAGAGCCAGTTTCTCTGCTTATGCTGGGACAGAGTTGGCTTCTGCAGCGGAGTCCCAGTGAAGAATCCGCTCTAATGAAGTTCCAGCCCAGCGTGTCGCTTCCCACCAAGTAGGAGTTTGGGCCTCCTTGCAAGCTAAGTGTACGTTTGAGCGATCTGCTGGATCGAGGCAAGAGTCTCCCATTTTCTTCCCTGGTCTCACCACACCAAGTACAAGTTTCTTTTGCTGCTTCCAAGGCTGTCTACAGGTTTTCCCCTGCCTAGGGGTACTACCCCTATTTCATCATGCTCTGATCTGTTCATTTTCTCATCAGGAGTCTTCTCCAAAGTGCTTGTAACTTTCCTTGGGATCCTAAGCCCTGCAGACCTCTGAAGGAAAGTCACAGGGTTCCTCTGCACATAAGCAGTTCTACCTGTTTAACACTTTTCTGTGAAATGTAGCTGCCATCTGTAGATCACGCTAAATCCTTGTTTAAGCTCAGAAGAGGAAAAACATTCACCTAGCAAGTAAAATGCTGGGTAAGCATTTTTATTTGCAATGCAGGTGTGAAGAGTGAGTGGAGCTGTGCAGAACCAGACCATCAAGTGTGAAATGAATTTCCTAATTACAGCACTGCAAGGCCATCAGGGCCTCTGGAAAATGGGAGGGCAATGCGCTCCAGCAGCGTATGGACCCTCTTACATTTCCTTTAATGAGCTCATCTTTTTTCTGTGGCCATGAAAACAGCGCCCATTAGTCCATCTTATTTGTCAGGTACAAGGCTAGAATGAGCATAAACTGCAGTGAGACACTGGATAGCAAACTAATGATAAAGCAAAGACACTGTAGCAAAAGCACCGCGTGTGTACAAGGGTGCATATACATATATATATATTGCTGCTCAGATGAGATCCAAGCCCCAAGAGATACGGTTTAAGGTATGTACTTTATGCTCCTTGTTCTCCTCCAGAAGTTAAGTTGCCCATAAGAGTTACTAGATCCTAAACCCTGATTTTTACCGCCCATCCTCCCCGCCTCCAGTACAATTTTAAGCCAGGAGTAAATCTGCTTCCTGGTAACTGAGGAGTTAAGAGCAGTTAAGATGTAAAGCACGTAATTATGAACTGGGATGTCACAGAGGGAAGCAAATGTTTTCTGATTCCAAAATGCATTCTGTGCTTTTGCTCCTGCATGAATAGAGTGTGAATCTGACATGTGAGAGAGCAGTTGACCATTACTGCGTGTCAGTGAACCCTCTGTTGATGCCTCAGGATATGCCAATTTTCTTGATTTGTTGTCCTTTTGCAGAGGAGTAAATGAGCGCTTGCTAAAGCCAAATGAAGCCTCCCAGCCGCTGCGGTGAGGCTTCGTGGTACCCAGCTGCTGCAACAGTAGCTGTGCTGCAGCCCCCGACTTTTGGGGGCCCGCCTTGTGTTGAGACTTGGAGGCTCGTAGTATGTAAACTTCCCTCAGTGGCACTGGTGGCTGAAGGGGTCCTTTTCTCTCCCTATGCCATCAGGGCACCTGAGGAGCTGAAAAAATACTTCCTTTTTTTGTCACTTGTGGATCGTTTTTCTCAGCTGGATCAGTCCCCTGATCTAGCTTGCTGTGCCTCTGCTCAAATACTTGTGCAGATACCGTGGAGGGCAGCACCAGGCAAGCACGGGCAAGCAAAAAAGGGAGAAGTGTCTCTGCTTACACCGTACAGTCACTGCGACTGCGATGCTGTGGCCATCTAAACCAATTTTAGGTGGGGCTGCCCCAGTCCTACTTTCTAGCACTCATCTGATATGATAATGAGTCAGCTTGGGGAACCAAACTGGTCAAAAACTATTCCTGGGATCCTGGGATGGGATGTTTGTTTAACTGTGATAGGAAACTGCTCCTGAAACTTCTAACCATGGCCACAGTGCTCTCTTAACCTGAGCGTGGCTCAAAACACTTTTTGTCTAGTGTTCATCAGCCCGACGTGTGGTCCCAGAAAAGAGACAGGAAGAGAATCCAGGCTGGAACTTTTGAAAGAGTTGCAGAAAATGGGGGAATCAGACTGGTGAACTTGTATGAAAATCACAGTTTAAGAGATCTACAAAGGGACTGCACCAGATTCATGCTATGAATCTCACAATCCAAAGCAGTATCAAGGCCAGCACCCCCCCCCCCAAAAAACCCCAACAGCTCATGTCTGAAAAAGCACCTGCAAATGCAAATATAGATGTATAAGCAATTCCGCAGCTGCAATAGCTGCTATGATGGTGTTAGCAGAACTGCTATAATAACTCCTCAGTGCCAGTATCCTCAGTGCATCTATTGGTACCTAGGCAGGCATTGCTCTGAGGAAATCCAGTTCCTGATTTCCAAAAGAATTAAGGTACCAGCTTTTTCCCTTGAGGAAAACCTGCTTCTTTTTTGTGAGGTTTGTAGCCTCGGCTGTTGGGATCTCCCTGCCCGGGTGGGATGAGGCCTGGGGTGCAGGTGGTACGGTGATTCTCTGATGGGCAGCTTGTTGTGATCTACGGTGCAGCGTGTTGGACTGGAAACCGGGGCTGTTAGGTTTTGTGCCGGACTGACACGGTGACCTTGTGCAAATCCCTTCTACCCTGCTTTGTTTCGCTCCTCTGCAGACTGGAAGAGTACAATAACCCTTGCCTATTTCCCTGCAGCTGAATGAAAGTCTGTGTAACACACCGCTTGTAAGGACCTTTGTGAGTGAGCCCAGACTAAATTTCTGCCATTATCAAATGAGCTATTTTCCTTTATTGTTACATGAGTCATTGGAGGAATTTGTCTTGGATCTATCAGAGCATTTGAGACATGTGGGTTCATAGCTGCTGGACAGGAGGCACTAAAGCGGAGTGAATCATCACTCCCCTCAGGGACAAGAAGAGGTTTATGCAGTCAACTCGAAATTATATTTTATATGCAGCTAGACTGCTTCGCGGTGGAGAATCCCAAAGCAGCTTACAAAGACTGACTCTGGTGCATAAAAGCCAGCAGCTGTTAGTGAGCTCTGCAGGTGTAATGGGCTATTACATACCTGTGACCCGACAGGGAAGGGAACAGGCGTGAAAGCCTGATGGAACTGAGCTTCTGAAAGGCTAAGAAAGGAAGAAAAAAAAAAAAAGACAGTATTGAAAAATGTTTTCCCTTTTGTTGCTCAATTCAGTGCCTAGATCCCACGTGATGCACAACACACTTGATGGATCCTGCCATTTTTCTGTCCTTGGGTCACCTAGCAGGATGCAAGGCTGGGGCGGGTAGCACGCGCAGGGTATGTCGTGTGCTTGAACCAGAGGGGATGCCAGTCTGCTGCTGACTCGAGGGCTGACTCATCTGCTCAGGTTGCAAAGAGTTATGTTCTTAGCCGTGGAAATCACCAATTCAATACGCAGTGCTGGCAGCTACATAAACATAGGTTTGACCGAGATTCAGGTTGTTCTGGGAGGGGAATGAAATTCCTTTTTTTGAAAGATAGTTTGCTATTGGCATGGTTATGGGACTTGCTGCCCTTCTGGTCTCTTCCCCATCCCTCTGCGTACTTTCCCTTTCCCGATGCCAGAACTTCCATGAATCTTTTCCTCCTTAGACCGGGCCTTGGACTTAACGGTCTGTTACAAAGTCCCTTAGCCTGCAGGTCTGACTGGACATGCCTCCACACAGTTCTCCCTTTCTCAAGCATGCCAGCAAGTGCCTGCCTCTCAGTCTGGTTGTCCGAACAGCCACTCTCTTTCATTACTTTTTAAAGTAATGCCATGGCCTTTTAATTTTTCCATTTGCAAGCAAAACTAGCTGGACAAAATCAGCTTTGGTTGTTTTGCTTCCTCCTCCCTGGACAAGGAGTGAAGTTAACAGGCCTGGCATTGTCCCTTAGCAGCCCTCGAGTGTTCGCTCAGAGGGGGCTTAGCTCACGCCAGTCTTTTCTCTTGGCTTTGCCTTCCTGCTCTGTTGAATACAGTGGTTTAGCAGAAAGAGTAAATATCCCAAACAGTAGCTTAGTACCTGTACATTAACTAGAGAGGAACCCAACACTGTCTGATCCGTTAAGGATATGGCTGTTCGGGCCAGGCTATCCAAGTTCATAGTACAGTTCTTGAAGAGCATGATTTAGACCAGGGATGTATTTGATTTCCTAGAAGTGTGTCAAACAGCTTCTGCTGCTGCCTAACCAGTGTATCTCATGTTATTGATGATTGTACAGAACAGAACTTTTACAAACGTCACTTCAGCGATCTGCCTCCAATCTCCAGAGTTAAAAAATCTAAAAGAATACTTAGCGCTAGTATCCGAAGATGGGTGTATTGACTACTTGCATGACAACAGAACAGACAGAATAGTTATGCTCCAGAACATACCACCCTAGGAAAATGTTATCAGTTCCTTTACTGTATTTTCAGAGTCGAGTAGTATCCCAACAGACTGAAGCTGCGTCTTCAAAAAGTCTCTGTCCTGCCCTTGAACAGCAACTGAAAAATACCCTTCCCTGCTGCCTCTCAGAAAGCGTGAGAAATCATCTCCCTTTTCTGCTCGGTGCCAGGCGCTGTTGCTGATGTTGTTACAGAGTCCTGGGATGGACGGTGGCGCCTTCCCCAGGACTGAAACGCTTGTGTACGCAGGAAATCCCATAAAGGGATATTTGTTACGTGTTTCTCATGCGGCAACACGAATCGGGTGAAAATTATCTCTAACTCCTGTAGAGAACCAGAAATGGGAAAATAGGAGGAGAGAGAGAGAAGTGCAAAGGAATTCATGGCATTTGGGGGCGATGCCTCTCTTTAACAGATTCAGAGTCCGAGCTGGCCTCCACAGAAATCAACTGAAAAAACACCTGCTGGCTCCCGTGAGCCGAAGATAAAGCCGGTAATGATGAACTTCGCTTAGCATTTGTCCAAAATGCTGCGGTCTGGGCTCCTGAGCTACTGCCGGACGGCTTGCTCGCCTACCTGCGTCCCCACCCGTGGGAGGGTGAGGCTTCAGCCCGTAAAACGCGGGCAGCTCTGCGGGCACAGGCCGACTCCTTCCCCCGCCCTCCCCTACGAGCACCTGCCACCCACCTCCCCGGCGCGCCCCCCGTGACAGTGTCAGCGCCGGCGGAGCAGCCCTGTGTCACCACCCCCACCCCCCCCAATTTTGCCACCTTTTCCCCATGGCCGCAATCCCCAGCGGCAGGGATTCCGTCAAGTACAGGGGGAAAGAAGGGCTGGAAACGGCATTTTCGTCTCTGGGGAGGACGCTCCCCGCTTGAGTACACCAGACGACCAACGCCTTTGTGTGAATCCTGCCGTCAGCAGAGAGGTTGCGCCGCGGTACCGGCAGCACACCCTGTGCAGCTCCCCCAAACCCTGCTTTTTCTCGGCTGCGAGCTCTTGGCACCCAGATCTTCTCCCTCCAGCCCAACACGGGAGGGCAACTGATGCCGGGGGAGAGAGAATTCTTTCCGAACAGTCATTTTCTTTTCCAGTAAGCCAGGGATTTAATATACATACGAGCGATCTGGGGCCGTGTTTTTTCCTTCTGCCTTCAAAATTGTATTTATTTTCTTCCCCGTCTTCTGAAAGATGTGTATCAGAGGCACCTGAGAGCAGCCAAAGCAGCCGCCTGATAAGATCTTTACAATTCATTTGCACTACCATGCCTTTTGCGAAGGAAAAAAAGAAAGTGTTAACGAGTTGACAAGTACGCTCTTCCTTGCAGCGCTGCCAGCCGCAACGTTACTGCAGGGAGGAGAGAGCAGGGTGGTGGCAGAAGACCTTGAAAGAAAATGCTTTGTTCAATCCGGTTACAAAGACTCCTGCTTCCTTAATATACCAAAGCCTAGCTGGCCGAGCAAGGCAATGGATTCAATAGAAACTCCACTGGGTAGGGATGCGGGGCAGCGTGTTGCTATCGGGGTTTCAAGGATGAGTCCTTGGGGTGGAAAGAAATAACGTTTCACCAAGAAGGATCAAAGCAAAAAAAGGAGCGTTTGCTAGGCGTGTGGCTTCCGTATCGCAGCGGTTCCAGATTCTGACCTGACAGCCGCAGATGAGGGTCCAACAGTGGTTTTACCCTCTGCTGCCATTTGCAACCAGATCCTCAAACGATGCACATTTGCCTGATCTCAGCTCAGCCCGAACGCACACACGCACAAAAATCCTGCTTAGGAAAGAAAGGACCAAGACGAGATTTCAAGAATAACTCAGACGAGCAAGTGAATATTCTCCTTCATGCCTTGCTCTTTTGCATTTGCTGAATTTGTTCCACATGAATGTGGAAACAGCTGCATCAGCACCAGCACTGAGGCGGGAGCCTTATTAATATTTATGCCTGGAGAGCAGAGCACACAGGAATCGAAATGCCTTCTTGTCATTGGTTCAGGGACCCCAGCACCCGTACAGCACCTTGCCATGTTTGGTGGCCAGGCAAGCAGATTTATTAGGGAGCGGATCAATTCTCATCAGCACTCTCACCCAGTCGCAGGAAAACTGCCCTTCGCCTCCTACCTGCTCTTTGCTTCTCGTTGTTCAATAATTTCCCAATCAGGGACATCATTTTTCAGCTCTCTTTTGCACTTCTGTGGTTTATATTCTTATCTATTAAACACGGTTGGAGACATTATTACATGCTTGAATTATTACTATTTGCTTCTATAAGGGCATACCCGTAAGCCTTAGTATGAATGAGATGAAACAAGAAATAATGCTGTGACAGGTCCAGCATGTGCTGGGGGGGGTCCGAGTTCACAACCCGTGGTGCTATGCACATGAACGGTGTTGCGGGGTGCCGGTGTGACCCTCGGGGCCTCCTTTGGGACTTCCGACTGCTGTAATTTTTGCTGACAAGGTGCTGCAGTGAGAACCCTTTATCCGAGGCTGAGGGATTTCCTTTCTGAGAGTACCAAGTGGGGTCCTGGCCGAGAGCCTTGCTCCGGCTTTTGTTTCCTGAGAGCAATCCGTAGCTTGTATAATAATGAGTAACTGGTGAGCAGGCAGGTGCTCTCAGCAAAACTGAAACGCCCACATATTTTCAACTATTTGATAGAAACAGTGGTTTGTAGCAGCAGTAAAAGAGAAAAAAAAAAAATCCTCTGGTTCGGTTGAAGCCGGTTGTGGGGAGGATGCGTAGCAGCCCCAGACGGCTGCACCAGCAGCCCCTGCCTTCACCCCTGCTGAGGCCAGGGACACCCCAGGATGGGCAGCACCAGGGGGGCTGTGGGGCAGCACCGGGTGGTGCCCCTGCTCCTCTAGGGCACTGCCCGGGGGGGCATGGGGGCTGCGGGTACAGCATGGCCACGGCCCGGGCCCCACCCGCTGGGGCTTGTTGGGTGACCGGCGCCCGGCCAGCAGCCGGGCTGGTGTGGGGCCACCGCTGATGGTGTGGCCAGTCCTGGGCCACCCTGGGCACGTCTCATCGGGCACACGCTGCCATCACTCCTGGGTACTGTGGCCTGAAGACAGCTTGGCTTTGACGAGCTCTGGGGTTTAAGCATTACAGCGACCGGCAGGCAGCCGCTGGCGTGCTGGCCAGGCAGGTGTGGGCAGAGGGAGGAGGGTTGGCCTTTGCTGCTCCCACAAATGCATCCTCGGTGTTGACGCGCTGCAGTTTTCTGCCGCCTCCCTGTTCTCTTCCCTTAGGATGTCACAGCTTTCTGTGCTGGTGTTGATTCTCCCCTGTCCTTGAGCTACTAATGATCATATTCTTACAATCCTGTCCCTGCCTGCATTTGTACCTTTCTTATCGGGTGTGGTGCTGCGCTGCTGGCTTTCCCATAGCTTAGGAGTTTTCTTGAGAGCCTGGGCCGAGGCTGTGCAGCCGGGCCATGTTACAGCCAGGGCTTTTGTTGGGGGCAAGGCTACCGAGGGTCACGGTTAGCACACAGCCATGGCTGCTACCAGCCTTGTCCTGCTTCGTGTCCTTTCCCACCAGCTGGCACAGGTGGGTCCAGCCACTGGCATAGCCTGCAAGCAACCCCTATGCAAAACCACAAAGACACACAGAAACAGAGACCCCCAACAAAAATTTTGTTTGCATAGATACAAAATGTTCCCCCTCTGTGGGCACCACCTTAAATTCCTCCCAGATGTACCCAGGGTCCTCCCAGCCTGCCCCTTCCTGGCCCTCCTCCAAGTTACAATGGTGCACGCTGAGGAGCAAGATGTTGGTTTGCCCTAAATGACCTAATGAGCCTCCCTGGACGCAGGTCATCTAGTGTCTAGCCTGGTCTGTGGCGCAGGACCTCGACTTACGAGAGTCCAAACTTCTTTCTCATTTTTATATACTACAGTATCCCGCCCCTCAAGATACGGAAAGCTTAGGTGCCACTCTTGGGGGTCTGGGCATAACTTCAGGGTCTTTAAGTCATTCACGTCCTTCTGAGAGGAGCCACAGACAAGGACATGACCCATGAAATGAGATGCTGAGCCATGGGACGGGTGCATGTTTTCTGAAAGGAAAAGCAAGTTTCTCTTTAGGAAAAACCTTCTAACGACCCACAAACCGTGCTGCAGTACATCCCACAAATGCACATATTTCCTATTATAAAGTAAAATGACCAAATCCTTCCCTTGGGCTTTTGTTGGCTGGCTTTTGCAACCTTCTGCATCCTGCAAGGGAGTCGGGACTACTTCAGTAGCTGAAGAGGGAGGCTCTGACGGCGATCACACCCAACATTGTAGCTGGGAGGATGGGAACCATGAAAACGAGGGGGGAGAGGGTACCTTGGATAAAACCGGGTTGATGCTCTGAGCTTCCTTAAACAAATTCTTGACTGAGGTCATGTTATTCCTCCTCTTTTATGGCCAGCGTAACAACCTTGCGGGCCAGCATTTCACCCGCCCTGCCGCCCTTTCTGCGCTCCCCTGGCCGCGCTGCTCTTACACCCTGGGAAATCCGCCGGGCGAGGGAAAACGTCGTCGCAGGGGTTTTTGTGGGTTTTTTTTTTTTTGTTCCTTTCTTTTTTGTGCAGCTCGTTTCTGCCGGGGCGGGGGGTGCGGGTTGCCGGGGAGATTGGGGATGGAGGAATCCAGCCAGGGCCGTCCCCGGGGCTGGGCAGGGGCTGCGCTGACAGACAGACCGATGTGAGGCAAATACAGAGAGGGGAGAGAGGGGCACCGGCAGCTAACAGCTGAACAGTTCCTTTCCCTGCAAGTAACTCGCAATAAACTACGCTGAACCTTTGGGAAATCCTCCGTTTCAAATGCTTACCCTCGGATTAAGCGGGACCTTGTCTGCGGTCTCCTGAAGTGATCTGAATGGCTGCTGTTCGCCTCTAAAGGGTCTTGTCTAGGGGCTGCAGAAAAACTAGACCTGGATTTCCTCCCTCATCCCTCAGTAATGCAGCTATTTGTTGTCGAAATAAACATTTCACGTTGTATTTTTTCTTCCAGTCTCAACAAGTTCTATACAGAAGATATACTTGAATGCCCCCCCCCCTTCAAAATGTGAATTAATTTATTTTAAGATAAAGCAGCTGGGGTGGGTTACTTTCCTCTAGTGTTAATAATCTGTTTTCCTTGAATTGGATTTTAAAATGGCTTCCTTTGAAGCCTCAACCTGTTAGGAATGAGCTTAACATAGGTATGGAGGATGTGTAAGATCAGCTACTCCCCTTCGTGCTGAAATGTCAATAATTCTTCTAGTAAATTACTAATATGCAGTGTACGATACGCAGAATACTTGGAAATAATAGTAGTGAGCAGTCACGGTACCTGTATTTTGCACCAGCTCTGCTGTAACCGAGTTTTGCTGCGACAGTGTTTTCAGGAGCACACCCTCCGCAGCCATGGGAAAGACTGGCATTGCTTTGAATCATTACCTGAAGCGGTCAGTGGTCCACTGGAGTTGCTAATCTGCAAGTTATTTTTAAACAAGTAATTATAGATGTGGTTGTTGATTATGCATTTAACGTGCCACAGAAAATGTTCGCTTGGAATTAAAGCTACACATTGTTTGCAAAGCGTAGTCAACCAAATAATTAAATTGCTCCTGGCTTAGACCAGTAAAAACAGCTTTCACAGGGAGTGCAAGTGATCGGACGTGTTCTTCTCAAAATCACTACTGAGGAGACAAACCTGAGAGTGTATTTTCTCGCATCTCCTTTTGGAGCTGGGATGCCTTCCCCCCCCCTCCCCCGTAAGGCGAACAAAAGAAAGGTGTGGATGCTCTGGCGCATCAATCAGAGGAAACCGGGTTGTTCTGCAGATTGCCTTGGAAGAACGTAAAATCAGATCTAGAGTGATCCATAGGCAGGGTTATCGATCCGCATAAACGAGGTTAGAAAGATTAGGGGGGTCGGCACACGGACAGAACAAAGGAAAGAGCACAGTGCAGAAATACAGGCTGGAAAGGGTGATGAACTCCGATCCGCACCTCTAGAATAGCTGTAGCCTTCACCGCCCGGGTCGCTAAGCCCGGGTTTAGCGGGGTACCGCCTGGCGCGGCTGCGGGGAGCCCGCGGCTGCGGGGACCCTCGGGGCAGCCGCACCCTCCCGTCGCCGCCCCCACTAAAACGAGCTCCGGTCCGAAACGGGCGATGCCGATGAGCAGCCGACGCGCACCGAAGGGCCGCGGGCGCGGCGCGGCGCGGCGCGGACCGTGCCGCCCTTCCGTGCTCTTCCTCCCCCCGACCTCCTCCGCCTCCTCCTCCTCCTCCTCCCCCGGCGGCGTGGGCATGTGCCCTGCCCGCCGCCTCGGCCCCCGCCTGCCCTCGCTGCGGCCGCTGTAAGGCCCGCCGTGCCGTACCGGGCTGCGAGAAAAGAAACCGGGGAAAGCATCTCCGGGCGCACATGTTCAGCCCTCCCTTGCTCCCCCCGCCCGTTTCAACTCCTTTCCTTTCTTCATCGCTCAGCATGTGTAAATCCGCAACGAAGCGACAAGGTGCTGCGAGTTTGCAAGACTCGATTGCTGCAGAGCTAAGGGACAATACCCCCCCCCCCCCCGCCCCCCAAAGCCCCCGGGCCCTGTGCAGCAGCACTGGCGTTGTCTATTGTCTGGCTGAGGATGGCTGGTGGCCGCAGCCGGAGGGGGGACAGCGCGGAGCCGGTCGCTTTGCGAGACAGCGGCTCCTGGCTCAGCTACGGGACCTAAATCCGACCTTTTTAGGCGGAGAAAGAAAAGCTGAGCTCGGCACCGGGGGAGCGGCTGGATATGGGGGGGGGGCGGACGAGAGGTTACACGGTACAGCCCGTGCCGGGGGTAGATGAACCGGGTCAGGGCACGGGGCTCCTGACCGCCGGTGCGGGCTTGTGCCGCCAGAGAAGCGGCCGTCACCGGCGCTTGGCGATGCCGATGGGTGCGTGGTGCCCCCGCGGGGTGGGGCGTCTCCCGCCGGCGCCGTGTGAACGGAGGCACCGGCGGGGGCGGGGGCAGCCGCCGGGCTCCCCCTCCCTCCCCCGCGGCAACGCCCGCTGCTGCGGCAGGGAACGCTGGTCGTCGCGGGGAACAAAAGGCTGCGGCGGCCGCGGGAGGGCGGAGGGACGGCGGCCGCCAGCAGCGCG
>JAVKLA010000028.1:14765518-14821690 GCA_034782735.1 Sagittarius serpentarius | reverse complement strand
ATACCACACTGAAAACACAGCGCTGTACCAGCTACTAGGAAGACAATTAACTCTATCCCAGCCGAAACCAGGACATTTATATAAACATTATTTGTCATGAAGTCAATATAACTTGATAGACATTAAATTGGGTTGTTTTAATAACAACCTTATTAGAGTCAGTAAGTACAGAACAGACAAGAGACTGTTGTCTGAACATTTTAGACACGAGGCATTTTAGGCTCTTCCCCACTGTGAGAAAGAGCATATGTGTTTTCAACCATGCTACAGTGAAGTCTCAAGTAGGAACAGAAAGGGGAACAGTACTTTTGTTCATGTTTCCCTTCAACCAGTTCACAGGCTAATTCTGACCAGCAGACAGTTTTAAACGTTACTGTCCTTTCCTGCAGTATGAACAAAACTGTATTTAACATTGTGTTAGTTGACACATTTCTTATTGTAATGCATTTTCCCAAACCAAAGAGGGCAAGAGAGCTTTCATTGGCAAGTCTCCACTGATCTCACTGAAGTGAAGGCTAGGCTGGTATGAGCTAGCTTTTTGTCTGTGATCTGTACCAAAGCATCCTATAATTTTTTTCTTCTAAAGCCTTATGACAAAGCAGAGAAGTTCTGTGAAAGCATTGGTTGTCCACCTAACCCTTCTTAATTGCATAATGGAAGATACTAGGTGAGGTTTAGTTTCCATGGTGTGGTCATTTTTACTAGCAAGAGGTCATCTCTGAAAGAATGACTAGTTGAGGGATAGCATCATTGGATAGGTGCCCTGAAGTGAAATGGAGGTAGGTCTGAAGAAATAGCTGAGTCTGGGGATTTTCTGTCTTTGTTATTAATAGGAGACCATATGGGTTTTGATGTGCTCATGAAGTAAGTTTGACACACATTTTCTCCTGATATATTTGGGGTTTTATACCTGTTTTGATTCTCCTATACTTCTTTCTGAATACTGAATAACTAAACCAATGCAAAATATGACTGTATGGAGACGTATTTATAATTATACATAGGCATAAAGGTTGAAAAACCTTGGTCTGCCCTCCTTGTTTGGTTATGCGTAACTTACTTAAACTGCAGCCATGATATATGTGAATCTGCTGGCATAGCAGATTACAGCTACATTGAGAAGCTAGTTTTGAATGTGCAAAAGTCCCTTCCTTGAGCTTTACTGCCTGCTGTCATCTTGCCCTTGGGTTTTCTTCTTGCCATAGCTCTGATGAGAGCAATTTCCTCACACTTGCCCAGCTGCTCTGACCAATCCATTCTTGAACATTTCCACATTGTTAACATTATCCGTGTCTAAGGACATACTGACCTGCTGCTTGGCTCTGAGTAGTAATCAACTTCATTCACACTGAAGGTTTTTACTACTAGCCATCTTGAGTGTCTCATTCTGCCACCAGCACGTGTAGATACTGGAATAATATAAACAATACCTAGAGCCATGTCTTTTAATTCTAGCAAAGTACACTGTTTTGGGAAGAGAGCATGGATAACAGTAACTATTTTGCTGATTAGGAGAGATGATTGATTTTGATGAATCTGAAGTTCTCAGGCTGATCCTTGCTTGTCACTCAGCTTGCTTGCTTACATTTTCTAGAGCAAGTTAAACACAGAGCTTTCAGTACCTGGGCAGAATAGTTATCGTATTTGTGCTAGTGGAGGTATTCCTTCTGGTATTGCTCCAGGGGTGGTCTGAGACGGTATTTAATGTCTTCAGGAGAAGTGCTGATTCACACAGGCAGCTACAGCACTATTTCTTTACAGAAGACTGCCAACTGTCTGCCACTGACATCAGAAGGAAAGGAAGAGCATTTTGATTGAATAAAGGAGAATACATCCACAGAGTTAACTTTTTTAAGAGGGTGAGCAAATACTGTTTCAGAGCAACAACAACAACAAGAAAAACAACAATAACAAAACCCAGGATAGAAGAGAGCGCCAAGTTTGCACTTCATATTTTTAAGCATTGCTGATTTGGAAGCTAACCATGAATGCCAATAGTTGCTTATGCACTGTACATGCTGTACTCCAAAAGCATATCTGCTATGGCAGGCCAACCAGAAGGGAAGGCATGGAATTTTCCTTTGAAACAGAAAAAGTCTGATTGCTCACAAGCATTTTGCTCTCAAGTTAACTCCTTTGTTTCTTTTCTGTGTAAGGCTGACCCTGCATCTAAGCAGTCCTGTAACACCTCTGTCATTGTATTCAAGGGTCTTGAATTAGACTCTGACGTTAAGTCACTGCTATAGTATAGTGTTTCTTATTTAATTTTCCTTTTCTCAGTTAATACTCCCAAGACTTCTCACCTTTGCTGAGGACTTCTGCTTTTTTTCTTGTCTGATATTGCTACTGTTGTTGCTGTTCCATGGTGATAAACAAACTGAAGGCAGACATGAGCTGGTCCATGGCCTGATCTGAAGCTCAGGGACTTTGTCCCTGGGAAACACGTAGGTAAATGCGAAGGAGTTATTGTGGAAAGCTGTGCACAAATTCTGTAACTGAAAAAAAGCCTAATGCGCATTTAAGGCACCAAAGCAAGTTACATTATCCTGAGAAAATAACAGCATCTTCATTGTTACAATTGCTGACACGGAAGATTAGGGCTCTGTATTGAGAGTGGCCAGAGAACAGCAAGAACTTTCGTATCTAGAGAATAGGATCCTGTTCTTCTATTGCCCAAGTTTGGTTATCGTGGCTCTTTGGAGCAAAATCCTGGATGTGAGGAGAGAAACTAGGATAGAAAACACAAACATGGCCCTCTTTACCCTCACAAAACAGAGGAACAACACCACAACAAAACCATGTGTTTAGGGAAGAGAAACTGTAAAGGAGCTTCTGGAAATAATCCAAGCCAGATCTCAGTAGGAAGACGTGGATGCTCAGAAACAGAAAAAAGAACCATTAACAGATGTTTGCCTACAAAATGGGATAACCATAAGTACTGACTATTACATAATTTGGTAATGTGGATATGATTATAGACAGTTTTATTAGTTTCTTTCACTATTTTATTTATTTATTACTCATGTTTGTTGCAGGAAATCTCTCTCTAAATAACTTTTTAGCACAGAGGGAAGTCTGTGCAACCTCTCTCATTGTCTCCCCTGTTGCTTCTGCATACTTTCACATACGTTCACTTTGTGACTACATAGTTTTGCTATGTGTAGGTATTCAGCCACAGATACTTTGGCATCCTAGAAAAAAACCTGTACTTCGTGGAAGACTGCTACTGCTATATATCATGGCACATGTGCCATTGTGTGTATTTCCAAGCCCCAGCCCCAAAAAAGGAAGGAAACCAAATGCTTTCATTACATGAAAATTCAGCAAGGTATTATGCCTGTAAAGGTAATACTCATTCTCCTTATGTATTTGAGGGCCAGGACACCCACACATTTGGCATGTTGCCACATACAGTTAGGTAAGGTAATGTCGCATGCACAGCAGGCTGTTCTTATCCTCCATCTGTTCTAAGTCATGCAGATTCAAGTTGTGTGTCCCTCAAAAGTCCACTTTCCCAGCACTATCCCGTCTGTAGCAAACACACGGGCAAAGATGCCCCAGTGTATGGATTCTTTAATACTGGAGCTTAAGTGCAATGGAGTGAGATGGGGTTTTTGCATTAGGGCTCAATTCACATACAGCAGAGAGCCAGACTTTGGGCTACAGTTTAATCTCTTGCAGCTGAAAAGCATGTGTGTAGAGGGTGGCTGTTCAATTTAGTATGTGAGGTGTTCAGTAGTCGTATTTGAACAATGCTTCAGCCCATTCATGATTTAGGCAGCCTAGCAGAATGGTCTGTGTTTTTCTGAGCTCATCTAGTTTATGTATGTGCTTTTAAAGTATTTGTTATGTTCCAAGTCCTTGTAACAAATACACACCAGTTACAATAGCTTTTCCACTGGGACTAATTTACACATAAGTGGGGGTAAGACTTAATATATAGAACAATAGAAAAAAATAGACATGGTGTTCTCAACAAAAATACCATTTTCTGTATGTTGGAATAGTCTTTTTTAACTGCCAGAACAGTAGATGTGACTTAGAGATAAAAACTGATTCATCATTGCAATACTTCCAATGAAAACAATAGATTAGAGTACACTGAAAGCAACCTCTCATCTCTCAGCATTCATAGGAGTTGACTGCAAGCTGTTAGGTTCAGTGGTCAACTTCTTTTATAGCGTTGCCATAAAACGTCATGTGTATGTTGTGTGATCATAGCATGCTTCTGTGAAGAGCCACTGTAGCATAAACAGACGATGGAGGTGAATTAAAATTACTTTGGGGATCCAAGGCAGATTCTGCTTGTATTGGTGTAAATATAGAGCCACTTAACCTGATCCCACATGTACAGCACTGTAACTGAAGTAAAAATGACGCCCCTGTAGCTGTGTTTTCTAACTTCTGTGAAATTCTGGTCTGAATCTTGACAGTGGTTAGCATAGTTGCTTCCATTTATATCTTCAATATTTCTTTCAGATTTCTATTGTCTTCCCTTTTTCTTCACTTTCTGTGCAGCTGTCATCATAGCATTTCAACTCCAGTTAGAAGAGCAAGGCAGATGTCTCCCAGCAGAGGCTCTGCCAACATCACTCCAATGACAGCTGCGGGAGCAGTGCTGCGATAACAGCATGACCACCAACGTCAACAGAGAATGACCACATCACATCTGCAAAGCTTTTCAGCTTCCACTGGCTTAGGGCCTGCAGTCTCAAATCACTTTTATACTTGAGGCTTTCAGCTGGCAGCACTTAATGCTACTTAGTTCTTTAGTATATTAGATACATTAAGGTCTATTTTGTTGGTTTGGTTTTGTTTTTTAAAAATCTGAGTTATCACAATGTATTTTAATCCTAGGGTGAGAAGGTGAGAAGGACTTTTAAACATACCTCTTCCTGAGTTGACCTCTAGGCCTAGCTATATCTGAAAATCTAACTGAAAGTCCCAGAACATTATTATGAACCACAACTTTCAGCTCTCCAATATGGAAATTAGCATGGCCATCTAAAGAACTACCACAACATTTACTAAAAGAAGAGAAAATTTGAAGCTATCAAATACCAATAGCTTACAGAAAATTACCAGAAAACAATACTTAGTTTACTAATGCAAGTTGGTGTTGTGTTTAAAGCTTGTTTATGTACAGTTTAAAAATCTACCAGGGAAAATACTCATAGGTGAAAAAAAAATTAAAAAAGAATATTCTTGCTATGGAAGCAACCATGTAAGTTCAGTGATATTTCCACATGCTCTTTTTATATACCAGGATCTGTGTAGGGATTTTGTCTGTGATAAAATATTTTGTCAAGTGAAGTTCTAACTTAGTAACAAAGCTTCCTCATACATCAGAAAGTTACACCTTTGCTTGCACAGCCCATGCGGATGGCTCTATAGTGTTCTTGCACCATTTGATAAGAAAGTGAGAGTACTACCAAGGACTTCCTCCTCTCCATGTCTACAGGCAAAACCTGCAGATTACTGCAGAGAGTCCTTATTTATTCATTACGCTAAAAGTCAAATGGTCACTCTGACTTTTCATCAAGCAGGACTTCCAGCAGGTATGTAATTACAGTTCCTTATAAAGTAGCAAACATGGAGTCCATGGTTCTCCCCATGGCTGGCAGTGCAGCCCAGGAATAACAGAATTCTCTTGAATTGTTAAACTGAGCAGAAAGGATGTCCCGATCCCTCTCTACAGCTGATAGTTCTGATAATAACCTTTATCAGCCACCAGACAGACTCAGCTGTAAGTTATACTGTGCAAATAGGAAGGAATCCCATTGTTGCCTTGGAGATACTCCTTAGAGAGTTTGCTACAAAGGTGCTTGGTTCTGAATGACTAAAACCAATCATTTCTCTAAGTAAGACTGTCCCCACTTAATATAGAAGATGAAACAAATACATCTAAACCCAAGCACAGGTTACAAATTACTGGTTGAGTCTTGACTATGTGGTAATGCTTGTAATTAATTACATTGGAATTTGGCAAATAGCATTGGGTTAACCACGCACACCATTTTTACAACAAATGCTGTCATACCTTGAATTATCTGAAGCATTCAGCCCCTTCCCCACCCCCAGGATGTAGTTCCTCCAGCTGTAGAGTTTCCTTACTTTTCTGGGCTACTGGGTCTGTCTGATTCATTAGAGAAGGCGCTGCCTGAGGATGGTCACAGGTGCCTCTTGCAACATTTTCGTATTGGAGGTTGTGGGATGTTGGAACTTGTGGAACTTGTAATATCTGATAACAGACTTTGGTCCCATTTCAGGAAATCGTCTGCATGCAAAGAAGCTCATTAACATATGCTTAAACTCTGTAGCAGGCAGTGAAAAATATGTGCATTCTTAAAGTTAAGCACGCACTTTCCTGAGAATCTCAAAGTGTAACTTGATACGGCTGCAGGTGTGAGCTTAGGCAAGAAGGTGTTTGCTGAGGCTGGTGAAGATAGGCTGTGTCTCTCTGTTGCTGCTCTGTGGCATATACAGGATGAGGGTTTCCTTCCCCCAAAAAGAGACATCTTAAAGAAGAATATTTGGGATGTTTACTTTATATATATTTAAAGGAGAAAGTCTGATCTCAATTGCCCTAAAAACAGTCATGATTTGTTTGTAATACATGCAACCAGGCAAGTGAAATGTACTTAATTGAAAGAGGAAATAATTTTAGTCAGCTTCAAATTCTTTTTGCTTCAAATGCTTATTCAGCTCAAGTATTTGTATGAAAAGATGCTCTGGTGAAAAATTGAACCCTATGATTAATGGCCAAAATCTTCCTATCCACACCCATTCATCTAAGCCATCCAAGAAACCTTTCAAAACCGGAAAAGATTTGTTTGATATCTCTAAGTACACAACAAGCAGAAATAAAGTGGTTTTAAAATACAGATACTTGTAAAGGTTTAATTTCATAACAAAATGAGAAATAGCTCAAATATGTGTTTCCTCTTTTTCTGCTTACCCGTCAACAAATCATATTCTGTTATTAAAGACCTGCTTGGATCTCCCCACTTTGCCATCAGTGCTATTTCTAGTGTTACCTGAACTTTCTTAGGTCCATTTCACTTTCCAGCCATTCCTGTTAGAGGAACACTTTGGACCTCAGAGTGTAGACACTGACAGTCCAAAGGCAGAGGACTGCCAGTAGGCTTTCAGGAGTAGCCTTTTTTGATTACTGTGCTCAATACGTCTGTTATACATCCTATAAACAGCTAGTGCCAAATATCCAAGAAAGGAATTTGGCCTTGTCTAACTGCAGGATTTTGACTGTCTGTGAGTGCTTTTGTTTAGAAAAAGGTTGCCCTATTTCTAAATAATGTACTTTAAAAATCTATGTTATTTCACAACTGAGCACTGTTGTTCTAAAATTATAGCACTCAAGAAGACCTGAACTGCCATAACTGTAAGCATAATATATGAGCCATTTTGTTATTTTGGTTCCACTTAACCATGTAGGCAGATCCTTATATTCATGTAAAACTGGTCATTTCAGCTTATTTTGTATCTGTGAATTTCCCTGCTGCCCTATTTTCTCACTCAGATGATGGGTTCTTTGTATGAGAACTGAGCTGATTGGTGCAAAACCAAGGACAGTTGAATGATAGTCCTATGCACTGCAAATCTATTTCTAATCAAAACAGAGTTAGGGTGCAGACTCACTAGACTTGTGCTATCTCATCCTTAAAGTAAAGTAACAATTTTTTCAAAGCCCCATGAAAGTAGCACTGATGAAACTAGAAGTACACTGATTTTCTACGTTGCTTCCAACCTTGTACAATCACCCTGTTCAGGTTGAAAACGCCTCTTTTTTTATAAAATACACTACCATACCAACTCAAAATTCATAGGATAGAAGACCATTACAGAAGCTGATAAACACGTAACTAAAGCTTAGGAAAGAATGTCAAAATAATAATAAGTTAAATCACGTGACTGTTACTGAGTCAACATTCTAAGTGCTAAGCAGGACAATGTATCATTTTCCTCAAGCTGTTTTCTTACCTAGTGACTGAATTAAAAACACCTACTCTGTTTTTGGCTCCCAGAAATAATCTGATGAATAATGGATAGCTTTAAAAGATAAATTGTATTGAAGTCAAACAAAGAAAACTCTCATGTGTACCTGCTAGATATTTATGGTCAAATATTGTGTATATAGTGGATCTCCAGGAATATTTAGATGTTTGAATCCCAAATATAGACATTCAAAGTCCTCACTTAAATGCTTCTTTGCCTGGAGGCATACAACATCTCTAAGTCCCCAAGTTCTCAAAGGTGGTATTTACGAAGTGGCTAAATGAATGAAACAGAGGGTTGGTGCCTGAGCCTTGTATTTCTCAAAGCAGATATTCCATCCCTTAGCTCGCATCCAAAATCCAGTCCAGAAAACACCTGAATACAGACGTGTTGGATTGGGCCATACAGGAAACACATCTGGGGACCTTTCATCACTCTCCCTGCCCTTTTACTCATCAGCTAAAGAGTTCAGCTGAGACATGGAAGACATTATTTCTTTTGTTCATGCCTCTGTCTTTTGAATAGGTATTTCTCACCTTCCAAGATCGTTTTAACTTTAGGCATAGTCTGCTTTCCAGAGCGAAGGCATTCAACATCCATTCTTTCTACACTCCTCCAGTGTGCACAGAGTAGCAAAATATTTCTTAGAACAGAGGGAGTGCAGGGAAGGAAGCAAAGGAATATAAAAACTAGTGTGATAATGTAGCTCAGTGGTTAGCTTTCTCACCTAAGTAAAGAGAGGACTGAATCCCAGTCTCTGCTCTCATGATTACTTAATATGAGATACTTAAAATTTCATCGACACAGGCACTGAGGCCTCTTCTCTTGTAGCTGAGTGCCTCAAATGCTAGGCAATAATGTATTGCGCTCTCTTTTGCCTAATGAATATTTAATTGTTCTCAGTGAAGTAAAGCAGCTTCAGCAAGAGGAATTATGGCTCTTTTTTCTGTCCTCAAACTAACCACTAAGCTATTGGATAAAACTGTTCTTCTAGCTATGCCCCTTTTTGGAAAGTGTGAGCCCAATCATGCATTCAAGGTAGTAAGCACCAAGAGAAAAGAAGTTTCTTGCTATAGCCTGAGATTAAGCACTTAATTCCTTCAGAGAGCTTAGTCTCCAAACTCTTGCTATTTTTTGTTGACTTTGTTGGTTTCCTGCTCAGAGCCCTCTGCATCTTTGAGCTGTGCATTGTAGGCATCTAACTCAAGGCTGGTATATGACACCTGAAAGTCAGATACTAGAACATGCAATGTGGAGCTGCCTCTGTTCCTCAGGGATTTAGCTCATAGTATCCACACTCCTTAAAAAAAGCCCATAGAGGATATATAAGGGTCATATACATTCAGAGTAGGTAATGTTAAACGGGAAAATAAAACTGAGAAGAAACAGAACCACAGGGCCAATTACTGAGGTTAATTTTCTTGCTTCTGTCCCTTAGTGCCTGAAAATCCACAGGATCTTCTCAGTAAGACAGTCATTTTGCTGAGAGAGGTGTTTGCTAGTAAGGCGACTTATGCAGACACGCTCCTATTGCCTTCCAGTCTGTCCAGTGCTTATCAGTCTCCTGTAGTCCCCAGCTGATGGTCCTTTGAGACCTGCATCCAGCTTACAGACATCCTGAATTGCTCTAAGCTTGTGTGGGTCTGTCGTAGAACTAGCATGCAAATCAGAGACCCTGCTGCTGGTCATTTGCAACCAAAACAATGGCTGGCTCAGAGGGCTGCAGCCAACATGAGTGGACTCACAGAAAGATCTTGGGATTACCTGTTCCTTTGGGAGACACAGCTTGATAGGATTTTGAAATGAGACATTATTCCTTAAAGGGAAGAACCATTCTGTGGGAAAAGGCATCAGACTTGAGTTTTTCTCAGGAAAACTAAAAATGTCTGTACCTGAGCCTAAACACTAATCTTCAAATTCTCAGGGACAAAAAAGCAGCTAAAAGGCAGCTTGTCAAAAGAAGGCACTTTACTTGGAGGATACCCACCATTTTTCAGTATTCTCAGATGTCAGCTTGACACAGCTCTTTCATAACTGGCTGAACTCCAGGTGTGATATTTTGGCAAGGAATATATCTTCTGGGAATGAATTGGTGTGGCAAAACTGCAGAAAATCAAACACTGACTTTGGCTGACAGCATGGGCTAGGGCCCATGAACCAAGAACAGCATGCAGACAGGGCAGACTCCTAGCCACCTAACTGTTCTGCAGTACCTGTACTTAAATGTGCTTTATCAAGTTTCAGATCCTAGTCTGTTGCCATACAATCCAATTTCAATAATTATTTCTCTGTTAAATTCTGAAAAGCTGTTGACTTGTTGTATTTCTGTTCAAATTACTCAGTACTGCTGATACGAAGGTTACTAGGCACTGGAGGTCATTCCTGCAGATTTGATAACATAGAAAGATTCGCTTATCCATTGGTTCAAACTCTTTGTTCTGAGAAAAAATGTTTCCCAGGACTGGATGGACTAATAGGACCTTAGTATAATTGGAATATATTCTGTTGTCCTCTTACTCTGTCTTTGCTCTTTACTCTTCACCTTAGTTTAGCGATAGTCTTTGATAGAGCAGTTATAAAGCTGTCAAAATGAAGGGTCTGAGGTTTTTAAATTTTGTTTTGCTGATGCTGTACGTAATGCAGGTGAATTGCAGTTAAAGTACTGGACTTGACTCAGTGGTTCAGGATTCAGTCTCTGCCACTTTCACATTTCTCTGATCCGCAAGTAACTCGCTTTCATGCTGTGACTTCCTCCTCTGTTAAAATTGAAATAATGATAGAAAGAAGGAAAGAAAGACTATCCAACTATGCTGTTGTTGTGAAGAATAAGGTTTGCCTTTTACTGTGTGCCTGCAGAATTCTTTGCACAATGGGACCCTGATCTCTACTGTAGTACATAAGTAATAATGATAAGGTGTAGATTTAATATCTTCCACCATCAACATGATTCACTGTAAGACTTAAAATCTTACTATTTATTTTATACTACTCGGATAAAGAGCACTGTAGTTAGAAAGCAGCAAAATTTTCATGTCAATTTATAAGGCTACAAATACTCAGCAACAAGTGAGGAATAGATTTGCTTTACAGTTATTAATATGCAACACTAATGATAATAATACTGTACCAGTATCTTACATTTACATATCATCTCTCATCCCAAAGTGATTAAAGTTCTTAAGTGAAACACGAAACACACAGAAATGTGGTCATCCATATGTTAAGTGAAAAATAGAGACTTGAAGAAAATTTTCTGCCAAGAGCATATTCTGAATAATGAAAGGAAGAAGTAAGCAGAAGTAAAGTTTGAAACAAACAGAACAGAAGTGCTATCCATTTCTGGAGTATTTTGTGCTCATGAAGTCGTACTACCAAAAGTGCTTTGGTGAGCTGCTCTAGTTCAGTGACCATTAGAAAAAAGCTCCATAACTTTCAAGGGCAAGATTACTGATGCTATAAATACAAAATAGCATCTCCCACTGGATGTAAAAACTAGTGTTATTGTATCGTGTACCTCAAAGCATGAGCTGAAACAGCTAAGCATACGCAGTAAAGACTGTCTAGAAAAGAGAAGCGTGACAGAAGCAGCCCAGCATGATGGATATGCCCAAACATGAGGCCTGCTGTAAATGATAAGACATCTAATGTATGTAACTTGCAAAAAGCACGGCAGAAAAATTGCTGACAAATCACAAGGGATTTAACAAAGTTAACACAGATCTGTTTGAATTAAACACGAATATTTAACAGCTATTGGTGTAGCCATTATTTCTAAACTTCCAAAAAATATAGGTTCACAAGAACAGATCAGTGCTTCACTTCTAAGGTAGTTACACCACTGTGAGAAATTCGTGTGTATGCTTTTTAAAGCTACAAATATTTATACTTATCAGAACTTTTTGTACATTCAAAATCTAATCAATTTCCTGCATACTTGTTGAGTATTCCCAAGTGAGATCTAAGCGCCTGTGACATTTAGGATACAGTACTTATCCTCTCTGGCATTAACTGTGTGCAGAGTTCTCTTAACAAGAGAGAACAGGGAGTAATCCTTCCACTCTTCTCACAGCTGGCAAGGCCTCAGCTGGACTACAGTGTCCAGCTCTCGGCATTGCTCTTCAAGAAAGGAGTGGACTACTCAAGACAGTCCAGAGAACAGCAGTGTAAATAATTGCAAGCCAAAAAAACCACATTCAATGAGCCAAGACTGAAAGAACTGTTGTTGGGTACCCTAAAGGAGAGAAGACTTTTAGAGAGAAGGGTATACATTGTTCTCCCAGACCATGGAGACAAGACTTCTTATGTTACAAGAAATAATGGACTTAAATTGAAGGAAGAAAGAATCAGGTTAGCTGTTGGGAAAAACTTGATGAAGGTAGGGGTACGGACACTCTGGGGTAGGTTTGCCTCAGGAACTGGTAGAGCTCTGAAGGCTTTAATACAAGTTAAACAATCTATCGAAACCACAAAAACGTGGTAGTTATTGACGATGGCTGGAACTTGATGACCATACAGCATGCTTCCTTGTCTTTTGTTCTGATGTCTCTCTGTTGTTTTTATGGTTCCAATTGCCTGTTCAAAGTTGTTGAAAGGGTTTTCTTCAAACTCCCTGAAATAATTCATGTTTGGACAGAGGCTGGCTGTGGAAAGTATCAAGGACAAAGTAACACCTTTTTTGTAAAAGATACAAACTAGATAAAGTGGCCATGGACTCTAAACTATGACATTTGTTACTGCAAATACCTGAATTAGATGGATAAAACTTTACCACAGAAATATACAGAACATTAATATCATTGGATTTCCTACTTAGAAATGTATGATGTCACCTCCATGCATGATGAGCATCTCTGGTGTGCAGCAAAGCTGCTGGAGCAGCTTTTTGAAGTAGTAGCATGACAGGCTTTTGGCAACTGCTTGGAACAAAGCTGCTCTGATGGTTGTTTGATTAAGCAAATCTGCTGTGGTAAATGTCTGAAGCCAAGCTGTTTCTGCAGCTGTTTGAGCCAGAGCTAGTCCTGCAGTTTTTGAAGAAAGAAGGCATTTGTAAAGAATGAAAGAGAGAGATGGAAACAGAAAGGAGGGAAGAGAGAAAGAAGAGAGTTTGAAACATTTTAACTGCATATAGCGTTAAAAACAAAACCATGTTTATTTTCAAACAACTTTGTAAAACAAAACTGTAATGCCATCTTGGGGTTTTGGTGATACTGGCGATAATAATATGGAGAATTCCTAAGGCTCTGTGTGTTTGTATAAAACATACTAAATGATAGGCTTTAAGAATGTCATTAAAGCTGCAAAGTCAAGTAATCAAAAGGTAGGAAATGCCAGAAGTCAGGTTGTATGCAAACTTTGTTCACCTCCCCTGTGCAAATGCCTTTACTTACATGTCCACACAGGGTTTTTTCTTCAAGATCCAAGCCTCAGTCAGCACTCAGGGGTGACAGGTAGTTTTTAAATGATATGTGATGTTTTGTTTTCTTGTCCTTGTTCAGTATAAGTCCCTCTGTCTTGTTTATTTCACACTGTTAAATCTTATCTGACAACAGATTGATTAATCTCCTTTTGATCTTTTCAGTGGTTCTCATCACTGTACTCTCTGAGTACCTCACAAATACGAATATGTTTACTTTCATGATACACTAGCAGTTAAAGTGATACTGCTACTCCTGCTTTTTGCAGAGATAAGGTTAAAACTATCCTGTAGTTTGGTGTGCTCAGTTCAAGGTGCATGATATTCAGCCTTAATATAGCAATTTATTTTTTCAAGTTGTAATTCCTCTCGACTTCTTAAGTGTGCAACACTTCTGTAAGCCAGATCATAGGAACTCAGGTGAAGCACCCAGAAAAAGAGGCAATACATACAAAAAGCTTTTAGTGTAGATGACTTGCTAAGAAGTACAGAGGGATTTTGAGAGAGAAGAAGGTGTATAGTGCCATTGTAAAATAAATTAAATAGATAAGAAATCATGCAATTAAGAAATATGTCCACCTAAACACAACAGAGCCAACATACAGTCTCCATGATTTTATAGCTTTAGTTTTTCCATGTCCTAACTTCTGAACACTTGGTTTGGAGTCTTAAAAATGTTCCATCATACTTTTCTATGTACAGATAAGTTTCTCTTTCTTGATCCAAACTAGAAAAAAAAAATTCCCACATTCCAGCTGTCATTCTTAAATGTGCATGTTTTATCAATGGGTTAGAAAAATGTTGATGCCCCACATAGTCTCCTGACATTCAAGCTAACAGAATAACTAGGAATAATATTTTCTGTCCTCTCTGTGGACCACAAAAAAATGATAGAACATTTTGATGGACAGCTTCCAACCTGTTTTCTGACAATGGCTGGATTGTTGAAGTCAAGATTCTTGGGCTCCACTACAAGGTCCATATTGAATGCACATCCACAGGACATAGATGCTTGAATTTATTCCTACAAAGCATAACCACTTCTGGCTCTACCAGTCACTGCCTCAGTCTGATTTTCTCCTTAACCTTGATCCTCATTCCAGCTCTATTTCCGTTTCTCAGCACATTTCAGTTCCTTCCACTAGTTCCTTCTAGCTGTTAATCTGTTCTGTCTCTCCTGGCTCTTTTTCATTCTCCACCATAGATTTCTCTGTAGACTAGTGTCCAGCACCAATCCCTCACCCAGACTGAGTGGATCCTTCAGCGTTTCTCATGGTTGCCAGCATTTCAGCAACTCTTCTTAATTTTTTTTTTTATTCCTGCTGGCGCTGAATCTCTTCATCTCCTTTTTCATGTGCAGTTTACTGTCTCTTATCACCATAACTGTCCCAGTTCCCTCCTCTTCCACTCTGTCTCTGCATTCTGGTATCCTGGTTCCTGTCTGCTCCTCATCTCCAGGCAGATCAGCTTTTTGCAAGCTCTGCTTTTAAACAGTGCAGCTTCCTCCTTCTCGTTTCCTGTTTGGAGTAGGTGGGAGAAATAGAGCTTCTGCGCTCTGTCTTGGACTGTAGCCCAGTATGACGTAGAGCTGTAGTTGCAAGGAAAATCCTGCTCAGCCTCAGTCTGGAACATGTTCTATAATTACAGAATCTTTGAGAAATGCAACTGCTGACACCTGAGACTTCTGTACTGAGCATGTGTGAACTGTTTTTTTTTCCTGAAGGACTAGAACTTAGACAAATTTAATAAATTCTATTAGGAGATGGAAAGGTACATCCTTGAAATAAAGGCAAGCCTTCACCAAATTTTAAGCCCATTCTACAAGTCGTGGTAGCCTTAAAAAATTTCAGCAGAACTCTGTTGGTTTTTTTACGAAGAAAATGACGTATTTTCCCTTAGCCTTGATCTCAGAAATGGCTGAGTTATTTGTTTCCAAAAAAAACAAATTCAGCCTGAGGCAGATGCTCAGTGTGGAAACTTTCAGTGCAAATAATTAAACTTTGGCAAAGTTACAAATAACTGAAAACAGTCTCATAATGGGAAATGTTGGACAACCGTACTAGGCATGTGTGCATCCAGGCCTGTCTATAACACAATGTCCATTAAAATTTGGAGCAAAAATTCTTTTCCTGGTCATCAGAGAAAAACTCATGGCTTTTCTGTCATTACAGTGTCAAGTTTCATACCTGTCATGGTTTAACCCCAGCCAGAAATTAACTCTATCCCAGCCCAAACCAGGACAATACCAAAGCTGTTGTAGGAGGGTGCAGTGAAGCTACTTTGAAAGTTTTGTTTTCATTAAAAAGGACAGGTTTTGTTTGTGATAAAATAGCTGCCATTATTGCCATGTGGATAACTCCAGCCATTCAGAGATCCTGAATCAGGTCTCACAAAATAAGAAAGTGATTCAAAATTTGTGAGACTGAGAGAGGATTGGGGGAAAGTGGTGACTTCTCTTCCAGTTACTGAGCTTTATATTTTTGCAATATAATCAAGTCCTTTTCTGTAACTGTAAAAGCAATTCTCTTCACTTACATATTATCTATACTATTTTATGAAGTTAAACCAGAAGCAGAGACTTTAAGACAAATACCAAATACACTGCCAGTTGTCAAGATTTTGGGCTCAGAGCCCCATGCCGTTGCTAGTGCCTTTTCCATTGCATTTATTATGGTCTAAGAGTCTGGATACTGAGTGCTCCGCTGATGCACAGCCTCTGCTTGTCAAGATCCAGCAAGTTTCTTGTGTATTATTTGAGCCCTTTTTTCCTTATCAATTGGGTTTGAATTCTGTATTTTTTGTACTGCTTTAAAAAAATTTAAGATAGCTACAGTGCATATTGTATACACTTGACAATGAAGGGATCATGTTGAAGGCTCAGCACAAGGCAAACCTGAAGCAGCACCTGAGCTCTCCTCCTTTGGCAGTAACAGTATATCTGTGGCTGGTACCAAGAAAGGATTCTAAACACAGACAGACTGTAAAAGCTCTAAGAGTTACTGATAAATTTTGCACAGGTCAAAGAGTCTATGATAGTAAATTTTAAAAAGATGGAAGTTTTGAACTGGATTAATTTAAGCTAATTTTTTTTAGGAGAGCTTTTTCAAAGTAGTAATTGTGTGGAAGGCTGGCTTGGCTCACAAGGAAAGGTTAAGAGATCCACACAGATAGATACACCCAAATGATCAAGTACCAAGCATTGTATAGTAATGGCATAAAACCTTTGGAGCATCTAAGTACCAAGAGAGGGGAGAGATTGTTTACTGCTGTAAAGGAAACCATAACAAGAATGAGCAGATTTAAATTAAATGAGACACAGTGACATGTAAATGTCAGGGCAACATTTTCCTGATGATGAGATTCATGAAGATGCCTAGGAAACCAGTAGACATTCAGCTTCTTCATACTTCTAGAATTAAATTGAACAAAGCAATACGCAAGACAGTTGCAGAGAGGTTACTGAAATTAATTGCTCTGGTCCTTAATTACCAAAATTTTGTTATTGAAATCCAGAAAATGTACTCCTCTTCCTTTACAGTGCTTAGTTAAGATAGATATGAACTGTCTGTGGCTGTGCCCTGACACATTGAGATTGATATGAGGTTAACTAGGTAGGGAAAGCCTCTAAGGGAATGGGGTGACAGAAGTAGCATAACTGAATAATTCTGAGTATCACTACATTTACTCCTGAATATTTGGATCATAGTGCCATGTATTTTATCATCTGTAGCTGGACAGAAGGTGACAGCTCCTCGGATGAGATACATCTCACTTAACCTCAGCTGTCTGAGACAGCTGCACCTGAGTCAATCACCCTAAGTTCCCTTTACTGTCAAGGGAAAGAAGTAAGCATCTTGTGGAGCACAGTCCACTTCATCTACTGTACATGTCTGAAGTAAGGCAAAAAAGTGACACTTGAGGTGAATATTTCTTGGTGTGGCCTGTAATGGCTGTCTAGGACAAGTAGGTAACCTGGGATGACATAGGTGAAATGGCTTCTTCATTTTTGTCCTGGGTGGACATCACTACAGGTTTCTTTGTCACATACAAGCCAAACTGCTGAAAAGGTCTACGATGAATGGAATTACACTAGACAGGCATTTCAGAGCTTCTGCAATATATAGTTGCTCAGTTCCTGAACAGGATGGGACTTGTCTAAAGTCCATCCTAATTTGAAGTATGCTTCTTGTGGCAATGTGAAGTGACAATGCCTATTTTTAAACCCCTCAGGTGTTTAGGCCTTGCTGTAGCTGTGTCCTGCTGCTGACTTAATTAAGGCCTCTTAGCCTGAGACTAGCGATCTGCCACAGCCTGCTTTCAGTGTGCTGGATAAGGGTGTACTGGCCCTGCGTTCTGTTTGCCTTGTGATCCACTGCTTTCACTTGTGCGTAGAGAGGAGGATGCCAGCTGTCCTTACACTAAATCACACCATCCTCTCCAGTTAGTCTGAGGGTGAGTTTTCAGGCTATAACTAAGGGACTCTATTGGTGGCAGCTGCTGGAAAGCATGGTCTTGCTTTGCCCTTCTCTTCCCCGCTGTTGTTATCAGATCTAAGTCATGCAGCCTCAGTGTGACCTGATGCAGCTGACTGACCCAGTGAGGAACTGATCCTTTTTTTTTCAGAGTTAGTTTTCCACTCGATCAGCCAGTTGAACTGACTCACCTTGCAGCTACACTTTTGTTAGCTATGATATGCAGGAAGCAGGGAGAGTATATGGCCACAGACTGACTGGGGTACAGGACTTCTTCCACCCCTTCAGCTGCATTGCTGCATCATCTTAGCTGCAATATAAAATGGGAATAATTTCACTATGGACTGTTCATCAAGGCAGCTATTACTCTGTGTGAACATAAGGCTTTTGGTATATATAATTGTTTATTGGTATCTAGTTAATCACGTTTGGTTTTGCCAGTCTGTAAATGAGTTTATATAGTTAAAGAAAGCCTTGAAAACCTTGTGCTATTTGAGGTTGGAAGAGTGAGTTACATATGTTTTAAAACATCCCAAGATGCCGAAGTGATGGGTCTCATTTGTAGCTCTGCTATCAGGTTATTTGGTGCCATAGCTGTGCCAAAGTATGCTGCTGTTTTTTTGTTGGTTTTTTTTTTTGTCAAATGAGAGTGAAAAAACACAAGATGGTGGTTCTCACATGAGCTGCAGCACTACCCTTGCCGTGCTGGGCAGGTTCCAAATGGTAACCAAATTCAGAGTGACTACTGAGACATTCCTTGCTGTTCCAGCTACATGTTGCTTGTTAACTTCCTGTTCTAAAATAGCGAGGAATGTTGCTATCACCTTCTAAACATTTATTGCTTCCTTCCCCAGCAGCAAAAGCAATTCACTGGCAGGCCTCAAAGTATGGAACCTGCCCCTGAAACTGATAGCACCTCAGTAGGTGAAGGGCTTTTAATGATTGCACCCGTAACGGAGACCCTTTTGGTTACAGGAAACGTGCTAATGCAATTTACTATTATCTTTCACAGCAGGAGTTCCCTTCAGGGAAAGACTGATGTTTATTGTAATACTTGGATTTCATGAAGTGCCTTGAGAAAAGTGAATTATTAGGGACGGGAAAGATGTTAAAATCTCTATACAGCAAGCAATTTGACCATGACTGGCAATTACCTGAAAGTGCATCTCTTCTTGGGTTTCCTACTCCGTGCAGGATTTTCTGATTTTTTTAAAATGATTTTCAGTTTTCCTTCTGGCAGCAGTCTACAAAAACTGGAGCACTTCAGATGTCTCAGCTTTAAGTACTCAAAATCACTACTTGCTTTTAAAAGCTATGGCCTTATGGTCCACACATATAAGTGGAAATGAAATGGGTCTGCGCAGATTTGCTGTATTCCGCTGCCACATCATTGTCCCAGTGCCAGAACAGCCAGCCACAAATTGATTCCACCAGCACTGGAGGAAGTATTATGTATGAAAAAGGAAATTATGTCTAAAGTTTGTAGAAGAGCCTTAACTCAGGATTTCCTGTGCTTTTAGTTTTTGTGTTATTTAGGAATGAGAGTCAGCAACCTTAACACCATCTTAATGCAATTTTGTGTGTGTGCGCTGGAATTTCCCTTGGTTTTTTGGAATGTAAGTGAAGTGAACACATTAACCCAGCTGAAATACAATTGAAAAAAGATTTTTATGTAAGTAAATACTGTCATTTGTAAATGTTTACATTTTTCATCATGGAAGAGAAATTAATAATACCAAATATGCCAAATGCATCCTTCCCTACCAGCCAGTAAGGAGTTCAAGCTCTTTCTGGCATCATGTACGAAGGGAAAAGAGCAGGGAATTTCGTCTAAGAAACCTCTTTGGTCTAGTCCACCACCAGTTTCTATAGAGACAGTATTCTCAAAAATTGTCCTCATTTATAGCTATAAATAACTCCTGCAGTTCAGTGCAAAAGTGGAGCTTAGCCATAGAACTTACTGGGCATAAGTTGGACGTTATTTTGGAGAAATGGAAATCCAAGGTAGATCAAATGTTTGTGTGCAGTTGTTGGTGAGAATTTATATAGGGGGATGGAAAAGACGTGCAGAAGAAGCCTCTTAGTGACGCCATTTCATTCTGGGAAGATTGTATCTATTGCTCACATCACAGGGAGAAATATTACTGCACTGTGAATGGAGAGTTACATGCTGCACAAAGCTGCATCAATAGGAGTACTAGTACTACCTTAACCTCTCCTCCCCTGCTGGTAATAAAGCCCCTGCACAGACTAAGAGTCACATGCTTCTTGGTTGGTGTTTCTATGGCTTCCGAGTTCCACAAAGTTGTTGATGTATTTTTCTTTATAATGGCCATGTGAGAAAAGAATTATTATCTCTGTCTTACTGATGGGGAAACAAGTCCCAGAGCAATAAAGAGCTTGATTTTTAACATACTTCGACACTTTCTTTAGAAGCTTAAAACTGGTTAGATGCGTAAAGATGTAGGAAGGGCTGCAGGAGTACTTCCCAGTGTGTCAGCTGTATCAAAGTGCAATCTCTGAGTGGAGCATCCCCCTCTCCCCACCCTGCACCTTGGTTTCCATGGGAAGGAAATCTGTGCACAGAAGATGTAGAGCCCTGGAGTGCAACTGCTCTGCAGTCTAGACATGGCCGTGGGCACCTAGACAGGATTTCTGAAAGCACCAGGTGCCTAATTTCTATTGTTCTCTATGGCAAACAGGCCCTTAAGTGCCTCTGGAAATCCTACTGACTACTTAGCGCATTCTCTAACAATTCTGCCTCTAAGTGACTGTTCAAGATCACAGAAGTAGCCTGTGGCTACCATGCTAACCACTGGGATATTCTTTCTCCTGTTCCAATAAAGATTCATTAGAATGAGCTAAATTGATGCAAGTTCCCAGCAGGACTAGACACTTTTCCTGATGGGGCAGAAATGAGATGTGAACCCTCTGTCAGCTGTCAGAAGGGGCTGGGGCTTCAGGCAAGTCTTAGGTACTAGGGAATATTTCCACAACAGGCAAGCTGGTGTGTTCATAAACCTGGCTCTGTTATACTGTCCTATCCTGTAAATCCTGACTGCTGCTAAATACATTTTGTGTTGGTTTCACCACAACAAAATGCTTTAAATTGCTTTGCATATCCACAGTAAAATACTTTCATCGACAGATGCATTAAAGTAAATGAAAAGTTATGGAGGAAATGCAAATACTTAATTGAGGCAATATTAAATTCAATACATGCTCTTTATAGTAGACATCATCAATATGTGTATGTGGGTAAGTCTGCAGTTTTAAATGTATTATCCTAAAACTAGTTGTGAACAACAAATAAAAAGAAGGCTTTTTTAGATCTACTTTTTCTAAACCTAAAAAAGAAATCAGTGGATCTATTTTTTTTATAGGCATACACAATGGGAAATTTTTATAAGCTTCCTGCAGGAAAATTTCACCTCAGCAAAACCAGGAGCCTTACAGTTTAAAATGAATAGAATCATCTCTTTTGCCCTGAGTACCACAACATGTAGACAGTACTTGATTTGCTGGAGATCAGAAGTTATTACTAGATTTCTGTTCCAGCCACCCTAATGCACAGCACATCCAGGAAGGTTAAGACAGTGACTTGATACATGAAATGGATTGTACTATCCTGTTAGCTTTGTTTACCAGGACACAGACAAGAGGGTTTATGTGGCAAACAATGGTGTAGCACAGAGATACGCAAAATAAAGTTAAACTAGCTAGCTTGAATATGGTAATAATTTTGGTCATAGCAACAACAGGTCAATTCACACTGCTTCTTAGCAGGGAAATTTAGCCTTCAGGAGCTCCATGCTGCTGCAGTTTGTTTGCTTCTGGCCTTCAATGTATCTTCTTTAATACTAGCTTGGTAACTCTGCTTAATTACAAAGTGCAGTTTAGACAATTTGCAGTGCTGGAATCCAAAGGCAGCTGATGCAGCTGCAATTTTCATATCATGCTTTGTGGCCTGAAAAGGTTCCTTTGTTCTGTATAAATTATGTTTTTATAGGGCACTTAGATTCATATGTTCCTCTGCAGTATGGTGTGGCTGTCTTGGATGCTGCTTCACTTAGACAGTCATAGTCTTTAGCTACAAAAATAGCTGTGACAGGAATGGTCATTTTAATTACTAAATTGAAAACAAAATATTATTGGTACAGTGTACTGAGTCTGACTTAGCTGCCTACTGGGGTTAACCCACAACACACAGTTATATGCAAATATTGCAGAAGCCACTGCATGAAAAGCAAAATATCTGGATTAGTGTCTTTATGGCAATATAGCAACTGATTATGTGAATGGTAGAAGCCTTGTTTCCTACAGATTTGTGCATCATGGTTGGATTTTCTGGTGTCTAAGAAGGTGTGACCTCTAATTACCTAAGGATGAAGTAATCCTGTTTCTCCCCAATACGTGGATTCTGGGTATGGATGTACTAACAGCTGAACTCCTCTTCTATACTTTCGCTTAGCAAATGCTTTTTCTATTTGCCTGTTTTCATGAAAAGAAGGTCTCAGTTTCTCTGAGGTCACCCTTCTGATGTCTTTGGTTGAAATTAATCAACAGTCTCAAGATGTACATGAAGAGGACGAGGTGGACACACACACGCACACATGTGGGATCTGTGAACCTCTTTCCTTAAGAAACCAGGCTATAAATAGTAATGAACCCTCAGTACTACTTAAAAGTCCAGTTTGTTCAAGACAGAAAATGAATGCCATCACTATTTTATACAAGCCAAAGCCACACATTAACAAAATATCCAGAATAATCTATGAGTGTCTAATGTGTCAATGCCTGAAGTGTTCTGCGTGGAAATATTTTTACTAATACTGGAAATATTTAATTTTCCTGTAGAAGAATTTTTTTATCATTTTCAGCTGTTGTCATCAGTTTAAATATTAGCCAGAACTCTGTGGCGTTTTCATTATGCCTTTACAATTGTGATTACTGTACATTTAACTGTGGGAGGTCTTTCATCCTCATTTATTCTTTTCTTTCAATTTCTAAGAAATGTCTTTCCATTAATAGCATTCCCAGCTTTTTGTTCACAATAGGATCATTTCCAGAATCAAAACGGACACATCTCCAGGATAATAAATCTCTCGGTACAGGCTAGATCTAATTGCCTGCTGGAGTAGTGATCCTGAGTATAAAATGGCAGCTGTGCTGCCTTCCCGTTCTGACCGGGGGGACGGCAGCACTCCCGCTGCCATCCCAGCTCATGGAAACAGCAAGGCAGGATGTGGGTTTGTGCCAGTTCACTTGCCTTAATCGAGGCTGAAGTTTGGCATGTGTTAAAACACTGACTGCCGGTGGGGTCAGTAAAGGCATCTTTGGGCACAATGATTTCTAGCAGGCAAGTGATGCGGATAGGTAGGAGAGGCAACACTGGCTGCCTCTCTGGTGTAGCTAAATGCACCAGATTGCCCTCTCTGTCAAAGGCCATAGTAAGTGGTAGTGGTATGATTTTTCACGTCCTGAATTTCCAATATTCCCTCTTTTATATCGACAAAGCCACTGTTTTCTATGCATTATGTGTGGCCTGCTCTTTTATCTGTTGAAACAGAAATTCCTAGGACAGCTAAGTTAAATTAACTAAAGATACAATATCAATGAATGGAAATGAAACTTTACAAAACTCATGTGTGGATAATCTCTGGCAGAGGTAGAGTGGACTTAAAATAAAATTCATCATCAAATGAGTTAATCTAGCAGCTCACTGCTACTACCCCGCTGCTGTTAACACACGCTTGCCACTCCCTTGTGCAAGCACTGGCACTTGTAAGACATGCACTGAACTGATTCCACTCACTAACCCAGAAAAAACCACCAGAGAACCAAATGATTTTTTTTCTAAGGCTAGTGAGCTGAACCAGCCCAGCACAAGGGAGGGGACATGACAGGATGGCCGGAAGCAGGGGCGCAGGAAGGGAGGAGCAAGGAGTAGGACTGCCCTTTTCCATAGCAGTGAAATGTTAGATTTGCCCAGACATATTATTGGACTATTTGTTTTGAGGCACCATGAAAAAGAGAGACATATAATGGGAAGAGGGAGAGCAAAGGCTGATCAACCATCAGGTAGCTCTGTGAACAGCAGATTACAAATGAGGTTTTCTTTGGATTTGCATCTCAGGATTGATCTTGCATGTGTGTTTTGTCTAGTCTACCAAGGTCTGAGCTCACATTGCATTTTTTCTTCAGCAGAGGGATTTATAAGAGTCTCTGTCACAAGGATCTGTCTCTTCTACTTGGTCAAATCTTTTTACAAACCTTGTAGGAACTTAATATCTGTCAAATGTCCATCCCTTGCAAAACTTGGTTGAAATTTACCAAGAGGATCTAAGTTATTATAGGACAAGAAGCACTTGTGCAGACTGAGACAGAAAGTGCAATAGCATAGAATATATTTTCTTAGAAAAAGGAGGAAAAAATAAGTGTCACATCATTAATTTTCCATTTTTTAAAATTTGTATTTAAAAGAAATCGCTAAAATGTCAACACTGGAAAAGAAAAAATTATTAGCATTTTATAAATTATTATTCAAAATGTGTTGACCAATCTAATAAATCTACAATCCAACATATATTTTACATCTTTATGGATCCTAGAACCTCACAGAGTGCTAGCACATACTTTATCCATACATAAGTGCAAGGAACAGAAATATTTCATAATATGCATACCTTTCCAGGAAGGCAGCTTAGTAAAGACAACCCGAGATTAGAGAGACAATTCCACCATGGACCTGTCACCATATGGGTTGTAATTCTAATTTACAGCGGCAATAGCACACCCTGCATGACCCTCACTTGATTCAATAACATTCTATTATTTCCAAGAGCTGCAGGGTGAACCTTTATCAGTCTCCCAATACAAAATATATCAAGATGTGACAATCACTCCTCTCCTTATGGATTAAATAACAATTTGAAATGTCGTATTTGGATCTACTGAGCAGTATGCCTGCTGCCAACCATTGACAGCAAACCACAGTAGCTAATTTGACTCTATGGAACCTTTGAAAGCAGGCAAGCTTGAAGCATGAGCATTGAGCATGTTTGAGGTTTCACTTACATATTTCAGCAAATTGATCATGTATACCTATTAATATTTTCAGTTATTTTTATTTAAAAGTACTTCACACATGGTAAAGCACGACAGAAAGGGATGCTTAGAGATCCTGTTGTTAAGGAAGTGCCCTCAGCTGAAATTCCTCTCACAAATATCCTTACACAGAGGAAATATTTTTCCCCTCAAAAACTTCACTCCCATTAGAGAACATTTTGTATCTTCACTACACAATAGAAGGAGATTCTCAAAGCCTCACAAGCCTTTTCCTGATTAAGGTAAAAAATTTAATTATCTACTTAAATTGTTACTGTGCTTCAGTAGGCCGAGTGACAGTTCTCACTCCTAACAGGCTATTTTACCTGTCCACCTGGCCTAGATCATGTGCTATGCTTCAAATTCATTATAAACAAAAGCCCAGTCATCTACATGCAAATTATCCCTGCCCATAAGTTAGGAAATAAGCTCCGTTTGTCCCTAAATTCTACATTTATATGTCCACAGTTCGGGATTTTTTGAGGGTGGTGAAACCCTGGCACAGGTTGCCCAGAGAGGTGGTAGAAGCCCCATCCCTGGAAGCGAATTCAAGGCCAGGCTGGACGGGGCTCTGCCCGACCTGATCTAGTTGAAGGGGTCCCTGCTCACCGCAGGGGGCTCCTAATTTCTCTTCTCTATGTAGTTCTAGCACCTCAATATAAGCAATTGTACCATCAGTGCTGTGGAAGGATAGCCCAATATGTTGTCTGGTTATTCAAAACTTAAGTATCTGTTGAACGTAAGCCTACATCTGTTTTCCAGCAGATGTTTTCCAGTCTGTCAAGTGAGAGCAATAACAATTCTCCTCTTCCCAACATATGTGAGGTGCCCATATACATTAGAAATTGGGTTTCATTAAACATACAATGGTCCCAGTGATAATCTAAGACTCAAACCTGAGGCCCAGGTGTATCTTTCCAGAAGGTATGAGGTTGAAGAACACAGTAAACCAAAGCAGCAATAGGATTTATAACCTGAAGGAAGAAAAGAATCCAGATCTTTGGTCTCTTTTCCAGTCAGTTCTCTGCAAAATGGGGCAAAACCCTAATCTTCTGTGCAGGGAAGTCTGCTCATGGATGATATTATCATGTGCTGCGTCCTTCAAAAGAGTATAGTGCTACTAGGTCCTTCTAGGTACCTGTGCAAATACTATGTTCTTAAAGAAAGAGTGATGGACTGACGGAGTCCTTACTGGACAGTGCTGCAATGCACTGCTGCAAAACGGCTTTGGTGCCTGGACGGAGCATGGCAGAGTGGTGCAGGAGGGACAAGTTTTCTTACCTCACCAGAAAGAGCTGGGGCATCTAGCAATACTCTCTGCACCAGAAAGAGTTCTCCCCTTGCTTCCTTCATCCTTTGCCCCTCCCTGTAAGCCCCACAGCAAAATTATGTGTACGATCAGGATCAATGCTCGTACTGGTTTTGAGTACGGCAAGTTTCATGGTTGTTCCATTGAAATCACTTTCCAAAAAAAAAAACCAAACCAACCCCACACCTCATTGTGTTACTTTTTTTTTTTTTTTTTTTTAAGAAGCACTATTAAACTATATTAAATTCTGCTTTGCAGTGGGAAGTGCTTCAATTATTGCTTTCTGTTTAATGAGGCCTAATATTTTTTTTTTTTTTGCTAAAGCTATGAGAAGATAAAATCCTCTCTGGAGAAATCATGTGACTACTCCCTATATTTGGTACACACCCTTTCTCCCAAGGGATGTTATTTTACTTTTCCATTCCACGTTAAAGCATAATGAACTTTTAGTGACTGTTCAGATGTGGTAGCCTGTGTAGGAGCTATGGGTAACACCGTTCCCTTGAACCTGCTCATTGTAGGGGGGGCACTGTTTTCTCATTTACGCATAATCCTCTTCTCAATCTTCCCGTGTATTTTTCAGCTGCTTCTACATTTTCACAGAACAAAGCTTGTGATGCTTCTGATGTGTTGTATGTGCCTGAAGCAATCCAAGTAAGGTTATTTTTCCCCCCTTTCTTCAATTCAAAATAAACCTTTATAAATAAGTGTCATGAGCTGATCTTGTATGTGGCACAAAAAAATAAAATTTTTTTGAGAGTTTTCCCACTTCCGATCAAAAATTCATTCATGTTAAGCACCTGCCTCTTGATACTCCAGCAATCACCTCTCCTGGTCTGTTTGTTATTTATTAAGATGGGAAAGAGCAGACTATTGGATCTCGGATACTTCCATTTTAAATGGTTGTTATCTTTATCTTGCCTACAGGAAAATTTAAAATGGAAGCATTTTGTCACAGGGAAGTGCCTGAGGCCATGGTGCATTTTGGAAAAAGACATTTCTTGGCCCTGACGCTACTGGACACTTGTCCAGCTGGAGCCCTCTGAGCATTTGAATCTGAGGCGCAGGTAAGGTGTTGGGGGGAGCTGTGAAAGCCTGGCCCCCCAGCCATTCTGCCAGAAAAGGACACAGTGCAAGTGATAGCTCTTTCCTCTCCCTGAACAGGTTAGCAAGAAGCAAACTGTTTCCCTGCTTCTAGCTTCAATCCTATTTCAAGTATATTATTTGTGAATCTGCCAGAAAGAAAACTTGTGTCTTTTTAAAGCGTGTGTATAAGAAGGTTGTCTATTCACAGTATCCAGGCAAAAAAGAAATAATTTGAGTAGGTCATTCCCTCCTCCCCACTCAAAGTCATTTTTCCCTTACGGGCAGAATTCCATTTGTAAGGGAGGAAATCAAGTTAGCTTTGTTAAATTCTTGTTTATTAGTGTTTGGTTCTTGTCAGGTAGAGATTTTCTAACTGGTCTCAATTTATCCATATGTCATCTTTTATAGTCAGATTATTTTTCTCACTTGGCTTCCTTAGTAATTTTAAGGCATATTTTCTTTTCTTTTTGGCAAGAATGCCCCTATCATTGCAAACAGAAATGTTAATGATAATCCAGTTTAAGCAGAACGGGAAAACACTTGCTCGAGAGGGTGAAATGGCTACCCTGGCAGAGGTTGTGTAGCTTGTTCAGTAAAGAGTTCTCTGTTGTTTTGCACTGAAGAATGTTTCCACATTTTCCTTGAATGTAATAGAAAGATACTGCTTGCCTTCGTAGTGAATAATTAAACAGGGTTTTCAAGCAGAATTCAAATGGTCTCACAACAAGCTTTACAAACATTAAATGAAATTCAGGCATTGACTTCCTACAGTCTGCTCTTCTGCAGCCAGCATAATGCTGCTCTTATAATTAATATATTAATTTTATGGCTGGTTTTTGGCAATTCCAGCTATGATTCCAGCTCCACCCTAGCAGGCAGGGAGAAAGAGCAAGCTTAGATTAGAGCTTTCCAGGGCATTGACAGAACTGTCACTTGCAGAAGTGGGTAGCTCCATGGGCTGGGCTGATTCAATATCCTCCAGCTGCTGAAGACGATGGTCCTGTTCCCCTGCTTCAGGTGTTACCTTTGTGTTATTTCCTTTAGGCACCTCCGGGGCATGTCTGACCCCTCTACCAGTCAGTTCAGCTCCCTAAACTCCACAGTTAGCGACAATAAACTGGGGGCGGGGAAGGAGCTTTTTCTTGGATCAGGGAGAGTGCCAGGGGGAGAACTGGTGCAAAGGAGGAGGAAGAGGCAGGCAGCTGGAAGCAGGAGAGAGCAGAGCAAGATGTTGGGTCTATTCAACCACCTAGCACGGCAGCACCCTGAACTCTCCCGCAGAGACCCCTGGCAATTTTAAACAATGTACGTTGAACCCCACCACAAACTACTGCTGCATCTCTTAGCAGACATCACAAGGTGAGGTGTAGAGTTTGCTTGGTGTCAGTTTGAGTTACAAGTAACTATCAGATTGCAAGATGAAGCAAGGAGGCTCAGGAACAAAAGAAACGGTGACTAGCACATCAAAGTCGCTATCTGTGCCTTGTTGTTGATGACGTGCAGGAAATAAGCTACCCTGGAAAACGTGATATCAACATTTCATTTATATTGGTGCTGGAATCTTAGTCATATCTTGACTGGAGGACCCAGTTTGTAGAGATAGCAGACGTATTTCATCTACTGAGTGATCTTAAAAGGTAGATGCAGCCTGGATGGGGGCAGGAGCCATCTGGCTGCTACCCATCACATCTGGTGTGCCAAGCGGAAATAATGAGAGGCTGCATTGTTTTGCCTTTCTTCTCAGTAAATCGCTGCCTGATGATGATCAACACATTTTTCCCTTTCTGGAGTCATTTTGCGACACGTGATCGTGTTTATTGCGGTAGCTTTGGAAGCCAGATGAGTGGGGTTCTCTTTGCTGTGTCCTGTACAACCACACTCACAGAAATTCCCGACTCTCGGAGGTTGTAAGCTAAGTTCACAAGAGAAACCATAGGGTGTGGAAGAAATACTAGGTTAATGGAGAAACAGTTCTTCCCTCTAAAGGAGCGTGGGTCATTTTAGAATTGACAGTGCCCTAAATTGCTCTGTAATGTGATGTTCTCTCACACGCTTATCCTCTCTCCTATTTTGTTCTTGGCCAAACACACAAACCCCCAGGTACAATAAACACAGGTACAGAGGACTCTACAAGCAAACTGCTTTTCCTCATTCATAAAAGCGTGCTCAGTGTTGTAGTATTTAATTGCTTCTAGCGCCTGCAGTGGGTTGTAATTTTGAAATAAAAATAGGTTTTCCTTTTTGGTATTTTATTACTGGAATTAAAAATACCTTACAATTATTCCACCCTCTTTCTGGCAGAAATTTTCTTCTATCTTAATGCACGTTGCAGGTGATTAAGCATCAGGTTCCAAAGGTGACCTCAGACAGTCCTCATCAGGTGGGAATATTGTAGTTACGAGGTGGAAGGCAAACAATAAGCTAATGAACAGAGCCTACTCATTTGGGTGCCAACAGAAAGACTCAAAAAGTCACGTAGCCTCTGATATACGTGCCTGAGCAATACGTGAAGTCACCCAACCCAAATAAGTGAGAATAAAGCCATAGGCAGGCATTTTTTTGTGCCTGAGCAGCTTTCACATTTGTACGTTTGCGATCCTTTTTCGAACAATGGGAAATTACGGACAGACGTGAAAATGTGGGATCCCTGTTGCCTCCCTTGTGCATCCCTCGCCTGGGCTCCGCCGTTGCCTTGGAAACTGGGAAGGCAGGGTTTGATGCAGGCAGGGAGCAGGCTGCGGGGCTGGCGGCTGCGTTTCGGCTGCCGAGGGGCACACGGGCGTTCCTGGGCCACTTGCACTGCCTTTGTACGAGTGGGAGAGTTTTGACTTTCATTTGCAGTTCTGAACACTTGGAGTTTATGAAGCTATGTTAAAAAAAAAACAATAGGGAACTCCCATATCTATTTAAATAGCGTTGCTGGCTGAGATTTGTTGAAGTATTTGCCAAAATGGAGGGTTCTGAATTGACATTCAAGTAATCGACATTTAATTTGCTTCACTGTGTGTTCACGGATGTTCAGCATTGCTGTAGATGAGGGAACTTACACACACATAAACGTGTACCTCCCTTTAGGGACTCAGTCTTAAAACCTGGAGCTATACCCCCCCCAAAAAAAAAAAAAAACAGTGGGTATCTACAAAGAGACCAGTGCTATAGCGTCTATGAGTTAGTTTCCTAATAAAAGCTCAGAATCCTTAGTGGAATAACTATAAGGGTCTAGGAGGCCACTGTGTGCATGTGGGAAGAAGACATCTCAGGGAGTGTCCAGATGCCTTTAGGAGGGGAATTAGAAAGCTTCAAGCTGGTCCTTTGTAGATTACCAGGAATACTTTGGCACCCAGAAAGGTCTTCAGCGCTTGTGTGGATCCCACAGAGGTGCCAGAGATGCAGTTGCGTTGCAGTTCCACCAGTGGTGAGAAGATGTAACTGTCTACCACTGCCTAAAAGGGTGGGTTGTGCCTATAGCAAGTAGAAATGGATGTGCATGAGTTATGTGAGCAATAACAGAGGCTGCCTGTGATTAAGTATTGCAGAAATGCGTCAAAGGAAAATACTGACAACAGCTGGGATATAAAGAACACAAACTTCAAGAGAATCTGGTGAAAAGATCTCAGTGCCAGCACAATTCTGGATCTTTTGTGATTGCAAAAGCCATGTGCAATAACACCACCTGTAATTCCACGTCTTGCAAAGCCTGAGCCAGTCATGCTCATGACATTTCACAGCAGCTGAGGATTCTGCACTAGGGGAGAAAAAGAGCCACAGTTGATAAGCAAGTCAATTCACTGGAGCAAACCGAGAGCCACTTTTGAACATACGGCCAAAGTATTTTTCCAAGGTCACAGCAGCCAGGTGCTGGGCAAAGATATGGTACTTCTTTAGCCACTGGTATTTCCTGCCATAGATGAAAAAATTGAGTGAAACTGGTGACATTATGCATCGATTTATATTGTGTTAAGCACAGCTAATCCGAGTAATATGTAAAAAACTCTGTTCATTCCAGCTGCAATTACCTTTCTTCTTGACAGTGGTAATGATTTACCACATTAATTATTACCTCACCTTTGCAAAAATCTAATGGGTTTGAAGCTGTTATAATTGCAATATAATGTTATAGTGTACTGTGACACTGAGGTCAATAAACTGTCAATCTGGTGTTGCTGGTCACACACAGCCTCCCACTCCTTTCTCTCCCTTTCACACAATCACAGAATTGTTGAGGTTGGCCAGGGCCTCTGGAAATCATCTAGTCCAGTCCTTTACTCAGCCTGGGAGGGTCAGCTAGAGCAGCTTAATCAGGGTTGTGTCCACTCGGGTTTTTAATATCTCCAAGAATGGAGACTCCACAATCTCTCTGTGCAACCTGTGCCAGAGCAAAGAAGTTGTTTTCTTACATTTAGATGGAATTTCTTGTATTTTGGTTTGTGCCTATTGCCTCTCCTCCTGTCACTGGGCACCATGGAGAAAAGCCTGGATCCATCTTCTTTACTCCTTCCCGTCAAGTATTTATACACACTGATCAGGTTCCCCTGAGCCTTCCCCAGGACAATGAGTCCCAGCTCTCAGCCCCTCCTCACATGACAGATGCTCCAGTTCCTTAACCACCTTTGTGGCCTTTTGTTGGACTGACTCCAATATGTCTGTCTCTCTCTTGTACTGGGGTGCCCTGGATTGCATGCAAAACTCCAAATGTGTCTCACCACGGCTTATCCCCTTCCTTGACCTGTTGGTAACGATCTCCCTAGTACAGCCCAGGATGCTGTTGGACATCCTTGGTGCAAGGGCACATAGCTGACTCATGTTCAACTTGGTGTCCACCAGGTCCTTTTCTGCCAAGCTCCTTTCCATCAGGTGGCCCCCAGCGTGTACTTGTTCATGGGGCTGCTCCTCCCCAGGTGCCAGACTTTGCACTTCCCCTTCTTGAACTGCATGAGGTTCCTGTCAGCCCACGTCTCCAGCCTGTCGAGGTCCCTCTGGATGGCAGCACGACCCTCTGGCATTATTGGCCACTCCTCACAGTTTTGTACCATCAGCAAACTTGCTGAGAGTACTCTCTCTTGCCACATGTCATTAATGAAGAAGTCAGTGTTGGCCCCAGGATCAATCACTGGGGTATGCTACCAGTGGCTGGCTTCTGAACTTTGTGTTGCTGATCTCAAGCCATTCAGCCTGGCAGTTCAACCAGTTTTCACTCCATCTCACTGTCCATTTATCTAGGTCATACCTCATCAGTTTGCCTATGGGGATGTTGTAGGAGATTGTTCAAAAGCCTTCACAAAATAAACAATGTTAACTGCTCGTCCCTCATCTACCAAGCCAGTCACTTTGTTGTAGGAGGCTATCAAGTTGGTCAGGCATGATTTCCCCTTCGTAAACCCATGGTGATTACTCCCAGTCACCTTCTTGAGCTTAATATGTTTGGAAATGATTTTCAGAAAATTCATGCCATCTTCTTTCTAGGAATTGAGGTGAAGCTGGCTGGCCTGTAGTTCTGTGGATCCCCCTTCTTGCCTTTCTGGAAGTTAGCAGTGACACCCTTTTGTTTTTTCCAGTCCTTGAGAACATCCCAGACTGGCTTGACCTTTCCAAGATTATCAAGAGTGTCCTCGCAATGATATCTGCCAGCTCCCTCGGCACTCGGGTGCATCTTATCAAGACCCATGGACTTTTGTATGTTCAATTTATTTAAATGTTCCCCAAACTGATCTTCCTCTACCAAGAGTAAATCTTCATTTCTCTAGACTTTCCAACAGGTCTCAAAACCTTGTGATTCCTAAGGGCAAACCTTAATAATGAAAAACAAGGTGAAGAAGACGCTGAGTAGCTCAGCTTTTTCCATGTCCTTTTGTCACCAAATACGTCCCCTGCCATATTCAGTAGTGGGTCCATATTTTTCCCTAGACTTCCTTTTGCTGCAGGTGGACCTGTAGAAGTCCTTCTCACTGTCCTTCACATCCTTTGACTTCCCTAACTGTTTCCTAGCCCTGCACACTAGGACAGTGACTCTGTGTTGCTCCTGGATCACCTGGCTGTACTTCCACCTCCTGAATGCTTCCTTTTTACATTTGTGTTTGCTCAGGAGCTCCTTGTTCATCCATACAGGCCTCCTGCTACCTTTGCTTGATTTTCTGCTTGTTGGCATGGACCGTTCTCGAGGCTGCAGAAGGTGATCCCTGGAAGCCAACCAGCTCTCCTAGACTCTTCCTCTCTCCAGGGCCATCTCCCATAGGATTCTTCCAGACAGATACCTGGAGAGGCTAAAGTCTGCCCTCCTGAAGACCTTGTTCCCTTCTATCAGGATCTTGAACTCCACCATCTCACAGTCACTGCAGTCAGGGCTGCTCTGAGCCTTGACAGCCCTGACCACTTTTTCCTTGCTTGTAAGTATCAGGTCCAGCAGAGCATCTCCTATTTGGACTTCCTGATCATCCATGTCAGGACATTATCATCAGTGCACGCCACAAAACTCCTGGATTGCTAGTACCCTGCTGCGTTGTCGCTACAGCAGACACTGGGGAGGCTGAAGTCCCCCTTGAGGACTAGGGCCTGTGAACATGAGACTTCTTCCAGTTGTCTGAAGGTCTTATCTACTTTGCGTCCTGATCAGGAGGTGTTTAGCAGATACCCCGCACAACATAGAGCACATTGGCTTTCCCACTAACCCTGACACTTTAGATGTCAGCTGGCTCATCACCCACCCCCAGGCAGAGCTCTGTGCGTTTCTGCTGCTCTCTCACACAAAGGGCAACTCCCTTTCCTCGCCATCCCAGCCTGTCCTTCCTAAAGAGCCTGCAACCCTCCATCGCAGCACTCCAGTCGTGTGAGCTGTCCCACCATATCTCTGTGATCCCAATTAGACCACAGCCCTGCAACTGCAGACCTCTAACTCATCGTGTTTATTGCCCGTGCTGCGTGTGTTAGTGTAGAGGCACTTCAGGGAGGCTCCCAAGCCTGCGGATTCCTGGGAAAAGCATGAGAGCTTGCCCTGCCATGCTGTCCCCTCGGCGCTTCCATATTGTCCTTGAGGTGGATCCATCCAGCTCCGTTGTGCTAAATACAAGGTACAGCATTTCGCATCCTGTTTGCCGACCTCCACTGCTTCCTCATTTGATTACGGGTTGTTGTCTCCCTTCCCTGGTCCTAGCGTAAAGGTGTCCTTGTCAGGTTGGCCAGCTGTGTGGCAAAGTTACTTTCACTACTGAAAAACAGCTGTGAATCGATTAATGTTTTATAGTTGAGTTCAATAGTTTCTGCACAACCCATTATGGACATTGCTGAAATTTATTTTGGATATTCTCCATGGCAACAACACAGACACAGGTGTGTATCTCAGTTGGTTCAAATATATTGTTCTCACTGTAGCTCTTGAACTGTCCCTCCTCCCTCGGTCATCCGCCATGCACTTAGCTCAGTTTATTTCCATGAGGGAACAAGCAGAGATGCTAGGAGCAGGATCCAAAATCTTCCAAAATGAGGTGCATGGCGGGTGTCTGGTAAGACAGAACATAACTTCACTGATAGAAAAAAAGCTATCCTGTTCCTATGGGTGTTCAAACTGCTATCACCGCTGGACCGCTCCCACAAAAAGGCATTCTTCAGTAACAGCATAAGGTTTCATGCCAGCCCTCTGTGTTCCTGAAATTAGAGCCCCACACACAGAGGTTTGCAGCACTACCTAAAACAGGGTTGCTCTCCTTGAAAGAGGCTGTGGGCTCTATCGTCACCGCCCAGTCCCTGCTTGTTTCAGGTGCCTGAGCTATGGAAAGATGATTCTTGTGCTTAAAATATATCAAAGCATGATTAAGCAGGCCTGAGCTAGAAATACAGGATTAAGGGTGCTAATTAAACATAGCAGTGCATGCTTTGCTGCTGCAGTGCAGCAGAGGCCAAGAAAGTAAGGGGACGAGCTCCAACAGGTGTGGGAAGAGGTGTCAGGGGTTTTTGGTTTGGTTTTGGGTTTGGCTTTTATTTTTCCCACTTTTTCAGCCCAAAAAGCGCCACGCCTCGTCCGATTCCCGCCTTTCTCCCGCCGGCTGACGGCGAGGTTCCTCCAGCGCCTGCCAGCCAGCCCCGCTCTGCCCGCGGAGGGGCCGGGGCCGCGGCCGCAACCGGACCGGGACCGGGACCGGGACCGGGACCGGGACCCGGACCCAGGCCACGCCCCGCCCTCCCGCTGCGGGAGACAATGCCGCAGCCCCGCCCCGCCCCCGCGCGCCCATTGGCTCCGCGACGTTCCCGCATGACGTCACTGGCGGGGCGGGGCGGGGCGCGGCGCCCGATTTAAGGGGCAGCTCGGGGCGCGGCCGCTGCAGCGGCGAGTGCGGGAGCGGGCGGAGAAGGCGGCAGCGTCGGCAGCAGCGTAGGACACCGGCACCATGCGTGAGATCGTGCACATCCAGGCCGGGCAGTGCGGGAACCAGATCGGCGCCAAGGTACCGGGGGGAGCGGCGATTCCCGGTTGTGGGGGGCTGCGGGCGGCCCCGGTTGCGGGGCCTCAGGGTCGCACCCCGCGGGCGGCAGGTAGTCCTGTCCCGAAATGAAAAGCGGCATGGCGGCTCCTGCTGCCGTGCCCCCCCGCCTCCGGCCGTCTGAGCTGCCGCGGGGCTGGGCGCCGGCCCCTCCCTGCCCTGCCTCCCCCCAGGCAGCCGCGGCAGCCCCCCTGCTGCCTCGCCCCGCTGCAGCCTCGGCGCCGGGTCCCGAGGGAGGGAACGGGAGGTGTTTCGGTGCCGCGGGTAACCTCCTCCCCCGAGGGTCTTGCAGGTGCTGCCGTCTTCTTGTAGCGGTGGGAGGCTCTTCAGCCACTGCTAGACAATGGGACAAGACCAACTGAGATACCCGGGGATTGTCATCCTTTGGGTACAAGCTATAAAATAATGAACTCGCACTTTGGTGCGCCAGCTGCCTGTCCGCCCTCTGTTAATTCAGCTGCTGCGGCCAAGGCAGCCCTTCTGCACTGACTCACCTTCCTCCGGGGCAGCTGCGCTGCCGTGCGAGGGAGTGGTCGGGGCCATGGCATGCGCCGACTGCGCTGGTGTGTGTGATTGGCACTGGCCAGCTGTGGTTAATAACTGCTGTTTTCAAAAAATTTCTTCTAGTTCTGGGAGGTCATCAGTGATGAGCATGGCATTGATCCCACCGGCAGCTACCATGGGGACAGTGACCTGCAGCTGGAGAGGATCAACGTCTACTACAATGAAGCTGCTGGTAAGTCTGTCTGCTTCTGCAGATGTCCTTAAATAAATGAGGCAGACATGCCAGCTCATTCGGGCTGGAAAAATCCCTGAACAAGAGCTGTCATCTGCCAGTGACTACACTGAGAGAGCTTTGTTCTCAGAATGGCTCTGATAACACGGTAGTCTTGATCGCAACAGCATGTCTCTCCACCGAAATGCGGCGGGGGCGGAAGGGAGCACAGCGGGGCTCCTGCGACGCTGGCGGCCGGCTGCGGGGCTGTAACGCTGGTGCTGGTTCCTCCCGCAGGTAACAAGTACGTCCCCCGTGCCATCCTGGTGGACCTGGAGCCCGGCACGATGGACTCTGTGCGCTCTGGCCCCTTTGGACAGATCTTCCGGCCCGACAACTTTGTCTTTGGTGAGCGAGTGCGGGACGGAGGAGTCCCGAAGCGGGAGCTCCCCGCAGAGAAAAGGCTCAGAGCGAGCAGGCGGGTGACCCTGGGGGGGCTGAATTCCCAGCAGCCCGGTGGGGGTGGCGGTGCGGGGTGAAGCCCCCGGGGCAGGAGAAGAGGCATCGGCTCCGCTCCTCCCGAGGGCGCTAACGCGGCACCTTGCTTCTGGTCTGCCCCCTAGGTCAGAGCGGGGCTGGCAACAACTGGGCCAAGGGGCACTACACGGAAGGCGCTGAGCTGGTGGACTCTGTCCTGGATGTGGTGAGGAAGGAGTCGGAGAGCTGCGACTGCCTCCAGGGCTTCCAGTTGACCCACTCGCTGGGCGGCGGCACGGGCTCTGGGATGGGCACCCTCCTCATCAGCAAGATCCGGGAGGAGTACCCCGACCGCATCATGAACACCTTCAGCGTCATGCCCTCCCCCAAGGTGTCGGACACGGTGGTGGAGCCCTACAACGCCACCCTCTCTGTGCACCAGCTGGTGGAGAACACGGACGAGACCTACTGCATTGACAACGAGGCCCTGTATGACATTTGCTTCCGCACCCTGAAGCTGACCACTCCCACCTACGGGGACCTCAACCACCTGGTGTCGGCCACCATGAGCGGCGTGACCACCTGCCTTCGCTTCCCCGGCCAGCTGAACGCCGACCTGCGCAAGCTGGCGGTCAACATGGTGCCTTTCCCCCGGCTGCACTTCTTCATGCCGGGCTTCGCCCCTCTCACCAGCCGCGGCAGCCAGCAGTACCGAGCCCTGACGGTGCCCGAGCTGACGCAGCAGATGTTCGACTCCAAGAACATGATGGCCGCCTGCGACCCCCGCCACGGTCGCTACCTGACGGTGGCCGCCATCTTCCGGGGCCGCATGTCCATGAAGGAGGTGGACGAGCAGATGCTCAACGTGCAGAACAAGAACAGCAGCTACTTCGTGGAGTGGATCCCCAACAACGTGAAGACGGCCGTCTGCGACATCCCCCCGCGTGGCCTCAAGATGTCCGCCACCTTCATTGGCAACAGCACGGCTATTCAGGAGCTCTTCAAGAGGATCTCGGAGCAGTTCACGGCCATGTTCCGGCGCAAGGCTTTCTTGCACTGGTACACCGGCGAGGGCATGGATGAAATGGAGTTCACGGAGGCCGAGAGCAACATGAACGACCTGGTCTCTGAATACCAGCAATACCAGGATGCCACTGCTGATGAGCAAGGGGAATTTGAAGAGGAAGGAGAGGAGGATGAGGCTTAAGTCCCCTAGTATCAAAGGAACTTCTGTAAAGCAGGCATGTGTACTTGAATGACTTCTGATAGTGGTGGTGAAGCATGTTCTCTCGAAACTGTGTACTCAATTACCCTCTCAGCACTTGTAACTTTGACAGATTTCTCAATGTAACAGTTCTGAATCGCAGTTATTACAATGTTTGTCCTTTAATGTTAAGAGCACATAAAGGCATGTATTCTAGATGATGTTTTCTGTCTTTCTTAACACTTCTGTTGGACAAGGAACAGCTATGCAGCCTGTGTGGTAAGAAGTAAGTTTAAAGACATGTCAGAAATCTTGCAGCACAGTGGTGCGCTCCGATCCACTGAGGCTTACGTATTCTCAAAATGTATGCTTCTCATCCATATCTTTCCTGTTTTTTCTTACAGGACACAAACCTACCTGTAAATTGATTGCAAATGGAAAGCCAACTAAAAGTCCTAAACAAGGCAAGGACAAACACCTCCAACTTGTTTTACATTTTAAGTCAGTGTAGGAAGTCTTCCACTTCTCTATTGAAGTCCTCTGCAAAACGCAGGTGTAGATTATGCTTCCCTTCTGGCATCAGAAGCAACCTTGAAAGAAATAATCTAACAGTGAATATACATTTTTATCCTGTGAGCATATGTAATTAAAATATTTGTTGCCTCTTCCTTGCTCTTGGTTACCCAACTACAGGACTGAAGTAACTCCTGTTTAATACTGTCCCTTGTTTGTGGTTCAGAATGTGAACCACCACAGCAACAAGCATACCACTTGCCCCATGTCAGGGAGGATAAACTAAGCTTAAAACAAATTTTCATGTCCTATACCCAGTTTCTAAGAACCTTTCTGGTTGTCTGCCAAGAAGATAAGGTTCTAAAACTTACGTGAGCAGGATACATCTTTGAAAGGTATGTGAAATAGCTGAGCTCTTTGCCTCTTTCAGAGAACAGTGGTTGTGCTGGGCAGTGAACACATTGAAGAGATCACTACAGAAACATATTTCATGTCACCACCCAAACTCAGTGTTTGAACTTTGTCTAATCTTTCTGGGAAAAGACAATCCAAAACTAACACTGTTCATTCATCCATTAAAGTAAAAAGGGAAGTTGGGACTTCTTCAGCTATAAAAAAAACCTTGGAAGTATTGGTGAAGAAGGTTAAATCTTGGTAAAACTGATGAGTGTGATGAGCCTAAAATGTTCTTTACCATTGCTTTCTGTCTGTGAAAAACTTTATACATCAGGTATGTACTTCTAACACTTTTCTTTATATGGGTGTGGGAAATTCTTTACGTTATTTTATCCTACCACATACTAAGCAGTTTCAACAGAGCTAAAGCCATCTTTACTGTTACTTTGCTATGTCACCTTCATGCCATCTAAGCCCCGTTATGGCAAGGGGGATCTTTCTTCTTTTGGTGGTGACAAGTGCTGTTTTGCCTTGGGGGAAAGAGCAATAGTGTGTGAATATAGCTAGCTCCTCTAGCACTTCTCTCTGAATTTCATTAAGTCTGTTTCTTCAAAGGTGAAGCAGCACACATGCACAAACCTATAGTACTGTGTATGCTATCAGGACTACTGTTAAGCCACTGTAATGCTACCTAACTCTAGCCATACCATGCAAACATAGAATGACAGCATACTTCTACCATGAGAGAAACAAGCAATGTATCTGCACTACAATCAGCAAAAGCTTTTTCTGCTTTACTAGATAAAAATCAAGGCAAGAAAAGCTGATAGAAGTGTATGTTACTGAAAATATGCTAAATTTAAGGTTTTCCTTCTGTTACACAATGGAATATGTCTCCAGTGCAACAAGGGAAGGGCACCATGTACCTAAGTATTAATTTCTGATACTACCATTAGTCTGATTTCTTTTCTGATAAATACACATATAGGGGAGTACTTCAGCATGGGCACATGCAAAGAATCACTTTACATTTTATTGGATAGCAACTTCTAACAGTGTTTCTTCCTTGGCTTGGCTTCCAAAGACAAGCTATAAGATCCCTGCCTAGTTTTTGTGATGACTTGCCTTAGTCAGCATCTGGAGCTATTTCAGAGCTTAGTGAAACCTAACAGGATAATAGGTGTACTGAGCAGGGCATGTGGGAGTAACTAACTAGCAGACATGGAATCAAACATCTGCATGTGACTGTTAGGAAGGTCTCTTGTTCTCAGCTTTCCTGTGGCATAATGCATTTCTGTGAACAGCGTGGCTGACTTTGAGATAAATATATCACTCAATTTTTCACAGAGATGACACCAATGAAACAGTTCCCTACATTCTGCATTCAAAAAAATGGGCTTTGTTCTCCTAATTCTTTTCTCCGTTAATCATCCCAGTCTGTTATTAAGTAGTAACAGAACTCCGGAATTTTTGTGCAAATCTATGAAGAAAATTCAGCTGGTGAAGTCGCAGCTTTTTATAGGAAGCATTTCTGGAGTTTTCAAATAAAGCAGATGGCGCCCTGAGATTTTTCTTGTTTGTAAAGTAGTATCTCTGAGCATAGTTGCACATTTTTTTCTTATTCTGCTTTTCTTAAAAACACTGAAAATTCATGGGACAGTTGGAAAAGCAAAATCTTTGAGGTTGTTGTTCACCTCAACAAGGCTGAGCAAACATCAGTATCCTGTGGTTTTCTCTAATAACTGGGAATCTCTCTCCATTCATAGCATCTAAGTTCACTGCTCTACTGAATGGGACAGAAATGAGGTCTCTTGCAGTAAAAGGAATGCAACGGCTCTAACAGAAATAGAGAATAAATTTACTTGTTTCAATAACTTTTAGGGAGTAGTTCTGTGTGTGAAGTGGAAAGAGGAAAAGGATCTTACTTGGTTTCTCTTGGAGGACTTTAGGAAGGAGCTTATTAAAATATTATAATTTTTGTACCACAAGAAAGGTCCAGCTACACTGTACGGATTGTAACTTGTTAGGTAAGTTTAGAATAGCTCTGTGGCAGAGACAACTTGTCCAAATACTTTTTTTTTTTTTTTTTTTACACTGTGGGTTTGAACTGCTTCATTTCTTCAACAATGGTTTGTAAATACTCCATCATAAAACTTACCGAGAGCCTTTGATGTGCTTATGAATGTATTCTGCGTGAGCTTGTGGAACCAAAGGGTCTTTCTCACCATGAATTATAAACGTGGGACATTTAATATCTGGCAGCAACTGTTGGCAGATATTACCTAGGGAGAAAATAAATGAAGGTCACTTTTTGGTTTAAAATAGTATGAAAGACTGAAGCAGCTTCTGTAAAGGACTGTGAACTCCACTGGGTTCTAGCTATTGCCTCTCCTTGTGGATAGCGTGCAATTAATCTACAGAACTACGTAATCAGGACTATAATTAACATTTCTTTCTCCAGAATGTTACTTCACTGAAATTTGCTTCATTAATGGATACTAGCACAAATGGATAGAGCCAACGAATTACTTCTGTCCCACATTTCCCACAGGCTCTCTTTGACTGTTCAAAGCAAATACATGCATCTCTCCTGGCTTTGTTCTTTTCAGCCTTAGAGTCTTATGGCCTTCATGTTAATGCTACATTTTGGCACATGAGCTGTCAGGTTACAAGATTTGCTACTTTTATCAACAAGTTAACTGAGGGTGTACTCATGCCTGTTCCATCTTCTAGACCCTTTGCTGTCTGCAATGAATAACAATTTCATACAAATTGTATTAAAACTATTCAAAGGTTATTCTCCCTGCTCATTCATCTTACAGAACCTCAAGAATAATTTTATGCTTACTAGTCTTTAATCGCATTAGAAGTAATTTTAATGCTTTTCCTTAAAGACTCCTCAATTTTTTTCCGCCTTTTTTCCTCATCCCTTAGTAATCCAGTTTCCAAACCCTTTGCCTAGCTTCCCATGCTCTTGCAAGAGAATTTTTGGGCAAAACATACTTGCTGAGTTTTATGTTCCATTATCTCTGGGATAACTTTGTCCTATTTGTAGTTGTGTCCTCGCAGCTACAAACAGCTGTATAGTTAACACTCATATACTCACACTTTCCTTAGCTCTAAAGTCGTATGCTGTTTCACAGAGTTTTTCCAATTGTTTGGTTATTTATATAGTCTTAGTTTGCAGTTCAACTGGTTAAATATTGTCGTTTAGAACATTTCACCCATAGTCCTCAAGCACCTGCACAAATGTTGACTGTTTTTCAGAACAAGTAACAAGTAAATTTAGATTGTTTACCTAAGGACATAATCGGCAGTCAAACTATTATTTCCTAGTTTTCAGTCCTAAAATTGTTTTGTACTATAATCAATAGATTATATTTACTCCAAAAACACAGAACAGCAAGAAGAATCTTGGATTTTGCAGCTTTATGCAACTTAGTTTCATTAAGTGTTGGCACCTTCTAAAAGTTCACTTCTTGTGGCATTTCACACTAAAAGCTGTGTCATTTAGGGCAAATAGTCTATTTCTTAAAAACAGCTTCAGTTGAGTTTTTGACCAGCAAAGGCTTTGCTGTCCTTTTTTTCTCTCTGATGGGTTTTACTAACCTCTTTTCTTGTGTTTGCCGTACCTGCACCTTTTGTGAAGTGTGTCTTAACTGTAATTCTAATGCCTGCTTGTAGTCTAAGTCACCGTCCCCAAGCTATGCCTGGAAAAAACCTGCAGTCTGATGGTTTCTCATCTTTTTTAGCAAATGTTAAGCTTCTGCCAATATCTGACCCAGTTACAGCATCTAGGTAATTCAGCTGCTTGTTACATGTCTCCAGGTGGCTTCCTTTTCACAGTCACTCTATCTCATAGTGTGTGAGGCATGTGCAGGCAATAAAAGAATGTCACAGCCAGAGTTTCACCAGAGTTGGGCTTTGGACTTAAGAATAAACTAGTTTTAAGGAGATGCATTCTAGAAAGAGTAAAATAAAATCAGATCATAATTTGTTACATTACTCTACTGGGAGAAATTCTAGTACCATACTGCTGATACTGTGCAAAACTTCATAGAAAAAACACAAAATGAAGGAGTGTTTTCCCTGTAGTACCTGCTGCCTGTTAATGTATGTCACCTCCTGTCTTTCCTTATAAGAGCTACATGAAAATGTGTATAAGAGAATTACAGACTCCTTGTTTTATGTATTATGTATTTCTGCTTTAGGCAAATTAGAAACAATTTTCCTCTGAACTAAAACAGAACTGCAGGTTATTATTCATGGTATCCTTGGATGCAAAAGTCTGTAATTGCAGAAATCTTCAGAGATAAACATCTAATAATTATACTGTCTAGTTTAACCATTCTTTTTGGATTTTTAAACACCTAAGCCATATCAATAGCATTTTTAAAATGTGTTTTTTTAATTCTGAGTTCTCAAAATCTGAACTTCCTTCTTTTTTTAACTCATATGCTACTAGGTTTGAAACAGTGCTTCAGCTCCTGTTTGCAGAAACTGGAATGAACATGCCTCACTTTTGGGATATCTTAACAATGTCACCAAGAGGTAATCCTTCTACACTGAGAGAGGAGAGGAGGAAAAAGCCTGAGCAGAATCCCTCCTGTTCAGTCTGCACAAAAGCAATGATTTAATAGTGTAGTTTTGTGGTGGAACAAGAGGGACTCATCAGCTAATGCTTCCCATAAATGTGTTTTCCTCCTGTACCTTTCTGGTTCTGTGAACCGTCTACAAAGTAATTGCTTTATTCATGACTGTGAGTCAGATCCAGCTTTTAATGCTATATGCAGAGTCCATCCTTTACCAGCTGCTAGGAGTACTGTTAGATTTTTATCCAGAACTGTCTGCTACTATAATTGCTTCTGTTTAACATTGTAAAAGCCTTACCATCTGATTTTTCAGCAAAGTAAGATATTCCATCTACCCAAGCCTCACAGGTTTTTGCAAAGTACTCATGTCCATACATCTCTTCCAGTGGTTTCTTGACTTTTTCGCTCCATTTTGAGACGTCTCGGATGCCTATATAAAGTAACATTGAAATATGTTAAGTCTTTTCCAGCGACAAGATATAACCCAGTACTGTCAACGCCTAATATAAGTAAGTTTGCAAACCAGACTGCAGATGTGTATTTCAAACTTGAAACTGCACTGAATGGTTTTAAATAATTTATAGTACGGACAGGGTATAAAAAAAGGTAGTTTTACAGTCTCTGCTGGGGTCTTTCTGAGTTGCAGAAGACAGTCTTGTTATTATGGTCACAAGGAACAACAGAAAAAAAAAAAAAATCAAAGGACTCAGTCCTAAAACTTCTGATGTTTCTTTTTGGAGGGCTTGCAGAAGAGGAGCTCAAGGAGGTAAACCGTGTATAAAAAGCAGACTGTTTTATAACAGTGTGCCAGAGCTGGCAAGTCTTTTTTATATCCTTCAGCCTTTTGCTTTGGCTCATGGATGGAAGTCCTTCCATGGCTCCTACCAGTGTTCAGAGGAAGGAAGCTCTTACTAAGGCATTCCAGCAGGCTGACATCATGGTACATTTGCCATAGTCTTACAGAAAAACAAGCAACTGTACTTAGTAGAGTCCTGTGACTCATGGCAGGCTGGCTAAAGCTGTACAAATAATCTGACATTCTAGTTATTTATTTATCAGATTTACTATTTTTTCCCCTAAAATTTTCAGTACTGCTCACAAACCAGATACCTACAAGGGTGACTTTCACTAAACTATATTTCAGCTGTACAGCTTTGTATCAATAAAGCCCAAAACAGTGTTAGCATAGCAGAGAACCTGAAAGACATAAAAAGTACTGAATCATCAAACAGCAATATATGCCACCAGCAAAGCTTTTAATCGGTTTCAAATGGGAAATAAGGGAAGAAAGGAGTGAGGTGTTAATTAACAAACAGAACCTGTCCAGCCAAATGAGCAAGGTAGCAAGGTGTGAAAGTGTTTTATAAAGCATCTGACTGGAAATGTATTTGCTCACCCCAGGCTAGCTGTTACTGAACAGCTGTTTCCCTTATAGAATCTACTGTTTTATCCTTGCGGCTGGCCTGAATTTAAAAAGGGGGTGGTGGTGGGGAAACCGATGTGGAAAGGACACAGATACCAAATAAGCACCTTTCTCTCCTACCAAACCCTCCACTGCAGCTGAGATGCACTGATCAGCCAGTTGTAGGTTGCTTGTGCTGCTCCTATCTGAGCTCCATCACCCAGAAAGAGATGTTGAAAGCACCAGTGCGTGAAGGGGCCAAAGGCTGGCATTGCTGTGGGTGTTCTGTTTAAAGTAAGACTTCTTTTTTTTTTAATTTTTTTTTTTTTACATTTTAGCCTGTTGGCTGATACTAACTGACATGCATTTCATAATTATATAATAAAAACTTCATACATATAAAAGCATGTAAAGAAATAAAGCAGCACTTTTACAGAGCTAAAAAGCATTTGCTTACTGAACTAAAAAATATACTACTACTACTACTACTACCAAAGTGCTTTAGCATAGGTGAGGTAAGTACACATGTGCAGTACATACACTTGTAGCTGAAGGAGCCAGACTTCACAGCTGGTATAAATCAAACTCCAGTCACTTAAATGAAGCTATACTGGGTTACATTTGCTGAGAGCCTGCGTGGTTAACTCTTTTAATTTCAAAAGGAAATAAGGTTTCTTTATGACTTCACTAGCAGTTTTTGCTGTTTTCCTTTAAAGTGACAAATGGCCAGATCCTGTTTCACATGAGTGGAATAAGGATCAGAAAGCCCAGGTTTCTTTACTTTGCAAAGGTTTTGTAACCACAGCAATTAACTTTAAAGGAATGCAAATTAGAAAGGCATCCTGGGACATTTACTTGAATGATTCATTTGCTTCTTGAACACAAATAGTAAGTTATGAGCTTGTTTTCTTACTATCTATGTATTATATAGGCCCTAGAGGCAAAATTTGTTACGTGCCCAGTGATTTTTCTGTGGACCTTGTCTAAAGGTTGCGCAAGACGTGAGAAAGGAAAACAAGCCTGGGTTCAGTAGTATTATTTGCAATTTATTTTTAGGAACTTGTTACAGCAATAAAAATTTTACTTTCTGAAAACTACTGATAAGCTATTATAATTTATACTTTTCAGCAGCTGTTGGTAAGGACTTTTAAAAAATCCATTATATTACCCTTGGAGTAATTGTTAGGGAGCTTCTCACTATGACTTTAATCTATCCTTATACTTAGCAACCTGGTGAATTTAGTGCCCTGTTCCTTTAGGTTTGTTGTATCCTCAACTCTGTCTCCACTTAGCTTTTACATGACTAAGATCCTTAGGTCAAGAAGAAATGAAAATAATTCTTTTAGGATACGATATTCAATTTGTACATACCATTATAAATTCTCACATCCTCTTGAGTAACGCTGGCATTTGCTCCCCAGACAACCAACTTGTGGACAAGAGTTGGATACTTTGCGGCTGCAATGAGTGCTGTAATTCCACCATCACTCCACCCCAGCAAAGAGAACTTCTGAAATTTCAGTGCCTTGATTTGTACAAGAAAGTTATATGCAAATCATCAGCTGGTTTTACAAGCAAATAGAAAATATTTCTTGAAAACTAACAGTACAGATTTAGATGCAACACTACATAGTTGAACTATAGTTAGCTTTCATAATTAGAAAATATAATTTTCCGGCTATATGTAAAAATACTTAAGCAAAGGTCAAATATTTAGAAAACAAGAAATTTTACCCGCCCTTCCAATTTTCTATAGCTATTTAATGAAACAGATAGTAGCCATATTAGATTCTTGCTGCATTTAAAAAAGTCCTCTTGGAATTAAGAAATGTTTATTTACAATGGAGACTAAAGACCTTTTCAGAGAGCCTGATGGTACCAAGAACATGTGGATTCTCTTGGTATAAAGTTGACAAAGACTATCACAGTATGGGATGGTAGGTAATCCAAGACCAAGATGAACTTAAGAAAAAGAAAAGTTTCAGACTTGAAAAATGGAACCCAGTAATCTAATTTACTGATGCTAGCTGATCTAAAAAAAAAAAAAGAAAAAAATCTGCTCTGTAACAACCAAAAAATGCTTAAAGTATTTTTTACAGGATTGTGTAAAATTTTAGTGCTTAATTCACATTTTCTAAAGCTTTTAAGTGTACATTTTAAATGTTGCTTCATGGTGAATTGCAATTCAGAACATTAATAATGAAATTCCTCCTTCTCAAAAAGGAAGGCTCAGGGAAAAAAATGTGACAACTGAGACCTTAATTCATTCTGACTTGTACAATGCTTTCCACTAGAATTTGAAACTCTTCTTTCCTCATCTACCACAATCTGTGGTGTGGGGTACTGGCAGGGACAGGAGAGAGGATTTTGTGTGTGTGATGTTCAGTGAGCAAATGGTGGGGAAGGTAAAGGCACTCAGGAGCAAATGCATCTGAAGGTTGTACAGGGACTATATTCAATGGTTAAGCAATAGTTGCAGTGCTGCATATAGAAGCCTCCACTTGTGAAATCTTTCGGAAACAAACATAAAGGTTTCAAAGGGTTTTTTTTGTTTTGTTTTGTTTTTTCTTTCTCCCAGAAATTACAGCCTTTTAGATGTGATTAAGGAAGATACTGTACTTTTGGAGGAAAAAGAGCAAGTTAGTTGAATGAGTTGTTCTGGTGCTTGGTGTTTTGTTGTTGGAAGACCAGGCCTGCTTTCTTTGGACAGAAGAAAGCAAAAATGCAGGCAATGAGTGCAACAACTACAGAGAGGGAAAAAGCAGTTTCTAATCTGCTTATAAACTTGTTGCTCAAGTGAGACACAACTTTATCAGTCAATTTGATACCTAGCAAACTTCTATCGCTATAAGGCTTTTCTGGCTTTGGCTTCTTCCTTGGTATTAGGCTTGCTGTAGTGTTGCTCAATATTAGATTTCATTCTGTTAAGCTATAATTACTAAACAGAAAAGAAATAAGGTAGGGGAAAGAAAAGCACATGTAAAGTAAGAGCTGACAGCAAGAAAAGAGAACCTTGAATTTTAGCAGCTGATCACAAGTTGGATCTGGCCTGCAGAAAAAGTAGTTATCCGTGACCAGCTTTCAGTATCGTGCTGCTGAAGGGCTAGTGGTGTCTTGGCAAGTTTCAGGAGTTGGCAGCAGTGCTTGTAAAGCTTAAGTTTTTGCTGTTGCTGCTGCTGTTCCCCTACCACCACCAGCAAATTACAGATCTCAAAGTTGGCTGATGGGTGGAATAGCTGATTAAAATTTTTGTTCTTCATGCCAGGTTATTTGTCATTGCTTCAACTGAGATCTGTTTGCCTCCAGTATTCCTCTTATTTACTAGTCATTATCTTGATGCGTTCTTTGGGTTGTCTCAGAATGCCTTTCCAGTGGGAGGAATTTAATTTATCCTTTGCAGCCTTCCAAAAAAACAATGTGATGTAACAGATGTGTTGGATATGGTACGCGTGTTTGCTTGCTTTAATCTTGAACTCCTTACAGTACAGGCCTCTACTTAACATTGGCAATAACCTGAGAGCTGGTTGCACAGCTCAATTCTGTGGGTGATTTTGTGCTGGCTTTACCCTGTAAACAAACTAAATCTCTTCTGAAATTACCTCCTCCATCCAGGCCTATGTGAAATGCAAATTACCACATAATGCTGTGACAGAAGCAACTTACAACAGTGAGCTGCAATACAACAGCACTTTGCACTGTATGCTTTAATTGGATCACAGGGAGTATATCTCAAGTAAGGGTTGCAGTTGATCCACAAACACTTGGAGAAGCCCAAGCTCATCCTTTTGCAAGGACAGTAGCTCTGAAGAGTAAGAACCTCTTAAATATCAACACTAATTATTTCCATAATGATTGTTTTAATGCTATTAGCCTTTGCTAGCATTAGACATTGAGATGGAGTGCAGCAAAGTGGACTTATTAGCGTTATACTGCTTTTGTTTCAAGCAAACTCCTTCACAGAACACATATGGTGATACAGAGCAGTGTCATCCGCATCAAGGTGCTAAATACTCTGCAGAATTTCAGCTTTTGTTATTTTACAGAAACCCTGCAGCACTCGCAGCTCCACTGAAGAAGCCTGGAATAAAGGTTCTGAAGGCTCACCTATACAGATGGGGTTTTTTTGGCCGATTGTAGGCCAGATGATGTTTGTAAACCATACATCATTGTGAAATCCTCTACAGGAGTTATGACTTTGCTTTATTCTAGAAATCCTAGTTGGGATGATTCCTTGGGATTTGTGCTATCCTTTACGTTATGCTAAAATAGAAGCAAGTTACTCATGCTTGGAAAGATTTTAATATTTTTTTATTATATGCCTATATCAATAAAAAACAGGGTGCTATGTCTCATTTGTTTCGGCATCTTTAGAGATAGGTAGGCTACTGTCCTGTTTGACTGGAAGCTACATGGTTACATACTGTTTGGGGACAGCTCTGTTTTCTCTTTTGCATTTATTATTATTTGAACAGAGACAGGAAACAGGGTTACAATCATTTAGACTGAAAGTTTGTCACCTATCCACGGCAGCATCTTTATTTTCTTTGTTAGCATAGCAGAAGAAATTGGTCATTTACGGTGCAGAGAGATTGCTTTTATGGTTAGAGGGCAAAACTGTCTCTTAATCCTGATTCTGCTGTCAGACTTATTTTGTTTCACTACGCAGAATACTCCAGGAAGGCTTCATTTCCAGTTTCAGATGGATTTCTGCAGGGTCACTGCTTATTACAGAAATACAGTTGAATTGACTGTCCGAATCTTGTCTCATATTTTTGGAATTTTAATGTTCTGCCAACTTTCTTAACATGGCCAAAGAGACTATACAGCTTAATATAACAAAGCCAAAATGTTAGTTAATACTAAACCAGAAAATAGTATTAGCACTTATAGGACAGAATAAGAGAGGAACACGGAAACACAGATTTGAAATAAAAAAATCTGCAAGATGGAGAAGTAATAACAGCTTTAGCTCATATTCTTTATAATCACAATAGCTGTATTAGTTGTTAAGATCTGGTATGATCACAGGAACCTTCCATTTCCCACAAAAATTATTTCAGTAATATGCTGTAAAATGCAAAGCGTCAAGTTAATTTTTAGAATCAAATGTTTCTTGAAATGGGCTGCTCAAGGCAAAATGCCAAGATTCTACTAGCCAGAAAATTTTCTAAGAGCCTTTCACTACTGTAATCCCTTCAGTTAAACCACTTAGCATAGACCTTGTTTTTTATATACACTTTACCTAAACTTACATGGTTCTTGGCTGCAAATCTCTTAGGGCAGGGTCTTGGAATAAAAACATATGCTTTATAATTAATTCCCACTGCTGAACCTCTATGTAGATTGCAGAAGAGATGGAAGAAGAAAATATTTTCCAGAATAGTGTGTGTCTGCTCCTTTTCAAGCCTTCGTTTGTATGCTCTTTTGCATAACATGCTGTCTGCTGGAAACAACCTGCTTAACAGTACTCTTCCCTCTTCTCAAAATTTAAGGAAAACAGCTTTGAAATATATTTATATAAAATAATAAAGTCTTACAATAGATTTACCTGCATAAGATCCACAGCATCTTTTGCATCCCTCTCAAAGAAATCTGGAGGAAAGTCTCGAGATGGAGGAATGGACTGTCCGTATCCCCGAGGATCCCAGGCAACAATTGTGAAAAGTTGCTTATTCATAGACTTAAGCTGTGGTCCAAAATCGGTTTGACCACTCCCTGAAACATCACCATTTTTCAATTATAGTAACCACCATATTACATATACAATATACATACTCTAAATGGAAACCTGAGGAAACTTGTATCTTAATTCTAAAAAAAGGATTATCCATCAACTGAAGTACACTTTGTCTCTAATTGTAACTAACCATTGCAACTCTCGGACAGGAAGCAGCACAATAAAAATCTTTAGAAGTACCTGTAATATGCTCAGAGCAAACCATTTCTGGTAGGTATGTAAGCTTATCAAAAACTGTGCTCTACAGAGACGCTTTAATACAGAATCTTAAACTGACTTACCTGGGTAGGGATTTATCTTTATCAGATTTAAAGCACGGTCATTGCTGTTTATCTGGACAGCACAGGTGAAACTGAAAGGGGAGGAATGTACTGGCTCTAGCTACAGATTTGTAGGTGAAAAGCACTGTGCAAGACGGTTGTTCTTATTCGACAAAACACTTCTATGAGAATACTGGTGCTTAAAGCTGAGCTTTAAATACTTCATTGCCTGAAGAGACAGTGGTGACACAAAAGCATAAAACTGTAACTTTTGATTTTTCTTTTATGTATGTTACCAAAATAAGCCAAATACAGCCATATTTCTGATGCCGAACAGTTTCCTTTATTGATGGCTCAGACCTTCAAAGGATTAAAAAATTAAGTACTCCAGTCTATTGCACTACACTATGAACACCTAGCATGAAGTTAATTTATTTATTTGCATTATGGTCGTGTGGTAACAGTATCACACGCTACTTGATTAAAACCTGTTCAGACCTAATATATTCAAATGATGTAAACCAAATATTGAATTGGCTATCCATCGTTAAATGCCCTTAAACAGCCTTTTTAATATAAGATTTATTTCTGTTTACTTGGGGAAATATGTCCTCAGATACCTCCTCCTATACCATCAACTGGTCTAAATGATAAAAGAGGCTGTATATAGCATGCTGTGATGCGCTGACTACAGCGTGACATGATCTCTTCTCTCTTGCAATATCAGTTAATAGCTAGTCAGAAATAAAATACCAGGTTGTTTGAAAAATACCAACACAATCTAATTGATATTAATCACATTCTTATACAGGCTTTGTATGAACCTCTGCACATCATGCACATGCTTATTATATGATATTTTTGTAACTTAAAAAATACACAAGGCCAAGAGCATATCTGAATGCTGTGTTTTCTTGGTATTCCTAGTACTTGTTTAGTTAGAAAGAGAAACATTGCTTTTGTTTTAATACAGTTTACAAATAGTCTAGAGACTAATTAATTCTGTTGACCTAAAAACACTTATCTTGTTGCCACAACACATTTATTAGTCTGTTAATACTGTAAGTAGTACAAAATAATATTGAAAACTTAGTACAAAGGCAAGAAGTATACGATGGTCAGAATGTAAAGCTCACCCTCACATGTTGCCCCAAAATATTAAACCATAAACTTAATAATGGTAAAGATACTAAGCCTGACTATTACTGTTTGTAATAATGCTAACTGCACAATAGCAACGTACACCTAATAATAATATTACTCACAACTGAAGAAATACATTATTTTAATCTAGAGAGTTAGTGTTGGCAACAGGTTACTAGTTTCAAAAGCTGTATAAAATGAATACGTTAAAACATACGACTACTAAAACACCCTTAGTATTAACTTTTTTCCACCCTCCCCTTGAGAATTCTTTGAAAGAAAGAGCCATTTCACGAAGACTTGGAAGTGTTGCTGCCAAGAAAAACAAATGTTTCCTGCTCTTCAGTTCTTGACATTCTATCATCTTGATCCAGCAATTCAGTTAAGCATAAGCCCAACTCTAAGCACAGTAACAGTCCTACTGACAGCCTGCCATGAAATGCTAGTGAGTCTGATTGGTTCTTTAGAACTGCAAGAACCCAGGAAAAAAAGCCTGTGTTAATTTTAAAAGATTGTTATCAAAAGCAGTGGTCTCAATAGACAGATACCACTTAGCTAGCAGAACCTGTTGTCCAACTCAAAAAGCCATTGAGAATCTTAATGATGTTGCCCTGAATAACCAAAACATGAAAATACATTTTTAAGCAAAAACCAAGTCTCAACTGTGCCTTTTTCACTATGATAATAAAGTGCAAGTGCTGCATTATGCCTATTAATTCAATTGGAATGCACCTAGTTTCTAAAAAGGAATGCATAATTCAGTCTGTGTAACAAATATAGCTGACCTGATTTCCCCCCACCCCGTTATTTTGCACCTTGCATAGCTATTTGCCACCTGTGCTGGACAAGCCCTTTGCACAGTTAAATCCAAAAGTGCGAGTGACTGTTACACAAGTCAAGACATTGTATAAAAGGTGCCTGATGAGATAAAAGAAATCTTTAAAAACTGTTAACTGATTGCAATAACTCTGCCTTTTCCTGTCTGTTGTATGTGTAGCAATTTTTTAAATGACAGTGCTCCATAATCAGGTGTTGAACATATTATAAAATAGTTTTGTGCATTCTGGCTTGAGACCGGATGGTGAAAGAGGCAGTTGCTCTACAAAGATAAGACAAACTCTCCAGACCTAGCATTCCGGGAAGCAGAAGAACTGCATGGCTTCCTTCTCCTGTCTGTTGATAATGCAGGTGGATTCCGTTCACTTGGATCTTGGCAGATGTTATTGAAGTACTACGGACGAGGGAAGGGGAGAGAAAAAGGGAAACATTCAGGCAGTTAATTCTCATTACTACATGGTCATTCAAGGAATATGGAACAATTATTTTTTCTAGATATTAACGACAATACAGTGAGATTTAAATGGGTCACTTGCCTTTCATGGGTGCACAGAAGACTAAATAAAAAACTTGTCAGGAGCAGAGAAGTATTCAGTTGTGACCACTGTAGCATTTGTACTTAGGTTTCACAAATGTAGTCAAATGACTTAAGGTAAAGGGGGGGAAAAAAACAGTCTTGACTGTGCAACAAGGAGAATATAAAAGCAGCTTGGTTACAGAATGGTTACAGAAACGTATTGAAAGAAATATATTAGAGAGGAGAAACCTCATTCTGTCACAGCATAACTTTTGAAATGGCTGGTGTTCACTTCATTATTACTAAACTGAGCCTTTCCATCTGCCAAAGAAACCACAATCTATTGTTACGGTTTCTCATGAACCAGAGGGTCTACGATGCAAACCACCTTGCATTGAGATGAGGGTGGAGAAGAATGTGATAATAATATATCTGTCAGAGTAATCTCAGCAAGTGATAATGCTTTACTGGAAAATATCACTTGACCAGAAAACCTCACCCACTAAAGAAGTCTCACAGAAACCGACTGCATAGGGCATCTCTCAACCCCGACCCTTAAACCCCTACATTAACCTTCAGTACAAAGCAAGACGTGTAATTGCAAACAGGTAATCTGAGATACTGTGTCTGGATACAAACACCTAGCAAGAAAGCAGAAGCAGCATAGATTGAAGGTATCTTCTTAACAGTATAAACCATTACATCTGTTCTCCCAAGCAAATTTGAGCCTTAATGGTTGCAAGACATCTTTTCAACAACCTATCTCATTTTACTTAAAGCTAATAATACAACAAAAATTTTATCATTTGGTTGCCTAATGGTTAACCCTAATTCCCTGCACTTTTTAGTTTACCTAGATTAAATATTCTTGCCCTACGAATTCAATGTGAATTTCACACACATACAGAAATGCTGTTTTCCGGTCTCATATGTAACAATAATCTCGATTCCGTGATTATGCACTGTGCAACTTACTAAGAATTCAATTTTAACATATAAATTCTGAACTACTTACAGCACATAAGCATAGTCTCACCTGTACAGAGTGTAAAATGGTGGATTAAAGGTAAAAAATCCCAGAAACTTAAGCGCTTCTCATAAGGACAATGAAAATGAACAATAGCTTGAGAAGTCAGGTTCCCAATACATAAGCGGCAGTTAAACCACAGAACCTGTTCAACACAAAGCCATTTGGATTTTACATAAAAACTTGGTCTACATAATCAGTCACGCCACGTGCCTAAATATAAGATGTGAATGTGCAGAATAGGATCAGCTCTTTCTACCTGTGCAGATCCAGTTATGAGAACTGGAGTGCAAATGCAGATCTCTGGCAAGAATACAGCTGAAAGAAACTCGTCGTGTCATCATAACTTCAGTGAGTTTTGCTGAATTGTTATGCAAATGTGATTCAAGTGATTAATTTGACTGTAATGTTAAACCTCCTTTAAGTCCCCATATCACACCTGATGTGGCTACATACTTCACAACCTGAATTTTAAATGTAGCATTCAGATGGCCGCCTTATCTCCTTTTTGAATGTCTGATTTTTGCTTTTTTCTATTTATAAAAGAAAATGTTTTTGTTTTTTTTTCTTGATATACCATCTTTTGGTTTGTCATTCATTTCAACAGGTTATTTTATCGCACTTCTCATTACAGCAAATGAGCACCTTGCTCTTATTACATTTTATAGAAATATGTGAGGGGTTTTTGCTTCTGATTAATAAATTGCCAAAAACATTTCCAGCTCCTAACAGAACAGAAAAAAATCACCATCTTGTTACCTTTTTTAAATAAGGTTACCAACATGTACTTTTAATAGACAAGGGATATATATTCTGCTTTCCTGATTCAGATGCTAGATTTTTTTTTCACACAGTTCTACATTTTTTAGGATTAATTATTAACATCAGAGGCTTAAGAATTTTGCTAAGTTTGTGATGCTTTTCTATTCTTGGATTGTGCCTCAGTGTAAAGTCCAATGAAATCCAGGAGTTTCACAAAGAGAGTATTTTCAGTACTTTCTGGACTAAGAACAAATGTGTTGGAGTTTTTTATGTGCTGAGAAACTGTACTGGAACTGCCTACACCTAAGGCAGATGCGGTTTTCCTCACACCGAGTTTCTGCGAGTCTGAAATCACTTCAGCATGCTTGTCAGCATGATGACTTCACTTCTGTAAAGTTTTCATAAAGACTGCATTTTCCATTGGTTGGCATAATCAGAAACGATATTAAAACAACCCCCCCCCACACACACACACACTATTTTGTAACTGAATTAGTAGTGTTAAGTTTTCTCTCTCTTCTGAGAAACACTGGATACATACTGTCTATGACAGCACAGAGTAGGCAGGTCTTGTACCGTGCCTTGGTGGAGGCCACACTTCACCTCATGCTCTGGAGTGCAGCTAAACCTGGGAACTACCTTTCTGTTCCAGCTCTGCTACAATACCGCCTAGTCTTTATCTGCGCGGGGGGCGGGGGGGGGGGGGAAATACGGTAAAA
>JAVKLA010000028.1:14746022-14756263 GCA_034782735.1 Sagittarius serpentarius | reverse complement strand
ATACCACACTGAAAACACAGCACTGTACCAGCTACTAGGAAGACAATTAATTCTATCCCAGCCGAAACCAGGACAAATATATAAATGTTCCAGTATCTGGGTGGATGACACACTCTATATTAATTTCTGCTAAACTCCATTTTGGGGACCATTTCCACTATTGCCTTGTGCTAAGTAGGTTTAAAGATGACAAATATGTTGGTAGTTGTTATGATTCCAGTTTCATTTTGCTCCTACTAAAGTGGTGGCTGCTGTATCAAGGAGCAGAAATCCATTCTAACCACACTTCTATTAAATTATTGGCTTTTTTGACAATAACAAGAAGCTAATGAACACCTACTGCTTTATCTACAGCATAAAGAATGACCTGGTCCAAAACACCTGCTGGAAATACTTGTAGATTTGATGGAAATAGGAGGTATCATACTTCACAGGAAGAGTTTGGCATATTTATTCTTAGGGCATAAAAACTTACAGTTCAGAAATTCTTCCTTCATAGATCTTGCACACTGAGATTATGTCAATACTAGCAAGTCAGAGTGGCAAGGAGCATTCCCAGGTTCTGGGATACCATCACCTACGCTACAGAGCTGTTCCAGTGTTCCCCAACACAACTTCAGCACTGTGAAATAGCCCTTGCACAGTATTTTGAATGTTTAAAGAATCTGCTATCCTGACAGCAGGCTGTGACATGCCAGTTAACCTCAGTGCCCAGGAACATTCCCAGGCATGTTTTATTTACTAGTATAAATGCAGCCTAAGGGATTCAGAAACTAGTAACATGCTGAGCCCCCCGAGCAAGTAGGAGAATGGGTCTTCTGTCATGTGGTAATAAGGCACCTTCCCCTTCCCAAAGCTCTAATATTCCCAAGTTTGTACTTTGGATTGCATAATGATTCAATTTCTTTTTTCACTATTTCATAAAGCAGATGAGAAACTTATCATGTAAATCTTTTCTACCAAGCAATGTAAAAATCTAATGCAATATTAACCTATAAAAGAAGAGTATTTTATCAATTTATACTTTTAAAGCCAAAAATAATTTTTGCTTTTATTCACGCTGCTGTTCTGCATGATTCTAGACATCTGCAATTAATAAACATTATAAAAAGATTTAACAAATAGTATCACATTGACTTAGAGCAGTCTGGGATAGTACCCTTGTAAGTATTGGCACTTCTGGCAAAATTTAAGAGTTGATTTTGTTTTCTGCCCAAGTTTTTCAAGCAGTGAGTCAGTCTTTCACATATTATTACTGATATAATAGCTTTGCTGAAATTACATGCTTTTGTGCAGAACTAAACAAGGGTACCAACATGTTTCAAGAGAGAATCTAGAAACTTTGTATAACACGTTCTCCTTGATTCAATATTAGTATTGCACTTTGTTGTTGTTATCTTTGCACAATCATTTTATTCAGAAGGAAGATGCTTATTTTCTTTTATCCTCTGGAAGACCAATTATGTTGACAAACTTTTTGATTTCCTGGAGGTATTCACTGAAAACTGCTTGGCAGAAAAAATGTGTTCCAAGAAGTGTGCAAAAAGAAAAGCTCCTGAAAGTCTGTTCCGAATTATTACTTGTTATTGGAAGGTCTTCAGGAAAAAACACCCTCATTTTCCCCCAGTTCTTAGTCAACTTACTCCTCACTGATTTGCATCAAACTAGTAAGGAGATCCAGTCTTTGGCAGCCAAAGAGGGCTTTGGCAAGCTTTCCAACTGTAGCACCTTTGGAGCCTTCCCTCATTACCCACTTAAGCAGCATTTGGTGAACTTTTTCTTTTAGTCCATCTCGTTCATAGTCGTGATCAATTTCATCAATCTCTGGATCACAGAAGCCCAGTTTACGAGCACAGTGCTTCCAGTGTTTAGCCAACTTTTCTCTCACTAGATTCAGATGTTTCTCAGTCAGGACAGTAGTATTGTCTGCAAAAAGAAAAAAAAGTATAAGAAAATGGCATTGTTTAATATTTCTTCTGCTCCTTTTGGTATCTCACCTGTCCTCCCCCAACTATTTGTTGGTAATATCTGGAGATAGAATTTTAGTGATAAAATCACAAGTGGGTTTCGTGGAGGCAGAATTACCCAATGATGCCAGGAAAGAAACTCCCAGTCAGAACACGTGTATTCACAGGTCAGTTGCTGGACTTGCTTTTTGATCTGAGGCTATCACAATTGGACACTTAAACCTGCAAAACTGAAAAGCTCCTTCCTAGAGTTCTTATACAGACCTCAGTCAGCTGTATGATATGTTCTATATTCTGGAACACTATTAATTTGTTCACTTAGGGATTCACACAGGTTCACTTAGGGTTCACACAGGGATAGTTCAATTCAGTATTGACCAAAGACAATAAAGGAAATTTAAAAATCTTCCAATTTCTACCCAAATGAAGTGGTTGTGGCCTCAAGCCTGTCAGTGTTCAAGACGTGTTTGAACAATGCTCTTAGATACACAGTTTAACTTTTAGGTTTCCTTGTGTGGTGTCAGGCACTGGACTTGATCTTCATCAGTCCCTTCCAACTCAGGATATTCTATGATTTAAACTGTAAATCAGGTGAGGACCACTAATCCTAACCTTGTTTCTACCAATTTGAGTGGTGTTATTCCTCTTGTTCGTGATGCATATACATCTACTTGTATCTGGTGTCTCGTAAGTGGTCATGAAACTACAGGACAAATGAGGTACATGGTATTACAGAACAGTATTAGCACAAACCATTACTTGTTTTATACACTCTAAGGTATGTAGTAGAAAAGGATCCAAACAGTTATTTCTCAAGTATCAGAGGGAGAAAGCTGTACTGCTTTCACACATTCCAAACCAAATGATTCTCAGATAACTATATGGGGCAAATACATCAAAACTAGGGAGATGTTTCTCTTACCAAATATACCCGTTGCTTCATAACGCATGTAAGTTGCTTCTGTAGCAACAGGAGAAGTGCTGATATGTTGATTGTGCTCTTCAATCTTCATGTGATTGTAGGATCCAATTTGAATTCCAGAACTGTTACTTATGTTGTACTTGATTGAATCTTCTGTATAAGGGAATTTAATATAATTTTATAAACAACTGCACATGGTTCAAAATGTCAAAAAGTAACATAAGGAGGAAGAAGGTTCTGCTAGTAAGGGAAGTGATTAAATATTTTTGTTGCATTTAATGTAAAAATGGCCATTTACTGGTAACTGTGAGCAATTTTCATTATGCAGTGCAAAATAAACGTACTTTAGTGGAAACCCATCCTATTCTACTCTATGACAAAGTGCCATAACTGAGCCTTACATGCTGTTAGTTACCATGCTGTAAATAATGTTCCCTGCGCTTCAGGAATGTGTAGCAGCAGCCTTGCTTTTTGTTGGCTAACAGCTTCAGGAGGTCAGTCTTCACTTGAAAGAGTTTTTCGTTTAAATCTTAAAACCTTACTTCTGCCTCTCAGCTTTACTTTTCATAGATGTAAGCTCAGGTTTACAGTTATGACTTCAGAGTTCCGTGAGACTACAGAAAATCACTTCTGGCTGCTCATAAGGTTTCTATACTCCATGTTGTACTATGCTGTCTTGATTGTACCTCTCTGTTTCACAATGTATTTCATCCCTGCTATCTAGGAGTATGTTCTTCACAGTGCACTACTTGCTTAGTGTTTGTTTCAACAACATTTCTCTCTCTTTTTAAAATTGTAAAAAATTTTTTATTTTTTCCTCTGTTCTGTACTTTTGGTTCTAAGGCAAGACTAGAATGTTTTCTGAGATACCTTACCCAGCACAGCTAAATTGTGTGCACCTCTGGGAGCTTGCATCTCCGGTTTACTTGTATGTGATTAGTTAAACACCTAATTTGGTGTCTTCTGCTTAGAGTTGTCCAATCTCCACACATAACATGAAACTAAGTGATTATTCTGGTCACGTTAGGTGACATCAGTTTTCTATTCTCTTGACAATGTTTTCTGAACTCTGTTTGGATAATCATCCATTAAGCATTTTAAGTCTAGTTTAAATGGTAAATATCACAAATTGGGCCTAATATTGAAGTACAGATACTTAAAATGCTAGACTAAGCTCTGTATTTAATCACCTAAAGTGATCATTAGATGCACAAACATCCTTGTTACACACTCCGTTGCAATGTGAAGTGTGGAAATCTACGGTCATGTGTGAAAATCTGACTAAATGCATTTAATATTTGTTAACCTGAAACTGCTAGTCAGAAATACTTATATGTATACATGATTAGTTTCTAGAAGTTGCACAAAATGAATGTGGTTTATCCTGTCTCAAAATACTATGATTCCTGTATCCTTTCTTTTTTTTTTTTTTTTTGAGGTGAAGGACCCAGGAAATACATTCATATTTTTAGCTAAAAAATGGAGAAATCACATGTTTGCTATTTTCTTATCTAGTACAAGATATGAAAACATGTACAAATGCTTTGTCAGTAGTAACAGTTACTGTGCTTATAAATCTCCTTTCCCAAGCCTCTACACTTTGTTTGCTTGTCATGTTTGGGTCATCGGCTAATGACTCTAAGGGGAATATAGTCAAGAAGAGAGAAACCTGCTGTTTCAAGATTTCTTTGTAAGTGTAAACCACTTACAAACTGGACAAGCCTTGAAAGGGTTAATTAAAGAGTTCAGGGTGTCCCAAGCAACACAACTTGAAAGGAGCATATATTAACAACTCCTGAAAGACAGGACAGAATTTCATGGGTTTGAGACAGTTGAACTGCAGAGACCTGTGCCCCAAGGAAGGCTGATCAGCATGAAGCCTGCAGCTAGAGATCTGTATTAAAAATAGAGAGGAAGAAAGGACAGGTTTCCCAAATGCATTTGTGGTTCAGGAGCTGGGTAGAGTCACGGCAACCTGACATTTAATCTAAGAAACTGACTAGTTTAGGTGTACAGGAAGCCTTACAATGCCTTCATGTTTTTAAAAAGCTCTTCTACATAAAAGATGTCCTTGATCCACCAAATACACATTTAATGGTGTGTATAGGTCCTGCTAGAGACAGGAATTAGTTTTACATACTGGTACTGATAACTAAAGCTATGGTTAGAGGTATTAAGCAATAACATAAATTATTTCAAGATCCTGAAGTGTTCTGCTTTACTGATCAGGATGCAGTGTGTAGCCTGTTGGCTACTAGGACAGATGAAGGCTACAGCACTTACCTGTGCTTACTCTGGGTGCAGTAGGATAATATGTAAAAGTTCCCCTTGTGAAAGAAGTGGAATCCTTGTTACCTGAACAAAGAGGGAAAACAAAAAAATGCCAAAAGCATTATGTAAACAAAAAAGCAAACGTACTAAAAAATGACTGCCATATTTGTAACAGTATGAGTACATAGTTTTTGCTTTTAAATACAGACAGATGAGAAGCTTTTTAATTAACAGGACTGTATCTCTTTGAATAACTAGTTAAAGCAATTATCCTGGTTTTGCTCAATGACCAATAGCCTTAAGCATCTTTGGATCCCAGTGAGGGCAATGGGCTTCCACATGGGTGTATGAATACTTGGCTAGTAGATGGCAGTGCGGGATCACAGCATAGTTATGGACTGAGCTGCCTTGTATCAGGTACTCAAATTGAAAAATACCAAACTCACAAGCATGCTGCTACTGCTTACTGCTGAGACTGATCATGGTTTGTACTAGCACTCTGCTTGTGACCAGCTCTAGCAAAGGCATGGGACACCACTGCATTTTCTGCCAGTGGCAGTAATGTCTGGCAGAGATGTAACTTCCAGCCCAGGGCAGTAGTTGATTTGGATGCCCCCAGATGAGCTCTGCAGCTCATGATGGGGTAGTAAGAGTGACTGGGCTATGGTCACCCCATAAGTCAAAGCAAGGGCTGCAATGCAGCTCTTCTGCTTTGCAGTCTGACATGTGCCACACTATGGTATGCAACCTCCCTATAATAACTCGTCTTCTTTCAAACAGAAGATTTTACTTTGTTAGTGATGTCGACAGTTCTAATCCCTGCCTTCTGACATGACAGCTCTCAGATTCATTTCAGTAAATAAACGCACATAAACAACTAATCACAGCCTCTGCATAAATAATTTAACAGGGTAACACCTTTGTGGCATTCTGCCTGTAAACAGCTAGGCATCCTTGATTTTCTTGGGAGACAATCTGGAAAAGAATGCCACACTTAAATATCCAATATTTAGTAGGAGCAGGCTAACATACCTCATGCTACCTCTAGTTCCTAAAAGTTACATCTTATAGGCCTCTAGTTACCATTTATTTATACTTTTTGCCAATGCTCAGTGTCCTCTTCCTTCTTTGTCTCCATACCCTTCTACTCCACAGCTCACTAGCAAATACTGACAGAAGCTCCCCATCAGCACCAGGCAGAGCTCTCTGGAGAAACCAGTTACAAGCCTTAGCTCCTTGCTGGCTCCCTGAGCTCAGAATTCTCTTACCTTGCTGCAAAAAAGCTAAAAATACCTATTTATTTTCTGAAATTCTACAGATGTTGTTTCTGCACAAGAAGAACCTATAGTATGAATGTTACATTTTTGAGAGTCAAAAGTTTTCCTTTGCTTTCCTAGAATGATTGGTAGCAGCTCTTGGTTTTGGTAGCTGCTGTAGCAGTATCTGCTGTCTGCTATTACTTGGTTGGTAGCTGAAGAGTTAGGCATTGAGTCTGATGCTCCTCTATTATATTGATGCTTTAGAAATGGTTCACTTTAAGTTAACAGCCTGAAATCAGTGAAAGCAGCACAATAAAGTTGAAGCTAGAGCATTTTAGTGACCTGAATGAACCTCAAGTAAACAAAGAGAACTTCATGAAATAAATTCACCTTTGCTATATCACAGATCAACTGTTAGAAATAAGCAGGTGGTTGTTACATAAGCTACCACACACTTTTGGCCACTTCATTTTTAGAGAATAAGTGTGTCTTCAGAAACACAGGTGTTGGGGGAGGAAGAATCTCACCTGTATCTGCGTCTGTGTTCTTTGGATACCAGTTTACATTGGTCTGTGACTGCAGGTTTGGGCCAGATTCAGGCACAGGAGGTTTACTTAGGCTAAAGGTACTGGCTGAACACAATCCATAGAGACCCTCTGTGTTTCCTGTTAGAAGACTGTTAGGGTTTGGCCCATAAAAAATATCTACATCTCCCTGTTTCAGTGGTATTGCAGCTGTCTGTGGCCAAAAATACGGATTAGTGTTTGATCCTGTTTTTTCAGCTCTTGGATACAGTTCACTCCATTGAGGAGTAGGAGATGGCTTTGCAAATGGATCGTAGGAAACTCTTCGTCTCCTTTCTTCCTCTCTCATTTCAGGAGTGTATACTACAGGCAGAACTGCTTTATCCATCCGGCTCCCAAATACATGGTAGTTGTATTCATGCTGAAGTTTTCTTTCTAGTTGATCACCAGATGTAAATGAGGTCTCACAGCTCTCAACAGGCTGGTTCTCAGCGGAGGCAGCAAACGGGGCTTCGTTAACCTGACCAGTCACGGAACCTTGAGAGCTGTGTAGAGAATTAGGCTGATCTGAAAGGGAGGAAAAGTAAATATTTTAAGTACATCCAAATGCAAGTATATAACTTGTTGCGATGACACTAGCATCTATTAATCTACCTTTAATATTATGGTAATATGTAAAAGGTGAATATATAACATTACTTCCAGCATAAGCTATGTTTTAATTTATAGAATATCTTTACTGAGAAGTGTTACAGATTTTTATCTAGGAAGTACAGGCTTGTTTAAGCTATTAGTGTCAAAATGTCATTTAATCAAGTGGTGTCAGAATTCACTGCATACTCTGCTTGTATTGACATCAAGTTCTCAACCACTGAAACAAACAGTTCCTGCAGGAGTTTGTAGGGTCTGATTTAATAGTGTGTCTCCACTGGCATTAATTGGAGTTTAATAATTGCAAAATTGGAGTGTAACAGGCTGAAAATAACACGACTGTAACAGGTGTTGCTTCATACAGCACAAACAATTTTTCATTAAAGTCATGTTTGCAAATGATTATGTAAAATATTCTGTCTGGGTATTTCATGATGAATCCTTTTTGTCTAGTTTATTCTTCATAGTCCCAAAGAATACATTTTTACAAGTAACCCCTACCAGATAAAATAGTCTATGTCATCCACATCTTTCAAACTAATGCTCATTATCAAAGGATGCTCTACTTCAGTCTGGAACTAGCTTGAGTTATGATCTGGATCATGCTGCAGCATTCCAAGACTAAACAAGAATGTAAAAATCTGCCTGTTACTACATGCGGTTTTAAGGGTAGGACTACAGATGCTTTGTTAAAAAGTTCTGAAAGCTTCACAGTTGTCTGGAAAACACTGTACATTGCCTAAAGCAAGGGACTCTTAGAGACCATTGTAAAATTGGAATAAAGTATATATATGTGCTTTATTTAGCTCAGATAATGCCAGTGAACTGTGGTGGGTTTTGTGTTGTGGATTTTTTGGTGGTGGTTTGTTTCATTTTTCAAAATGACATTAATGCAGTCCATACTAGGCAGGACCAAAACTAGTTCCTTTTGATGGTTGTATATTAGTATGCCTTCAATCTGACTCACTCTGCTTCTTTTACTGCTGCTGGAGATGGATTGGGAGGAATAAGCTAATACAGAAACAACCTCATCAACAGTGACAGCTATTAGCAATTCAGTATTAGCATAAACTATATGGCATCCATTCTCCAGGATAAGCTTAAGATGTATGAACAGATCCTGTGGGGTTTCTTTCACTACCACTGCCTGAGTAATGCCCATTGACCGGAGGAAAAAAACCCTGACTTTGACTGACAAGCTGTCAAGATAGCATCCTTCTGCAGTGTAGATTCCCAATAAAACCTTTCGTACTTATCCTTTGTCATTAAGAAACTTTGGTAAAAGAATTCCAGATACACTACTACAAAACTGTAATTATATCATCATGTATTAGTGAGCTCTAAAAAACCATGAAACTCATCCAAGATTTGATAGAAAAGATGAAAGGAGAGAAAATTTATCTACTAGTGCTCCTCAGATAGATTCCTTGGAGAGCAAGATCATAAATGAAGGAATACGTTATAATTATGCATCCTGGTTGTACTCAGACCATGCATAAGAAAGGCTGGAGTAGGAAAAAGGGAAGTCGTCTTGAAATTAAAGCCTACAGACCAAGCAGTTGGCATGACTAAAAGGACGGGAAGAAAGATCAAGTATGAAAAGTAATTATCAAAGCGACCATTGAAAAATCTAATGTTAAACAAAACTTTCACCATGGGAGAGGAAAGCAGAAGAGTGTAAAATGAAATTTTACAGACTGTGGATTGTGGAAAACTCAAAACAGTAAGTATGACTTTTGGGAGCCTGAGAGCAAATTTAATCTTTTCAGTGGTTACAGTTCTCTCTCAAGTGCTGCATAATTGAGTCTCTTCATAACCCCTTAATGGTAAGATTACTTACTTTGTACATGTACACAACTTTATCTTTGGCAGAATGCACAGAATAATGATGTGCTAGTAAGTGACTTACCTACTTGACCATTACTGGTATCTTCTGCTACAGCATCTATTTGAAGGGATTGCATCCTACTTAGCAGTTCATTTGACTCAGGACACATTTTCTGCACGTAAGAAAGAACAAATGATCAAGTTATAGGCAAAAGCTTATTCCTGTATAACAGGAAACAGCACAGCTTCACAGTGAAATGACCTGGATGAACAGATTCTGTGAATCTTTGGGAAAGGATCTCATACTCTTACAGAGAGCACAGCTTGACAGAAAATACCCATTGCTTTCCTACAGATGGGCAAAATCTTTTCTTCAATGAAGGGAGGAAGGACTGCAATGCAACGCAGTATATAATACTCTGAGTTGGCTAAACAGTACCCTTGGCTACATAAGCATGAGCTTAATCCAGACAGTGGTTTTGGATTGTCTGCCTTGTACTTAATAGCTAGACTTTCTGCAAGCAATCTTGGTGAGAGGATGCTGCTGAGGTAAAGGTAGCAAATGTGCATCCTGTTTTCTGGATCTATATTTAGTAAGTATATTCATCAACAGGGAAGAGGTGAGGAAGAAGATTTACATTCAAGTATGGCCACGCTGACTTTTATGAAGAGTATTAGGAACAAGGAGTTCAGAGCAGATCTTCAGAAAGATGCAGGACAACTTCTTTTCTGTAAACCCTCATCCTCACTTCACTAGAGTGAAGGCAAAACCCATTCCTGTTCTGTCCTTTTGATGTTCCCATTACTCAGACTTCACTGG
>JAVKLA010000028.1:14714726-14745922 GCA_034782735.1 Sagittarius serpentarius | reverse complement strand
TGTAAACCCTCATCCTCAGTTAACTAGAGTGAAGGCAAAACCCAGTCCTGTTCTGTCCTATTGCTGTTCCCATTACTCAGACTTCACTGGAAGTAAAAACAAAATTGGACCTGGAAAAATTATTTCTCACTTTCTCCCAGTGCTTCTTAATTCCTAAAAGTAGGGTGTTATTCATGTTGTTTTTAACTAAACTCAAGAAGTACTTTCACAAATTAAAAATCAACAACTACTCTCTCTTCCCCCAAAAATCTACTTTCTTCCAAAAGCAACAGATGACATTCTAAAGTGCATTACAACCTTAGGTCCTTAGATTTCACTTGAGTAACTGAACTACTTCAGCAGGAGAGTTGGACCAGATGACCTCCAGAGGTCCCTTCCGACTTCAACCATTCTGTGAGCCTTTTAGTTAGGAGGCTGTGGACTCTGCTTCCATGATTGCTAGTTGCAGGGGGGGAAGGCTACGCCCAAACCCTCTAGCTCATGTTGCTCCTGAAGCTGTACTAGTAGTTCACCATATTGACTTGCCCTGAATGCTGTATTCACATTCTGTGCCCTGACTGAAATGGACGCTTTCCTTCCTGAGAAAGTAATAGACTCATGGCCCATTTTCTAAACAGTCCTTTGGTACCTATGATTTGAGAGGTGTATTTGCAGAGAGCTAATGCAGCTAGTCTAATTGGCCATGATCCTGATTTGGGGCCGCTATCATAAACTAGACGTATATACTTCACATTGTGAGTTAGTTTAGTCAAATTAGTCCAGGAAATTTGTTTTACCAGTTTGATTTTGCAAAATTCTATTGCTTTTCTGAACAGTCACTGGTGCTTCGTAAACATCACATGTTCTCTAAACCAGAAACTTTCATTTCCACAATTGTAGACTTTGTGACAGAAGGAAGCACTTTAAAGAAAACTGTAAATGAATGGTTTCACAAAGGAAGTTGTTTTTCTTAGTTAAAATAACTGGGTATATACGCTTGTGAGCCTCACTTCACTGCAAAGATTAAACCCCTAATGCCAGTTCTCACCGATAGCTGTCAGTACTACTGAAGTGAGTAAATTGATAAAATCTGTAACAAAAAGGTTCCATAAACATCCCAATTGTTCAAGAAGTTCTCATTCTCTTATTTTCAGTCAGGAAATCATTCTTTTTATCATAATTTATAAACCTACGGCCAGAAAAGTAAGAGAAACAAACTTGGACACTCAGGAAAAACACCTGATTTCAAATTTTCCCTGTTGTTATTACTGTGGTATAGCTTCCTGATCTCAAGCAGCCTGGGACTCATTAGACACTGCCTGAATGCAGGACAAAAATTACTGAGAATTTACAGAGGTTTTTTACACTTGCTCTAAATCAGATTCTGCCACTCTTTAATCTCCAAGAATAACATTTTACTTCATGAGTGAGACTTACGGGAGATATGAGGAGCTTTTGCAAAGTACTGTCATAGAATCAGAGTGTCACTCAGGTGGGAATAGACCTAGGGGGACCTCAGGCCCACCTCCTCAAAACAGGGTCACCTATGGGATCAGAGTTTGTAGCTCAGAGCTTTGTGCAGGTGGGTGTTGAAAACCTCCAATGATGGTGACTAGATAACCTCCTTAGGTAACTTGCTCCGCTGCTTGGCTGTCCTCATAGGGAAAAGTTTTTTCTTTTACATCCAGTTTGAATCTCTCTTGTTTCAGCTTATATCTGCTGTCTCTTGTCCTCCTACTATGCACTGCTGTGAAAAGCTTGGCTCTATCTTACAAGAAACTCCTCATAGGTAGGGGCAGGCTGCTATTTACATGCACCCAAACCCACTGCATGTCTGGGCTGAAATAGCCTCTGTCCCTCAGCCCCATCTCGTATGGCAGGACTAACAAGTGCTGAGCAGATCTGCTGCCAGTGACACTGCTGGTACAGCCTGGGGTGTTGCTGGCCTTCCTGGCTGCCAGGCAGGCTGTGGCTGGTGCCCAGGTCGCTGCTGACCACCACCCTGAGGTCCTTCTCAGCAGTGCTGCTCCCTGGCCAGGCAGCCCCCAGTTGGCACTGAAGTCAGGGGTTGTTCCAGGTGTAGCATGTTGCATTTGTCCTTCCTGAATTTCAAAAGGTTTCTGTCACCTCATTCCTTCAGCCTGCAGCTGGCAGCCTTGCCCTTGTGACTGTATTGACTGGTGGTCCTAGTTTGGTGTCACCTGCACACCTTATGAGAGTATGCTCCATCACTTCCCTGAGGTCACTGATAAAGGAGTAAACCAGGGAAGGACCCAGTATAGTAGACCCCCTGCACTACTGAAGCTGTTACTGGAATCCAGGTGAAGTAGGACCCATTAAGCGCTACCCTCTGAGACTCACCATTCAACTTGTTTTCGTCTGCCCATCCAGACAGTAACATCAGAACTTGGATACAAGAATATTTTGGGAGATGGTGTTGAAAGTCTTCCTAAAGTTGAGGTAAATGACACATGTACTGCTCTTCCCTCATTCAAAAATCCAGTCATTTTATCACAGAAGGAAAACAGGTTGGTCAAGAATGATCAGCCTCAAAGAGGCAGAATCTGGCCACAGCTGGGGTTGGGGAGAAGGGATGTGGGGAACAGACACTTTAAAATGCTTAGAAAGTTACTCACTTTTAACTCCTTCAGATCATCTTCAATTTTTTGTCCTAGATTTTGGTAGTAAAATGGCTTGTATCTTTGACTAATTTCTGCAAAAAGAAAAGAACTAGGTGAAAGTGGTTTTCAATGGAATATAGAAGTGATTTATACTGTTAACAGTTTTGATGGATAACGATTGAATAAAGACTTGTATGAAGTCAGAAACAGGAAAATTATACATACATTTGGAATCCGTTCACATGGCTCATTTAGCTTTAATATAGTACCAAGAACAGTCAAAGCCTAGTTGCATTGCTCACAGAAAGCTGAACTGGGACAGCTTTTAAAGCTAGTTTGGATAGGGTATTTTCTCAGTCAGACTCAAGATATACTATGTCCCTTGATGTTAGCTCTTCTGTAAATTTCAGCAGGAAGATTATAGTATGCTGAAGAAAAATTATCAGTGGGTATAAAGTGTCTTGGCTCCACCCACTCACTAGTATTTCTCAAATCAATAAATGTTGGACCAGATCCCATGTTTAGTCAGGGTACAGGGAGCATGCTTTACTGGACATGCGAACTGATACTTATATTTTCAAAGCAAAAATTTGTATTTTAAGAGGAAAACACTCAAGTTTGTTTTGCTGCATTACAAGCTATTGATGCACATGTAACAAAAAGAATCCCAAAGCAATGCCTTACCTGCAAAGGTTGGCCGTTTCTCTGACTCTTGCTCCCAGCATTGTTTCATTAAGTCAATAATTTCCACTGGACATTTATCGGTGATCTCATTTATGTCTGGTCTGTTTCCATTCATGATGCCAAAGCAAATCTGGGCTTCATTTATACAATCTGAAAAATAAAATTTCCTATCAAATCCTGATTGTGGGTTTTGCTACCTTTCTGTAGATAAAAGAAATAGTGAAGCAGCTCCCTGTGTGTTTGTGGATATGTAAAAGAAGATTCCAAAGAAAAATGACTGATTTACAGCTATAAATCTCTCACATCAGTGAACTTGAATTCACTGCCTTAACTTCCACAGATTAGAGATTTATTTTAAGACTAATAAAACTAGTAAGACTTTTTATATGTAAGACATGCCCAGTGTGAGTAAGGGTGATATCTAGCTCTCTAGAATGTGAATCACAGTTATGCTCTGCACTGGGTATGAACACAAAGATGGCCACACGGGCAATGTTTAGCTATTTAGTTAGCAAAAAATCCATTCAAAATGATAAACACGTTACTCTGGAATTCCACAGGCCCCTCCTATTGCTCTACACGAGCACATTACTGCATGTTGAGAAATTAGCACCACACAGTTGAGAAGTGGTAACTGGCTGTATGACCATTCCTCTTACAAGAAAAACCACACATAACCAGCCCACCTCAAGAAATAGTGTACATCAAAGTTTCCATCCTGGCCTGCCCAAGGTTTGTCTAACTTCTGCCACTGAGTGCAGGTTTATGCCCACACCATGTGGATGCGAATCATTTGGGCTCATGCCTGCATATCAATTCAGATATTCTTGTCCATGCTTAGAAGTCAGGAACGATACAACTAATGCCTTTCACTGGCCATAAGGTGCCAAACAGGTGCTGTTCTTGGGCACAGCCACTTTAATCTAGTAATCTTAATTCTATAACTTTAAAAGCTTAACACTCGTAACTAAAGTTTTGCGATAGCATCCTTTTGGAAGCAACTTACGTTCATATGGCTCTTTGTTAGCAAAAATTGCCCAAATCACTATGCCAAAGCTGTAAACATCTGATTTCTCCACAGGTTTTACATTAACACAGCGTAAATGCTCTGGGGCCATATAGAAAAGGGTCCCAGCATTGTTATGGCAAGTGCTCTTGATTTGCTTCTGTCGGACAGTCTCTTCTTTTGTTAGCCGACTCCAGTTCTTAAAGGAGGCAACACCGAGATCTGCAATCTGAAAAATGAGATGCATCAGAGCTAGTGCTGTGATGAAGAGGAGATAAACAAGTATTTCATGCAGTGCTCAATTTTATAATGAATAGCTGGTAATAACTTACCTAAAAATGAAACACTGCAAAAAATGCAACCACAAGAAAGGAAAACAAAATACTTGCATTTTTATGGTTTAGTTCCCCCTACCCCCCCAAATAATCACTGCCAACTGGGAACTATTAGGCTGAACCTTCATTATTAACTTAACCCCACTTGGAACAATCACACAAGGTAAGGGAAGAAGTTTGGTTTTGCTCATATTGACAATTGCGTTGAAGATCTGCTTGCAGTGCTTGTGGCAGAACAGAAGATTCATATGAGAACAAGTTAAGATTCATATTCAGAAGTAATCTGAGATGGGCAGATATCCCTCCACCCTTGCTGCCCTTTGCATTTAGATTCCATTTAACTCAAGTTCCTTAGATCTTCCTATGGAAAGGGGGAGGAAGAGGATCTAAAATGATGTGATGTGTATGGCAAAGAGACATGGAAAAGGAACGCATAGAATAAGTTAAAGCAGGCATACCCGAGTACTGTGCGCTTGATAGGGTGACGTTACTGAAACCTTAGGGTGCAATTTTACAACTAGACTGATGTCTGATGGTGAAGAAAGTAATCCTTCCCTCCTTTCCCCAAAGCCTTCTGTTGTGTGCTCCCTCCGCTCCTGTTTCAGCACTGACACCTGACACTGGGAAGACATAGTGCAGAGCACTCAAATGGCTTGCTGAATCAAGTGCTCACAGGAGAAGGGTAGCACTGCCAACAAGGCAAATTGTAATCTGCTGGTTTGGCTTCCTAAATCAGGGCAGGGTGGTCAGATTGGTTTCAGTGCTAACACAAGGGAACAGGAGGTCAGCAGGAGAGGAAAAATGGAAGAAAATGGGACTGCCTCTCTTGGCCACAGGCAGCTCTCAAACTGAGTTGTGTAACTCAGTCACTTCAGACAAAACTGAGGTGGCGCCTTGCCTCACTCCTAACTTTCCTTCCTTTTCTCTCTTGTTGCCTCTAACTAGCTTATTGTTCCTCTTGAGTTTCTGAAGCTTTGGGCTAAATTTAGAGGTCATGTCTTCAGAGGAAGAGGAAAATGTGACATCCTGCTGAGGAAGTAGAAGTCCAAGTTCAGGTCTACAAGTGAGAGGAGGTTTAATGTGATAGAGGAAGACATGATATAAATCTTCCTACATTTGCAGTTTCCTAGAACAACTATTTCCATTTATAAATGCTGGCAATGTTAGACACATTCATGCAACATACAGCAGCTGCCTTAAATTATACTTTTGATCAAGCTGCTTAAGGAAGTCTGATCTGATTCTGAATTTGATCTTGGGTTGCAGTTCAATTTGTCATGCAGTGTGATGATAGCCTGGTTCTGTCCATATAAGCAAGCTGAAACCCCAAAAAACATCCAATTTACATTTAAAGCAGATCATGATGGTTTTTCACTTTTGGCAAAAAAAAATAAAAATGCAGTTTGTGCCTCTTATCTGAAAGCTGCTCATACTCCACTAGGACTTGGTACTATATTAACCTTGTCAAATAACTTCTAACTAATTTATGTGTTAGAGCTCTGTCATTTGGTATTTCTCCTCACAAAAATTTGTTCTGTAGTTTCAAACTGTAATGGGGGGATTATTTCAGCAACTCACCTTGACCAGAGACAGGACGTTTGATGAGGACTGCTGCAAATTCTACTCGGGCTTATTCAGCAGTAGATTCTATATCTATGTGTCTTGATCCAAAATCCCACTAAAGTTAATAGAAGGGCTTTGGAACAGGCTTATAAACCATTCTTTGAAGTAGTCTCCTGCTGCTTTTTTTGTAGCTGCTGGCTGTCATTTAAAAATGATGACTAAGGGAAAAAAGAGGGAGACAAAAGAGGAAAAGATAATAGGCAAAAGAAGGAAAGGAATAAAAAGGAGAAGGTAAAGGTAGGAGGAGAAATTACAGCAATACAGGACAAAAGACATGATCTGTAAGGCATTCTATTTTGCTTCAATCTCTGTGTTAAGGTTTGTTTTCTCTTTCTAGCTGTTTTGTTATTTGTAGTTCATTAATTCTCAACAATATTATTCATTTTTTTAATGCTCTTAGTGATTATTTTTTTTTGACAGCTGGGGGAAAAATTATGCAAGTCTCAGGCTCAGAGATTGTATAGGCCACCATACTTGACTGATCCACTGCTAACACTCTCAGCGATACCTCACTAGACTACAAAGGAGTTCATTTGCCCGTCGGAAATAGTAACCAATGCAGCTGAACTGGGTTCTTCAACCCAAATCACCAGCTTTCTCCATTTACATTCTAACAAGTACCTTAATGTGGAAGTCTGTGTCCACAAGGATGTTTTCTGGTTTTAGGTCTTTGTGTACGAAGCCTTGCTCATGCAGATAAAGCATTCCTTCTGTGATCTCCAGCACAAAACGCCCTTTCACTGACAAAGGCAGTGAGAGCTAAAAGAAAGAACAAGAAGTACCATCTATATTAAAAAATGCTACTACAACCATCAAATTAAAAAAAGTCTTTAAAAAAGTTTCTTTCTCAGCCCCAAGAATACCTCTGCTCAAGCCATGGTAAAAAAGAACTAAGGTCCTTCTTGGATTTTTGCATTACAGTAATTCTAGAGTCACTCCATATTTACAAAAGCATTCTTCTTTAGCAAATTCTCCACATATCTCTACAACCGCTCCTGTAAGTTCAAACCTATAACTGTGGTCTGCTCCTCTGTGATGCACAGGAAAGCCATAGTTGTCCTCTGCTGTCTCTAGAGAAGGCAGGGCTGCCACTGGCTCTTTAATACAGAAAGGAGAATGAGAAACTAAAGACTCCATTCTTTGGAGATTGCAGTAATATCCTGTCCCTTTCAAGCATCTTATCAACCCTAAGGAGTGGCAAGGGATGAAGCAATTCACTGCTCACTTTCTGTAGCACTTTCATCATGTTCCCCCGGTCCACATATTCCATCACAAGTGAGTAGTTTCCGTCTTCCAAAATTATACCTAGTAGTTTTACCACACGGTCATGCTGCAGTCTGCGCATAATCCTGCCTTCTTCAAGGAGGGAAGCATTATATCTGTAAAACAGAAATGACACTGAACTTACGTGACAGGCTAGAAAGAACACAGGGATGAAAATGCTGTGGATTCATAATGAAGACAGTGGCCAAAAATGTCAACAACCCTAGAGCCACTGTAAGATGAACCATACCTTCAGCTGGTTTTGAATTGATACAGCTTTGTTCATGCCAGGTTATATTCTCTAAGTCTCAAATGCCTTGCACAGAGACTGTCTGCTCAGCCTGATTTTTAAGGCCTGCTTTTCAGAAAGTGCACAAACATTCTTTTTGTAGGTGCACTGCTGGTTGTGTATGTCCAAATACCCGAACTGGGGTGGGATCACGACAAGGCAGGGCTGAAAGAGGCTTTGGGCAAGGAGGATCAAGACACACTCCACTACCTCTTGTACAGGAAACTATATAGGTCTCTTTTCCAAAGGGCTGGTATTCACGTTCGTAATGGATTTATTACAGGGGAACCACCCACATACTGGATGGTGATAACATTTACTAACGATTACTGGTTTAGGATGAATTTAAAGCCTAACTCTTTACCTGGGCCTCAATACAACCCATCAATAGTCACAGGTACACAGCTGGGAGCTCACTAAGGGTGTTAAAGAAGGATGGTACCCATTATATTAAATAGTCGTCTTTTTACTATTGCTCCTGTTCTAGTCATTGGGCAAAAGAATGTAAGGAAATCTTGAGACTATGTTGCTTGCTAATGCTTTTCTACCCTGTGACTTAAAAGGAAACTGCTCTCTCCCTCTGTGTTCCTCTAGGACTAGAGAAGAAAGTGTCTGTTTTGTTTGCATTAAGCTCAGTTGTAAATTTGCTTGAGACTTTTGGTTCAAGACTTTAAGGAATAACAAACTTATGAGCCCATGTAGTGAGAAAGTAAAAACACAAATCAGGCAGGCTTGTCCATTTTAACTGTGTTCATCCCAAACTGTCAGTGCAGTTTGCAAACTACTAGAACCTCTTAATTTGTTTTCCACTGGCAAAATAAAAACTCAATTAAATTATTTATTTTAACCCAAACTAGAAGAACGTGGGGTTTTGTCTCTCTCTAGTGGATGATTCATGGGAGAGTTTTAGGATTGTTACGGCTCTGAGGTAGCAGAGCTGCAATGTGACCTGAATCCACTGAAATAAACAGCTGATTCAATCCTTGAATTAAATTAGTGGGCTTGGCTCACTCTGCTTTTTCTCAAAGGAGAGAGGGTTACATTCTTGGTATTATACATGTGGGATTGGAGTCCTGCTGATAGCTCATGCGCATTTAGTTCCTAGTGGACATCTACAGTTGGACAATTGTATTGAAAAATGATCCGCAAGCTTGAAAATATCATGTGCCCACTGAGTTCCTGCATTTCCTTAAGGGTGCAAGAGTGCCCTCGATTCTTAACAATCTACAGTGTGCTCACCTTGCAACAGAAAAGGAACTTCACTGGAACAATGAGCTAAAACTAAAAACGTTGGCTCGTGAAGGGGGGGAAATGGAAAATTTGCAGGACAGCTGCTAATATTGTCTTAAGAGTATTTTCCCCACGTACAGCATCTCCAGAATCCAAAGATCTGAAATCATTACACTTAATTTAGATTTATCTCCATTGAGTTTAGAGGATTCCTTAGATTAACAGAAAGATAAAAATCAGAACTAAGATCTGTAACTTACTCAGTGCGCTGGGGTCCTGTATACACTTTTTTTAATACTACATATCCATGTTTCTTGTGAAAGCATAAAGAAATTGTCCCAAATCCTCCAGCATCTAACTGTTGTTCTTCAAGCAAATCCTGGGTGTTCATGTGGATGTCTTCCAGAGACATGTTTGCAGCCTTTGTGGCTTAGCAATTAAAATCAAGCACTCTAGTGCTTCTGGACCTGTAGTATAAAGGAGGAAAAAGAAGTGTCATTATCAAGCATGTAGCTGTTCCACTAAATAAGCATCTATGTAAGAGTGGGACACAAGCGTATACTCTTGTGACCCTTATGAACAAAGGGCCTCAGTTTCATACCAAAGATGCTGTGGTTCTCACAGGATCAGACCTAAAGGTCACAATGGTTTATCTTGTCAACCCATTAAAGTTAAGTAGATGTAAAACCATTTCTTCACCTGAGGATCTCGAAGTGCTGTTCATAAATAGTTTTTATCCATGTAATATGCAGTAGATCAGTACTGTCCCTACACGTCACATGTGCAAAAACTGAAACCCAGAAAAATCAAGGGCCACCGTCCCAAAGGCAGGTAGTGCCTATTGATTCTAATTGGTATCTCTTTTTCTGAATTGCCTGAACATGGGCCTGTCAGGTGTCCAGATACTTATATAACTCTAAGCCACCTTTTAAGCATCTTTGCAAATCCAGCTTTAAAGGGTTTGCCTGAAGTTTAAAACAAACAAACAAGCAAAAGGTTTCTCTGGAGGGTGAAACAAAGAACCCATCTTCTGTGGGAAACTTATTTTCACGCCTGTCTGAATTTAAGGAGACAAGTGCTAGGAAGGACTGTGGTGGGGATAAAAGGCAACTTCTCCCCCGCCTCTCAGAAAGAAGAGGAACAAAGAAATTGTGAAGGTTTGCAGTATCTCTTAAGTGCACCAAGGAAAAAAAAGAGAGCTTGGGGGAGCCTACGAAATACATAGATAAGTAAACCTCAGTGGATGCCAGAATAATTTTAAGCCTTTGATAAAGCTGTGGTACTCTCTTGCCTAACATCTCCCAGCAGGTAAAACCTTAAAAGAAGGCTAGACAAGCCAGTATCTTCGGCACATGCCAGCAAGCTGCGTTGCTAGCACAGGCATAAGCCACAAGCACTCTTTTTTTCCCTCACTGAACTTTTAACTTAAGCACCTTACATCACATAAGGAAAGAGTTTGCTGAGAAAAGACAAAGTCCAAGAGACAAGCAGGGCTGTTTGGTTTCCATTCCTCTTGGGTGACTACAACACTGTTACACAGAGCTGGGAGAAAGGTACCATTTCAAAGTGCCACTATCAGCAACAGTAGATTAGTTCATTCAGGTAATTAACAGCTCTAAACAGCATAGCAAGGGGACTTCCAAATTTTTCAGACTAACAAGTGACTGCTAACTCCTATAAACTACTGTGTACCTGTATCATCAAATTTCTAATTGAAAAGATTGCTTAATGCTGTTACAAACATCAGCTGCAGCCTAATTACCATAGCTTCTTTCTGGAGCCTGGGAACTAAGGAGGTAGAGAGAGTGTCTGTGTCAAGTATGTCTCTGAAGGAAGAGAAATGTTTACGTGCTGATTTGGAAATTATCTGATCAGTTCAATACTGACAAGCCAAAATAGAGAAGAGTAAACTTAATTAAAAAAAAAAGGTTGTGCCTGTAGAAGAGAGAAAGCAAGAGCTTCCTCTTCTAAGTGTATATATACTCTATGGGCTGTTGTTGTATAGACAGGGAACATCCCCTCTATGCCTGGAGCAGTGTGCTCTCTTTAGAGTTTTCTTCTTTGGCTTTCCTGGATTTGAAAGGATGCAGATTTTGTTTCGCTGGAGTACTTGCCTGTGTTATGAGCACAGGACTGAGGATACAGCTGCATTCACTTAGTAAGAAGGTAAGATCTGCTATGCCTAATAATTGTGAGGGGAGAGGGGATTGTTGTTGTGTTCTGTTTGTTGTTGGTTTTTTTTTACATTCCTTTACAGTTAAACAAATAGTTGAGTAACAAATGAGTCACAGCAGTGCTAAGAATAGTCACTGCTGCTCTCACAGGTGAGCTGTTGTCTCCCTGGAAGTTTCTGGTGATGGTTCTCTGGCTTTCTGGGGATGGTGCTACTTACTGTTGTGCAGATGGGGTGGGTGTCACAGGTACAAAGGCCTGAATTCAGTCGTGAGACTTTAACATGGCATGAACTAACATCTTTCTTCTTTATCTGTGGTCTCCCTTTCAGGAATTGGTTCAAAGTCACATATATATGGTAATTTTTCCATGCTAACAGTAATTATGCATCTAAGTAGTAGCTATTCTTGTAAGAATTGCATGTGTTCTTCTTGTGAAAACAAATTAGATGTGTATTTTTGAATGCTGAATCTCTAAAGCTGCACTAATACTACTGATAGCTTGGGGCTGCCATCCAGTACCATATAACTTTACAAAAAACAGCTTTGCCTCAAACTGCAACAATATAGGACCTTGTTCCTATTTGCATTGCTAATACCTGTTCCTGCCACACAGCATGTAATCACCAGAACCAGAAGGCTTGGAAATTCAGAAGTAATAACTTCTGAAATCATAAGACATCTGTTGAAATAAGCTGGATAACATTCAACAGAGGGAATTCTCCCATAAGATGAGAAGGAACCCTCCTCCTTGGGCATGCTCTATTATTAGGATGCTACTCCTTTTTTTGTTGTTATTAAGTATGAGGTACTCTGAGTATAGAAGCTCTTTGATCCTATGACTTATTTCAAACCCAAAGTTTTTTGTAGGAAGGAAAGCCATGTCTAGCCAGGTTTTTAAGCAAAGACTATATATTTTGGTATACTATTTAACATGAGGTATTGGCTGATGATACCTGGAAATGTCAGATGATACAGAAATCAAGGAGGGAAGCTCAAAGGCTCAATTTAATTCCAAGCTTACTGCTTTTTATTGAGATACCTGGTGATTCAAATATATCCTCAGTACCTATGATACACCAGTGCAGACATTATGTATCTGTGGTTAGGAGAACAGAAATTTTGTAGTTTGGTTTAGCCTAACCTTACAGAAGCTACATGTACTTCTAGGGGTTAATTTGTGTTCTGTGGGGAAGCCTTCATCTGTATATTTGACTGATTATAAAGCAGATTTTTTAAATATATTATTCTGAACATCTGTATTAGGGTGCGTTCATACTTAACAAGTGCCAACACGTATTAGGAAAATTTTGAACACTGGTTGCTAGAAGAGAGGGATTTTTGCTCACCAATATGTTTGCGCTTTCTTTAGAGAAGGACAAAAGTGTGATCAGTGGGTTTGTGGCATTTTTCTTTTTAACACCACAGTTTGTGCTCCCCTCTAACCCCCAAAGGGCACAAACTCCCAAGAATCATGACCTGGTCATTAGATCATATGGGGCCTGATCACCACTCAAAAGCAGTTTGCTCCATTCTAATGACTTGCTACTGGTCTGATGCAGATCTTGTGTAGCCTGCATGGTTAAGGAGGATTGCTGAGCACATTAGCATGGTAATATGAAAAAAGTTCACACCGCAATTGCAGCCCTTTTGGTCTAATGCTACGCACAGTGCAAAAGTTCTTGAAGTGTTACAAGGTATAATTGGAGAAAGTGAAGAAGTTTGCAAGCACCAAAACTCATGGCCGTGTACTTATCAGGAATGGAAGGGAATGACAGACAGGAACCAAAGCTGCTATCACCAATATGGGTAACAGGAGATAAATGGAAGGGTCCCTGCAGCTGAAGGCAAAAATACTGCATTGTGTGGAAGATGTTTCAAAAGCTGGCAGTGCATCTCAGATCTGTTGCTGTAACTCTTATAACTCACTCCACCTAAGCCTTTCCCTCTGCTAAGGGTTTTCAGCTGCTGCATCTCTTCACTGAGGGGTTTTCTTTTTTTCCTTTTGGAAGCAGCAAAGAAAACACCTGTCAGATCGGCAGCGGGTTGCAGGAGGGATCCTATGGGAACGCGAGGAGGAGCCAACACAAGGGAAGCAAAGGTGTTCGTGACACACGAGTTTTGGCGGCTATAGAGCAGAGGGAGGGTGAAACACTGCGAGTTCCGGTAGGACCCGAGCAGCGGGAGGGTGGCAAGGGGAAAGGAGGGGGTCTGTGCAGTGGCTTGCACCAGGACAACTGTGTGACAGTCGGTTCTGTTTTACAACAGAAGCAGTCACAAAAACGTGGATTCTTGTACAGGAACTGGGAGAGGCTGTCTCGGCACGGGCACCTCGTCCTGCCGCGGCTGCCGGAGGAAGGCGCTAGCCAGGGCCGGGCCCTCCCGGTCAGGCCGAGCGCGGCCCCCGCAACCCGGCTGGCAGCCGCGGTGCCCTGGGCGGGGAGCGCCAAATGCATCCACCCGCCGTGGCCTCGGCAGGAGACGCGGGGCCGGGAAGCCCTAACGCGGGTTTTCTCCCGGCCTAGTTCCTCGTTGGCCGACGCGACATGTCCTCCTCCTCCTCCTCCTCCCGGCGGCTTCCTGCCCGCCGAGGCCGCCGCCCCTCGCACGCAGCGCTCCCCCGCCGTGCCGCTTCCCGTGGCCGGGCGACCCTCCCCAGCGCCGCCGCCCGCAGCCCCGGGGCGGAGGATACGCTGCAACCCCGCCGGGCCACCTCGTCCCGGGGCCCGTCATCCCGCCGGCCCGGCCCCGGCAGCCCCGCGGGACCCGGACCCCGCAGTAGCAGCAGCACCCTCGCAACACGGGGGCGGCGCGGGCCGTCCCGTCCCGGGTCTGTCATCCGTCCGTCCGCCCCGCGCCGGTCAGCTGTGCCCTACCGTGCCTGCGAGCCGCTCTCCACCGTCCTGCCGCCTCCCTCCGGAGGGCCCGGCGGCGTGCGGGTCCGCCCTCACCGGCCCCGCGGAGGCGGGAGGAGGGCCCCGCCTGGCCCGCCCCGTCCCCCCGCCACCGCCTCCGCGCCTGCTCGGAAGCAGAGGCGGCGGCTCGGGCTCCCCCAAGGGCGCCGCGGAGCCGCTGCTGCCCCCGGGGCTGCAAAGCGACTCGGTCTGTGCCTCATAACGGACGCCCTCCGCCGGCAAGCAGGCTGCGAGCTGTGCCGGCCCCAGCCGCTGCCTCCCTCTGCCAGCTGGGGAGCCGCCGCCGCCTGGACGGAGCCGGCTCCCAGCGCCCACCCGCCTGCATGAGCCTGGTGCGGACTGTGAATGGTGCAAACCCGGCCACGTTACCGAGACTGACAGCAGCTGGGCGTTTGATGCGTGGTGGAAATGCGTTTCTTTGTTGTGGTTTTGGTGCCGAAGAGGCAGCTTTTCGTTCAGGAAGGGTGGAGGCAGGAGTTTCTCTTTGTCAATGATCCTCGTGACAGCTGCAGGAATACATAACCTAAAAGGACCACCGTAAACCAGCTAGTCCATCCTCTTGCAGAGGTCAGGTGTGTCTAGGGCATCTGACGGGTTTTATACAGTTTGTTATTGTCCTAGCAGCAAAGAAGATTCCCTAACTTACATATTATCTTAATTAGGAAAACTGTTCTAATATAGAAATAATGTCTAATACAGCTTCTTTACCTAAGACTGATCCTTTTGCCTTTCCTCCAGTGAAACAATGGCACTGATGAGTGCCTACCCTCTTTGCCGTGACCTTTCACGTTCTGCGGAACTGTTGCGCTCCCCACAGTACTTTGCGGATGCTGTGGAGTTCACAGCTCAGTACCACCAGGCACTACCAGAACAGCAGCAGCAGCAGATCCATGTAGGAGGGGAACAGCAGCCCACAAATTGTGTTTAAGGGAGGGAGCCTTTCTAAAGCTGAAGGGCAAGCCTGACAGTGATGAGAGAATGGAAGTGGTACAGGAACCTCGTCCTGTCCCCTGGTGGAAACTGAGGACCCTAGGACTGTCCTACATCTGGAAGAAGCAATGGCTACAGAGTTTGATTTAATTCTGTGCTAGGCCCCATGGTGGATTTCATGGATAGGGTCCTCAGCTGTGGAGGACTTCGGAGGCTATGTTTGTACCAGTCCTATTCCTGCCACATACAAACAAAACATTAGCAAACAAAAGAACCCCATTCAGTATCATGTGGCCTTTGAGATTTACATGGGCACACTGGTGTGTAATGCTGGCATATTCTGGGCCTCTGGCCCTCTCCAAGTACAGAACTTGTCCTTTATTTCTCCCTGTAATGGTCAGCAACATAGTATCTGAAATCCCAAACCACTCATGTACCCTTATCTACCCTTCTAGGGGAAGGCACAATCCAATTTGTGCCTTCTGCTGGGCAGCATGTTCATCTGTGAGGGGCAGGTGGCTCCCACCTTCCATCTTTCTGAAAGGTGTCTCTTTGGAAAGACAGATGGGAAACTAGTATGCAGGCGGCTGCAGTTTTGGAGAGGTACAACAGGCTTGGTGATCACTTCCAAGCTGAAGTTTTCTCTCTGAGTCTTGAGACAATTTTCTGCACCTTGTCGGACAAACTGAACAAATGGCTTCTTGCCAGGAACTCTCCAAATAATGCTCAGCGCAATCATTTTCACTCAGAAAAATCTTGACAACAGTACTGGTGTGTGCCCAGCACGTCCCCATTTTCCACTGATTCTGATCAGCTGGTATTGAGCCAGAAGAGGAGTTTAATGCTCTGGCAGCTCCAGATGCAAGGGCTGATTACACCTGCTGTAATGAGGAGACTCAGGACAGCTGTGCTGAATTGCCAGACTAAGCGTATCAGTTTAAATACAGACATTTCATGTCCATCCACATCATGAGGTATCCTAAGGAGGGTGTTATTAAACCTGCAGTCCAGAGAATCTGGGAAGTTTGCCAACTAAGTAAAGCAAAAGCAAATCCAGACATGGTATCTCTGGTGGGCTGATCATGCAGTTTTGGTCTTCTGTTGCAATCCCAAATATTACAGAAATCTTTTGATAACGTTTTACTTCTGAGGTTTTTTTGGTTTGGCTTGTTTTTTCTGCTTTTGAGCTTTGCATTGTGTATGTGGCTAAAGGCAGGAAGTAAGATGGCTAAAAATTGCGTGGTTAAAAAGGTTTCAGTCTCATTCAGTGGTGATTTGCCAACAAGTGCTAGGCGAAAAAAGACACAAATTAGCATTTTTTTTGTTGGTGCTTAAAGGTCAGTGTTGCCAGTTATGACAGTCTTTCTCAAAATGAATAGGGAAAATAAATTGATCCAAAAATGCAATCTCAATTTATAGAGAAATATCTTAATTCTGATTGAGAAGAAAGGAAGGTTATCCTCAGCTGGACAATAAGGCCAGTATAGTTTTAGTGCTTTTCACAATAATGAATTTACGGGAGCAGAAATTTTCAATTTTAGTATTAATGAAAATAAAATAAGCCAATTAGTTTTCTTTTTACTTTAACTGAAGCTTTCACTAATCTCGACCAAACTTTCACTTACTTTGTACTAAAAATCTCAGCCATCTTACTAAAACTGACAGAAAAATAAGGTAAATGTATAGAATTTTAAATGCTTTTTTTTTTTTTTTAAACATGTAGCTGGTTTTATTGTTAGCAGGATGAAAATTGCTGTACGTGAAATCTGCAGGTTTCATTGTACCACTGGAAAAATTGTAGGGACTGATATAGACAAAGTGTCAAAACTCCACAGTGCTAGACCAAGGCTAGCTGGAATGGTTACCTGTCTCATTAATCTTAAAAACTAAAATCAAATCTAAGCTTGTGCCATAATGGGAAAGTGACTTCGCGCAGGGGTATTTTCCTGGTATTAACTTTGAAGGCTGTATTGTAGTAAGCTTTGCCTATAGAGGTTTAAATTTTTCCACTCCTTCCTCTCCACCTGCAGTTTGCTGTCAGGTATCTCTTTAGAGGCTCTTTCCTTGCTCTGTCTCGCATGAATTGCGAGCTCCGTTGGCACCTGAGCATAACGGTGCTGTGGCTGTCCCCGTCTAAAGGCTCCACTGGGCCCAGCAGGGATGAGTGTTTCCTGACACAGGAGGTTCCCAGCTCTGGAGATGTCAATGCTGAAGCGTTAATTCTGGGCTCAGCACTCTGCCTAGAACTCTGGGGAGGGGGCTCATCAGTGGGCAAAACCCTAAGGAGATATCTGTAATCTTTCTGTAATCTACCTTTTAATCTAAAGATAAAGCATTATCTGGTCTGATCCCACTGCTGTCCAACAGCTGTCAAGGTATTATGTTGTACAGCTGATTTTACAGAAAGAAGCCATGATTTTAGCTAGCTTTGGCTCATCAGTGCAACAAAACTTCTGTTATACTTCTCTGAGCCACTAGAGGGCCAAGATGGGAGAAACTGCAGCACTGCAACCGACGGTGTTGACACATAGGGAGAAGGGCCATGTCCCCCTGGGGAGTCCGAATGCAGAACAGGATGCCCCAAGAGACTTGGCAACCACCGTTTGTGACTGACCGCAGCCACGGTTTTTCATTGCAGTTAAGTTCAGAAGAGGACCACCTGAGGTCTCTCCTAGATGCTGAGGTGTGGCCTAGCAACAGATGAGATACTCTACATGTACACCCTTGTATTTATCTCGAGAGGATTTTGTTTCCCCTTGGCTTCATATTAAGTTCCAGTAAAGACACGACCTTTACCCTGCACATCTCACTGGAGTACATACAGCATTTGCAGGCGTGGCAGTCCTCTGTGACAATCTGTTGCTTGGACAAGCTGGTTGGGTCTTGGTTTATTCTCCCTGTCGGATGTTAACAAAATGCTTTCTCACTTCATCAAGGGCAACTGGTAGTTGGAAATGGCTATGGGTTATTTTGGCTGCACAATCCTAGGGAAGAAACTGGTGTTCTGTCTCCTTACTGAGTTTTTCAAAGAGATAAGAATTCCTGTGCATTCAAACTGCATTAAACAAATACTGCTGAATCTGGACGAGTTTAAAAATGTCTTAGGATGGTTGGAAATAACTGGTCATGAAACATTATTTCACTAAATTTTACTGTTCAAAAAAAAAAAACCAACTTCACCAGTATTTATAATTTTTTTTTTTTTACATCAGTCTGCATCAAGCACTGTGACACAAATTCTTCAAGTGTTTCCTTGGTATTTTGTTCTGTGGGGGATGTTCCTATAACTACATGAACACCAGCAGAGTAACATGGAAGTAACAAAAGTATTGCAGGAATAGATGTTTCCCTGACTTGTTTGTGAAATGATCAACTGCTCCCACTATGTTAAAGGACCTAAAATGAGCCTGCTGAAATGTGAGGCTGCTGCTCTGGACTAAGACCTCTGCTTCCCCAAACATTTGTACTCAAAGATTCTTTTATACTTTTAAACACAAGTTTTGAAACTAAGGCTGGAATAGCTCCCCTGGCTACTCTTTGTAGTGGCTCATTAAAAGGAAACATCATGGATCTTGGAGCTTCATTTTTATAGGGATACAGTAGGTATTTTAATACCCTTAGAATGATGAGACAATTACCCAGCACTAAGACTTGAGAGCACCCTAAGCTTAAATTTTTTGCATCTCTTATGTGGAGCGTAGGCTTTAGGATATCTACTAGCATAGTAGGATTTTTCTTAAAAAAAAAAAAAGTTGTACACAAATTATGCATGGTATTTATTATTGGCTGTTCCTCTCTTCAGCACAGCCTTTTGATAACTTGTCTATTGCGAAGTATATTCCTCCGCAAGCAGGCAGCTAACCTCACAATGACACTGTTCCAGGAATCAAGTATTAAACCAAAGAAAGAACTATCTACACCTGCCTTTAAATGTTAATTTTCTTGAAATCTGGATTGAAAGCACCTTACTGCAAGAAATCAGTCTTGGTTTCTCTAGGCTTCTTGATAACATAGTTCAGATGGGGATGTATTTGTTTCCCTGTGTTTTTCTGAAGTTGCAAGCATGTTTTACCTGCCATATCAGAACATCAAATAAAAGAAATTGTTATGATTTTTGGAACAAATAGAGAAAAAGACCAGAAAGTTGCCTGAAAGTGTGTGGGAGAGGAGGACCACCAGTAAGGAAAAACAAATCCCCAGGCTAAAAGAAAGAGGAAAGCATGTTGCCCTTACACCCTTCTCCCCAGCCTGAAACACAGCTACAAGTTACTCACCTAATTCTAGCTTTATTCTGATTAAATCAGTCCTGTTTTGACAGGACTACATTTGACTTCTAACATAATGTGATTTAGCAAGGCAAGCATTCTTTAGATCAAAATGTTTGTAACGTTTCCAGTACTACTAAGAAACTAATACTGCCACTTCCTTTCTCTCTCATTAACCGCAGACCACTCTCTATTGGTGTTCTACATGGTAAAATTCTCCCTTGAGTTTTTGAAAGGCATGTGCCAGAACATACAGCACACTGTGGAGGGGTGCATGTATAGCAGGCACTGAAAGCATGTTAGGACAAGGACATTAACTCTTGGCTCAGCACCCGCTGTCACTGCACAGCTGACTGGCTTCCAAAGCACTGCAAGAGCAGCACCCTTCAGCAAATCTGGTTTAATCTGTTATGTGTCCACAGCCGAGATACAGCTCATAGCTCTGTTTACCTCTTCTCTGAACAGATACAGGAGAGCTAGACATGAAATAAAGGAAAGCAACAAGAATTAGGAGGCACGTGGAACATGTCCGTGTAGTCTGTTCTCATACAGAGAAGGACAGAGATTGACTGCAGAAAGTTACAGTTGAATAGTGGTTCTTGTTTTCCCCCTCATCGTATACCCTCTTGTACAGTGGCTTTCAAAGTGGAATGATATTCCTGAAGAATTACTTTAGGAAGAGTTAAAGCATGTGGAGAATGGTGATCTGGCTGATACAGTCTACTTGTGTTTCCAAGAGGCTTTTGACAAAGTTTCCTATCAATTTTTTTTTAAGGAAACTAAACAGGTAGGGGTTAAGAAAGAAGGTCATGGCATGGAGATGTGTTTAAAAGATGGGACAAAGAGAGCAACAGTAAATGGTTAGCTCTCAGAACAGAGGGAGGTTACAAGTGTAGGTATCTGAGCTGTTGAAAATGATCTGGAAAAGCATATAAGCAACGAGGCTGAGAAAGTTTGCTGATGATACAGATTACTCAGAGGAGAGGGGACAAGGAAAGCAAATTGTGAAGAGCTCTGGAAAAGTGGTTGAGTGACTGGGCAATGAGACAGGAAGTGAAATTCAAGTTACGTAAAGGGGTGCGCATGAGGAAAAAAAATTACCCTAAACTGGTCTATAAAATAACGGCCCCTGAGCTGACCATTACCATTGATAGCCAAGATCTAGGGTTACAACAGATAAAACACAAGCTAAAGCAAATGGTATGTCAGAGATTATTAGGAAAGGAGCAGAGAAAGTCATATGAATCCAAGAGTCACGGAGTTGACTCTGCATGCGCTTCTTGTCCCCTCTTCTGGTACCCCCCCAGTAATGGGATAGCGAGACCGGAGGAGTTCAGAGAAGAGCAACAAGGGTGACCAGAGGCCAATGCCCTCCTTTCAAAGAACAACTGAGCAGGACAGGACTCCATGGCCTGGGAAGGAGATTATTTGAGTGGGGAGGTGACACACATCTACAAAACTCTAAGTGCCATGTAAAAGAACAGATGGGACCGATCATTTACTGTTGACTGGAAGGAAACAAAGCTACTGGGAACCAGGTGCTTCACTCTCCCTGGGATCCCCCCCCACTCTAATGCTTCATGCAAGTAAAAAGCTGACCCACTGAACTTTGCAAAAAAATATTGGCTGATTCAAGTTGGCATGAATTTAAGAGAAGACTGAACAAAATTCAGATCAGAGATCTATTTGGCTTGGTAAATATACACAAAACATATATAGCTCAGGAAATCCCCCAAACTAAATATAGTTGAAGCCCAGGACAGTATTCAGGGGAAGCGCTCGCTCTTCCTGGCCTATAACCACTGTGGAGAAAAAGCTCAGGTTGGAGGATCCTTCTTCTGACCTAGCACAGCCACTCTTGTATACTTACGTTATAAATATCCAGTCTAATACAGGCACTTAATGCTACCATGTGTGGCAGCTGGCACGCATCTGCCAAATAGCATAGAGAAGTGTATGTTCAGCATATAGGTCAGCCTGAGATTCTTCATCTAACAGTTAAACGCACTAAGCTCCGCAATTGATCCAATACAGTAACATTTGGTTTGACTGTTGCAGCTTCTGCTTTCATATCTATTTCCTTCTTTCTTGAACAGTCTGGTAACTGAACACAGTGAACATAAGGATGATTCCTCTCCCATCCAATTTTAATATTTGCATTTGTCCTTCAATCTCTCTTCAAGTAACTTAAAGTTGTTTTCCTTAAGTCTTCTAGGCAAGAATCTGCTTTCCCCACAACTTCTGTGTATAACATTTTCCATTTTATTCACTTTCACTTTCTTTTCCCTATACACGAGTTATTGAGCCAAAGCAAATTTCTTGTTTGTGTAACCTAAAGACTTTGACTCATACGCACTGAAGCAGACAACTGCAACAACTTAGGGCAGCACTGCTTCAGGGGTCTGTCTCTGCTAGAGGTGGCCCTTCACTTCATGCGGTGACAAACAGGAACATGTGACTCTTCCCCTGCTATTCCCAACCTGGTGTATCAGCTTACACTGGCACTCCAAAATCTGGGCTCAGCATGTTTATTATCCAAATAGCCCTTAAAGAAACATAAGGGTGGGGCATGACAAGGCTGTTACAAAGAATGTGTGGCAGATGCATGCTCTCTATGCAGAGGCCTAAGTGTCATTCGACAGTGACTTAGAAGACCATTTCTTATTCAGGCCACATTCTTTTAATATCAAAGTGCAAAACCAGCTGTTAGGTAAGCTGATCAAAGCAAGAAATTGTGTAGCTAAGCGAGTAACTCACCCTTTGCTGTATGCACAAAAAGGGTTAACAGCTCTTAAGCTCAAAAATAATCCCGCTAAAGTTCAAGGTAGAAGTCACAGATGTTAGGAGCCAGACAGTCATTTTGTCCCGCTAGATCCTGGCTCGTAGACAGACAGTGCTCCTGCAGGTTTTTGGGTAGGCATTCTGCCTTGCCAGCTCCGGGTGCTGAAGATCTCCAAGGAATCCCGCCTACACTGATGCCAGAGGGGATGCACCCAGCCCTCCAGACCCAAAAAGCAATACTGACTTGTGTGAGGGGCAGGGAACAGATACGATTCCTTTTTGTCTCTGCTTAGGGTAACAAAAATAGAGACACCCTTTGATTTTAGGAAATGACATACTTTACAAATGGGACCTATAGTCTATAAAGAAAGGCAATACATGCACATACTGCTACAAGGTATTTGTATTTGTTTTTTTCCTTTTCTGGTGTCTGTCATAGCCTTAACATTGCTTTGTAAATATGTGGAAAAGCCTAAGGCTGTCCACAAGGCTTTCTAGCTAAGTCACTGTGCCACTGTACACCCTTTTGCGTTATTCATGATATGGCTTCATAAGTCAAAGGCACAAGTGTAGAGCTCTGCTTTAAAAGAACAGGATTAGCCACAACAAGGTTGAGTATGGGCAGCATATTCCCTGGCAAACAAAAAAAACAACCCAAAAAGTGGCAGCTGGTACAAAAAGTGTTAAAGTAAACTTGACAATGTACTTCACTGTTTCATAAGCAGCAATGGTACAATCTGCAATTAAATACCGCTTGTGTTACTAACCGCTTGTAGGCAGGATGTCACTGTTTATACGAGCAAGGATAATTCTTCACAGTTTTGCACTGATCATTGAAGAGAATCCCTCAAGAATCAGTGAAGATAAATGCTATATTGTCATTTAAGCTGCTAGGTGTAGTACTCGAGATACTTGTAATACATTCGAATTAGGAGATTAGCATTCAGATATTGAGATAAAGCACCAAAAAGAACGGAGAAAAAAAAAATATCTTCTCTCTGTAGTCTTGTACCTGAACATTACTTGAAATACCACTCAGGAGAGCAGTTTATGGGCTCTTCCTTCCAAAGAGTCTTCAGACGCTGGGCCCAGGCAATCAGCATCTCCTTCCTCTTCTCCTCAGACACATACTCCGGAGCAAAGCAGATGTGAGGTGCAAGGACTTTGACACCACAAAAGTGCATGATTCCATGCTGGACTCAAAGCAAAGAAAGAAATGCCTCAGGAAATAGTTAGTCTTTCAATTCAAGAATGTGGAAGATTCAAGTCTGAAACTGTTTCTCTGGCCCAATATAAGGCAGGTTTTTTAAACTTGCGCATTTATCAGAAGAAGGGAAATAAGTTGCAAAAGTTCATTACCTATCCTGGCAGTGACTATTAAAGGCTAGGCATTAAGCAGAATGAAATACAATACACTGAAAAATAAGGTCAACTTCATTTATTCTGCTCTGTGGAATTTATTTTTAAGTGCTATTAAACCTACAGAACTGTTCTCTTCGGCTGCTGTGCGCTATTATATTTGCAAGGATCAGAAACAGCCTAAAGTTCATTGTACTGTTTGTATCGCCACAGATTGTTCCTCAACAGCAGTGTATTTCTCATATACTTCTAAGTATTTGTTTTTTAACCTTATGCCTCTGGCTTAGCCAAATGATCCTGAATGAAGGCTAGTGCCTTTCAAACCAGCTCAACTTGCCGTTTTCCCTCTGTGTTATTTCTGAATTCACAGTTGTGTTTCACATTCTTTGTCATGTTGACTTGCAAGCTCTGCAGCTAGTAGCCTCACAAGGGCAGACAGCTAGTAACTGCAATGGGTAGGAGACCAAAGAATTTAACCACATCCGTTGTATTATATCAAGAAGTAGCTGGCACAATTTGCCTTACCATCCAAATTTCTCAAAGCATGCTTGCTAATTCTGATAAAAGGGAGCAATAAGAAAAGGCATGCTAACTTTCATATGCTGATCATTAATTCCAGGATAATCTGTGACTCCCCTCCTGCCCTGCATCCTACATGAATTGGGTAGCTATGGGGAAAAGAAATCCTGCACGCCAGGGCTAAAGGAAATCCTGTAACACCAGAGAAACTTAAAAGACTGACAGCGTAAGCTTTCTCCAGATTCCAATCTGGAGGAAGGGGTGCAAAACAACTTTAAAACTCTGTGGACTTTTAAAATAGTCTCAGGATTTTAGGGCCCAATTTATAACCTGCAGATGCTTGGAACTGACAACTTAATTCTTTCTTATTACATTATATTTCATAAAAAATAAACAATAATACAACTGTTAAAAATAACTGGAATAATAAAAATTAAGGCAAACAACAACCAAATATTCATATATTATACCTGCATGGGCCACAGGAGGTAGCGAATATCACCACTGATACCTCCTTTTGCATACATCTCTTTGCTTCCTCCAGTGGTGAAGGAAAACAGGGCTAATTTGTTCTAGAATTAAGAAAGCAGTGCTTGAGTTAGGCATGTTTAAAGAAGAGTGGCTAAGTAGTTCAAGAGATATTCAGGGGAACCTGGACAGCATAAATTTCTAGAGGAGGTGGTGTCCTCCTCTTTCCCAGACCTTATGCGTAGTGGCAGCTCTGAGGCAAAGATTGACAACATACAACATAAGCAGTGGACCGTGTGTCAGGGCTTTGGGCAGAAACAGGTCAAAAAGAAAAGGAATTACACGTCCAACACCCTTGTATGAAGCAGGGCTGACCCTTATTTTCCCCTGTGCAATGTCTGGAAAACTGGCTGGGAAGCACTCTGTTACTGAGAATATCTTTATCCCTGTCCTTCCTGAATGCAGAAATCGAATGCTACAGTCCTTCTTCAAACCTGGACTTGCTTGTCACTTGCCAAGTGCGAAGAACTCAGGTGTTCTAAACCCCTGTGTTTCTTCTGCTTCTGTAACTATGGTATTAGCCATGGGCTTGTGCTCAGCTTCTCTCCACTCACTTTTAACTGCTGTAATTGAAATAACATTTTTCCAGTGCAGTATCCGAACTGCCTTGAGCCTGCACTCAGCATGCAGCTATGATCATTGGGGATTACTTCTATTCATCTTAGTGAGGCAGCCAATTCTTAAATTTAAACAAACTTAAATGTTTGGAATTGTTAAGATGATCAGAAATTAGAGATTAATATGCATCAAACATAAATGTGAAACCAATATTGATTGTTTCTGGATGCTGCAGTTGTCACCAGATAAGATCCATCAGACAGTGGGCCAAAATTTTCCAGGGATATTCCTAGTGCCATGCAGAATTAAAAATTTATGAATTGTCATCTAGAAATACTGATCTTTCTTAATTTATAAGCTACAGAGAAGAAACAGTTGAAAGGAGATAGCTGGGACAGAGGCTCATGCACTGGGTATTTCAGGTTTCTGATTAAGTTTTATAGATTAATTCCAACCTTTGACATCTAATCCCAGAACAGGATCTTGTCACCTATTCTCATATGTCACTCATTACAGATTTGTGCGGTCCTACGGTGATGGGAAGAATGACATACTATAGTTTTTAGGAAATTGATTGATTTAAACTGTTTGCACTCTGATATACCTACCAAATTATAAAGCCCATTTTGCAGGCCAACTAAAAATCTCTAGGAGATTGCTTAAATCTTTAGGAACCACTGCATTCTCCTTATTGTACTACCTTTCAGACAGTTTTAACAAACCAGACAAGCACAAATCACGGTCTTACTAGAACAATGTCAAAAACATACCTTGAGCAAACCAGAATCGTAACATTTTGGAAATTCGTGAGCAAATCCTTGAACCAAGACTCTGTCCATCCAGCCCTTCATGATTGCTGGCATGCTGAACCAATACAAGGGAAACTAGGCAAAAAGTAAATTACCTTGTTAGCGCAGAGAGTCCGGGCCATCCTTAGGCCTGGTCGACAGGCCAAATCCTGTTCTCTTAATCTGTTCAGATCTTGTACATGCCTTCTTCCAGCTCTCTGTCAGGAAAGGCAGTAACTATGCCTGGCAAAAATAACTGAAGTGCTTTCTGTTTGTAGTAGTCTCAGGTACATACCTGAGCATCTACAGCACACTAACACCATGGTGAACGTGAGGGCTTCCACACAAATTAAAGTTGGAATACGATGAAGCAGGAAGGTGCCATTTAATTCAAATTCTGCCAGCCTGCCTGATAACTGTGGTCATGTATGTCTTTGTGCATCCAGATACGAAGTTTGGCCAAGTGTTGGTAAAGTACTGGATTTGCTGTCATTTCAACCTCGATAATCGTGCTACTTAATTACTGGATTTGCTGTTGTAATGACCTGGATAATTGTACTGATCTGTATTTGTTACTGTACCATTACTTAGAGACAAAAGTTTTTATTCCTAAAGCTGTTGGTCTGGTGTCACCATATCCCAAACCTATAACTCGGTGGGGTTGCCTTAAGCCCTTACACACACCTCTGTAGATTTGTGTTTGCTTTGCAAGAGCTCCAAGACAAAGGGATAGTCAGATATCACGCCTGATAACGTGGCACGGTTTTCATATTGTGAACTATAGTATTATTTTGCACTCAATACTTTCTCGTCTGAGTTGTTCAATGCAATCATTTTGGAGTGCAGATAGTGTGAGGACCAGTGTTCACAAAACCTATGCAATCAGACTACTTTTGAATGTTAATTTTTAAGTGAAGCACTGCTGTGAATTTTACTCAGGTATTTTAAGGTTCTAATTTCAGATGCCTTCCTGCTCTCCAAAAATGTCAGTGTGGCATTAGCTGTGTAGAAAAACTCATACTGTGCTAGTATGAATAATGCTCACACATGACCTGGTATCTTTTATATTTTCTAAAATCCATATCATATCAGAAAAACCAGACACCTTGAAATTGCTATGCTGGATACAGACTGTTGTATGTTGATGGCAGAGCTACTAGCTCTTTTTACTCTGGCTAGATTCAATGTTCCTAATGAAATCTATAATCTTCTCACTATTGCTTTTCTTTTGTTCAACCCTGTATATTACAGCTGAAGTAGTTTTTAATACGATTTAAAACAATAACCTGAAAAATCAGTAAGTCTGCTTCCTGCACCTTCTTTTGCTCTTCAATCAGATCACCGGACAAACCTCCTCTCTTGTAAGCTTCCCATGTCTCCACACCGTAATTGAACTCTTCTGAGTTGTGCAAGCAACCTGCGGGTAGAAGTGAACAGTCGTTCCTTGCCCTGTTTTTAGCATTGTAGCAAAGTAAGAATTAAACACATACTGCAGTCTACAGTTCTAAATTGAGTTATTGCTTTCCATTTTTCCCCACTTCCTTTTTTTTTTTTTTTTTGGTGGATATTCAGCAGCATCACAGCTGACGATGATTTGATTTTAAACTTGAGAGGAATATAGTGTCTTGGAGTACTAAAACTTTCACCTTTCTGTAGCAACATACAAAGTGCAGTAAGAGGACCTAAGCTCGGCTCTAGACTCTGGTGATGCAGGTGGATGATTTAAGAGGATTTAAGAGAATTTTGCTAATTGCTCTGCCTCTGCATTAGGGATTACTGAAACCACCACACAGTCACAGGCACTATATAGCTGCTTTTCAGCCACTGTAACTGGGAAATTCAGCTGGGGCTGGGGAACCAGTATTGGCTGGCTCTGCTGACTCCACTACAGTTAGGTGAGCTGATTCAAGTATGTCTGAATCAGACATATACATTCATTCTGCTGATTCAACTAGTAAATCATCATTCTCCAGCAGAAGAGAGAGGCAGCAGCCTCATGAACTAAACTCTAGCAAGTCACAGAATGATATCCGAAGGCATTTCTCACCCATGAGAAATGGACTTCAGAAACGATTGCGGACACGTGCTAATACATTTTTCCCTCCCAGTAATGTTACTATGAGCCAAGGTTCATATTCAGGAGTGGAGTTTTAGAAATGCTTATGTCTGGTCATTAACAAGTTTCTTCTTGGTTTTGGCAGTGCTTGCACTGGACCTGTGCTATTTCCTTTTGATTCTTGTTTAAAAGAAAGAGTTTCAGCTGTCACAGATTATGTTATGGCTTTGTGTTTCCTAACCTGGAAAAATACTGGAGCACAGTGAAAATACCACATAAGCCTAACAAGAGCATCACTGTTTTTCTCAAGGTCTTAACTGCATCATCTAGTCATTTTTAGTAATCATATAATACCAAGGTAGTCAGGAGGTGCCAAGACAACTCAACTCAAAAGCCCAAGCACTTAAGCACCTGGAGCTAACTTACAGAAAGCATTTGTAATCTTGTTTGTTAAGAGAAGGTCATTCTTAGAATGTGTTTTCAGTCGATTGTAAATACTGTAAAAATAATAATTTTCCCTCATTCACTTTAGTCTAAAGGCAAAACACTGTTTTACAAATCTGCACTATTTCATTTTTCTGATTGAGGGGCCATTTCTAGTGATCAGATTTATTCAAATAAAGAGATACTTGTTGGGTTGCTACACTGACATTTCTTAGTCAATGCTAATAGAAAATAAAAAGCTGGGTTTTGTTATTGAGGCGTATTTGTACAAAATAATACCAACAGTTTTTCAGAGTGCACCTAACAGTGTGGTTCTGGATTGTTAATGCAGTAGGATAGACAAGGTGAAAGTTTGTCTCGTCATTATTGTTGAAAAAAGTCTATTTTGGTTAGTCTCACCAACAATGTCATTTCTTGTTGCTCTTGGCTCGAACTGCATTGCATATAAATCAGACACTGTTACACTGCAGCCCTGCTTGCTCAATTCTTCCACAGCAACCCTCTTCAAAGATCCATTCAAGGACTTGGGCTCTTGATGTGCATAGACTATCAGGACTTTTCTCCCTGGAGGCAGAAAGAAAACCAGAAGATACCTTTGACTATAGGAGTCAGAAACGAAAGGGTCTGTGAAGCCAGTCCTTCATTTTTCTGTACTGTGTTTTCCAAGAGGCACAGAACTAGTGAAAACAGAACGACAGTGGCAGCATTTGACTCCTGCTTGGCAGCAACAAGTGACTCATGAGAAACTAATCAGTAAACGCCCCCACTCAGCAATTTTGTGCTGGGCTTTCCTAGGTGGAACTCAGTGGACAGTGGGTGTGTTTCCATAGCAGGTCACACTGCGCTACATCAGCACAACCCAGTCCTTCCTCTTGAGTCAGCATTTGTATTCATCTGATTCCACTGCCCCCTCGGCCCCACCCCGCAAAAAAACCCTCACCCAACAACAGAAAAAAAACCAACTAATAACCTGTCTGCTGGTTTAGCTCTCTAGGCTTGGGTCAGACAAGCTACAGCACAAGCGTGAGGGGTGAGATGGGATCAAAGTGGTGACAGCTTAGATTCCCTCAGACTGTTGTGGAAACAAGTTCTGAGAGCTCAGAGCATCATCCTACTGCAACGTGGGATCCCCTCATCTTCCATTTCAGCGCTGCACAAGTGACAACAGCAGGGTAGATGTTTAAGATGCCACTATCCCTCTTCAGCATCATCACAGTGACTTCAATAGAAAGCAACATGTTTTTTTCTTAGATGTGACAGTGAGCTGTCCTAGTGTATCTGAAACTGCTGACAAAGTGGATTTAAGGTAAGCTAAGCAGCAAGATGGATATGCTGGGATGGGGCTTCTTAAACTGATGTAACAAGGTGTATCAGAGTTCACTTGTTCAAAATTTTACTGTACGTAGGCCATTCAATTTTAATAATTCTCTAAAAAAAATTGTTCATTACTGAACACAAGGGAAAGATGAAATACTTCTGAGAGGTAGTAGTTATTTATACATAAACACTGCAGAGAAGGAAGTTTCCAGGGATTATTGAAAATTACTGGATCTGCAAAACACTCAGCTCTTGGTTCCTGACTGCCAACATGAAACCTGAGGCATCCCCCAAGTTCAGTTTCTCCAGGGCACACAGAAGCTGTACAGCTCAGAGCACCACCAGGGTGACAGGTAAGTTTAAGGTGTAGTTAATAGAACCAGAGCTGAAAGCCTGAAGAAACAATACCTCATTTTTAACCTAAATTATAAGGGGTGATTATTTCCCCAGTGTTCATAGCATCCATGAAACAACAGCTTTGCCAAAAGACTATTAAAATTTGTGGTCAGATGCTATCATAAATTTAACATGTGTATAAACTATTTAACCCCCTGCTCCATAACTTACTCTGGAATATCAGGAGCAGTTCCCTCTTTGCTGTTCCTGCTGACTCTCAGCAAATAGGTGGTTCAGTGGCTGGAGATGACACAAGCTCACAGATGCAATAAGATTAACTCTGCAAGCTGCTGGTTTGTTTCCATTTCAGTGGAGCTGAGGGCACTCAGGCACAGTGCTCGGAGGCTGGAGTTTTTAAAGGCATCACTTACTGGAGTAATTTCAGTCCTTTGAAAAAATAATACCTTAGTATCCCAACTAAACATTACAGATACGCCACATACCAGCACGCCCAGGCCTGAAGTGAACAGCATTTTTATCAGTATTTGTTCTTACCTGCCATTTTCTGGAAGCAGTAGCTTCTGTCTTGAGAATCCGACACGGCCTGTGAACTCAAATGACAAATTTGCTTACGTGAGAAACATCAGGAAAAGGCAGAAGGAAAATCGCTGTTTCAGAAGGAAATGTACCATTCTCTGTAGATGTGAAGGGGGTGCGAGGGGAAAACACTGCGGCAGCGCGTGCGTGTGTATGTGTGTGTCCGCACGCAGGCGTGCGGGGCAGCTGCAGGACCCGCCGGAGGAGGAGGCCGGGCCGGGCGCGTTGCGTGGCGGTGGCCTGGGGCCGCCGGCGGGAGAGGCCAGTCCCGCACCCCGCCTCAGGCGGGGCTCCGCCGGCTCTCGGCCGGCAGCACCGAGCCTAGGCTGGCCGCCGGGCTAGGGCTGAGCGGCTACCGCACGCCCGCTTCGCCCAGTGACGGAACTGGATGCATCGCACCGCCTCCCCAGAGAAAGGGCTGGGCGCTGCTCCTGGTTTTCGCGCTACCCTCTAAAAACCGGTTTCAAAGCGACCCCCGGCCCTTGCCCGGGGAGGGCCGCAGACCCGCCGCCCCGCTGGGCGCGGCCCGGGCTGCTTTTACCTGCTGCCCGCGGCCCGGCCTTACCCCTTTGGCGGGGCTGGGGCCGGCCCTCCCGGCGGGC
>JAVKLA010000028.1:14686364-14710388 GCA_034782735.1 Sagittarius serpentarius | reverse complement strand
AATCCTTTTATTATTATTGTCATTTTTTCTTGTTATTAGTGTCATTGTTAGTTTCTTCCTTTCCGTTCTATTAAACTATTCTTATCTCAACCCACGAGCTTTACTTTTTTTTTCCAATTCTCTCCCCCATCCCACTGGGTGGGGGGGAGCGAGTGAGCGGCTGCGTGGTGCTGAAGTGCTGGCTGAGGTTAAACCATGACAAGGTGTTTCACTGCAGAAAGGCATTTTGGCTTTCGGTGAAGGAAAACAGAGAATGCAGGCATGATTTTGTCACTTAGGCACTGGGGTGACCTTGGAACATGAAGGCTCCAGTCCTTGTGTCAAGCATTGCTGAAATCTTTAACACTCAACAGCGGTTGGGTGCATATGCAGCCCCTACTAAGCTGCAAAAGAAAAGCCCATGTTCTTTTTACCTAAGGTTAGGCATCAATGGGGTAAAAGTTTTGAAGGTAGCAGGAGCTCATTTTTGCCTGTCATTTATGTGATTTTAAGTCTTTTTTTTTTTTTTTTAATATCTGGCCTAGAAAGAAAATCAGTGGTTTTGTCACAGTTCCCTCTGAGGACTCATTCATTCCTAATACAAGGAAGCACAGTTAGCATTAACTGAAGGAAAAGAGAAAGTTCTTCTAAGTAGAAAACTGTGGTTCATGTCAAGGTAAACATTTAAACTGAAACCTAAGAGACTGCACCTGGAAATCTCAAGAAAGTGGCCTTAATTTAGGAATTTGCATTGGATATTAACCTTACCTTTTCCCCTTTCCCTTTAAGATATATTTTAGTACCCAGGTCAGATAATTCTGTTGCTATGCTTCCAGTGCTGTTGTGTTGGATGTCTTCCATAGGCTTGGAGTTTGTCAGATGAATAACCCATATGTGACAAAGCAAAACTAAGATATGAACAATAAGGGAAAACAAAGCACCCAAGAAAACAGAAAGTATGAGGAACGCAGCAAAGTAGCCCTAGTGGGATGATGATCAATTATAGAGACATCTATAGCAAAATGGGAATAAAGAGCTTGATGTGGGCCTAGGTGGTTTTCCAAGGCAAAAACTTGCCAAGTACTGGTTGAGAAAATCTCTTAGGTAGTAACAAGGCATATTTGACAGCTTGCTTCTATCCCCCAGTGAAATGAAGTACCTTGCAAAATTGGAAAGGACGTGTAACTAAAAAGGGAGAGAACCATTCATATAAACTTTTTAATCAAAAGTTGGTTCCTGATTCTCTTCCCTAATATGGAGACAAATTTCACTGACTTCTTCCTTTCCTTTTCTGTGCTGAGATGTAGGGTCATGCTGTCTGCAAGCTTTTGCCCTCCTTTTCCTTTACTAGTTGACAGGTAGGATGTCAGTTTGGATAGCCTTGGGCTGCCAAATGGTATTCTGGAAGCCAGACACATTTCTATCTGTGGATCATTTTGACCCTAAGTATTTTACGCTTCTTTGAAACCAGCTGTTATCCTTAATGAGCACATTAATACTTTTTTGAACTGTTACCAGTTAAGTCCCATGAGCAATCACTGATTTTAAGCCAGTCAGTCATATTCTGCACACAAACAAAGCTCCATTTTGTACAAAGTACTTTTAAAATCCTCTCTGTCTTGCCAAGAAGCTTTTGTTTTCTGTTTTCAGTAATAAATATCTACTCTTTAATATTGCTCTGAAGTTACTGAGTTTAGTAATAAAAAATGTCCATGATCATAAGGTGTATATAACTCAGCTAGGAACTGGAGAGAACCAGTCCAGTCTAAACCTCCCCTGGTGCAGCTTTGAACCATTCCCATGTGTCCTGTCACTGGATCCCAGGGAGAAGAGCTCAGCATCTCCCTCTCCACTTCCCCTCCTCAGGAAGCTGCAGAGAGCAATGAGGTCACCCCTCAGCCTCCTTTTCTCTAAACTAGACAAGCCCAAAGTCCTCAGCTGCTCCTCATAGGACATGCCTTCCAGCCCTGTCACCAGCTTTGTTGCCTTCTTCTGGATGCATTCAAGGCCCTTGACATCCTTCTTAAATTGTGGGGCCCAGAACAGTCAACCTCTCTCTGCTCTACCCCAAACCCACGTAACTGCTCTCTACTTAGGTAGGCAAGCAGGTGGGATTCTTCTCTCCTAATTTTAACCATGTAAAAGTTAGATCATCTAGTCTAAACTCCCTCTAGAGCTGAGAGTCACTCTCAGATGCAAGTCCTTTCACTTGCCTTGGATACTAGTGGAAGGAGACCCACCACCTGGCTTACAGCAGATATCTGGCAGCATCTAGGTGACAACAGGGAGATGAATGCTGTCCTCCCCTGTTAGGATACTTAGACTCCCACAGCCTTTTGAGCCATAGCTATCGTCAGGGATACATAAAAGACCCAAGTTTTCCAAGTGTGTAAAACCCAGCTATACAATGTCAAAGGGTAAGAAATAAGGGATATTTTCCTATTTCACTACCGTGCTGAGGGTAATTACTGTCTGCCACTGGATGCTGTAAGAACAGCATTATAAAAATACCTGAGGTAGAATAGTTCAGCATGAGTCAGAAGCTATAAACCAGAAAGCCTTCTGCTGGGAAGTATTGAGAGTGAGCCTAGTGCTTATTGCTGTGATAGTGCCAGCAAAATTTATACAGCAAAGAAAGCACAGTAGAAGCAGGAGGAAGACTGAAAAACTGCAGCTAACAAAGTGGCTGCAGGGAGAAGGAACTACTTAGAGCCATGAGCAGGTGTGGGGCACCAAAAGGTTACACACTGAAATGAAATTAGTTTTCCAGGTCAAAACTGTGATATACTGGCACAGTGATACAGGGACATCTGCAGCGCTACTTCATGTGTGACACTGCTTTGTGAACAGACAGAGGCCTTCGTTCCCCAGACATGTCTGCATAATACTTCCTACACTAGCATCCTGTAAGAAAAAAAGTTGTCAATTGGTGGTAAAAAAGAAAAGTAAAAAGGGTCAAAACAAGAGTCTCTGAATACCTAAAAACAACCAAATACTTTTATTTACCTTCTCTTCTAATACTTCACAAGCACTGAAATAAAAGTTTTGAGTTGATTATAGGAGAAAGATAAGAAAATCCTACATTTCAAATACCTCTAAGAGAGAGGAAAGAACACATTTTATTGCCTCCGAGTTATGTCCATTTATGGCCTAGCTTTACAATCTGCATGCTAAGAATACATTATTGGGTATTACAACACTCTTGCAAGTTTTGCTTCAAGCCAACAGTGAATTGAGTCATCAGCGCAATCAAAAATATTATAGATGCCAAATTACATTATAGATGTAAATTACAAAAACATACAATGCTTAGGTTGATTGATTCCTTCAGCAACTGAACTAGATTAGAATTTCATTCCCCCCCCCCGCTTTATCAGATGATACAGCACACAATTTTGTGATTTTTTGTGTAAATTCATGTGGAAATGCCAATACCATACGTGTGTGTGTGTGTGCATTTTCTTCATACAAACTACAAAATGTGGGTTAGGGTGCAAGGTACGGTTGTCTGTCTTAGAAAAGGAATTAGTTAGAATATAACTGTGCATGAACTATTTTAGCTTTCCTTATGCCTTTTCCTAGGATTAATACAAAGTTTATTGTACGCATTGTTCTGTCTCTGGAGTAGTATATTAAGGTTTTAAAGTATCGTGTATCCAAAGGATCTGTTGTGCCCTCTAGCGTCCAGTGCAAGGGTTTGTCTTCATAGCAGAAGTGAAACCTTCGCCAAGGACAAGTTTTTAATCTTTAATGCAAGTTCCGCCCTAAAGGAAATGTTTTAAGAACCTGTGTCAGGAGTGATAATAAGCAGCAAGGAAAAATAATCCTAACAAATCGTTAGTATAAGAGAAATCCTATTTGATATTAGTTTCCTGTAACTATTGCAGAGAACACAGGCACTGGGAGAGCAGTTCTAACCGGTGAGTACTGCAGTTCTGCACTGAAAAAGGAAGAAAAAAAAGAGAAATTGAGAAATAATATCCCATAGAAAATATTTTTGCGTCTGTCTGTACCCCAATATGTGCCACAATAACACTGTAGTTATTCCTAGTCTTCTTTTGTCAGGTAATAACGATGACAGTTGCCCTCATATTGATCTCTGTCCTTAGAGCAGAAGAGTTGACGGGCTTGTGCAACAGGAAGGAAGGAAGGAAGCAGGAGGACTGTGTGACTAAGAGCCTCTCACTGTGACCTGTTTTTCTTCTCAGTCTCTCTGTCTGGTAGTGAGTAACAGGATTGAAAATGGTAACCTCGGGGGTTGACAAGTCTATAGTATCTCTAAATGAAAAGCAAACCCTCAAGAGGGATAGTGTCGCAGGAAACAATTCTTATCAGTTGTTTAGCTTGTTTTTAAACCTTTTGTTGTTAAATATTTAACACTACTAAAGTATATAAATGAAATATGTATTTAAGGCTTTTATCTATTTGAAACTTAGTTGCAGCTTCTGCTAGCAGATTTTTGCCAGGAAGTAAGGGGACTAGCTCACTCAAGTACAAATTCTGGGGTGCATAAATTTGTTAGTTGTAAATTAGTAGTCTCTTCTGTACTTTTTGATTGTGAAGTCTGGCCTGAGATACTCTTTCCAACACAGGCTAGAATTTCAAATCTGACTATAGACTCAGTCTGTGTGTAAAGCACAGCAGACCTAGGATTTGCCTTTTCATCTGAATAATGAGGATCTTTGCCAAGCATGACTGTCTTTCTTCGCCCCATTTGTGACAGCAAAAGGCAATAGGGTGTGTCTGCACTCTCCCTCAACTTCTTGTGGAATTGTTCACGTAAATATAGAGCGGAATGAATATTGGTGCATAAAGAGGTAATAAATAGGCAGTTCGATTTCAGAGGAAGGCACTTTATGGAGTATTTGACAGTGGCAAAGCATTAGCTGTGATATTAAAAAACAATAATACATCTGAGCATAGTTTTCTGTGAAGGTACTTCAAAATCTGCTGATATTCTACAGCTATACCTGTTTGATTTTGAACACTAGCTCCAAGAGAGTTTTAAAGGTTGTTTTTTTTTTCAGGGGAGACGCAGAGGAGGGAGAAAGTAAATTTTCTACACCAATAATTCTCCACTTAGATGAAACAGAAACTTGGGCAGACATGTTTCTATAGTCACTGCACTTCAAAGTTACTTTCTATCTCAGATGTAACATTTACATTTGTCTATTATGGAGAAAAGGTCATACGTCAAGTTGACACTCTGTTTTCATATTCAAGTTGATGTTTCTTTAAGTTTGAAAAGTGAGGCTGTAAAGGAGCCCAGCTGCTAGCTGAAGTCTGTTGTGGTGGGTGTGAACATAATTTCATGAAGTTGATAAATTCTAGTTAGGAGTCAGCAGGTACATAAGGTGCTGCCTTTAGTAAGTCCAGTGATGTGTGACAATGTATTTCAGAAGCAACTAATTTTAGATATAACTTCCCAAAGGGATTTTTGCAGATTCCTCTTACATGCCAGAGTACTTGTCTGAAACATTTGCTGAGAAGTCCCTCCGTGCGGCAGCAAACCACCTGGGGAGAAAGCCAGGAAAATGGCAGGGAGCACCCACTTGCTCAGTGTGCCATGCGCTCACCCGGGCAAGGTTTGTTATGGGACATACCCATGACAGTAACTTGGTGATTGCTTCCTGCTTACTGTGAAGCCTTTCATTGACTTGGAATCAAGCTATAATATGGGATCAAGTCCTGTACATGAACACATCATCCCATGAGCTGAATGTTAACCATCAAAGTAAAATTGTTTTAACATACGGTCTCCTACCCAGGCTTAAGATTAACAACCTGGCATTGGAAATAGTGAGCAAGTCAGTGATGATTAGCTTCAAACCAAATCCAACTACTTAGCCAGTCTTGAAAAGACTAATTATGCACAGGACATAATTCTGGGGGGAGGTTCCTCTGAATTTCAGCCACAAAAAGACTCTAAGGCTTCAACAGGAGCAAAGCAACGTTTCATTGTCTTTAGTGTCCTGACAGTAAATAATTCAGCTGGTGGTGAGCGATAGAAAAGGGAGGACGGTGCTTGCCTGGCCGAAGCCCAGAGGAGGGTGCTGGAGAGCTGAGAACGGCACTCTTAGATGCCTTGAACTCCTTCAGACAAGCTGAGCAGCAGATCCACCCTCATACCAGTGTTTTCTCCTGTGTCAGGGAAGCTGCAAAACAAATAGGGAATTAGTCAAAATCTTTTTTGTGTTTGCCAGCTACTTATGTATGTGGATGCGCACCCAACATGTGCTGTCTTTCAAATCTATATCATAACTCCTTTTCATCACTTCATTTCTGTGTTGCTCTGCTGAGCAGCTATTTTGTTACGTCCACCATCCTTTCTTGGTCTATTTCATATGTCAGACAAAGAATCTAGATATCTTGAGTTTCACCTGTACATTTAACAGTTTACTCATAGAACAGATATTGTTGCCATAGCATTTGATACAAACGAAGAATAGTAATTTATATTTGATGGATAGGCAAACTGATGCTTAGAGACTAAGGGAGACTCAGCAAAAGATATACCCACCTGCAGTCTGCCTATGTGCAAAATTTCAGCCCTTTAAACTGTTCTGCTGGCCAATCTGTTACGCTTAAAATCCACCTGGAGCAAACTTTCTGATTTAGAATTTGCCCAGGAATGTTTCAGGTAATGATTGTGTAGCATGAAAGGCAGCGATGGTCCCTGGAGCCAGAGCTGGGATCGAAACTTCTCTCTGCACTAACAAGGCCAGCCACCAGGCTACAGCCTTGCTGTGTGAGAGCAGCTGGTTCCTCAGCTCTGTTCTACAGGTTGAAGTCTCTTCAGCATGGAGGTGCCCTGCCTTTCCCCCTCCCATCCTCAGCTCCTGCTCTTCTGCAATATCATGGGGCTTGGTGGCTGAGGTGCACTGAGGTGTGAAACCTGTGATGAAATCTTCTCCTCGGAGGCAGGCTTTGAATTCCAGTCTTAAATCACTAGGCTATAACATAGAAGGGGGAAAATTGAAAAACTGGCATGTGCATAGTCAGGAAAAGATATATGCCAACTTTGGGGTATGGGAGTGGGGGCCCGTGGGTACTTGTTCACTTGGGATGTACCCAAATGGTTGGGGAAGCAGATGATTCAAGACATATTACTGATATTACTTGCTCTTGCGTTATTGTTGCCAAGCTGCAAGTAATCTGCCTTTCTGTGGCCCTGTGACTCCCAAGCCCAACGCTTCTTCGCCTGGATGCCCATGTTGGCTCTTCTCTGTTAACCACTCTGACACAGGCTGCAGCCAGCAAAGAGGCTGTCCTGGGGAGCAGTTGGGGTTCGGTTAGTGACCCTCTGGAAAACAGCTTCTTGTATCCCAACCTCTCGTGGCAGGGCGCAAGCGCTGCCATGGACTGCTCATGTCTGAAGCAGGCCTTGGCTATGATGCTGACTGTTTTGATGCACCTGGATAAATAGAAGCTTTTATAAAACTAAATATGTAACGTAAGCCTTTGCAGGACTGGAGCATTACCATCTCTGATAGCTACTCCCCTCCTCTCAGGACTGCAGTCATCAGAAGTGTGAAAGGATAATGTAACCGCTGCCTATATATGCCTCCTCCCCATGCACAGAAGGGAGAAACGCATGCCCGGGGAAGGAGGCGTTATTGCAGTACATGTGCAGAACCTGGCTTGGTAAGCTGCCCTGCAAGGTAGAATATTACAGTCTTACAGTCCAAGCAATATGAGTTTTTGGCAAATGGCAGAGTGGAGGTACCTTAGGGTGATGTAAAATTACATATTCATACAAGTTGTTGCTAATTCAATGATTTGCATATGCTTAGTGTTTACTCTTTGAGGGTTCTGGTTTCAGAAATACTAAGTTTGTTGCTATAATGTGAACTAAAATCACCTCAGTGTGCCCCATTACTTTAGATTGCTTCTATGCTTGGTCTGCATGACATAGCTGGCAAAGACTAGTGTATCGTTCAGAGAGATATGTCCCATGCACTAAGCGGCATTAATCATATAGCTATATGCATACATTTATCTTTTTTTTAACGTTGCTGTGGGGTATCCCCGTTTGTGCCTGGACCTCCTACACAAAAGGCACCCTGCAGCACTGTAACCAGTCGTGCAGATCCACCACAGCTGCAACAGCGCTGTCACATTTTAGAATTACTTCCTTACCGTACATCTGTGCTGCCCAGCCCCTTCCCCTTCCCCCTTTTTTCTTTGCTACATGCAGTATTGCAAACCCCAAGAGCAATGAGCAGAGCTGAGAAATCCCCCAAACTCACTTATCCGTGCAGCTACTCAGCATAGCTCTCACAGCACCCAACATGTGCATTGCTTCCCCCCTTGGGTTTTTTGACCTTTTCTGTGGCTTATTGTCATTTAGCATCCTGCGTCACGTAACCTTGTAAGTCCAAATAATTTGTTCTGGGATTAACTGCTGTAGTTCAGAAGCTCAACCTGAAGAGCAATATAGCAGCTGCTATACAGCAATCAAAGCTGACAACAAAACCCCAAGTGGAAAACTGAGAGAGAGATGAGCTCCTTTCCCTCTCCTCTCCCTGCAAACTCAAACACTCAACCTAAAGGGTTCTCCATACATTTTTGGATAAAGAGTGTGCTGGCTTTGGCTGGGATAGAGTTAATTTTCTTCATAGTAGCTGGTATGGTATTGGATCTGTACTGAAAACAGTGTTGATAACACAGGGATGTTTTTGTTACTGCTGAGCAGTGCTTACACAGCCTCAAGGCCTTTTCTGCTTCTCACCCCGCCCCCCCCAGCGAGTGGGCTGGGGCTGTACAAGGAGCTGGGAGGGGACACGGCTGGGACAGCTGACCCCAACTGACCCAAGGGATATTCCGTGCCACAGGACGTCATGCTCAGTATATAGAGCTGGGGGAAGAAGGAGGAAGGGGGTGGGGGGGCGTTTGGAGTGATGGCGTTTGTCTTCCCAAGTAACGGTTACGTGTGACGGAGCCCGGCTTTCCTGGAGATGGCTGAACACCTGCCTGCTGACAGGAAGCAGTGAATGAATTCCTTGTTTTGCTTTGCTTGTGTGCGTCGCTTTTGCTTTCCCTATTAAACTGTCTTTATCTCAACCCACGAGTTTTCTCATTTTTACGCTTCTGATTCTTTCCCCCATCCCACTGGGTGGTGGGGGAGTGAGCGAGCAGCTGTGTGGGGCTTAGTTGCTGGCTGGGGTTAAACCATGACAAAGAGAGATCATGGTCGTCTTTTTTTTTTCTTGCAATTGCTCTGTCCCGTAACAGAATCCATCACTACTGCAGTTTTACCTTGTGGGAAGATAGCATAGCAAGATATGTTTCATTTTCCGTCCCCTCTCTAACTACTGCTATGGGAGCAGACTTTTACCTGGAAAAGCATGCATCAGTGTTTCTGATAGAGAATACAATTACAGAAAATTATTTTGGTTTAGAGGCAGAACAGTCAGGGACACGTGCAGGCCTGGGAAGCAAGAACACTTCATCTCTGCCACTGACAATCTCTTTGGCCAGGGGAAAGTTGGGTAGACTGCTGTTTTGAGAATTCACTCACTTAATACAAGTTAATTCATCTTGATTTTTGGATGCCTATCTTGAAAAAGATGGGGGGTGGTGTGCCGAAGGTCCACACAGCCCTTGTTCCAGTGGATTACTTAGAGACCCATTGGCAGTAGGCAGTTGTTGAGAGCCAGCTCAGGTTGGGTACCCAGAAATGAGAGGCTACTTTTGAAAAAAGGGCTTTAAAGCATTAGTGTTATGAAAATGCTGACTATCATGAATGCTTATTTCAAAAGGTAGGCTAGTGCACAAGATGAGTCTTCCAGGAGAGTGAGGGGAGGAAGGGCAGCCAAACATCCACGGCTGTTTCCCAGTCTCCCCACCTGCTTTCCTTCTGTCCCACCTGGTTGCAGGAGAGATGCCACCTCTGTTGTGCCTCCCCTCCTGCTGCTGTTGCTCTGGGGAATCACAGTCCACATGTGGTACGAAGGCTGGCAGCATCGTGCCCCCCCTGTGTGAGAAGGGCCCAAGGGTGACTGTCTTGGTTTTGGCTGGGATAGAGTTAATTTTATTCTTACAGCACAGTGTTTTGGATTTAGTGTGAGAATAATGTTGATGACACACTGATGTTTTAGTTGTTGCTAAGTAGCACTTAAGTTAAGGATTTTTCAGTTTCCCATGCTCTGCCAGCAAGCAGGTGTACAAGAAGCTGGGAGGGAGCATGGCCAGGACAGCTGACCCGAACTAGCCAAAGGGATAGTCCTTAGCACAGGACATCAGGCTCAGTATATAAACTAGGGGGAGTTGGTCGGGAGGGGTGGATCACTGCTCAGGCATCGGTCAGCAGGTGGTGAGCAATTGCATTGTGCATCACTTGTCTTATCTTGGGTTTTAATTCTCTCTCTTTTTTTGTTATATTCCTTTTCATTAAAATTATTGTAATATTTTATTATTATTATATTTTATTTTACTTCAGTGATTAAATCATTCTTATCTCAACCCAGGAGTTTTACTTTTTTTCCCTGATTCTCCTCCGCACCCCACTGGGAGCGGGGAGGATTGAGTGAGCAGCTGCGTGGTGCTGGCTGGGCTTAAACTATAACAGTCCTTTTTGGTACCCAGCGTGGGGCTCAAACCCACAAGCCTGAGACTGAGTCTCATGCTCTACTGACTGAGCTAGCCAGGCAGCAGTATCTTGCCACAATGGGGCAGCCCGGTAATAATGTGCTTGCCTGGACGACGGCTGGAATCTTTTCATATATCTTGCAGCTCACTCAGGGGTAGGGATCGGGTGGTTACCTCTGGTTCTGCCTCTTTATAGCTTTATGGGGTTAGGGTACACTGTGAGCCAGTGTCTACTAGAGCCTTATACTCCTGTGGGTCTTATGTGCCAGGCCACTGAATCCACGCAGTCCAGTAAACCTGGTTGTGCCTCTCTTCCACCTGCATGGAGGCAGGGCCCCTCTAGTCCTGGTCATAGGATTCTCCACTCACTGGTTGTAAAAATGGATTAGAACTCCTTCTCGTAGGATCAGGAGGAAGATCAGACCTTTCACTCTGTCTCGCACACCGCTCATGTGGCCCACCAGAGACTGGAGCAGCAATTTTCCTGGAAGAACTCTCGTGATTGGTTTTCCTCACAATTCAGGTACCCTTGCATCTAGGACTGAGGTAGGTTTTCCATCCCACTTCATTGTATCCTCTGCAAAAGCTTGGATGCTCCCTGCTCAAGGGCAGCTTTGCTGTTACTGACAGTTCTGTGTTGCTTCACAGGAGACCTGTAAATTATGATGGTGGTTTTGAGCTGATTATTTTTTTAATTGTAAGAAAGGATATAAAAAAATAAACATAAATGGAAAGATGAGAGAAATGGGAACAGAAACAGGCACTACATGTTCCTGGTCTGTGTAAATGCGTCATAGAATTGAGTTTAATAAAATGATAAGGTAGTAGAAACCTCTGGGGATAACTAGTCATCTGCTTTATTAGTGATATGACAGGAGCTGAGCAGGAACATTTAGCCTGGGACTAACAGAAAGCAATTTCTTCCTTTTTTGTTCGTCTACCAGAACTTTTGACCAAGATGCGTCTACGCTGCTCTCCTTCAAACATCTACATTTCATGGCAGGACTTCTTACTTTATCTGCAGTAGTACAGGCAGACCTACCTAATATTGAGTACCTAACACGATGGGGTATGGATCACACTTGGATTCCTCTGGGTGTTGCTCTAATAAAAATCATAGGACAAGTACTGAACTGCTTGCGTAACCTCCTAGATGTCAGTGGTTACGCTGCAGAGACATTTAATCAAACCATTCTCCCCGGCAATAGGTTCTGAAATACAGCATTGTTTTCAGGCCTGCTGGAAACATGCCAGGTTTTTGCTGAGCCTTATGTGTGCTGGGGCATGACTTGGGGTAAGGCTGTGCGAATGTATTGCCTGCAGTGTTCACTAATTCTAATGGTTTCATCCCTTGTGATATAGTGACTCATTTCTTTGTGTGCATGCACATGGCAGGTAATGCTTCTAAAGCTCTTCTTATGGTTTCTGATGAGGGTTGATACTTGACATGCTAATGCCACTGTCCTCTCTTCATGACATTGCTTTTGGAAAGTATTGTTCTTTAAAACAAATTTCGATTTCATTTTGATTACCATATCCAACCTCCTTGCTTGATTTGCTACCCTGGAGCAGTATAAAACCTAAAATCATTTTTTCACTGTGTTGAGAAGAACAATGTCTTAGTAGTTCTTTCCGTATGACATAGCATTGATTATTTGCTTTCCCACTCCCACAATACAAAACTACCCGCTTACAACTAGATGCCGTGATTCATGTAAAAGATTATGAAAATACCATTTATCTTGTTTGAAACAGATGTGGGAATGTACATTTTTCTGTGTCTCCAAGATCTGTCTGTGCAGTCATCTTGCTGTCCATATCATCATCATCATTCAGCGTCACCTACTGTTCGCTTTCCCCTAAGCCCCGCTGAGAGCTCATCTTGAGGTGGGGAATCTGTGCGATGAGAAGGAAATGGCAGTGGTCTAGTCAGATGTCAAGTGTGCATCACTTCTTCCTTGCCCACAGCAGAACTCACAGGCGAGGTCTGTTTAGAAGAATAGTTTAGGCTGAAAGTGTATTACACAATATACCTAACCCCTCTGCACTAGGCGACAGATAGGCGCATTACGTAAAGGGGAAGATGGCTCAGAGCCAGCAGCATCTAGCAGAAATCATGACAGTTGTAGTGGTGCCACCATGTGTGAGAGGTGCTACTCGGGAAAGTTTCCTCCGGCTGCCCCCAGCATTAGAAGGACATATGCAAAGCAAGTGTTGAGCTGAAGCATATGTGAGTTTGGGCTTTGGGCTTTAAAGACTAACTCTGTTTGTCCCCAGATCCCAAGACTGTACAACATCATGTGCCAAATCCTATTAATAATTTTGGTTCTTCAACAAAGAGTGTGGGTGTGTGGAGAGAAATGATTGTAGGTAAGTGATTTCATGCAACTGTGAAAGAAGAAAGTGAGCCTTTATTTCCCTGTGTATGCAATATTCCAAATAGAGTGACCTTCACTGCATTCAGAGATAGTACAGGACTAACAGGGAAGCAGCTGTAGGCATGAAAATCAAGAAAAAGTCTTCAGTAAGACCAGAATCAAAACCAAATACATTGAATGAAACTAAGACTGTGAGTCTTGGGTGTAAATCATCACTACTGATAAATGAAATCATTGTTTTGTCAACAGTAGGGCTCACCCTGACTTGGGTACAAGTCTTTACTTACTCTTAACGTTGGCGCGGTACAAGGTTTAAGCACTCAGCTGAGTTACCTAACATAACATCAGCTTTTACTGTTTGATAGCCTCTGTTTATTAAGCCAACGTACATATTCAAGATACCATTTCTGTCATAGACATAAATATCTTCAGTTTTACTGGCAGTTTGTTCAATGTTGGAAGTCCTCGTACACTTTAAGAGAACCTAGATTACCATTAATTAAAATAGCGATGCAACAGTGTACATAATTACTGCAGACAGTCTAAGCACAGCTGCCATCATAGGCACTTCCTGTATAAGAGAAAACAAAAGTTTTTATGCCATTTTTAAATGAAGTTATATTTCAGTGTCTGTATTCCAAAACTCTTCCTTGGAAATGAAGCCATATTCAGAAAAAGTCTCTCATCTGTATCTCATCCTTCTAGTTTGAAAGATGGAGGGATGAGATGATCTTCTTGGGATTCAAACCTCCACTGTCACTAAATCAAACATGAACCTAGTGACAGAACTTCAGCTGACATACCTCAACAACAGCTGATTCTGTAGGATTTGATCCATGGGACATGCTCGTTTAGTATTCCTAATAAATAAGATTAAGACTCCTGGTAGTAGTCTGCATTACAAAACAAACAAAACTAAGATGTTTCACAACCTCTGTCAGTCACCACTTTTATGGAGGAACTGTTGCAGAGTTGTTGAGTTCAGCTCTGCTGTATAGTGTCTTTTCCATGTACATGCTAGGAAAAAAAAAAGCCTACAAACAACAAGCTTTTCAAAGTATCCAACTTAATACTGAACCCCATGGGTCTGAAAATCCTACGTAGTGTATTGATTGCATCAGACAGCAGCCTGATGCTGTAACTAATCACTTTACAATGCTGGCCTGCAAAAGCCCTCACAGGAAGACCTTGTGAAAAAGGAGAAGTTGTTTAAAAGTCCTGTGCTTCTTGCCTTCCTCTGTTGGGCTGCTGTAGTAGTATCTAAGTCCTGCTGCATACTTCGGGGTTTGTTTGACTTTCTTTATATTTGCCTTGCTGAGCGTTATGCTCAAGGACTTGGAAAAGAAGAGACTTTGAGCTCCCTTAGAAAGTGCAACAAAAATAGTGGAGGCTGCATGAAGGGGTTAGAAAAGGACAGATCCTGAGGAGTCTGGCAGTGATGTGGAGGCTGCTCCCAAAGCAATAGGAGTGTAGTACCTTAGCATGTGTATTGCACAAGCTTTTGAAAAGGAAGTTGTGAGAGAAAGCAAAGGGGCTATGTACATAATGAAACTACATTATGAGTAATGAAAGTACCACCTAGCCTGTGGGCTTCCCTTTCTCCAGGAGCTGTTTGAGCCTTCATTACCTTGTATGTGTATTCTGTGACTGGACGCTGTTTCATTTCCATGCCTGTTCAGAAAACTCTTCTCTTGTTGGTGGCTCAGAACATCTCATACATGAGTAGTGCCACTGTGTTCACTGCGGTGTCTTACCGAGGCAGCATGTTAGCCAGGACCAGCCCAGTGCCAGTACTTGCCCAGAGATGTCAAGGCTAGGTAGAGGCAGATAAAGATGGAAGAACTGGGAGATGAGAAATGGTGGAGCTTAGGAGAGACTTAAGATGCTTTTGGGGCAACAGAAGAATGGTGGAAGCAACTGCTGCTGTTGCCCTGATGACTGCTGCCTCTCTGCATACATCCATCCTTTCATGAGTAGCCAGTCTTGCTTTCCAGGGCTTTGACAAAGACAAGGTTTGGCCATTTGGATATCCTTCCTATGTCTTCAGGACCTTATGCATACCATCTTTTCCTTTAATTCTTCAGAAATTAAGTGGAGCTGCACAGTTCTCATTTTACTCTTCTTATATTTCCTACGGGTGCTCCTCAGGGCCAGCATGGTCCCAGCAATGGGATTCTGTGTCAGCTCTTCTAGCAGGCAGCCAATTGACCAGACCTGTATTGTCATTTTGTGGTTAACTTCTAAGAAAATACCAAGAGCCATAATTTTACCTCAGAAATGTGAACTGCTACACCGTGCTGTCTGCACCAAATTTACCACCTTCTTGTCCTATTGCTTTAGAAGACCTTTGCATGAAGACGAAGGTATTTCCTGGTAAAGGAGTGTGTCTCAAGTTTACCGATGAGGTAAAGTCTGGCCATCTTGAAACATGAGCAGCTCTGGGTTAGAAAGGCTGAGTTCTGAGGAGAGAGGGGAAAAGCCAAAAAGCTTATCTGTTAAATTAATTTGTGATTTTGAGGAATTCTAGCAGTGTGTGGGAGATAAAGCATGGGATGAAGCCTAAAATAAAATTTCAGTAATTTATTTTGAAACAAAATTTAAAAATAAATTGTACCAAAAAGCCACCATATCCATTTATTAAGGACCCTATTTTTTGGGGACCCTATTTGCTAATTGACCTCTGAAAAAATTAAATCAGTATGATTTCCTCTCTTCTTGGTCTCTCTTCAGTTCAATTTATTTGTGACTGTTACTGGGACAAGGTCTGCTAAGGATGTTTTGCATGAAGTTATAAAGTATCACTGATACTTAACAATTTATACAAATGGAACTTCCGCCAATCACTTCTATGCTCACCATAAAAAATTGAGTCTTGACTTCAAACATATCAGAAATTGAATAGTGGTGTATTGATGGGCTGCCACTTGTGGTTTTTTTTTTACAAAGGTGCAGTGTGCTAAGAAATCTTCTCATTTAACTTTATGTAATTCATTCAACTTAACATCAAGGGTCTGATTCGTAGGGGCTACTCTAGTCCCTTTCAGACCTGGCTGAAAAGTCAGTGTGACAGAAAAGCTAGGGATTTCCCCATCAAGGGAAGTCCCCACTTGATGGAGAAGCAAATTTAGACTCTTAAAGATACCTTTTGTTTAGAGGCATGTGAAAAAATTTCCCCTCTGGCACACTGGCTCCAGGAACACCACTACATGCTGTTGTTATACCTCCCATTCCACCCATGTAATTAGGGGACTGGGTACATTACAGATGTTACAGAAGGCACCTTTGCTTGCCTTCTTGCTTCCGTGGTGTGCCAGGAATAGCTTATTCATATCCAAGTCTCCAATCAGCTGGTATGTAAGAGTAAAACCACTACATCTCCAGTCATGTAAATTTGCCTTCATTTTCTGTGATCTTCTTTCTCTTTTAGTCACTAAATATATGTAGATATGCATGTCCTTATATGAAAAGCATGTATTCATGTAAGTAATAAAAGTAAAGGACAGAATATAAGGCCTGCACTAAAGCACAGAATTCTCATTTTTTTTCCAAAGCAGAATTTGTTGCTAAATATTTACACATAACTAACTCAACAAAGATGAGGTAGCCATTTTCCCCTCAATTTATATAGTACATATTTCCTTTGTGAGAGGTCCAAAAGCTTGATACATTGACTGGATATAAAACATAAAAAAACCTTGAACTGCAATCAGTGCATCTTTACTGGTTCTGTGACCTTGGATCTTCCCTGGCTGTTTGGTGGAATCCCAGATGCTTTTTACAGAGAGGGTTTTTCCTCCGTCTAGAACTGCAGTTCTTCAGTTTTTATTTGTAGGGCTTATACAGTACCCTTTCTAAACAATTCCTTTTCTACTCTCCCATTATTAGAAAAGTTAATCTCATGGAGACCACTTGGGAGACTCAATAACCCAATTTCCATTGGTTTTCAAAGTATTGCAAATATGCAGGAAGGTCAGTTGGTTGTGGAAATTTAGGAGTTGCCTGGCAAATTTGAAAGTAATCGTCTCACATTTTTGTAGTTCCATTCATTGGCAGGGGTCTAAAGGTTTGCCAAATACACAGGAAGATGACAAATTATATTTACTGTGCTCAGTGATGGTATCCAATCAGCTAGAGAAAAAACTTATGAATGAAACTGCATTTCAATTTCAATTTTATTCCAAGTTGATTTCAATTAGCATTTGATCCAGTTAGAATCTGTACTACTGGGAATCCATAACTAATGGTTTCCATTTGACTGCTGCACTTGACTTTTACAGCCTACATTTGCCAGAACTGACAGAAGAGCCCTGAGGTGTTTTCTCTCCTTCACAGGGCAGCAGCACAGTGTTTTCAGCTCATTGTCCCTGAAGGAAGGTTGACTTGGAGCCAAGGTGCAGGTCCTGTGCAGGTCCCAATGTTGCGCTTGCATTTTGGCTTGCTTGATATCTCCCATCCAGATACAAACAAGGTCCAAGGCTGTGGTATGGAATTATTCATGAACAGTTAGTTTCACTGTAAAATGTGCTCTCAAGCAAGAGGAACATATTCTACCAACATTTTCTGGTAGCCCACAGCACCCACATCCTCTGCAAGTGAGAGGCAATAGGCAACAAGGATGATAAAGGCGCCACGTGCGTTCTCTGAAACTCACAGGTCAAGAGGTTATTAATGATAAAAAACTCCTAAATGTTACCACTCAGCCTCCAATGCAGGGGAACCCCTCTGCCCCCAACCCAGCCTCTCTTTCTGAAGAGCACATAAAGGTTGTGAACAAAATTTTATGTTTGTTTTATGATATCTGACTCCACTAGCACAGTGTTTGATATAATTACCTTACTGTACTCCCGTGAAAAATAAATTGTTCTTGCATTAGACTGAGCACAGAGATGATGCAAGTTGCCCAGCACTGTTCAGAGGGAGACTATGGCAGAAGAGAAACTGAATAGCTTTGGATATTGTGCAAGTGCCACAAATTTGGGATGATCTTTATACCATTTTGCGCTTTCCTCCAGGTTTCAGGTGGGAGGTAATGGGAAGATAGCAAAATGCAGTGTTGCAAAGAGAAGTTTCTCAGTATCAGTCAAAAGGCAAGTATGATGCTGACTTGGCAGCAAAGAAAATAGGAGCAGCCCTGCTGTGGAAGGTTTTCTTTTGCCTCTGTGTGCTATAAGGAATATGTTTGTGCTGGTTAGTGTGTAGAAATGGTGTGGTGTTCCTTTAAATAGCTGTCATTATCTGATGTGTTCCCCTGTCTGAAAAGATTTGAAAATCACTGCAGCCCTGCTACAACAAGTAGATAGACTGATGTTTTATACTAATAGCAAATGGTTTGTATGCACCCTAGAGTGCTAATGGTATTCATTTAGAAGATGTTTGGCATGACCATGAAGGAAAGGCACATAATACAGATAGCACAAAGGTTTGGGAAAAGGGTAAGCTGCTTGGTTACCTTCATCTACGTCTGGTACTTGGGCATTCCCTTCAATATTTCATGGGAACAAGAGAATTAATGTTAAGTGATACCTGAAGTGAGGCCAATTTTTGTTGGAAAAGACTGTGACTCGTTTTTCCTGCTTCAAGGCTTTTTTTCTGCTGGTAGTTTCCAGAACTTTCCTTTCCTGGAAAGTTGTTCTCTGTGGCTTGCAGCTTATGGCAAGCTTTCTCTCCAGTGCCCATCTGGCACTTTCAGGAGCTAAGCCAGCTTTCTGCTTTGTCTCACCACTCCCACTCAGAAAAGCTTTCAGACCAGAGAAGAGTTGCAGGTATTATTGCAAGGGGGTCCCTTTTCTTAACCTTGCACAGCACTGTAGAGATTTTCCATCCTTTGGGTGTGGGTACAAATGGTTTGTGTACAGTCCAGTTGACAGGTCCAGTGTGGCCCCTCAGGGAAGCGGAGAAGGTGGCTGTTTCTTCTGTTGGCTCCATTTGCAAGGTGTCAGCCTTCCACTTGGAGGTGCTTGTGTCCATTTTTCCACTTTTTTTTAAGTGGCAAAAATACTGGCTGATTCTTTTCCATTGCCACACAGCTACTTGTTTCCCAGAGTAAGCAACACACTGTGGCTGGTGAAAGAAAGATTCATCTGTCTGAAGTCTGAAAATAAATCCTTGTTTGTTGCTAACAACTGGCAGATGCCTTCTGGAGAAAATCATGAACAGGGGAATGGAGGTCTGTGGGTATTTGCCCTTAGAACAGGGTGAGCTGTAGAGGGGGAAGCAGAGTGGGGGATGGTGGAGAGGAAGAGTCAAATCTGGCAAGGGGTTTTGGTGTAGCAGCATTAGACTAGAAGCAGCTGCTGGTTTCACCCGTAACTGTGCTACACTGGGCAGAACTTATTTGAAGTTGTAATGTAAGCATAATTGATTAAAATCATGCAGCATTTACTCTTGCCATGGTCTTTAGTACCCAGACTTGCTGCCTAGCAGTTTGGAATAAGTTATGTACTAAAGATCAGTGTGGTGACAACAGCCTCAGGCTGTGTGTCAGGCTAACCGAAAGGTGCATTCTCATGGCTGACTCTCTTGAAGACCTTGTCTTGGGTCATTCACTGAGGTAAAACACAGTATGACCATTTGGCAGAATTTCAACCTGGATCTTGGATATTTTTCACTGAGATTTTGGATGCATTCAAATCCACAACAGAGCAGGACTCTAGGACAGGGACTACAAACAGATTACAGTTGAAAAGGCTTGGCATGAATATCTATGCATTGATATTGATGCACTACCTAGTACAAATAAGAGTCATGTTCCTTTGCCGTGGATCTAAATTTTTCATTATATTGTTTGCTGCTTATTTCATCAAACTGAAGAGAAGGAGAGCATAATATTCTGTGAAAGATTAAATCTGGACCCAAGTTTCTCCAGGTAGCGCTAGTGTGAGTAAAGTCATGTCCAGTCTCTAACTGAAATTCATATTACTGCTTTATTGTCTTTTTTTTTTTTAATGTTTCTTAGTGCAAATAGCAAAATAACTGTTTACTCTGAGCAGTGTTTTTTCCTTCTAGGATTTTTGGTTACGTGATTGATTAAAGTTCTTTTTTTCTTTGGTAATGAAGCTACTATTGAACTATCTGTGCATGCAAAGAAGAGAATATTAGAGTTGAGATTCATGGTCGTCTTAATTTTTAATTTCTTCCATTTTCATATTCTTCACATAAAAGTCAGTCCCTGATCTAGATTATGACAAGATGTATTGACAGACACCCATAGAAAAGTATTCATACAGATTTTTTTTCTCTGTGGCTCTTTCTCACTCATGCCTTCTTAAAATAGGGGGAGAAAGTAAGAACTTAGCTTGAATTAGTATCTGTGGCATAAGGATCTGGTAGAAGATTTTTATCTCAAGATGCAGTGTAGAGACAAGGAAGGAAGTGGGATGTCAAGTGAGAAGCTCCAGGATCTGATTCAGTTACAAGTCCAGATATGAACTTCAGTGTTTGTCTGAATCTTCATTTCATCACTAACAAAAGAGAAAAGGCAGAACTGCAGTTGTGGGTGGAAGAGTTCATACTGTGTAACGTACGTCCACTGAATTGCAGCTACAAAATTTACCCTTCAAAGCAATGATGCAAAGAAAAGAACATTGGTTGCACTACTTCAGTGTAAACAAAAGATGTCACTATCAGACACAAAAAGCATTGAGCTAATTAAAGATTTTTCTGAAACTATTTAGATCATACCATTATGATATAATGATGATTATTTTTAGTTTCTTTCTTTCTGCAAAGGGAAACCACTGAAGACACTCTGTGAAACTACTTATCTGAAAAAAAACCCCAAATTCTGATTTACAAAGCTCCTTTCTTGTTAGGAATGTTTGTAGAAATGCTTCCAAGTTCCTGTAAATGCCCCCACGTTTCACACATCATATCATGTTAAGCTGTTCTTGACCCTAAAGAAGATGCGGGTGAATCATTAAACCAAAATGAAAGAAGAAGAATATGGAGAATAGAAAGTTTGTGAATTGTGAAGACAGAACATAGTATAGAGTGGAACAAAAGGAGAAGTTTTGAAGCAGTGGATATTAGAGGAAAAATAACACCAAAGGAAGAGATTATCTCCTGCCCTCCTCCATGTTTTGGTGGGGTTAAACTAAATGCAGTTCGGTGGGGTTAAACTAAATGCAGTAGAACTGGTACAGTATGGGTCTCAATTTTCATGATCCCATTGAAGTCAAACTCCTATTGCCTCCTCTGGAAGTAGGACGGGATTCATGTGTTGTAATCAGGCTAAGCAGTAGGGCAGCGTTTTCACAAAGGGAGTGTCATTAACAACAAAACTGTTACCTGCAGACATAGCCAGACTCCTTCCAATGTCAGTTGGATTGCCCTCTTGTTCTGAGTTACCTCCTCCAGAGACATCCTGGGCTGGATCTGAAAATTTTTACCTAGGCCAACTTTCTTCCAGCTTTCTTAAGAGTTTCAGCTCTTCTCTCTGCTTCTCAAGTATGATAGAGGAGAACGTGATCCTCAAGTTTTCCTCAGTCTTTATTGAGGTCAAGCTCCCAAAAGCCCAGGCTGTTTTCTCAAAACCAGTATTTGGAAGAAATGTCCTATCTGCATGCATGATATTCTTTATCCCTGCTTCCACTTCTGTCTAGGCATCCTCTGCTAGACTATCATGATTCTTGTGCATTTTTTTCAGTGTTTGCATTTTGGGTTTTTTTTTCTGAAGTGTGAGCACAAGATTCAGAGAGGAGGTAGTTCAAGGGAAGAAATTCATTGTCCCTCCTTTAGTCCCTTGGGGAATCTTTTAATTGCTGAGTACAACTGGAGACTTGCATTCATTTCTCTGAGAGTCCTGTATTCTCGGGGGAACTTCCCCTTTTAGGGGGAAATCCACATTCAGCCACAGCTGGGGGAGTCCCAGGCAGCTGGACAAGAGGAGAGAGGGGTGTAAAGGACCTAGAATTTGCTCAGAGAAACAAAGGCATCTGTGTAGACAATCTTCAGTGTGCACCAGTGGACATAATTGGACTTGGAAGACCTGTAGGCTTGAGAGCTAAGCCAACTAGTTGTTCCATGATGAAACAAGCTGGCCACCTTGGCCCCACTCCCTGGAAACAGCGAGTTTGGAAAGTTGGTGAAAACAAGTTGTGGAAAGTGATGGGAATTTTTGCCTGATAAAGCACTGGGGAAAAGCTGACTAAACATGTCAGGATTTCACCAGATGAAAGAAGAACAGAGGAGGCCTCTGCTGTTTGCAGAATTAAAAACGTTCACTAGCTGGGATGTGGAAATTTTAGCTACTACGTTGTGTCACCAGCTGGTAAGACGTTATGCAGGGAAGGTATCTATATGTGTTTGAATACATAGGCAGGTACAGTACAACAGGAAGCAGGCTGTGTAGCTCAGCTGCTTGTGAATATATCTAGAAGTTCAACCCATTCCTTCCATATTTATTTTCAGGTCCAATTTTGATTACTGGCATTATGCTATTGCTCTAACATACCACTAGGTCAAGTTAACTGTGGACATCATCCTATGCTGTGTTTAGGATGAGAATTGATACACACATTTGCCTAAGTAGCGTAGCTTGTTCTGTGAGAACAACTCAGAAAAAGAAGTCTTTTTCAACGTCAGTTTTGAACCTATCCAAACCAATGGAAGTTTTTCTGTTTCTTTCACAGGATCTTTAGACCAGAATGTAATTTTCTAGCTGAATGATAATGGAAGTGTTAGTGGTTTCATCTTACTATAGATGAAGGACTAGAAAGAGTACAGTGCCATTTTTTCCTCATCTTATGAAAACTGTAAGATTGGTGACAGCAGAACATATATGAAGAAATATTCAAATGCTGATAAAAATGTCAATCAATTTTGGATGCCATAAGAACTTCCCTGAAAGGTGAAAAGCACAGGTTTCTTTTATTTTCTTTACCTTGGCTTCTCCTTGAACAAATCAGGTATGTCACTCAGCAGAATGTAGTGTTACATTAATTATAGTATGCCACACAGCATTTAATGAGAGCAAACTCATTCATTATTTAAATGAATCAGAAAAAAAATCTAAAAGTCAAATTATTTCTGCTTCTTAAGGAGTTTGTATGATATGTAGAATTTCTGTTTCTTAAGCTATTTCTACCATTGCCACCTTTTCCTACAATTTTTACATGTGTCTCCGTATAGTAAGTGGTTACATGATATATTTATAGATGTTCTTTGGTTGCCAATTCACGTTTTTATTTTCTAGCAATTTTAGGATGTTCTTCTGTAGCTGTTCTTTCCAATTATACTGTTGTAAAATCTTATACCTAGGTCAAGAATCTGCACTGGTTAAATAAATCTCTATGTGTAGAAAGCCTTTTTTTCGGTCATACAACAGCATAATCACCTCACCTGGCACTCATACCATATTCCAGTAGTGGCACATGTAGACATATCTCTGCAATGCACTGGATGCTGACTTATAAAAAAGTGTTTTTTAAAAATCTGCTCAGATATAAGTGTTAGGGAGCTCATCAGAGCTCTTCACTTGTACTGTATTTATTTATTGCTTATTGACTGATTTCCCAGGGTGTCCAGCCTGAAAATACGTGTTGTATGGTGTTATGCCTGGAAATTAGAGTAAAGCTCATTTGTAGCAGGCTTTGTGCAACACTTTGCCATTGCAGTAGATTCTTTACAGTACACTTATTTTACTTGACTGTGGAATAAGGAAGCTACTGATGCATCTACTCTAGTAAATAAGCGTGATTAAATTGTATAATTTGGTATACAGTCATCTGAATTATGCAAGCATTTACAAATTTCAGCCAGGATAGTTTAGAAGCAAATTTTATTTGGAAAATGTGTAATTTACAGAAGTGTTATAGTGCTTAGGAATACTGTAGAGTACCATAGCATTAATAAAAGGAAAACATATTGTTTATTCATTTATTAATTTACATAGATTTCTATTAAAATTAGAATATTTACTCAGGTACTGCAAAACCTGTTGCTATCAAGGTGGTTCTCTCCTCTTGGAGCTTATAATTTATTTAGTGTGGCCAGCAGGTCGCGGGAAGTGATTCTCCCCCTCTGCTCTGCTCTGGTGAGACCCCACCTGCAGTGCTGTGTCCAGCTCTGGAGCCCTCAG
>JAVKLA010000028.1:14670222-14686264 GCA_034782735.1 Sagittarius serpentarius | reverse complement strand
GCAACCTGATCTAGTTGAAGGGGTCCCTGCTCACCGCAGGGGGGTTGGACTAGATGGCCTTTGGTGGTCCCTTCCAGTCCAAGCCGTTCTATGATTCTATGATAATCTAAGAGTAATTGAGAAAGTTAACAGGAACACAGTCTGCTAAGGAAAGGGGAACTTGAATTGATCTCACTATAGCATGGTTTTTTAGGACTCACAACAGAGGAGCATTTTAAAGGGAAATGTGAAGTTGCACGTAAGAGAGACAGAAGAAAACACAAAGGTGTAGATCTCAAAATTTGACAGGTGGCTGTATCACAAGTTATTTGGAAGGACCCTCTTATACTCAACATTTCAGTAGCAAACAATGCAGTAAGTAGATTAGGGCTAGACTGTGACAGGTCCTACAAAGAGAAGACTGGTAGGGTTATACTTAATATGATAAAAAAGCAAGAATAAGAGATGTCTGAAGAAAGGAGATTAAACCAAATATCATGGTAGATAGCTTGTCTTTGCTGAAACGTTTGCATGGTGCAAGACGGTGTTGCCAAAGCTAGGAAAAGAAACTACTGGGGGAGAATGATTAACCATATAAAGCTTACACCGATGATTACACATCCACAGTGAGTTGTCAGAAAGACAGGCTGCGTTGTTAGCTTGGCTAAAATGATTCATGCCTAGAGTGGAAATGTGGATTTGTAAGCGATGAGCATGAAGTTGTTAAGTGCACTGGGGGAGTGATTATTCAGAGATAAGGGGCAGAAGAAGAGAAGGGTACCAACCCCAGGGTTTGACAGAACACCCTGCCCCCCTTGGAGTGCTGGAGTGGAATGAAGATGCCTCCAAACAGCTTTGTGAGCTGTTATAGAGGGCCAAAGAGAATTAGGACAGAATGGAGACCCTGAAGCCAATGAGTGTCAAATTTTCAGAAATGACATTGTAGTTGTGTCAAGAACAACTGGCAGACCAAGAATGGGAAGTCTGCAGCGCTAGAATTGTAAGCTTCTTTTAACAAGAAGTCACTACAGACTATGGTGAAAATAGTTTAGTTGAATTCAATTGCCAGGAACTGAACTGGAGGAGGCCTGAGATGTAATTAAAAAAACAACTCTAGACAGTGTGCTTACAGGTGCCATGTTCAACGTACCTGGAGTATCTGAAATCATTAGTTAGGTTTACTTGCTAAGTGAGACCACATTGCTAAATAATTCTAAAAGAAAGAGCTCTTCCATGTTCCACATATAAAGCCTACAGGAAACAGCTGTAGCTAGTTAAGGGAGAAGACTAGGTAGTACAGGATGAATTAGTCGAAAGAAATGAAAATACACGTAAAGAATAAAAACTGAGTAGCTGGTTTGGTAAAAAAAACCCAACCCAAACCAAAACACTCACCAATGCAATGAAAACTAGTAAAAACAAACCCAAACTAATAAAGGTACATGGTGAAAAAGAAGAAAAATAATGCAGATGTTGAAATTGGAAATAATTGGTAAAGTTCAGAAAAATACATTTCAAAATTAACTGGAAGAGCTATGTTAAAATTGCACTGATTTTGGAGAGACAAGTTTGCTGCTCATATTTGTATCAATTTCTTGTATGTGAATGTTGGCCAGGATTTTAGGCATTTTGTCTTATTATTAAAAATTATATTTACCTTCTCCCTAATGAATCTAATTCCAACAGAGCTGAGAGAGAAAAAGCTGTAGAAGTAGCAGACTTAAGGATAGAATATAATCAAGGTTATTTGTGTTGGGAGGAGAAACAGACAGGGAAAAGGTTAAGAAAAAGAGAGAGGGAGTGATGCAAGGAGGTGCAAAATAGACCAGGAGCTGGAATAGGGAAGGATCGTGATGGCAAGAGAAGGTGTTAAATGAGGAGAGCAGATAAAAACTTCTACTTGTGAGGTCAGAAGGAGGAGAAGGCTAAAGAAAAGGCATGAGCAACTGAAAGCAAGCTAAAGTGAAAAGGAGTATTTTTATTATCACAGCATATTTAATCAGTTATCACTTGAAAGAAATTGATAGTTTCTGGTATGATTTAGCACATAGTCTGTAACATCCTTAAAGTTCTCAACCAGAAAGGAGACTCATTCTGTTAGGCACTAGATAGCTGTAAGGACTCATCTTAACACTTTTGCCCCACTGGGGTTTTTTGAGTGAAATAAACCTCTTGCCATACGTATCTTCTTTCTGATCATAAATTCTAGCTCTATGTTTACATTTTCCTTTTCCTTTTATGAAGATTAATTTTTTCATCTGAGAAAGATGGTTTAAAGAGTTTACTTTTTTCTGGATTATTTGTTCACTCTCCAGCTCTCACTTTATGAACCCACCCTCTTACATTAGAAAGTTCTTCTGCTGATCAGTACTGGAATGAGTGATCTTTCCACAGAGAAACACAGTGAAGCTATCTTTCGTCTTTTCTTTCTAAAATGGTATCAAGAAGCTGCCATCAGTATGGGTTCAGTCTGCTTCAGACCTGTAAATTTCATCTTCACTGCCTGTGGTAGAAGATCAATTTTTTCTTCCTTATTCAGACTAAAGGTCTTTTGGAAATCACCAGATTTCTTTGAATGTGATGTGTGTCTCAGATACAGAGGTAACATTTTAGAGCTAGCTTCAGGATGGAAGACTAAAGGGATAGGTCTGAATGATGAAATGAAACTTGGAAGTACTTGGAACACTGCAAGACAACAAACCAAACTCAAATATTTTAAGTTCTAAGTGGAATGCACCCAAAACTAGCAAAATGTTTCAGTCAGGAGCAAAGGGTGAGAAAGGCTTTGGGAAGTTCCAGCAAAAGCTGAGATTTGATTAAGGCTAATCTAGAAGTTCCCCCACCCACATATGTCACCTGATATTCAAAAATATGCACAGAAAACAGAAACCGTATGGAAGAATTTCGTTTCAGCTGCATTTCCTAGCCTTATTTACAGGACCAAGATGAAATGTCAAAAGTTAATCTCATTGGTTCTCTTAGAAAGTAGGAACGTCTTCTGAAAGGCTGCAGCGTAAGGAAAGATGCATTTCTTAAAAGGCTGCCCTTTAAAAAATGAAGCAGTAAAATCTGTTGGTGTTTTTCTTAATTTCTGCTTAAATCCCTACATTCATTCAAAAGACTGGATGACCAGTTATGCTTTGGAAGCATATAATAAAATATAATCGTGGCTGCAAAGATGTTAAGATAAGCATAAGCAGATGAAGAAGGTCAAGAGGGAGGAAATAGTGTTATCCCCATTTTCCTCAGGTGCAGTTTTTAGCCTAGCTTTTGGATATCTTTACCCTTTAGACTTCAGTAGATAGCAAAGGTAACTTTAAATAAAGAATTCTCCTTTCTCAGTGTAAATTAGACATGTATTCCAGCTGAACTGCTGTTGTCTCTGAACTAATTCATACGCAGATCTGCACTGTAGACCTACTGAAATGCAGGAAATAACCCCAAGTTTTCTGAATCTCAAATCCAGTATCTTTGCTACCACCCTTCCTGTCATCCAATAATAAAGACAGGACATGAGAACTGGAAGGAAAGCTAAGATCAAGGAATTAATCTTCATTTTTATCTTACAGAAATTATCTTTTTTAATTAACTGAGGAGATGAACTCTTTTAATAAAGGAAAAAATAATGGAAAGCAAAAAATCTGTGATACTGTAGAATATCTTAAATGAGTCATCAGAGACTGCAGAACCCCCCCCAAATGATGTATAGAAGTAGATATAATACCAAATATAAAACTCAGATCTCTGGATCCCTATCTTAGATCCCCGATGACTGAAAGGAAGGGATGAGTGTAAGAGATCTGATGTGCAAAGAAACTGCAATGTTTAGATACAGCTTGAATACGTAGGTTTACAGAGCTGGGTAAGTAAAAGGTGGCACATAACAGTGAGACTGAGCTGAAGATGTTTGTGTTGTCTTGATGACTGAGATTGTGGAGAAAGTTTTTGGGAGAAAGGCTTGAAGTTCTCTCTGTGTTGTCTTTAAAGCTGATGGCTAGACACCATGGGAAAATACTGAAACAGGATGTTCATTAGGATGGCAGAGGAAAGGTCCAGGGGAAAAAAATTGTGAAAGGCTAAGGCTAGCAGGGAAGAGCTATAATAGCTATGTTTTTATGTGGGATCCCTTAGCAGTAAGTGATATAAGGAAAAAAGAAGCAGAATCATTGAGTCTGAGACTAACTCAGTTTGGAAGGGATCTCTGGAGGTCACTTAGTCCAAGCTCCTGCTCAGAACAGGGAGCATGTCACAGTCAGATCAGGTTGCTCAGGCCTTGCCCAGCTGGGTTTTGGTTACACACAGTCTCTCTGGGCACCTCTTTGAGTGCTTAACCACCCTCCCTGTGACCAGGCGTGAAACTCTAGAGGACCGTGTTGGATGTTGGAGAATGGTACAGTCATTTAATTTTAAAAGGATGATTTCAGCATTAGGATAAAGTCCCAGAAGTTGTCAGTGAGTGAGGTTTCAGGACTGGCAGGTAGAAAGCAATTTTGTATAAGCCCTTGAAGTATGGCACAGAAAGAGTTGAGACTTTTCTAAAAAACTCCTGTGAGCTGTAGGGATAAGCGAACTTAAGTTTTATTTACATTGGTAGATAGGCAGTTAATTCTTATGTGATTTTGCAGATGTTCTCTCTTTCAATGGCTGACCTGCCCATATTTCTAACTGAGGTTTATGTCCCTGTCTGTCTCAAATGCTCATGGTCAGATACCTTTCCTAATGTTTAAAATATTCTGGGGAATGAGAGCCAGAATTAAAAAGAAGGATTCAGTTAAGGCCAGAATGCCTTCAACAGTGGGTCTTCTGTTTGGAGGTTCTTTTTGGCTTTCAAAATACAAGATGAAATGCCTCATAGTGTGCAACCATCACACAAAACCAAAGTCAATAAAAATGCTGTTGATTTTGGTGGATGGAGAGTCAGGCTGACACTTTGCGGTTTTGAAAATTCTACCCATAGATGACAATTGAAACTACTCAGAATATTAACTGTGATGGAAAAAATGCATAAGTAATAATATTTGAGACTAGGAGTTATATCTCACAATCTAGTAATGCCATGTACTTGTGTAGGTGCTGGACCCACTCAGTTTTCTCACCTCTGTCCACACACACAGAGTGATGCCCTGCGCGAGGCAAGGCAGAACTACTTTATTATCAAAGGCTGTCTCAGGGGGCCACAAAATAATGAAACAATAGCTTGAACGTCACAAGCACACAAGAAGCATGCAGAGGATGTAGCAGACTTTCAGCTAAACAGCAACCTGGACATTTATTCAGCCTGTAAGCAAAATTTATAGTAGAAGTAGTACATTTCAAGTCCTAGGGAGAGACTTGCACCTTGTGTGAGTTCTAGATTATCTGCTGGAGTGCACCATAGTGCCTCACAAGTTTGTGCAGCTAGGCTTCACTGCTGAGGTGTCAGTGAAATAGGAGCGGTTGTGTTTTGAGGTCAAACTCCAGTCAGGCTGATGTTAGGATGCAGCTAAGGTGGGTACCTGGTCTCAGGAACTTCTGTTTCTTAATCTAGAAGTAACTTCAAGGCCTGTCTTTCATTTCAAGAAGTGTAGTGCTTCTGACCTTGCTCCTGCCCACGTAACTGTTACCATTTCTCCTGTGTTTTTGCTGAAACAGCAACCTTCTCTGGTCAGCCACCAAACTAACATCATGATAGGGTCACTGAAGGCTCACTGAAGAGATGTGTGTCTAAAGCCAAGAAGAGCCAAAGGCTAGTTTAAACGTCACTCTGTTCTGAAGTCACCATGGAAGAATTCGACCTTCTGTAGGAACAGCTGACATCATCACTTGCATTGGTTACCAGGGAAGGGGTTTTCCCCTGATTTTGTCTCTGCCCAGCTTATAGCCCTAACCAACTAAAGGAGGCGATACTTGATTCAGTTCTGTGTGAAAAAGTTCAGTCTTCTGCAGCAAGGACTTCCACAGCTTGACTCAATGTATACAGGAGCACTTCCTTTGTTTCACATATTCCAGTCACTCTGAAAGCAGTGAGTTTGCATAGAAAATATTAAGGGCCATAATATGATCTTCTCGAGAAAAATTTCAAGAAGGAAAGAAGCCATCATGAGCTCTAGAGATCAGGCTAGATTTACACTGTCATGTTATACATGAAAATAAGCACATTTATGATGGGAGATACTGAAGACGACAAACGTGAAACCCCATTACTGGAAGCACTTCACAGAGTAGAACCGCCCTTGAGATGTTGAGTCTGGCTGAATTCATAAAGTCGAACAATACCTTTGGCGAGCTCAATGAGCAGTAGATATTGCTGTATATAAAAGATCTTTATTTTGAGTCTAAGTTAAAGAACAAAGGAACAGTTGTGCCTGGTCAGACTGGTCAGATGGAATGTCCTTTTAGACCTTTTCCAATGGCGGCTGAGAGCAGATGCCTAGAGGGGGAATTAAAAGGTAAGGTAAGGATATAGTGAAACTCTTCCAGAATCTTTTTCTAGCCTTTAGTAATGTGTAGATCACGGACTTCCATTGCCAAAGGCTTTCCTGTTCAGTGACCCTTTATGGATTTTTCCAGTTGCTTATTGAGCCCATACAGCACTTTTGTACACACAGTCTCTTGCAGCAAGGATTTCCACAGTTTAGCTCAATGTATAAAGGACCGCTTCCTTTGTTCCAGCCTGCTCTGTGCAAATTTTATCTGATGCCCCTTAACTCTTGTACTGGAGGTGAGAATAGGGACAGCCATTACCTATTCATTTTCCCTCTGGTACCTGCTTCAGCAGATCTCTAAACACATCCTTTGTCAGCCATCTCTTTTCCATGTTGGAGTCTTCCGAATCTGTATCTTACACAGCAGCATGTTCCACACTTGTGTAGGTAATATATGCACCTGTGAATTATTCTCAAGCTCCAAAGCTTCCAGATAAACACATAGTTTGGAAGGAATGCTTACTAACTTGAAATGTGTTTTCCCCATAGAAAATTTTCATTAATTTTAAATAATATATGATTTTCATGGAAAATTATGAATTTGGTGGTAAAAGCATTACTTAGCTCTCTTCATCCCACTTCTTCCTATAAACTGGTTTAGAAAGTAGATATTTTGGTTTACTTGAAAGCCCAACTCTGGGTTTATATTGGAAACCAGTTTAGCCAGAAAAATTCAGCCACTCCTCTGGAAAAAAGGTCCAAAATCAAACTCCTCTGCATGGTTGCTTTCATACTCAGTGGCTGAAGCCCAGATTCTTGGAGGGCAGAAATAAAGGTAAAAGGCAAACTTTCATAAAAAGGGAAGCAAGCAGACAGTTGTAACTAGTGTTTGACCCATCTGCCCTTCATGTTTTAATCTTCTGCAGTTTAGTCTCTAGAGAATGAAAGGTAGTAAGGTTTGGAGCTGTGATTTGGGAGCAAGAAGAGGACTGGGAGGAATGGTGAGGTGAGTGAGGGACAAAGATTAAGGGGAAGGATAACAGTGGAGTTGGATAAATATGTACTGCAGAAACAGGGTAATCTTGCTTCCACATATGCAGAAAACCTGCGCTTTAGCTGTTGGATTGAGTAATGATTCATCACTGCAACAGAGTAAAGAAAACAAATTTGTATTTTCTTCCTCATTCTGGCTTTGCCACATAGACAGAGGAAACCAGCTGCTTGATTTTAAGATTTAGCATGAAACTTTTCAGTAGACAATCAAGTATGCATTGAAGGTGCCAGATTAATAGCACAGAGACCAAAATCCTCTGTGTAATCACAGAAAGGCTCACAGAGGCAGCAGCAATGTAGACTTCCCAAACATGGACATACAGCAATCTTATTCTGAGGGAATCACTCTTCCTTCCTTCCTTCCTTGAGTGAGCTCTTCCATGTTAGCAACTTGTCAGAAAACTTTCAGACTTAGGGGAAAGGGATACAACTTTATTGATTTCAGTGAATGTTGCAGTTGCTGGACTGGAGCTGGCTGACTGTCACTTTTCGGTTTCCACTAGAACATGAACTACATTGGGAGATTTTGTAGACAGAGACATACAGTAGTTTGATTTGACTCAGCAAAATCAACCCCTTTTACGAAAGGTCTATTTCAGGTTTCTTTTAGGGGCAGAGAGTCACTGAATGTGCAGCATGGACAGGATATCATAGCTCCTGTTCCTCGAGAGTCAGTATTTTGCCTTGTTCTGTTTCTTGACGAAATGCAGAAAACATTATTTCCTGTCACTTGTGTTCTAAAATAATCTCCGTCAGAGTGAATAAACCAAAAGAGGTCTGCGTGTTTCAGAAAGCATCTTGCTGATACATAGATTGTCCACCAAAACATCAAATGGAAACACTTTCCTTCTGTGTAATCACTCTTATGGATGTCAGTTATGTATAAGTGGAGGAGGCTTCAGCAAGGAGAGGACAAAAAAGCCAGTGGAACAGCTGCTGTCTCTTTGTTTGCTGTGTGAACTTTTTTCCCCTTAAGCTTCTTGACACTGGTATTTTGACCAGCATAAGCTATTGTCACCTGGACTAGCACCAGCTCTGCTGCTCAGCTCTGAGTCGTAGCAACACACATAGCAGAAGTATGTCTTGGGAAACTCACAGCAGCAGCTACCTACCCCAGGGCACATGTATCCCAATAGCTACAACTTCCACTAGACCTCCTCCTTCCTACGTCCTTTCTACTGAAGACTCTTCTTTCAGAAAAGACAATACAGAAAGTGACATGTGGAGATGTTAATTTGCTCATCTCTTTGTATTTCTTGTTTGCTGTATTGAAGGGGCCAACGTATTTGATTAATATAGATGCTAGCCTTTTGCAAATACATCTGTCATAATCCTGCTGACCCCAAGATGTGGAATGAAGGTGAATCTGTTGAAGGTGTTTAGATTCATGCATTGGGTTCATGAAGCTCTTCAGGTCTAGCAAACCTGCAGTTGTTTTTTAGCTCTGGCTTTTCAGGCATGTTTTCTGTGCACTGAATCTCTGGAACCACTTCCAGGAAAAGTGATCTTGTGGTCCAGCTGCGCCAGCTCATTTTTGAAAGCAGTTTTGTTCTAGTAGCTTTTGTCTTTGGTTTTTTTTTCCTACTGTGATAGTTTGTGTTCAGCCCTGCAGACAACCTGGTGCCATTAAGCCACAGCCATCCTATTGTTCTGTGGTGCTTCCAATTTGCATGGAAAATTATTCATGTTAATAACTCTCCATTGTTCATGTCTTATCTTCCTAAGTCATGTCAGAGAGCTACACAATACGAGCCCTGCTGTCAAAAGCCTTCTGTACACGTTAAGGCATGAAGCGATTTGCCTTCACTGAATGCAAATGAATTCAAGGCTTTTAGGGACTTACATAAAATCAGCCAGAATTCTTAAGATTTTCTTAATTTCCCCTCAGGTCATGTTGTCCACCTTTGCCTCTGATAGCAGTCTTTGACCCATAATACTTCTGCCTGTGCTACTGCTCAGCCTTGTCATGTTTCAGAGGGAGACTACTTGTCGTTCCGCACGGCGATGGAAAGCGTTCGGCTTGCAGTGCAAGGGAAGGGTACTTTCTCAGGTAAGGTCGAGTTAAGATATTGATTACAGATGTCACTTGAATTCCACAAACAATATTTGGCCTACCCTTGCATTCGCTGCATAGGGGTTTGCCTGTTCCTACACACTGACAGGATAATTGCTGGTCATGCGAAGATACTGAGGCTTTTAGGTTCATTGCCATTTTTCCCCGTTTGTATATGTAAGATAATGCTCTGGAAAAAAAAAATCATGGTTTTTAGCAGTTACGTTCATGAACATGTTTTCCTAATACTCAAAAACTGCTGACATGCTCGTATTACAAGAAAAAAGTTAATGTTTGATGGGTATAATCCAAACTACAGAAGTAACACTAATATAAGACGCAATGTCTTGTACATAACTGCAGAAAACTAACACGTTTTTAGAGTATAAGGGAGTGCTTTAAAAAACATCAAAGCATCTTTTCAGTTGCTGTTTAAAACCACTCATGTTTCTCAGTTTTTAAGCACTATCACTCAGCACTGGTTTTGCTTCCTAATGTTGATTTGCTTTCAGCTGAGCTTTTGTTTCACAAACTTTGTGAAACACACCTGCTTAAACACTTTGGCAATATGGAGCAAATCTGAAAATGGCTCAGTATCTATTATTTCATAACTGAAACCCAGTCAGGTTTCTTTTGTATTTTAGTATGATATTGCAAGCCACACAGGAAACCTACCTTCATTTCTATAGTGACGTATTCTAGAATATTTGGTCAGATATTATCAACTATATAATATATTAGAATTACTCAGTGCTGGCACCACTCCTGAATACAAGCCCATCTATACGTGCATTATAGCTCTATTCGGGTATTAAAAGAGTATAAAATGAGTTTCATTTTCTGCCAGATGACAAATAAAGTAACCATCAAAGCAGGTGAAATAATAATCAAATGAAAAAAAGACACTGTGAAATTTCCTGAAATGTCTTATTTCTTTATTTACAAAAAGATTAGGTCAAGTGAATCTTTTATGACAAATGGTGTTCCTGTTCCTACTGAAATCAATGACGAAGCTTCATTGACTTCATTGGCAGCATAAGCTGTTCCTGTTAGGCAGTAAAAATACAAACCCTGACTGTGCCTTCGTGGACTTCAGTGTAAATTTGCATTAACCCAAACTGGAGTTTGACTATTGCATTCCCTCCAGATGGGTTTGACTCTTTCTGAACAAAGTACAATTGTTCACAATGAAGAGACAGAAGTATTTTTGCTTATAGGACCAGGTTCAAAGACGTGAGTTAATGAAACAAAAGTTAGTAAGTCTGCTGATAAGCAGAACATTCAGCCTGTGTCATCAGCATTGCCAGATGGATTTCAGTGGAAATATACTGCTTTTTCACAAGTAGCGCTCTGGCAGACTACACAATTTTCCCAGGTTAAGGGGAAGCTTAGACATAAGGAAGACTAAAAACTTTCTGTTTCAAAGGCAAATACATCTCCTTGCTTCCCACCCTCCTCCCCATTCCAATTTCCCCCAGCATTTGTATAACGGTATTTTTCAGAAATCTTTTCAGAGGATTCCCCAACCCCCAAAAGGCTCATTAAAAAGCCTTAGTTTGAAGGAAGGTCATTTTGTGGATTAGTAACTGGTTAGAGGATGAAAAGCAAAGGTGGGAGCTACTGATCATTTTTCACAATTAAAGGAAGTTGCAAGAGGAAGGCAGGGGAAGGAGACTGTGCCAGGTCGTGCATTGTCCAACACATTCAGAAACGGGCTGGAAGAGATGGTGGATAGGCAAGGTGGCTGACGATACAAAGTTGTTTCCAACAGACAAAAACAAAAGCTGCCTGAGAAAGTAGCACGGGGATCTCACATTATCAACTGACTGGGTAGTAAAATGGCAGAGAAAATACAATGCTGATAAATACAAAACAGTGCATATGGGAAAAATACGGACCTAAAAAATGCAAACACTTCTGAATAAGCAGTTGTTACTCAAGAAAGAGATCTTGGAGTCACTGTAAATGTTAACATAAAAACACCAGCTTAGCATTCAGACCAGGGACTGGGTGTGCCCTTGGCTCACAAACCTGACCTGCTGGGTGCCAGAAACTGGAAGATATAAAAGGGTGAGGAGCCCTCTGTACTCACCCTGTTTCTCATAGGTGTCCACTACTTGCCACTGTTGAGAGAAGATGTGGAGCTATATGGATCTTTGCTATGACCTAGAACAGCTGCTCTCATATCCTTATGTAAAATGAACTGATTGAGAGAGTAGATCTAACCTGGAGTCACAAAGGAAAGTGAAACTATAGAGAAGTATACAACCTGAGAACCAGTGTCTCAAGTCGTGCATATAATCAAGTCCCAGACAAAGGACGAAAGGATCAGAACAAACAAAAAAAGCCTCAGAAGGGACCACAAGGACACCCTGAATTAACCCTTGACAGGTTAGAAGCTTATTGGCTGTTGCTGGTGCTTTAGAACAGGGGTTGACCGGGACTCCAAAGTACCACAACAAAACATCACAGATACACTTGAAGAGCTCGGAGACAGATGTGAGCAATACATCCTGCACCTGCAAGGTGTCTAGTAGGTGCAGAAAGAGGCAGACATCAGCTTAGTGAACAGAGTGTATACAAGGAAGACAGTACTAGCAGTTCCAGTAGTTCTTCCCTTGGAAAAAGACACTGGTTGAAAAGAAGATCAATGAGCTGTCAACCTGAAAGCAAATGGGATGGGAAATCCATCCCAGACTAGTAATACTTATCTTCTGTGACATAACTTGACTGATGACTGTGCCTGTTGTGCTGGACAAGGCATATGGGATATTATAATGTCTGAAATGTCTTTAGTTTAATGACCCTGAATTTAGAATCACAGAATTGCCTAGATTGGAAAAGACCTGTAAGATCATGTGCAGTGGAGTACAGGTTTATGTATCAACATCAGATGTTAATCTGTACTTAAGTGTGCCACATTGGTGGAATAGTTTGCAGCAGTTGCTAACTCTGCTCAGCAGACAGTGCTCAGCAGGAGGTGATGTTAGAAGAACAGGGATTTGCAGAAGTAGGGGGAGACAGGTGTAGAAGCAAACAGTAGAATTTGAAGTCCTGGCATTGTTACTGCTTCCTGGGCTTGGCATGATTCACATTCCCGAAGGTACTAAACAGCTGCTGAGAGTAGTTGCAATCATACTGATCCAGGGTGTCACAGGTGGCCATATACTTAAGAGAGAGAAAACACATTTCTTAGTATAACTTGCAGAAGGCAGGCAGGCAAGGGGCAGAGTCTGCTGCTTAACCTGAGAACATCTTAGTGGTTACACCTATACACCCAAAGAGGCATGTTTCTTGGCTGTAAGCATGCTCTGTGCTCTGCTTCCCACTCACCTCCCGTTCTTAGCTGCCCCACAGACCACTCACAGACAGCCCACTGAAGTGTCCTTGACATGCAGAATCCCAGATGCCCTGGAGACATACTGCCAGACTTTCTAGGTAACCAAGTAGGTCAGAAGCAACTTTGGAGGGACTCTGTTGCGGTGGTCAGATAGATCACTGCAACAGGCCAAAATAACCAAACTAAGTGAAAACTCTGCAAGGAAAATTGAGTAACTGGCTCTGGATGATAAGATTGTTGTATCAAGAGCGAGCCACCAGTAGAAGCAACAGTGCAAGGGCCTCAAGAGTAACTGAATGTTCTTGGAGAATGTAGTGAGTATGTTGGAAATGTAAGTATTTGGATTGTGTTTTTTCATAAGCGGTATTTAAGGGCTACTATCTTAGATTTTGGCCAAGAAAACAAAATATGGAATAGAGAACTATAGCTTTAACTGTTTTCCGTTTTCCAAACACAGGAAATCTTAAGACATATCCCATTAAGCAGAAGCTATTGGGAAAATGTCATCAAAATAAAGATCTCTGCTCAGCGTTTTGGCTGGAGGCAGGCTGTGATTACTGAACAGTACAGTCTATGCTGAGTATCATGTGATGGTGGAGGGATGGGGAACTACCTCCTGGGACTGACCACAGCTGCTGCTGCAGCTGATTCAAAGATTCCTGCTGACTTTGGCGGATCCCTATGTTCCCCTAGGATTACATGTATATGAACTGGAAGCAGAGGTTAGGTTATTATAACATTATTTTTCCATTTGAGGACACTTTGATGTGTGCCCGGAGAAATGAATACATACCTAGCTTATCAAAGGAACGCATTTGGATATTTTCTCTCACACTCAGCAATGGACTATTCTTAGTAACTAATATACATGTGCCTTGCAGCATGCTTTTTGATAGCCTTGTTTCTATTCTTTAGGGATCTAATATTTCACCATATTTCCAAAGAATCCTGGATGAAAAGAAAATAACATGGCAGTTTCTCACAGTGACAAATAAACAGAGCTGCTGCTTGGACCAATTTCTTTCTTATATACTCATTGGAGGTAAAGATGTCAGGTTGACCTAGTGAGTATGTGCAAGTCAAAGCAGTATAAATTAAGGGTTAGAACTGACTGCTATAAATGTTAAAGAAATTATGTATTGTTTAATCAGTTCTGAAATCAGAATTTTCAAGGCCTATTATTTTTTATGTCTCCTCTTTTCTAAATGTTTAAACCAAGCACCCCACAGCCATCCCAGTATCCACACTTCATTTGCAACCCATCATGAGTTTTAAGGTGGATTCCTTTTTTTTAAAGCCTGAAGTACATACAAACAAAAGTAGCTGCTGGCAGGTTTAGAGACACAGAAGTACAGTAATTTGGTACACGGTTGCCATGGCAGCTAACCTACATCTAAATTATCCCATACGCTTTTCTCAGCCATTCTCTAGTGTTGTTCCTTCTGTCTGATTTGTCAGTTCCTTTTTTTTGAGACCTGCCTTCCGCAAAGCCCTCCTTTGTGCCACTTTGGCCTCATCTGCTGGCTCAGCCCTTGCATCCTGGCATACTCCATATTCTGTTGATACTATCCATTAATGGAAGGGGAAGCGAGAAGAGTACAAGGCAGAAGGAGATGATGGTCTTCCAGCTACTCTGCCTGTTGAGAACAGCTTCTTGGAAGCTGATTTTTGCTGAAGTAAACCACAGTGGTAACTCCCTTCAGTTTCAGGACTTAAAGCCTGCTGCAACATCACTGATTTTGATGAAGTTACCGCAGATTCACAGTGACATAATAAAAGCCAAATTTGGCCCTAAGACCGTGAAATTATCAAATGATGAGTGAATTCTGCTCTGTGGATACACTGCAGTAAATCAGGGTGCTATCTCTTCTATCCAGAAAACAGGCTTTGAAATGCTTTAGCAATGTTTATTACCAAGTAGAAATATTAAAAGAAAGGGCAATGAGTCCTCCAAGCTCTTTCCCTTCCATTGACCTCCCTCGCAGCACAGTTAGAAAACAAGCCCAGTGCTATTTATGAATTTTAAGGTTTCGCTATTTATTTCTGGTGAAACAGTTCCTTTCTGTCAAATCGCTCTATTTAAGAGGAAAACCATTCCACTGGCTATTTCTGACCAAACATCCTTTTTATCTGTCTTCTTGCCACCTCTGAGAACTAAGTTGTGACGCTGCTTCAGGGGAACCCAGCCCAGGTCTTATCAGTTCCTGACAGATCATGGATAGCCGACATGCCTTCTGCCTATGGCTGAATGTGAGCTCAGGGTTTACAGAAAGTGAGATCAAAAGATAAGAAGTAGAGAGTATTTACTTACTTATTTTTAACATAGTAAGCTGAACGTACTGTCAAAGCAGAAGTTTCCTCTAATTTTTAAGAAGGTTCAGTTTCGGTATCAGTTTGGTTGTTTGTTAGTTTTCAGGCAATTGCCTAGAAGACGATTGCTGCTGCTGAAGACTTGGCATTGCCAGATACATTTGTGTGCAAAGTCAAGAAGTGGGGATTACTCAATTTATCATGCTCATATCACAAAGAAGTAGAAAAATCCCCAGATTTGTAGGATTACAGGCCATGCTAAAGTGATCCCTTTTCAGGGTTACTGAAAGCTGTGAGATTCAGCAAGAGCTTTTTGCTGTTATTTTCTGAGTTCATTTATTCAGTCCAGTCATCTCAGGATAGCTTGCTTTTTAAAATGGACTTTCAAAGTATTAAAAGCAGTGCAGATAATAAGCACAAGGAATAAGATCTTGAGAAGAAGCATGACCAGCAGGTCGAGGGAGGTGATCCTCCCCCTCTACTCCGCTCTGGTGAGACCCCACCTGGAGTTCTGCATTCAGCTCTGGGGCCCCCAATACAAGAAGGACATGGACCTGTTGAAGCGAGTCCAGAGGAGGTACACGAAGGATATCAGAGGGCTGGAGCCCCTGTGCTATGAAGGCAGGTTGAGAGAGTTGGGGTTGTTCAACCTTGAGAAGAGAAGGCTCCGGGGAGACCTTATTGCGGCCTTTCAGTACCTAAAGGGGGCCTGCAAGAAAGCTGGAGAGGGACTTTTTACAAGGGCAAGTAGCGATAGGACAAGGGGTAATAGCTTTAAACTCAAAGAGGGTAGATTTAGATTAGATGTAAGGAAGAAGTTCTGCCTTGTGAGGGTGGTGAGGCACTGGAACAGGTTGCCCAGAGAGGCTGTGGATGCCCCATTCCTGGAAGTGTTCAAGGCCA
>JAVKLA010000028.1:14647397-14660284 GCA_034782735.1 Sagittarius serpentarius | reverse complement strand
GACAGGGGGAGGGGTGTGTTGCAAGGCCCACCTCGTATTTGTAAACCACTTTTGCTGTCCTTGGAGAGCCTCCATTATGTGAGAGTCCGCGTGATTAACAACCCCTGGCTGTCAACGAACTCTCGAAGGCTCTCAAAGCCCGATGTACCTAGAGCTATGCAGTCTGAGAGGGCTGCAAAGAGGCACAAAATGTTGTCGGCGCTTTTTAGATTGCATTTGACAATAGTCTGCTAAAGTAGTATGTTCCATCCTGTATGCAAATTGAACTTTGTCAAATTGTCTTACCACAAGATATCTATATTTGATACTATATTTCTTTCTCACAGATTCTGCCTGGCTTGTTCATTGGCAACTTTAAAGGTAAGATTAGTTTTATCATTATCTCTAGGATTACTTAGCAGGGGGTCTTAAGGTGGTGTTTCGAAGGCCTGCGGAATTCTCTGACATCTCTGCAGCTTCTTTAACCCCATCTTGCTTCGTTTCTGGATTCACCTGGTAGCACTTAAAGAAGAACTTGTTTGCTCTCTCATCCGCGTGCTGTACTGCAAGTACTTTAAGAAAAATGAACGCCATCTCCTCGGAGCGTGCTTCAGCTGGAATTCCTAAACATTGGCCTGCCTTAAATGATTCCTGTGCTTGGCGGGCAAGCCTGTGAGCCAGGCAGATTCTTTGTAAGGCTTATTTCAAGCCCTCCTTATAAGTAAAGGCTTAGTATGCCTCCCGCTCATTGCTTTCATTATTTTGGTTATTTATAACAACTGCTAAAGAGTTCTGTTATCACTGCTTTTGAGACTGATAGGTCTGCAGATTGCTGTCTGACCACTGATACTCGCACTGTCTGTGTCGTGGATGTAAGATTCTCTGGATTTTTTTTCCTTTTCGCATGAAGTTTAGTTTTTGTGTACAGAAACAGAACTGTATTGAGAAAACACAGGAAACTCTATGTAGACATCCAAATAAATGACCTGTTCTCAAAGCACTCTGTTAGCAGTAGTTCCAGCTGACTGTCCCTATTCAGAAGTAAACCAGTTGTGCTTGTGCAGTCGTTTTGATTCAGGTAGACCCTGTACTTCCTATGCTTGGCTACAACAGCAAAGCAGGACTCGTAGGGGCTACTGCAATATCCTCTCCTTCCTGGTCTCTCTGGTATCATAGCTGGTCTCTTAAGACTGGACAGCATCTGCATTGGATTTTGATGGTGCTGCACCTCCTCTCTGCCTCGTGCCCACCCTTCCTTCCTCACCCCCCCACCCCCTCATCCTGAAACCTGTGAGTTCAGTGGTTTTTGCTTGATTTACCTGCCTCTGGACCTGCTGACCCATGTTGCTGGTCCAGTGCTTGCTGCCCCTTGGGAAGTGGAGCCAGTCACCTTGAGGGGCAGCCCGGAGGTACCTGTGTAGTTAAAAGCTGCTTTTTGCAGCACTGGGATGCAAACACAAGCACAATGGCTAGTGTGTGAGGGGGAGTTAATCATGCCGTGGTAAGGGAAGTGGGAGGATGGAGTTGAGTTTATACTGGTGGAAGTAGGTAATGAAAGGAGAAAACAGAAAAAAAGCAGGAAAAAAGGAAAATAAGGGGAAGAGGATAGTTTTGAAAACACTTTGGGCAGACCACTGCATGGGCCAGTGACAAAACTAACTTGGTCACAGCCACGTTGCTTCCTCTTTTTTTTTTCTTCTTTTTTTTTTTTTTTCCTTTCCTGTCAAGTAATTTAGGAGAGGGGCAGGGTGGGAGAACATTTGATAGTGCAGTCCTCTAGGTTTCAAGCTGTTGGGCAGGGCGGGTGCAGGGGACGTGGCTCTCAGTCTGTCCCTCTCGCTGTGGCCGTCCTGCTGGTAAGCCCTTGACAGTCCGCCCAGGGGAGCGAAACTCAGGCAGAGCATCTGTTTCTTGGTGCAGTTCTGTTTTCAGCTGATGAACAGTTTGACCAGCTGAGGGGAGTTGGCCAAGGTTGCGGAGTGAGTCAGCATCTCTGCCGATGCCAGGGCCTGCGACCCCCTCGCTCGTGCTGCCCTGGCCGCTCAGCCGTGTGCCTTGCAAATGGTCCTGAGACGGCATGTCGGGTCGCTGCTACGCACGTGCCCGTGAAGGTGGCGTGAGTGGGCAGTGTTTCTGGGAGTCTAGCTGAAAAAAAGCAGAGGCTGAAATGCTTCAGCTACCTCCATAAAAGAGAGTAAGGATGGGTTGGCTTTAATCTCGGTGTTTGTGTTATGGAGTCTGTTTTTAAAATTGATTAAAACCACAAACAAAATGTTTGTTTGTTTATTGCTATGAGCTTTGCTCACATTGCATTTAATTATTATGTTCTACCATCATGAGTACCTGTTGTTATAATCTCAAATTAGCTACTGTACCTGGAGAGGAAGGGAGAAGATTGGTGTTGCAGTACGTCACTGATACAAAAGCAAACTTTTATAATTCTGTCTTTTTCTGCATCTCCTGCCCCTCAACACCCCTCCTGCCTTGCTGCTTAAGAGCAATTGCAACAAGCTGTCTGTGCAGTGAGGTCATCCCGTTTAGGGACAGGCTGTTGGTTAATCACCAGCGTATTTTTCTGGAGGGGTTTGATTACCGTGTTCTTGGGGCATGTGCTGATTTGTGGCACTTTTTCAAAAAGTGACTAATGAATTTTGAGACTGCCATAAAGGGGATCGTTGACTGAGAAATACTCAGCAGCATATGGCGTTGGGATTGGTTAGGGTATCCTGATTTGGGCAGCTGAAATGTCTAGATACTCTTAAAGACACGGGCTTACGAAATCATTTCCTGTAATGCACTTTTGAGCGGTCTCCTGTTTCTTCAGCTTGAGACCTGTAGCTCGAACTGAATAGAGTTGCCCCTTGTCAGCAAGAGGAGTAATGCTGAATCCTGGGCATGGTGCGTCTCGCCCGGACACAGGGCTGAGGCTTCGTGGCACCCTCTGGGTCTCTGTGCAGGGGCTAGAGAGGAGCGAGCTTCTCCAGAAGGTCAGTCAGAGAATCTCTGCCTCGCCCTGACCTGTCCTCTGGAGGGTAGCCTCTCCTGCTTTCTCCAGTGACTCCTCGGGGAGCCCGGGCAGGCAGGGCTTCCGTAGCTAGGTCGAAATACTGTTCTGCGCACGCTCCTGTCTCCCTTGCTGCTTGGGAGACCTCTGGGGACACGGACAGACTGGGAAGAGGCACAGTTGTTCCAGATGGGTGCCTCCCTGATGAGGGAAAGCAGGACGTTAAAGATGTTAAACACTAATCCTGGAGGGCCGTTGTCTGGAGGAGGCGTTCATCAGTTGTTCCAGTTTGGGAATTATTCTTCAATATTCAGCAATATTTCTACTTTATGGGGTTTCTCACTGTCTTTTTAGGCCTGATCAACTTAAAAACAATCGATGACAGAGGAAGTGCAAACTCCTCCGCATTCGACTGGGAGATAAACTGAGGCCCAAGAAAAACTTGCGAAATAAATCCGTGGCAGAAATGGGAGTTGAGCTTGCTGCTTCTGGTTTGTCTGCTGCTGCTGTGCAAACCTTTAGGCACATAGAATGAGGGGGGCTTTTGTAACCACCTTAGTGTCTTTAGGGTAGAAAGCGATGTGTAGTCCTGATCATGGAAAGCCCTGAAATACATGCTGAAATCCCCCTAAGTCCACAGGACTTGAGTACGTCTCTGGAAAACTTTCCTGAAAAAGCATAGATCTCAGCATGTACTTAAGTGCTTGTTACCTTGTAAGATCTATAAGCACGATTCTGCTCATCAATAGCACATTAAAATTGTGGCATGTTCCTGATAGAGTGTATTTGAGATTGCACAGCTAGAGGGCAGAAAAATTCAAGAAGAACCACAGATGTCCGTGCGAAATACCAAGACTGAGTTTGAGCTGAAAGCCCAGAAGGAAACAGAGCTCTCGGGCTTCTTCAGTGAAAGTTAAGGAGGAGTTGTTTCTTTGCAAATTGGAGGGTGGGGGGCTAAGAGAGAAAAATGAGGGAAGAGGAAGAAGTTAACTCTTCTTCCTGCCTCTAGTTTGGAGGAAATTTTGGGTTGTTCCAGTTGTACCTTGCAGATGAAATTCAGTCCTCTCAAAAGACAAAGACTTTATTGTGGGATTGCATGCCCACGTCTTCTGCACTGGAAACCTGATGTCCCTTGAAAGGCACCTGTGCTCACAATTAAAATAGGTGCTTTGTTCCTTAAGAGACTGATAGGACAGGGCTTTTTAGCCTGTTTCTCTGCACAAATAGAAATACCATTTCTTCCGATAAGAGATTCTAAATGGGTGCTTGTTTAGTTCCAAACCAAAAGGTGTAGCAGTAGTGAGCACCAGAGACTCAAGAGTGTTTCTACCTTGAATATTAGAGAGCTTGTGTCCTTCCTTGCTTGTAATCGTATCTGGAAGATTCAGGTTTTTCCAATGGAATATTTGGGGGCTTTTTGATTTGAAGGGAAAAGCCACAATATGAGGTTTAATTCCCCCCAAAGAGTCCAGTATTGCTGTGGATGAGCTGGAGAGTCTTGGGAAAGTTTCTACCCTTCCTGTTACTAAGTGTATAAAAAGGTAGTGCCCACCAAGTGGTTCTGCTCTGTTTCTAGATCCAATTAATTCCTGTTATCAGCTGCTTAATTTTTTGAGGGGGAAAGTTCCCTTTCCTAAGGCTTTGTTCCAGGTACTGAAAACAGGAGACGGTGAAGATACCATTCTCTTTGTCAGGGTCATCTTTTGAAGGAAGATGATTTTATAGGTACTGTTATTAAACAGAGTACTGGACCCTTTTCCACACCTTTCTCAGTACCTGAAAAGGTCCTTCTGAGAGGCTGGGACAAAGTATGTATTAGAACATAGTGTGAAGTGGGGACAGGAGATGCGGAGTTTTTGTTCGTGTGCTTAGTTTCTGTGTGTGTGGGTCTCTGTAAGTGCGCATCACTGGACTCTCGAAAAAAGCTCCCTTGATGGGAAACCATTCACAGTAATAGCTCTTAGTGCTCTCAACCACTGGAGAGGAGGTTTTTCTTGAGGTGTCTATCTCCAGTTCTCTCCAAAGCAGAAAATAAAGTGTAGACAAAAAGTTGCTTTACTTAAAAAAAAAAAAAATCTGTTGATGATGAAACTGTAGTCTCTATACCTCTGCAGATTAAGACTTAATACTGTTGCACGTACTGGGCTGACTTGCCTTCTCTAAGCACTTACCTTGGTTTTGTATACATAACCTAAAATTTTGTACGGAAAACTTAATACTTACCAGCTTACTGTGTAATAGGAGCAAGTCTGTCTTTTCAGACTAACAGCAAAGTCAGAAATGTGGGCTTTGGAGGAGGAAGAAGGCACGATGCCTTTAGTTTGGGGTAGCTGGCTAATGGGTAGAAAGGTGACAAAATAAAAATAAACTAGTCTCACTTATTTTGTGGAGACATTTAATCTTCTAAATTCACAGGCGAGTTGCAGTTAAATGTTGCAGATCAGGCCCATATCACTGCAGTGCTTTTTTTTCCAGGTTTCTGGCAGGACGCTTTTGTATTTTGTTGTTAGCAGTAGAGGTAGAAAAGACTCTACAGCTGTCTCTTCCCATCTGACTCTACAAAGGGAAATCTTTTATTCCTCACCTTGCCTTTCTATGGAGGTACTAAAATACTAACATAAGAGAGAATGGTTGGAAGTACATTTGAGACTTCATCACCCTAGTATTGGAGTCCTTCTGTCATTGATGTGTCTTAATCGGAGTGGTTGGAGCAGTATTGTCTCCCTTCTGCACAGGGGGATGGAAGCACAATATGCTAGGTAGTTTGCTCCCCAGCGACACAGTAAGGCTTCCCAGAGCTGCAGGGAAACAAATTCTGACACACCTCCTCCCTGCTCCCATTTTGACGGCTTTGCCATTGCTTTTGCAATTAAGTGTTTGCAGCTCTCTGCATGTGAGTGGAGGTTAAGCTAGGAGTCATAGAATGAAATTGAGGGAAAAGAAGCTAAATATGGGCACGGGAAGGAGAGAGGAAGACTTCCCCGGTGTGAATTGTGTCCTTGTGTTTGAGGAGAGAGTTTCCTGAAGGCTTTATTCAAAAGTCGGCATCAGCTGAGAAGCGTTTTGCTGTATGAAACAGAATATTGGGTAACCTACTGTGAGGAATAATACCACATTTGAGGGACCCTTTAGGGACGCACAGGATGGACTCTGATAGGTTTCTTTCATCTTTAAATTTGGAAATGGGGTGTTTCATGCTGTGATTTCAAAATGTGAGCCCGCATGTGATTGTACAGCACTGTGCTACAGTAAAGAGGTTAGAATTGCTGTGGTAATGGTGATTCTTCTGGCTTTTGGTGGTCCTTTACATAACCTCTTAATTTTTTTTGTAATTTATGGTATGAGACCGTGAGTGACAGATCTCTCATTTGTACTGCTATTTAAATAGCTTCATAGTATCTGTAGAGACTTATGGCAGGCCCAGGGGAATTTCCCCTTTGTAAACTGTTTAAAGTGTAGATCCAGATAATAGTCATTGGCTGGGAAGCTTTTTCTCCTCTGCTTTTGTGATTTGAATGGTTGTTTCCTAAATATATTGAGGACCTTCTGGTTACCCTGGGATGTAGGTCTGGGATAGCCATTTCCAGCTTGTTTCTAGGAATATCTGAAATCTCACTGTCTTACTGCGTAGTTTTGATTTGTTGAAATTCCTTTAGCCTAAGTCCTTGGTTAACTGAAGAACTAAAATCTTGCTGTCCTTTTGAGTTGTATTGTGTCCTTTAGGCCTTTTAGACTGGTTCAAAGCAGTCAACATTTAATTTGGATCCTATCCCCTTTTAAAGCTGTTTGCCTTGTGTGGCAAGCCATTTCTTACCATGTAGATCACACTGATAATTAGAGATGGGGGTCTTGTTGTGCTAGGTATGCATTAACACTGTGAGTTCCAGACAGCAGGCTCTGAAATCTGCCCTTAGCCTTTGGAGAACAGAAAGCAGAGATTTTTAGGGACACTTAGGCTGGCTCCTGGGCTTCGAAACTCTTGCCTGCTTAGGTGTTCTCTGAGGAATCAAGACTGTCCTATAAGCTGTTAAAAAATCTGAAGGTCAGGTGGATTAGAAGAGCTCTCCTGGCAAACACTAGCGTTTCTTCTTTGAAATACTCACTTTGAGATTTTTTTTTTTTAGGAAATTTTAATTGTTCTTTGAAGCTAGAACTTAATTCTGTTTCAGACGGAATTAATGTTAATTCTTTCCTGAAGGATTAGGCATCTGTGTTGATCATGCAGGCTTGACCAGTAGCAAGTGAAATCAGTGCAGTTTTGACTCTCCATTTTATTAGCCTTAGAGAAGCTTTCATAATTGGATTAGGCTTAAATTTTATTGCCTGTTACTGTGCTCACGTGGATCTTGTCTATGGGGCAGTATAATTAAATGTCCAATTCCTCTTTGTATGTAGAAAAGGCATTGAAACTTTATAGTAGAGTGGAATAAGATGAAGCAAGAGATGCTAATTGAACTCTTGCACGTACATAAAGAATGTACAGGTGATGCTATTGTTATTTTTGTACCTAGAGAGAGCCGGTTTGAAACCTTTGTGGTCAGTGTTCTTTTTTTGTGTGCAACCAGGCTAATGTGAACAGATTGTATGGGCAGATTTGGAAGGCAGGTGTTCACATCACAAAACCACTGCTGTAATTGCCATGGTGTGCTGTGCCATTCTGAAGCGAAAAGGTCAAAAGTAAATGGACATAAACTAACTTTTACCTGTATTGGTGGTTCTTTGAGGTCATTTGCTGGCTTGCTAATGGTTTATTGTGGGGAACGTTGCTCGCTGATGACAGACAATCTATTTTACCTTCTTTCTCATAGAAACAAACCTATGCTTTCACAATATCTAGCATCAAATTTTCAGTCGCCCCTGTTTGCTTTCCAGTTTTGAATGTCTGAAACCCCTTGGTTACAGGTCTAGGAACCACCTTTTCACAACTGCACTTCCTTGTTGTAGCATTTTGCTTTTTCATACATTTGATACCTTTATTATCTTGATCCCTCTTCAGACTTAAAATTATGGTATGTATTGGCTAAATGCACATTTTTCCATACTAATCCATAGGAAGTAAGAATCTAGTTATCGTTTTGACTCGACCGTTAATACCTCAATTCAAGTGATACGGTTGACTTCACTTCTCAGACCTGGATATCACAAGGTCTATCTCCCAAGTGAAAATACATCTCCTGAAGGGGGATTTGTGAGTAGAGAGGAGGTAAGCTATTTCTTGTACAGCTCTGACTGCTTGTTCAGATGGCCATCACCTGCACGCAGGCATACACAGACTTATATTTCAGATGCAAAATACATGAAACTTCTGACTTAAGAACACATTCCTGAGTCACTTAAGCTTGTTCTTTATATAGTATATAATTTGTTTTGGAGTTAGAAGTGTTTCTTCCCGTTACCTACTCTGGTGATGCTGTTCTAGAACAGCTGCATTTGGGGTTTTGCTTTACTTTATGAAGCTTCAAAAAGAAATGTACCAACGATAAGTGATTTTCAATATGCACAATGGAAAGGGGAGTGGGCTAGTTCAAGAGATTAAAGAAATTCTCTTCCTTTTTTCCCTTTATCACAGATGCCCGAGATGTAGAGCAATTGAGTAAGAATAACATTACGCACATTCTTTCAATCCATGACAGTGCCCGCCCTATGCTTGAGGTAAGAGGTGTGGGGGACTCCATGGTAAGTCCTTACTTTGCAGTTGACTGTTATAGTCATCTTGGTGTTAATTTCTTGTTCTGTACAATTGGTGTTTTGAGACTGATTTTCTTGTGGAAATGTTTGACAGCTGTAGTTTTGGGATCCAGTCACAGATTTTTTTGTTGCTGCTGTTATAACAACAAAAAATCTAGCTGACAAAGGAAGAGACAATTACAATGTCAATCAATATAACACAGTAATGGGACTGTGTTACTAATTTAATAGTAAAGGTAAGTTTCCTTCTGTGTGGAGTTCAAGCATCGCATAAACAACAACATTTCTTCTCCCCCTTCCCCACTACCAACCCTCCTTGCAGTCCTTTTCCATGTAAAATAGCCTTATGGGGTGTGGGAGGAACCAGTGCTCCCTCATACAATACATCTAACATAGCAGAGCATCTCTGTAGGTCTCCAGCACTTTAACTTGAAGTATTATTCCCCTTTTTACTGAAGGAAAGCTGATCTGAAGTGCTGAAATGACTTGACTTGCTGTGTCATCTTGAGCAGTGAAAGAGTTGGGACCAGGCTGCAGGTCTACTGTGTTGGACTGTTGCGCTTTCTTCTTTACGCCAGCTTACCTTGGAAGGAAGGGAGTTCGGCTGGGCTTTGCTGCACCTTAAAATCCTGCTGTTTGGTTTATGTTGGGAACTGTTGTCCCCTTAAATTTGTCTGTTCCTTCCCTGCATTCCACTTTTCATGAAATAAGGCAAAATAGCTGGTAAGGCAGCTGCTGGTGTTACCCCTCAGATGCTGCTGGGAATCTCTGCTTTTCATTCTTTTCATGTAAAAAGTGTCTAGTGAATTCAGTCCTTAAACTGCAGAATTTCTACCTCTCACAGGGAAGTCAACAGGTAAGCTGAATAAAAGGTGTCCCTATTATGTCACGATTAAAACTAAAATCAAGTTAATCATTAATTCATGGTTGACCTTGAACTTAGAAGTGTGCTGAAGCAGAGCTTTAGCTGTTGACTTTATTATACTGTCCATTTGACTCCTGTTGTACCTGATGCTTTTTAAGTCTGAAACATACTGAATTTCAAGAGTCCTCTTAGTTGAAGAGAGAAACAGTTGTACTGAGTGAGATGTAAAGCTTCCTCTAGGATGCTGTTCTCTAATATGAATAGAAGCTTGCTTTGTTTTATTATCATGATTAGAAATGTAGGAAGACTAATTCTGGCACAGATCAGCTGCAGCCTCAGGCCAGTGTTTCTTGTGGTGGTGGTAGTTTTGGCAGCCCACATACCACCTCCCTGCTTGTGGTGGTGCATCTGTTTGTGAGGCTGCATGGTAAATAGATCTGGGAGCTTTTGTGGGTTAAATATAACCAAGTCACTGTTTCTTCCTCTAGCTACCCCCACAGAAGATACGAAAGACTATATTTACCCAGATCTGTTCCCAGTCTGGTTCGCAGTAGTGTCTCAAAAGTTAAAGTGGCATGGGAACAAGTAGTGGCTGGTTGGGGGTGGACTTCCTTTATTCTGAAAGAAATATTTCTCCAACTGTGCCTTCTGTTTTCGCAGCATGCAATATACTCCTTTATGTGCCAGTGGTCTGGAAAACAACTGTTAAAACTTCTCCCTGGTTCTTAGAGTAGTGGAAGGATTGCAAGTTCCATTTGTTTGGGAGCTGAGCTGGTATATTAATTACTTCATCATTCATGGTCTTACTGTGGTACTTGTTTGCAACTAAATGCTTCTGTTAAGGAACCAAGGGCCTAGAAAACAAGTGTTAGGTTGTGTTACTTCCTTTGTTACTTACATCTTTACTAGGTTTGTTTACAGCTTGTGTATCCACATTGTGCTCGGGGATTGTTCTCAAGCCCAATGAAGTCAAATGGGAACACTTTCCCCATGTGTCTTCCTCTTCCCCTTTCCCCCCTAGATTTCACTCGTGGAAAGTGAGGGCTTACATTCATGTTCAGAAGTTAATCTGATGTCATTCAGACCTTTACAGAATTGCAGTGATATAAGAATCTTCTTTCTTTTCCCTGAGAGTCCCTGTTTTGTGTGTATTTATGTGAATGCTGATCATCTGTAAAAAGCTGCCTTTTCTTGGATTGCAGTAGTTGCATTTGTCTTTTGCTAACTATTTTATCTGAAGTATTTCCTAGTCAACCTATAGGAAATGCTGCAAAAACTTCATTAAACAAAGCTTTCTGTGCAAGCTATGGAAGGTAAGTGGTTTTAGACATCGAAAACTCAGTAGTGTTGTAGTAACATGTTATCAAAGAGAGTTTGGCCTTTTTTGGCTGTCTGTGGAACAAACTGATATGGATGCATACCTTAGATCTCAGAGGTCACAAATTACCCACATCTTGCTTGTCAGATTTTGAAGTTTCAGTAATGACTGTTTTGATGCAATAATATTTCTGATACAGCACTTAAAGCTGATAATGGTGGGTAGAGAATGAAGATGACCAATCTGGCTTCATTGTCCATACTGAAGAATGCAATACTCAAGAAATAAAAGCAAATGCCAGTGTATGTGGTGAACACCAAACTGCTACAGATTGTAAAATTATTTTCCACTCTAGTAACTTCAGGCATTGCCCCTCTCTGTGATGTTACAGACCGGTTTTACTTTATTGTTTAAAATACAGTACCTCTTAAAAAGTGTCCTTTCCTCTGTGCTTTATATACTGAAGTATTTGGATATATGTTGCTTTAGTTCCTCATAAGTTGGTAAGCTATTAGAAAATGATTGAAGAGTTTTACAAGAAAGTATTATGTTGGTTTAGGTTACATAGCATGTGCCCGTTGAGAAATAACTTAAAAAAAAAGGTTTTCTTACTGAAATTTGGTTTCAGACATTATTTCAATGATCATTTACAAACCTTTATGGATGTCTGATTTATGGGTGGCTCATAATCAAAGTTTGGCCTTAGGAAGTTGTTGCATACTTTCAAGCTGGAATAACAGGAAAAAGTGGGTTTAAAAATCAGTTGGATTCTAAGACTTTTTATACCTTTGGACATTGGCAGCCTGCATTAAGTACAAGACACAGAATTGTTTTGTAAGGCTTTGAGTGATTTAGACTGGAAAGAATTTGCCAAAACCTGGCCTGAACTATCTTGCAATATCGCTCCTTAGTTCTTTTTGTATAAACTGTTTCAAGGAAACTTGTCCTCTAATAAAACCAATCCTGAAATTAATTTATATTTAGAGAGCATCCTAAGGCTATTGTTCCAATAAAGTACACCATTGTGTGAACAGGATCTTAAACACTTAGGTAAGCATTTTGCAATTTAAAGATGCAGGTTTATAACTCCATCACAAAAAACTATAGGTAACTGGTGGCGTTTCCAAGAGAAAGGACTGCATGCCATATGGAACAAGGTTTGTTATTTCAGATGCACAGAAGTCACCCCCTGAGTGGGAGCGGTGTCCAACAGCATGATGTGTGTTCCTGCAGAGGCACAGAGGCAATAGCCTTGGTGAATCAATTTGGCTCCTCCAGAACACTTTGGACGGCTGCCCATGGAACACTCACAGATGTTTTATAAATCCACACAAAAGGCATATACAGAGGAGAATAATTAGGTTTCTTGCCACCTGCTTTCTAATCTATTTCTCAGCTAGTTCAGGTTTTAAAACCTCTGTTCAGAACATGAGAGACACTGAAAGGCGGATGGGGAAACAGATCTCAGTGTGCTTTGAATAATAGTGTATCTGGCAGTGACCTGTTGGATCTATCCAACAGGTTGTCATCTATCTGTACTTCTGTAAGGCCTTTGACACAGTCCCCCATGACATCATTCTGTCTAAATTGGAGACATATGGATTTGATGGATGGACTGTTCAGCGGATGAGGAATTGGCTGGATGGTCGTATCCAGAGGGTAGTGGTCAATGGCTCGATGTCCAGATGGAGACCAGTGACAAGTGGTGTCCCTCAGGGGTCCGTATTGGGACCAGTGGGAGTGAGTGCACCCTCAGCAAGTTTACAGGTGACACCAAGCTGAGTGGTGCAGTTGACATGCCTGAGGGATGGGATGCCATTTAGAAGGACCTGGACAAGTTTGAGAATTGGGCCTGTGTGAACTTCATGAGGTTCAACGAGGTGAGGTGCAAGGTCATGTACCTGAGCCGGGGCAACCCCCGGCACCAATACAGGCTGGGGGATGACGGGATTGAGGGCAGCCCAGCGGAGAAGGACCTGGGGGTGCTGGTGGATGAAAAGCTGGACATGAGCCGGCAGTGTGCGCTCGCAGCC
>JAVKLA010000028.1:14613275-14646912 GCA_034782735.1 Sagittarius serpentarius | reverse complement strand
GTTGAAGGGGTCCCTGCTCACCGCAGGGGGGTTGGACTAGATGGCCTTTGATGGCCCCTTCCAGCCCAAGCCATTCTATGATTCTATGGTTTCTTGTTAGAACTCTCTTTTTAAAGCTACGACAAATAGCTGTTGGGGTTGGAGACTAAAAGGCCAAAGGTCTGACTGTCTTGATATCCATATGTCCAAACCAAGCTGGTGTGGTCAGTCAGAACCCAGAGAATGTGGAAGCACTCTTAATGAATCCTGAGCAATTCTTCCTCCAGTTGCTTCAGAGGATGCCAGCTAGGTGATACTCTACTGCCTTAGATCTGGAGTCTAACAAATTTTGTGCCAGTCGATCTAAGTGAAGTAAGTAAATGCAAATCTTGTTAATCTTGCCAGAAGAATCTGGTTGCAGGTCCATTGAAGCTGAGAGTGTTTCTCAGTGGATTTTCCAGGTGTTTGACCCTGTTCTGGGGGATGTTACATGGAGATGAATGTGGGCCCAAACCAAACAGGATGTTGGTGTGGATAGCACAGCTGCTTGGAAACTGCTGCATCCCATCCTGGAAAGCATGTGCTGTGGTGGAGAGCTGCGTCCAAGCAGCTGAACTTGCAGCATCCTTAATCATCTCTTACCGTTCCTCCTGCTGTCTCCCCAGTCGCACGCACTTAAATACTGGCAAAAGCAAGAATGCTGCTTCTGCTGCCTTGGGCAGCGATTGCTGTGTGTAATGCAGGAAGGAGTACAGCGTGAGTCCTGGGGGAGGGAGGGGTGCTGGAAGTGCTTCTGGTCAGACAGTCGCTCTAGGCCCTGTCCCAGAGAGGTATTGTCTGCAAAGAGAGGCAGGGATGGATAGACATTCCGCAGCTCCCCATGCGGAGAACTCACCTCAGAGAACAGCATGATATGCGTGCCTGGTAAATGACGTCACGCAGATTCAGACTGGAAGCAAGCAAAGCTTTAACCGTGAGGGTAAGTAACTGCTGAAATACACTGCCAGAGGCAACACTAGATTTTCTCGCATGCATGGAAGTTGGTTCAGGTAAGGCAGGGTTACAGAGGTCTTTGCACTTTGAACTTCACAACCAGAGCATTTCGCAGTCCTTGGTCCATCTGAGATGCTTTGAGGTGCTAGTTGTGGTGACTGTTGTATGCATTGTAGACACCTGTCCATCAATCAGGAAATGGACTGAAACTATCAGCTTCTTTCACACGGTCCACAACACATGTCAGTTACTAGTAATTTTGCTGTTGCTCTTGACCTGCACCAGCAGAAGTTTGATCGAGTAAACATATCAATCTTGTTACCAGTTGCCTATGGTTGTGGAGTTCTTTGGCATTACTTTATTTATAGCGTTATCATTGTCAGACTGACCACTGCTGCACTGCAGGAAGCTCTGTATGCTGCAGTCATCTTGGAGACATCGTAATGATCACAATATAATGTAGATCTTAAATCAACAAAAGAGTTTACCTGGGCATTCCTGTGCTGTCCTCTGCCACAAAAGCTTTCTGTTGCTCGCTCTGTTTATGACAAATTGCATTAAGAGCAGGCTTTTGCACGTGTGCTGCTTCTATATGCATGTAAGCTTTCTTTGTTTTCTGTTGCTACAGAATATTTGTTTTGTTTTTATTTTTAGTGTGTTGTTTTTTTCAGATGAGGAAAGAGTGTATCAGTATATGTGATAGTTTCAATTAAAGTCATTTGGATGAAGCATAAGTAAATGAGATCCCAACAAAACATGCACAGTTTTTTGGGTTGCGGGGTACTGTCATCTCTCTGCTCAGTATCAGTTGTCATAAGTTTTAGGCATCTCCATTTCATGTGAATAGCTGAATCTGTGCCCCTGTGATGCTCAGGTACCAGATGGTTCTGTTTCAAGTCTTACTGTTTGTGGGATTTCTTTTCCAAACAAAAGAGTGATCTTAAAGCACTATATGGAATTTTTTGAATGTTGCAATAATGTCTTCTGGTTGCTGAGAAAATTCTCTGTAATGCCTATGAAACATTTGCTCTTCTTTTTCCACTTTCTTAAAATAATAGCTTTATAGGTTATGGTTTTTCCCCTTCATTCTGCATAGTCATCCAGAGCACCCACAGAGGACAGTTATTTATTCTTTTTTCTTTGTATTCTGATGCCATTATTAATATCATCTTAATCTGGTACATGCTATCTCCAGAGCAGTGTTTTTCTTCCACTTTTTCCTGAATTGATGACTACCTAAGTAAGTGTTGATATAGTAGGTGGGTGGAGGGGTGGGGGAGGTAAAGAAGACCTAATTGCTGACTGAACTAAGCATCTTTTTTGTCCAGTCTGTTAGCTTGTGCAGCCAGCACAACTTAAATGAACTGTCTTTGAAAATAAAAAACTTCACAGGCCAGGTCATCTTATAAAGAATTTTAGATTTTTTTTTTTTCCTTGCAAATTTTAAAATTTTAATCAGAGTAGAAGTAGGGTTCAAATACTCAGTATCTAAGAAGCTGAACTGAAAGGGAAGAGCACAGTTAAAAAAATCTGTACTGATCTTTTAGAACAATCTTTCATACTCCCTGAGTAAACAGTCAAATGCATTAATAGAATACAGGCAAAAAAAGATGCTGTAACTGGAACAGAACCAGTAAATATGAGGAATAGAAGTTGTAGCAAAATAAGTATGCTATGGAGAAACCGGACAACTTCTCTACACCAGTTTTCTCTCTGCTGAATGCTGTGATATACTTGTTTTATAAGGTGTTAAGGATGAGAAAGTTGCAGCTGGGGAAATCACAAGAGGAAGTGCTGGATCAAGTTTATGAATTAAAACAAAACAAAACAAAACAAAACTGTATGACTGGCTGGTAAATCCAGACCTTTGGAGGAAAGTGAAGAGCTGAATGACTGAATACCTATCAAAAACTGGGAACTGTTTCTAAGATCAAATGGTCATAGCCTGCAGACCTGGTATAGATAATGCATTCATATTAGCTTGCATTAAGATCTGGAATCTCGTTTCATATTTTTTCAGCCTGGCTAGATGTTGTAAGTCTTAATGCAGTTTTAGCTGGGCATGATAGTTTTGCATGTTTACAGATGATCGTTAGACTATATATGTGCAGTTTTTTAGAAAAGGAAAGCAACTAAGCTATAGAGGAACTGAACTGGCAGCTCTGGCACAATGCAAGTAATCTGCTTAGCATAGTTTGTGGATAGTGCTTTTGCTATAGAAACCTATCGTATCTGCTGTTAGCACTTAATGTGATGAGGTTTACTATGGGGGAGCTTTTACTGAAGCTTTGAAGGGGAATAGCCTCATCTCCTTTTAGTTTTCTAATTCTTTCTTTCCATCACCAGTTTGTGGAAATGTCTTTCTTTCTCATGGTTACGTGTTCTGGACTGACTTCATTTTCTCTGTGTGTGTGTGTTTAACAGGGATTACCTGGTGCTAAAACAAAAGAAAAAATTCCTGTGTTGTGCCCCCAGCTCCCCCAGGTGATAACCCTGGAAGTGCTGAAAGCTGCCTTAGTGCTCACACAGACACCTGTCCAGAAAGCATTTGTCTGGACTCAAAAACATATCACTGCTCAACATGAACTAACGAAATAGGGAAATATTGGGAAACCAAGCAGCCTTACTTTTTTTTTTTTTTTTTTTTGAAAAGCATACGCTAATTCTGGACGGGTGCTGCTCAGCAAGTGAGAACCGCCAGTCTCTTAAAGCCGTGTTACGACATTGGATAGCATACAGAAGTCTTGACCCGTAGGAGGCCATTCATATATAAAAATTGCACCTCGATGACATGATGAGAGAAGTCCCTGCTGGGTATGGCTGGGCAGTATGTTCTCTGCACAGGCTCTGCTGTCTTTGTTATCCAGCCCAAAGACTTACGGGAGCTATTAAAGAGGGAGATGGCAAGACAGCCTTCAAAATCAGAGTTGCTAATATATCACAAGGTCATTGCTGTTGTATAAAGATCAGCTCTGCAAATTAATAATTTAGTCAAGTCAGACTGTTGCATTTCCATCTATAGCCCTAAGCTCTTATATCACCAGTGCTGGAAGCTGTCAATTTTCAATCTTTGTGCTACCATCAAGAGGAAGTATACAAGCGCTTCTTCTAATAAAAAACTTAACTTTCTTCTATGATGTTTCACTGCCTTTTCATGGTAAGGGTTTCCCCTCATGAGATGTTTCAGAAGACCACGCTGAGCAAAATAGCTACCATTTTTCTTTCAGGTGTAGCAGTGCCAGACAATTCTCTGTAGTTTGAAGTAATGCCCTGTCTGGCGTTGGCTCTGCTTGTGAAGTTGGGAGCTCTGACTAATTTTTAAAAAATTACATCGGTAGCCCACTAAGAAGCCTCCAAGAGACTTCCACAGAGCGCCTTTTAAAGTGTGTCGGGCTGGGCATTCATCGTGAAGTACCCTTGGCAGAGGCTGCTGTGGTGATGCACTAAATTAGTTCACTGTTCGAATTGCTCAGCATGCACTAGCTGTGCCAGGGCACCACGTTCCTGTAGCGGCAGTTCGCAGGGAGGAGAGGAAGAGGACTGTTTGAAGTTTTCAATGGTGAGCTGTTTACACGAGAGATGTTTAGATCCATAAATGCCTGTTTTTTCTCATTGCTCGGATACAGTGTTGACCAGAACAGAGCAAATGCTCTGACCCGCTCTGTGCAGAGGAGATGATGTAGAGAGTGTGTTAATCCATGCTCGTAATGTGAGCGTATTCCAGAGGTGTAGTGAATCGTGTTCCAGCATTCCCTGCAAGAAAGAGGCAGGTGGGTTATATGTTTTATTGTAGTACTCGGAGATCCCGTTCAGGGACCAAGGGTGACAGGTAGCGCTCAGATGTTAGATATGCCCTGACATGCCTGGAGGCTTGAATATATTGTCCAGTCAAGGCAGACTAACAAGGTCCTTCCTCTCAGCTGAAGTACGTAGTCCTGTAAATATTCTTGATGTGTCCTAAAGGAGATAAACCACCATTTAGTATAAACTCCTTAAGAGTTTTCTCCCACTTTGCATTCCTTCAGATGAGCCAGGTTAGAATTGGAATTCAGGGTTAGAATTAGAAATATGTGCAGCTCTTCGTGCAAGTAAAGTAAAATCAATCCTTAACTCTTCAACATTTCCCTCTTACAATTTTAGAAAGGGTGATAGAGAGGAGAGATGGGGAAGGAGGGCTTTGACAGGACACTTTATATTTGTGATTGACACATTCCAGCCTTAATGATACAGACTTTTCACAAGTATCACTACTGTGATTACTTCCTAAGAAAACCATGAACAAACGTTGCAAAACCCCCCCGTGACTTGTAAAAACTATTGTATTATTCAAGATAACACAAACCAAATGTATAAATTTGATTGCAGGAGCATCCCACTTTCTGTTGTTCATATTCTTCATGTAATTTCAATTTCATTTATAATATTTTTCAAAACCTAACCTGAGTGTGGTGTTCACTAAAGTTGATTAGTTGTTGTTTTTTTTGCTGAAACACAAATGTATTTTCTATGACTCATTAATAAAATCGGCACCAATGGTGATTGCTACAGAAAGTAACTGAAAGGACAAACAAACGGTTGAACGGTTTTCAGTTTAGCAGGTTCAGTTTGGTGCATTACTGGACAAAACCCTTGATAACCTCATGTTGGTTTGGCTTGAGGAAGCTTTGTGCTGGCTGTTTCCCACTTTAGCTTTTTTGCTGAAATGCCCCTAAACAAAAATAAGTCCTCCTGTCCTCATCTGTTGATGTGACGACTCAAATTAACACATGGTTTTTGACTAACCTGAAAGAACTTGCCAGGTGCTGGAGGTTTTCTATTTGCATCTGCGTTCACAAATTTAAGTTTAGGGGGTTAGGTTTAAAAAAAATTTCTTGGAAGTCGTTGATAGTATCTTTACATAAATTTAAATAGAGAGGTTTAATGCCAAAAATACAATCCTGCTTTTTTTAAACTTTTTTTTCTTTTTACAACCCCTTCCACCCACCCCTTACCCTTGGAGAACAGAAATTTTTAAATTTGAGGTTCTTTCCTCCTCTCCTCGCCTTTTACATCTGAAATTCTAGATTCAGGTTTCCAGTGCTAACTAGAACCTCAGAAATGTTGTATATACAGCAGTGGCAGGGACAACGTTCTGAAGAACATCTGTAAAAAAACATTACTTGGAAAAACCACTAAACATGAAATAAGGAGTAGCATTTTTAGTCCTTCCTCTTATTCTCATGCCTACTGTTTTGCTAGAGTACTCAGTTTTGTATAAAAATTGCGGGACAGTTTTCTTTCACGGATAAATTGTAAGTTAGTATGATTTAGGGTTTAATCAAACTGAGCGTCATTCTTAATGACTTCAGAACGTCCTTGTTTATTACAAAGGAGTAAACATCCATATATGTGCTGCATTTGTCTCGCGGTACTTTTTGCACCTTATCCTGTTTGGAGTTGAAATTATTCTTGGTATTGCGCGATTAAACTTGTGTGTGCTCGTTAGAGATCCTATTCTCAGTCACTGACCCATTATCTGACATGTAGCACTTGTAGATGTGTCATTTTGCTACTGCAAAGTTCTGCATGTTCTACTAAAAAAACCCAAATGACAGTTTTTACAAGTTTAGTTAAAAGGAAGCTGGAGTTTTTAAAATAGATTATAGGTAAGTAGAATAGAAACAGAGTGTTCCTTAAACTGGACTGTTATGTTTCCTGAGCACTTCATGAAATACTGGATTTAAAAACAAAGATTTAATTATCTTCTTTTTTAAAAGCTAATGATATGAGAAAGGTGTTGTTCTATAGTCTTTAATGACTTTTTCAAATGTGAGATAGCTGTTCAGTTTCAAATTTTAGTAGATCAACCTCTAAAATAATTAGAAATTTGAAAATTACTGCAGTTCCATGAATACCTTATTAACTGTAGTGTAAAACCTCTGCATAGATATGGGTGCGCCTAAACCTTTTTGGTTTTAATACCTTGATATTCACTGCAGCAGAACTGACTTAGTTCTAGAATCTGTGATGAAATTGTTCAAGTGTTGTTGTTGTTTCTCAAATAACAGTGAATTTTAGAAATTTTACTGAACTCTCGCTTGTTTCAACTTTGACAATCTTGAAATCGGAATACTTGCTCTAGTTTTGTTAGCTCTCACTGTATCGGTTTAACTAGCATTTAGTTTCAGGGCCTAGAGAGACAGAAATCTAGTTTTGGTGGTTACTCTGTCTGCTGAAACAGAAAACAGAAAAGTAAATTATTTTATTTTACTTGATTTTTTTTTTTTTTAGGGTAATCTTAGCAGGTTAAATACACCAAAAGAAATGGGAGTGCTGCTTTTATTTGATGAAGGCATCAGTTAGGATCATCATGTGAATAATAAGGAAAAAGTTTGGAGAAGTGCGCGTGTTGGAAGGTAGGAGTGTTTGGTGGCAAAGGTGATTGATGGGGAAAGGAGAATGAGCAATGATTTAAAATTAACAAGTGGAAAGTAGCAGTCGAGATGAGAAGAAAGCTGTGTTCAGCATCTCATTGACCTAGAAGCTTGGGTTTGAACACATTCCATATGTATAGAACATGTAATTTCTGTTTAATTAAAAAGGTTGGATTTTTTTTTTTTTTTTTTTTTTAACGGGGTAGTCTATGAAAAAGCTTGTTTGGAGACATAAGACAATTGACAGCTGTCAGCTGAGAAAGTGAATAACTATATTAGCAGCAGTATTCAATAAATAAAGTGGATGTATTACTTTTTCATCTGTTTTTATAATTGCAAGCTTTTCTCTTTGCTTTGAACAAATACCATGTTTTGGGATGAGTAGCTGTTCTGTGGCACCTATTTAGTGTTTGTAGGTGAAGTGGTACAATACCTGTTTTGAGTTGTTCTGTCCTTCCTCCACGGAACAATTTTTAGAGAATTGTAATTCCTAGGGAACAAAACAGAGTTAATTTAAAATTAAATTAATAAATAAAATAGAGTTCCATATGGTTGACCTCAAATTTATGTCTTTGCGTCTTTATTAATACGCAGTTTTTGTTCAACTTTGGGTATTGCATCTTCAACCAGATTCAGGTTTATTTAACGAAACTGCAGACTAGGTACTGATTTGGAGCCTCTTGAAATTTCCACTAGGAGCTGGTCTGTTTGACTCTTCAACAACCTATTGATTTAGCTTACCCTGTTTTAGTCGCTGTTTCAGTGATTGTTGCCTTCTTACATCTTATGCTTTGCAGTTTCAGAATGGCAAACAAACTGCTAGGTAATAAAATAACGATGTCTTGATCTGTCTTGCATGCTAGTACCCCATCTAAAATGTTGTAGGTATTCACTTGTTTGGTTGGCATAAACTGTTCTGCTTTGAAAGGTCCCTTTGGGACAGTTCTTAGATGTTATCTGCAGGGTATGTGCACAGGAAGGACAGCAGTATCTTGGGGCACAAATATACAAATAATGTTATGATCCTGGATAGTTTCTTTAAAAAACAGTCACAGGCAGCAGGGTTCAGTAATTAATTATCTTCCTATTGCCAGTATGTTTAAAAAAGAACGTCTATCCAGTGTATGTGAGGAGAAGCTAATTTCAGCAACCATCAGCTGAATACCTACACAGAAAATCCCCTGAGGCTCATTTATGAAGACCTGCCCCGTACAATCTAGTGTCATTGTATTTCAGGTATCCAATTACAATGAATGATATTTTATCTTATCATGATTATTTCAGCGAAGAGAAGCAAAACTTGATGGTAGGGTGGGATTCTCAGGAGTTACCAACTCTGGCCAAGCTGTGTTTGGGTCGAAGTCACTGAGAGTTTCACTGTTGATTTTTGTGGGAGTCAGGTTGGGTCACTGCACAGTACTTTTGAAATCCCACCTATAACTATTTCTGACTTGAGTGTGTGATTATTTCCTCACAGGGAGGAGTCCATCACCACAGCCTTCCAAAACACCATACAAGTGACACATATCAGTCAACATACCGAATTCCAGTAACTTTAACCATATCCTGTCAGAGAAGCTGTATTAATAAGGCTAATAGGCTGATGCTGAGCATTTGTGAGCACAGCAGTGGAAAGTGTGCTGTGGGCTTCACTGGACGCTGTAAGTGCGGAAGACCTCCAGGATCAGGCTCTGGATGAGCCATTCAGTACCGTGTGCGGTCTCTCATAGGCTGGTTTCATGCTTCCTTGTGGTAGTGGGAACTAGCCAGCCATGACAAAAAAAGAACATTGTGGGTCTTAAGCTTGTGCTGGTGCTACTTCTGCTTTTAAAGTGAACATGATCTGAAAGCCCCTCTGCACTCAGCCTGTGAAAAAGCACTCAGCGTGTGCCATAGCTTCTGAGATCTGTGGGACAACTTGTGTCATTGCACACTGGAGGAGCGAACCTTCTGGCCTACAGTGCGCTCTGGAGTTAACCCATCTCCTACCTTCAGTTTTCTTCGTGTTTTTTCCCTTGGTGGTGTAGAGTTAGTGGCATGGAGTTGCCTAGAGATGTGGGAGAAAGCATAACATGTAAATTTACTTTCAGGTTACAGGCCCTCATTCTACTGGAGTGACTCACTTGAAGTGATACTAGTATCTGAGATGCGTCATACAAGATGCTTATTATCGTAATTAATTTGTCACAGGATAAATATCATCCTTGGCTCAGCAGCCCATCAATATATGTATTACTGCTACATTGTCTTTCTAAGCGAATGTATTTGTGCAAGCTGTTGTGGATCAGCTTATGGCTGTGGAGCCATCCTGGTTTCCCACAGCAGGCATCCCTTCTCCTGGTACAAACAAAGCAGGAGGGACTGCTATTTGTTGATGCACTTGCCTCCGGCAGCAAGCTGCTTTGATTTGCAAACTGACTTCATTCTTACACTCTCTCCTCTCAGCTGCATTTTGCCATGCGGCTCTCACGCAAAATGCCACGTGCCGTCACTGGCTTGGTGTTGTCCTGACAGTGCCTTCTCCCTCGTCAGGCGCTGCCGTGTCTCCATCTCCACGCTTACCGCTGCCTGCACAGCCTTCCCCACTGGCTCTGCCTTCCCTAATCCAGAAGCAGCTCTCCTCTGGTTGTGGCATGCTGGGGACAGCCTGTCAAAGTGAGGAAGTCTGGTAAAGCATGGTGGGGACAGGGCAGGCTCTCAAACCTGTGTGGCTGTGAAGAAGACACGGGCTGAAGGGGTTCTGCTGGGCTGAGAAAATGGCTGGTGCCATGCGTAAGTGGTGGTGAAGAGATGGGGGTGAGGTATCACCACATCCTTTCTGACACAGTGGTGTGCAGTTCATGCATCTTGCAGAGGATTAGCATGATGGTGTATCATGGTGCAGGGGTCAGGACCTCTTCTAAAAGGGATTGCTCTTTGGTGTGAGATGGCACGTGAAGTTATGAAGTGTGTGTAGGGGAAATAAAGAGCGGTTTCTGAGCCAGCAAAGCAAAGGTGGTGTTGGAGAAGATGCTGCCTCAGGTTGCCATCACAGTTGAGGAACAAAAATTCCCCCTATCATCCCAGCTGGCAAGTGAAATGCCTGGTAGATGCATGTTGTGTTCCACCTTGTTGGCAAAGAATCTTTTATAGATAAATGTGTGACTTTCCACGTGTGTTGTTGAACGTGCAGGATTATTTCAGGGGTTTGCATTGTTACAAAAAGATAAACTAAGGTGCATTTTACAGTGGACCTTTTGCTGTGAACCCTTATCTTTGCAAGTACACCTGAAAAATTTGCAACTCTGCATCTGAGATAAGTCGAAAGACTTCCAGTGAGTGATTTAGTTTTTGTGTGTTTGAGTTGCAACCTATGTTCTTGGAAGTCCTATTTGAGAAATTAGCTAAATATGCTTTCAGAAGTGTTCTTTTTCATAACAGTCATAGGAGCAAAACAGGCTTTGAAAATAAAATGGCAGTTAAAGTGAGCGTTGACAATGCAAAGCAGTAGTGTATGATTATAGTGTTGTTTTAAATATACCCAGTAACATTTTTAATGCATCAGAAATGGTTATCTAACTTCCCCTAATTGATCTTGTAACTTATTATGATAGCTGACTAAGAAAATGAGGCTAACTGTGGAAGAAAAGTATGACTTTTATGGTTGTCTTTCTTGAAGTTTCCCAAAAATAAAAAACAAAACCCATACCACAGACATGTTTCTTCTGAAAAGCATTTTGTTTGGTTTATCAACTAGGTAAAGAAAAATGATTGCATGGGATCAAAAGAAATTGCTTATTACAATTTTAGGTTGTAGCATCTGTTCAGAGAACGCGAAGGGCAGGAGAACATGCAACTTAGTTTTACTAGAAATGTAAGAAGAATGAGATTTTGAAAAAGAGGCTTACATCTTTACTAAAAAGATGCTTCTATTTTAAAAAGCTTGCTATTGGGCCTTGAGATAAGCATGACTAAGCTGTGTGCTGGTGTCTTAGCAACAAAGCAGATGTGAAAACTGTGTTTTTAAATCTGGCTGCGTAGAGGTGATCTCTGCTTGTCTGAGTAATGGTGTGCCTTCCTCAAAGTCAATAAAACTGCACCACTCTAGAGCAGGATTTGCGTGGTGGTAGAGATATGTATTTAACTCGGTATTTTATTCTCATTCCTTTTTGCTTCTTTACGCAGGGAGTGAAGTATCTGTGCATTCCTGCTGCTGACTCACCCTCGCAGAACTTGTAAGTTTTCCTTAAAAATAAATCACAGAACCCCAGAAGTCCCTTAGTACCATGATGCCTGTTTTACCATGAGCTGAAAGATCTGATTCTGATCTCTCACAAGTATTACACAAATGTGGTTTTTAATCCGTTAAGAAAACACAGTAACACTTTATTCCAGCCACTTTGGTTCAGACCCTGCTTCTTGTGTGTAAGGGTTTGTGGGAGGGTCAGTATGTAAACACTCTTCATTTGTGGCCTTAAACTTCAGGAATTCTTTAGTGAGTCTGCCCCTAATTTAGCCCCACTTTATTCTAGCCATTGTTTTTGTAAATCTTTTTCCTTGGCGGTTCTTTTTTTGTTAGCGCTATCTCCAGCCATTAACAAAAAGAAAAGACTTGAAAGAGGTATGAAGCCTGGTGCTTCAAGGGTTGAAATAAATTCCTCACACTGGACCTTCAACATAAAGTCCCAGTGTGCAAACTACCCCTGCAGCTATCTGCTCCGGACTTCTTGAACCTGCCTCAGAAGGCCCCGCTGCCCTTAGCAGTAGGCTGGCACAGCGGGGAGTTTCTGCCCTGCGGTGACTCCTGCCTTGAGGATATATGTACTGAAACTAGGGTGTCCCAGCCTCACTCTTTCTCATCTCTGCTAAGGTTCATGAAATGCTAATTGATTTGCCCTTGGTCTTAATGTTTTGAACCATTGAGCATAGCAAGTCTTGATTCCAAAGAGAAATCAAAACAGGTTTTGTAAGAGAACTTGGATGGTGACCAACTCTTTCTTCTAGAGCTCACTGTTTATGTTGGGGAGAGGTGAGGGGGGTTTCAGCCACATCCTGCTACCAGGTTTTGTAGAGAAACAAGTAGTTGAAAGAGGCCTGGTAGGTACGGAAGGAAATGCAGCACTGCTTTTCTCTCACGTCACAGCAATATTCCGGCTCATGCTTTCGGGGGATATTTTTAGAGTATGTGTTTCTCGTACCCTAGAAAGATTCCAGCGTGGCATTTGATGTATGGTGATTTGCCTTTTCATTCTGCATTTCTGTCCTGATTTTAGAGGAAGGGGGGGAAAAAAAAAACCAAATGCACCCCCACACACCCCCCACCCCAGAAGAAAACCCACCCCAAATTTCAAGACAGGTCTGTAATTAGAAGGCAGACAGCTAACTGCCTTTGTCATGGGCAACTTTTGTGGCCTTAATACTTATAAAATAAAGAAATATAAAAAGAATCCTTTTGTGAAGGAAAAAATATTAGAGGGAAACATTTGTATGTTGTCATATTAATTGTTTGTTGGTATTCTGAGATCTGTAGCATTTCTGAAAACGTTTTGCAAATCTGCTTCCTTTGTTGATAGACATCTGGATCAACTGGGAACAGAAGTAGAAAGGATGGCATTTGTGATGAACGTTAATCAATGTACAGTTCAGCCCTTCCCTCACTGTTAAATATCAAGGAGTTATACTGAAAAAACACCTCTGGTGCTTGAGCTGCCTGGCGCAGTACCAAAGCTCTTAAAGCTTCACTAGGAAGATACAATATTTGCATGAGTATTGTTTCTGTTACACTGCAGGCATCTAAAATACTTGCTTTGGTATCAGGTGGTTGCAAGCAAACGTCATTACTTCTAATACTGATACATTTTATCACTTAAAATAAAACTTGATGAGTAACCGATTTTTCTTTTTTGCTTTAGGCAGTCCAGATCTTCAAGTAAAATCAAATCACGACGCTCACAAATAGCAATGTTGCTTGCTTTGCCCATATAATCCTCTGAAAGCAAGAGGAAGCCGTCTTTGTTCAGTCTGTGAGGATTAGACACAATCTTATGTAGGAGCGGTTAACCGTACTGCCTGTGCCCTCTGCGGAGGGAGGGATAGCTGGGGAGCAGGAAAGGGAGTTCGTCCCTCTGCAACATCTTTGTGTATCTACCCTCTTCTTACAAAAGAGGGGTTTCAGGGTGCGGGAGGGAAAAGCAGCATCATGTATTGCAAGTCCTTGCATTTTTTTAGCAATGGTTGGCAGGCACAAATGACCAGATACACGCTGCTGTCTTGTCTGCCTCTCCCAACAGCAAGTTTCTCAGAAGCTTTGCTGCTGCTTTGCAACTGCTGGCAGGTTGATAAGGTCCAACTGAAAGTCTTTACCCACTGAATTTTGGGACTGTGACCTTTTAATCCACTTCGGCTCAGTTTTTGTGAGGGGAAACTTCTGGTTTCTTACGTTTGTAATATACATTTACTCCTAGTAAGCTTGTTTAGTGGAGCTCCCTTCCTCGGAGGGTTGAATTGCCAGGGAAATACAGCAGGGATTCCCCTGTTAACTTGTGGGTGTTCACTGAAGTGTCTCAACATCTTGCTTCTACTCCCACATTCTACCGTTACCAAGCATAAGAATGAAGCAGTTGCTTTTGAGACTCAAGGTGCTTCCTAGGCATTAAATGAGTGTTTTCCCTGGCCTGTGAAAATTTTACCTTGGGCCATTGACTTCTCCAAAAATGTCATCTCCTATAGAACCTGTTGCTAAAAAGTTAATTCTACAGAAATCAAATCTTCCCTTCCTGTCCTGTTCCAGCTAACTGTGTTAGGCTACGTGTTTCTAAGGAACTAACCTCCAACGGTCAGGCTGTTAGTGGTGATCATACAGAAGCCAGATAACCTATTAAGGAAAGAAGTTTAGGTGGATCTTTGATGCATTTACTTTGCCGAAGGCAAGAAACGTCAAGATGCTTCTTGCTATCTGATTTGGATGCTTTTTTTTTTTTAACCTTTATAGTATCTGTAGAAGTCTGACTAGCAATGAATGAATAGATCTGGTATCGTAACTCTGCCTTCAGCCTAGTTTTGGATTATCCAGCTTGCTAGTGTGTAAGTTTAGACAACTTTTACAACATGCTGGTAGGGGCACTGTACTGGTTCTTCTTCCTGTGGTGTTTTCCCACTGTGAAGATGATGCAGTTCAGGACCCAGCTTTAAGCTGGGAGATGTGAAAGCCAGATATCATGTAATAAATTGTCTTGAAGTAACTGTTCAGTCCAACAAATAGGCTGCAAATCAACACATTTGTCAAGTGCTTTCCTGTTACAGATGATAATCAACTGTTTTGCGGTTAATGTAAGACTTGCCATTCTTCTTTGTGTCTGACACTTGCCACACAGCTAACTGGTCCACAGTCTTTGTTTTCATGTAAATATGGTTTATACTGTAAATTTGAAAATTAGTTTAGGCAACTGTGTCTGCTGGAGCCAGCAGAGACCCTGATACCATAGGGTTGTTGGGGTATACATTTCTCCTTTTCTCTGACTCAAGGTGAGGAGGGGTCTTTTCCGACCTGAACGAGTCTGATTCTATGAGTCTACAGAGCAGCACTAATTCTAAGCTTGGCTATTTCTCTTCTCTTTTTCATGAATGCCTGTAAACACTTAACTTGACCGTGTTTCAGCAGATTGAGGGTAAGCAATAAGGAAGGGCGAATAAAACTGAGTGAATGGAGTTCACTGCTAGCTATATTTAGTACCTTGCAAAGGTGTTATGCTCATTCGCAGATATTTTTCAAACCAAAGCATTGAAGTGTTTAACCAAAACTTGGCTAGACCATTGAAGTGAATTCACTGGTGCTTGGAGCTGCACTATTGGCCGTATTTTCTAGAGAGAAAGAGAAAAGTTCGGTGTACGAAAAGATTGCGATGTTGTCAATCCAGCCCTAACCAAGTTTCATCTGACTGAATCTGTTCAAGCTCAGATAAGTGCTCCTTCATTGTGCAATAGCAACACCTCTTGCACACACAGCCCAACGTTTCATTTGTCCTCTGAGTTAATTTATGTGAAGCTACTCGTGCCCCCCAGGCAGACCTGAGTGCCATGATTTGCTGGAATTCAGGCAGTGAAAATGTTTTGGAGGAGTGGCAGTCTGAGTAGAAATGCATTTGTAAGGCTTCATCCCTCTTCTTCACTTATCCCATATACTTGATTGGTTCCTTGAGATACATAAAATCTTGAGTTGACATGCTGTCCTAAAGCTTGGGATTGCACTGTGCCTTGAGATTTTCCAAGTAAGTCACTCAAGTCTTCTCCAGCTGTGTTCTCCATGTTGTATCCAGTGATGCAAGAACTGCCTTGGAGAGGGAGTCCTGGGCTTTGGGATCCCTCTTTTTGGATATTTCAGCTTAGACATCATTGCTTTTGCAAGTTCCACAGGCACTGTCGCTCTGTTGCATCACTGTTGTCCTCCTCCAGGTCGTGTTTATAGTATCAGCAGCTGCACTGTTGGGCAGGAAGGGAAGCTTCCTTTTATGTGGGTATTCCTGATTTTTGTGTGGCTGCTGGTGCTGGACTGAGGTTTTTTCTTTTACCCTTGTGGTGTAATATTTACCCTGAGAGGGGAAACATCTTGAATACAGGACGTTGTGTTTCACAGTGTGAGCGCAGTATGCTTTCAGGTTCGTCTTTGCCAATAAGCCTGGTACTGACTGACCCTGAAGAAGCTCTTTCCTCTGTCTGTGTTGCACGCATTGCTGCTGCTTGTGATTTTAAATTGCAGGAGTGCTCAAAGGCCATGCTGAACTTCAGCTCTGTTGAGTTAAGGGATGCTGCTCGTACCTGCGATAAATTGCGGGCAGCCCCAAAGGCTTTGCAGTCTGAAAGGCGGAGGCAGGGTGAGCAACTTGGGACTGGGATGCAAAGAGGCGATGCTGCAGATTTACTGAGGTGATGACAACTGCCCAGTTACTTTCCTTCAGACTTGCCCCACTTAAAATGAAGAGGCACGTGTAAAGGATAATGAGAGTACAAACCCTAAGGTTTGTAAACTGAGTCTTCATCTTCTCCACGTTTTCTCCTCCACTGCTTAAAAAAAGGTAGGCTGTAGGCAGGGGTTGGCTGACACCGTGGATGAGGGCAGGCAGAAGGAGCACTGCAGTCTGAGGGGAGGAGACTGGAAGGAGCTGAAGAAGCCAGGGCTGAACTGAGAATTTTTTCTTGCCAAGAAGAGAGTCATAACATTTAGATGTGCCCTAGCACATGGTTTGAAGGAGGAGGTGAAGTCAAAGTTAAGCACAAGTTTGGGTAGCAGGTGGTGGATGCCTCCTTGTGAGAGACAATGTAGCTTGAGATGTTCATGTACTTGTGCTGAGTTTCATCTGACATCTGAGTGTACGCAAGGACATGCGAGGTCAAGTTACTAGTTTAAAGAGGAATAAAGCACAAACTGAAATACAGACTTGACAGTCATCAGAATAAAGTGTTAATGTTTATCACGCTGTAGTGCCAAAGATAACAGTTTCTTCTTCAGGTAAAGTGGAGAATAACTGCCAGTGAGTTTTGCGTTTCGTTGGCAGACGCTAACTTTTACCTTGTAGGACCTGTATTCAGTTCTCAATTCTAGAAACAGTGTTAAGTGAGCTTTCGGACATATTTATCTTTTTTGAAGTAGTGATTTTATGAAATAGAGTACTTTATTCCCCCTCTGCTTCTGTTTTCAGGGCAAGGCATTTCAGAGAGAGCATCAAATTTATCCATGAGTGCCGGCTTACAGGTGAAGGCTGCCTAGTTCATTGGTATGTATACCACTTGCTAAAAAAACTTCGTAAGAGTTTCCCTACCTTGATTTGGATGTTCATAATTTAAATAAGTTAGTGTTCATCTCCGTTTTATAGCGAAATCTTCTTGGACTGAAACGCCCCCTTTACTTGAAGAGCCCCAGAAGATTTGCAAACGCTATTAAAACCTCATGCTAGGAGTTTTGAGTCACTGGGGTGGGCAGCTGCCTGGAGATAAAAGGAGCCCAAGAAATTCTTCTTGACATTCTCTTATCAAACCTTTTTGTAGGATTGATTTGACTAGAGATGCATTTACTAGAGACAGATTATTTATTTCCTATTATTTTAATCACTGTATTTCTAAATGTGATTTCCATCTATGTAAAACAGGGATAATTAGTCTGAATTCTGGTGGAGTTTTAAAAAAACATGTATTTAAATTTGTGAAGCATTTCAAAAGCATAAAATGTTCTCAAAATGCCAAGTGAAAGAGTCTGGTACAAATGTAACTCAGACACATTTTTTGTACTTGCAATAGTAATAGTTGGGAATTTTTTGTCCAGTGCTCTCAAACCAGTAATAGTCAGTGATTCTTACTTTATCCCAGCATTTCCTCTGGGGAAGCTGGAGTCCTGAGAGTTGAAGTTGCTCAGTGCATGGATAGCAGAAAGAGGAAAAGAACTCAAGCAACCAGACATACGTACTTTAACGGTTCAGTTAAAGTTCATTTCAGCCCCGTGAAATCGAAGCCTTTACTCGTGGTGGAGAGGGAGTGGTCTTATTTCACTGCTCTGATCTATGTAAGCAGAAGAAAGTGGGTGACTTACTGCTAGCTTATTAAAAACCAAATCTAACTTGGAATGTGTGCACTGTCCCCTGCTTTTGTGAAGACTCAATTCTTATTTCTTCCTTTCCAGTCTCATACGAATTGCCACTCGGAACCCACTTTCTCGATCTTGTCGTAGATTTATTCTGATACATTTGAAAAAGCAGCACCAAAACCTTTAACTCAAATATTGTAATATTTCTTCCTCGTGGCAAGCAACACAGCAGTCTGCTGTGATGTTGGGAAGTGATGCTTTTAACTGTGATAGATGAAGTACAGCACTGCTTTGGTTGTTTATTGCACCTCCTTTTTCATGCAGCCTGGCCGGTGTCTCCAGAAGTGTAACATTGGTGGTTGCCTACATCATGACTATCACAGACTTTGGTTGGGAAGACGCGCTGTCTGTTGTCCGTGCAGCGAGATCCTGTGCCAATCCTAACATGGGCTTCCAGAGGCAGCTGCAGGACTTTGAAAAACATGATGTTGATCAGGTAAATGAACTACAAACAAATGAGCTGTGAAACACAACCCCAAGTCAGATCACGGGCTACTTCTCTTTATTTTGTGGCTCGGTGGTTTATCTGACTCCCTGTTTTTGCTTTGAGGGAGTGGCTTCTTGGCCAAGCTTGCTCCACCAGGGAGGTGTGGATAGAACTGAAGGTATCGGGGAATGCTGGATGGGAGAAGAGATGAAGCACACCATCTAAACACCTCCTGCCCAGCTGTGCTCTCAGTCCAGTGATTGCTTCATGTGTGCTAAGACACAATACAAGACTGACACCTTTAGAGGGGTAAAAACTAAAGAGTGAGTTGGTCAGAACGCAGCAGAAAGACCAACCTGTAAGTACCAGTTGCATAAGAATAGTGGGTTTTCCCCCAACACATTCATTTGGAATAGTAAGCAGGAAAGAAATGACAAGCAGAAATCTTTGCTATCCAGGAGTTAAACTAGGTTCTCATTAAGGCTTACATGTCGTGTTCCCCCCACCTTCTGTGGCTGAGACTTAATAAATTTTCTGATGTGAAGAGTCCCAGATCTGACCCATTTTTTCTTCTTAGCCTTTAAAGGCTTTGTAGGACTAGGAGAATTGAGGGAACAGTAAGACTGCGAAGTGGTTTTCATAAAACAAAAATTAGTTTCTTACCCCTAAAAAGAGCCATCCCACGCAAAAGTCCTGCTCCCCGTGGGTGATTGGTGACTTCCACTTATGTTAACAACCTACTCTGGCCGTCCCCTTCGTTTTCCATTGCTCAGCATGCTCTGGGCTTTTGTGCTTATTAAAAGTCAACAACAACAACAGAGGCATACCAAAATCAGAAAGCAAAATACATGAGGCAAAGGATGTTGGTTTTTTGGTGTTTTGTTTTTTTTATTCCATCCCTGTCATTCTGCTGCAGAAAGCTCAGAGTTTAGAAATTACCATTTGTTTTGCATGATGCAGTTTGCAACTGTAAATATTTGCGTTTTTTTAATATTTAACTGAATGCTTCCTGGATCGTTTGGAACTGGTGTAAATGGTAGAATAACCGATTTTTAAGAGACAAAAGTCAGAGGGGGACTTTCCAGACTTGTCTCCTTCCTCCCTTACAGTCATTTCTACTCTAATTGGTCTGGGCTAACAGCAATGACAATTAAGGCTATATGCAAATAGCCTGATAAAGACAGTAACGTCTCTCTTTTTTCATCCACCATGGACGGCACATTCTGCCTTTTTTCACTGAGGGGGAGGCAGTAGGTTGCAAAAAGAAATATCCACCTGTAGTCGCTGGCTGGGCTGTAGTTTCCTACTGTCTCTTAACAGCAACCACATCCTTAGCAGGTGTCTGTTTACACACCTGATTTCAGTGGAATAACGCCATCTGCCAAGGGCGTGAACTTTTCTCTGATTTCAGTGGGATGGGTGTTTTGCTGTGCCACCATAGGGTGGTATCCTGTGGGGTTTCTGGAATGGGGTCCTTTAGATCTTGGTCTCACAGGAAGGGGTTTAGCCACTAAGGTCACAACATGGTTTGCACTAATTTCAGACTTCCGCATGGTAGCCTGAGGCTTCAGATTTGACTCAGGACCTTACGATCTTTTAGGAATGGGAGGGAGTAACTATGTTGTGGTCTTGCCTCCCGATGTCCTAGTAAATGATCTTTATGGATAATGCTGTCCATGAGCCCCAAACAAAACAAAGCTATGAAAGACAAGGCTTGAAAAATCAGTATTATCCTCACTGGGACAGAGCAATTGGAGTCTGTCTCTACTTGCTGCTTCTGCAGAGAAGAGCAGCAAGATTGTCAGGAACGACTAAGTGGGCTCAAATTCTTCAACTGGCAAAGAAATGACAAGGAAGGATTTGAGAAAGGTCTATAATGTTGACTGGAATAGAGAAAGTGAACGGCTGTGATTTCCACTCTTCCCCGTAATGTGAGATGGAGCTATCAATTGGCAGGTCCCAATCAAGGAAAAGGAGGGGGTTTTATACAATATGTACTTACGGAGCTTGTTGGCATCCAGATAGCTTGTGGTAAAAAATTTGTGGATTCAAAAAGTGATCTCATGGCAGAAAAATTCATTTGTTGCTATCAAACGCAAAGATACTGCCTCAGCCTCCGAAAGTACCTAAGCTGAAAATTGCTGGAAGCTAAGGAAATGACCAGGGAAAAGGTCCCAGCATTATTGCCCTGCCATTGCCTGATTCTTTCCTTGGCATTTACGTCTGGCTGCTCTCATACCAGGATACAGAGCTGGACTGGCCTTCAACTGGACCTGATATATCTGTTACCATGTACCATATTCAGTCATTCATGTCAGTAACATATATGGTCCTAGTCTATAGCTCCTGGATGACTTCTTCCTAGAAGATACCTTTCTTGATATCTACAGTACATTTTTCACTACTGGTGTTTGTGGGCTCAGGTTAAAAAACCCATATGAATGGTTCACTTTCTGATCTTCAGCCTTCTTGCAGCCTGTTGCAACTTGGGCAAGTTGGCTGATCATATTAGCTTCCACGCTAATTCATCTTATTATTTGTATATGCAACAGAAGGAGGGTGCTTTTAAATCCAGGATGTCCTTGCCCAGTGGGTGTTCCTTACTCTGTATTACTCCAGTCAGCCAAGCAGTTACCCAAGTGTGTCATTTTAGGGGATGTAAGGGGTCTCGGTGATTTCAAATGTGTGTTCCTGTGCCTGTGTATTCTGTGCTGCTATTGAAGGACATTTAACATTTGGAGACTTTTCTTTGAACTACCTGTGTTCTTAAAGGCTCTTGAAATTCTGTAGGACAGGAGGGACTGTTACTTCTGCATTAGTCTCATGTTACTGTTTCATCATATTGTGTATGTATGTTCAATTTCTGCAGTTCAGGCAGTGGCTGAAAGAAGAATATGGGGAAAACTCTTCTCAGGATCTGCAAGAAGCCAAAAATCTTCTGAGCAAATATAAAGAGCAGGCAGAGTTGCAGCAGAATACTGGAGGAAGACAGTGGAATAACAACTTCTCATCTGTGCCATCTCTCTCATACAGCAACTACACAACAGAGACCTAATCGTAGGAGGTTGATTTTTTTTTTTCTTTCTACCTTTGAAAAACATCTTGCCATAATTTCCATCCCATCTTCAAGACTCTCAGCAGTAATCGTGCAAACAGTTGATTTGTAGAAAGCTTCTTGATGAAAATACTACATTATGTGTGTGTGTATGAGTGTGATTCACACAGTTTTATAATTTGGGCAGGATCAAGCTCTCTGTATGCCCAGAGACACGATCCAGTTACTGTGGCTGAGCCGGTTTGTCAGCCAGCCACAGCTATTACCCACTTATGCCCGCATTGCCTGGCATTTGCTGTGAGGTTAGCTCAACTCCTTTCTTTGTAGGCTAGCAAAGGGCTCTGAGAGATGAAGTCTGGTGATTCAAGCTGTGGCAGTTTGACATCTCTGCACCATTAATGTGGCAAAGATGTTATTGCACCTGAAGGAGGGAACTCAGGTCTGTGTCTCTGCTGCTCCTGTTCGCAGTCCATTGGCAAGTAACGCCGTGGAGGTGGGCTTGAACTTGAATGCTAGGCTGCAAACTGGAGCAGGTGAGATACGGGTACGTGTACCTTTCTACCAACAGTAGTATCTAGGAGAGAAGTGGGACAGACAGCTCTGAGTAATAACATCTTCAACTGCCACAGTTGTACTTGCTTCAGTGCACGTGAGACAGAGCTGTCGGTAGAACTGCCGCAGGCCAAGAGCACCGAGACTGTTACCACAGCTCAGCTGATGTGCAGTGATTTAAGCCGTGGTCCCTTGATTGTGCATCTGGTCTCCCAACATAAGCTTCTCTGGAGAACAGTTTACCAGGTCTCCAGTGGCGCTGAACTTCATTCCCCGTGGAACACGTGCCTCTTCAACACACGCCCCTGCGCACATGATAACGTGTCTCCAAAGAGCGGGCTCGGTGTGAGTGCGAGTACCTGTTTCTTTGCTTGTGCTGTGGTTTGCTCTTTGACTTCAGCTACCTCAAAAATGCTGTTCTTGTCATTGTGGTTGTAAATGCAACCTTGAAAATTGCCTTGTGTAATCTTAATCTGACACTGAGTGAAGTGGGTGTGTGTGCGTGAGAGTGTGTGTGTGCATGTGTATTTCACAAATGTCTGTATTTGAGAAGTGTATTGTTTTCTTTTAAAGTTGCCCATATTTCTCACTGGTTTAAAAACTGAGTTGTTTGAATTCAACTTTCTGCCATTTTAAAACCACTATATATTTTGCTGTGATCGGATTTGTAGGAATGCATTTGTAAAATATATTTTAAACTAGGTTAAAACTAGGGGCTATACTCCGCTCTTGGTAATATTGTGTGTTTCTGGAATGGAGCCATTGCCTGACTCAAGTATATTCTAAGAGTGTAACTTCAAATATGTCACCAGGGATGCTGGGCAGTGTATTGATTTCTGATGGTGTAATGAGGGGTGGCACTGATGCCAAGATCATCATTTCTTGTCTTTGACTCAGAGGATGGAAGGCCTATTTTTCTTGAAGATTCCAGAAAATAAAAAATACCTCCCAGGCAGCCAGGACACAAAACCAAAACCAACCCCCTCATTTGTTTAAATGTGGTGTATATCATGCTAAAAGCTGAGCACTGAGCGAGAAGCAGTCAGCGTACTAAATAGACTGTTGTCTCTTTCAGTTTCTTTGGTACTCTGACCTCAGTGAATTCTTTGGATGGGAGCGAGGCTTTTTGGGTCAAGTAAGCTCTGGCTGTTAAATACATGTTGTTAAGTATCTTCAAAAAATATATGTTATGGCTTGTGAAATATGGGTCTTGCATATCAGTAATTGCAAAAAAGGAAAAAAGGGAATGGGGTGGAACTGGCCTGACCGTTTCATCTGAGTCCAAGCCTGCATCAGGGTTCTCGTTGCAGTAAGTGCTTTAAGTGTACTGAACACACGGAGAGCAGGATAATCGCGTCTGTGGTGCAGTAAGGGCTGCTGCTGGATTTGGGAAAGGTGCTGCAATTGACTTTGTTTTCAAGCTTGTAGCTAAATGAACCACTACCTATTTGGTATATCCAGCAACTGCTCTGTGTTTGCCTGGTAAGAGACGTACTTAGCTCTTCTTGAAGAAGTTGATCTGCAAATAATGGGCTGTTTAGGAATTCCAGTGCAACAGTGCCCATGTTGGCAGTCCCCTCTGTGCTCTGAGGGTGGATGTGCTAATTGGAAAACGCTTTCCTCGGTAACAGGGTCTGACACGCATTCAGGGTGCTGGTCCATTTGTTCAACCCTCTACTCATAATAGGATATGTAGTGCAACTTCAGCCCGTCCCCAAAGGGCAGCTTTGTCAGAAGCATTCTGCCTATGCTCTTGCAGGTATCCAGTTAGCCCATCCTGTAGCTGACTGCCAACGCTATGTATCCCATAACACGTTTGGCACTCTAGTCCTTGCATTAGTAACTCTGTGAGTGCTGGGAAGTTGGCAATTCTTTTTTTCTGTTCTGACAAATACAAGGTAGAATGGGAGACATCTGTTAATGTTCGTGTGTCCAAGATTATTCTGTACTGGATTTTTTTTAATAGTTTGGTTATCCCCAAAGAGTCAGTCCATTTTTTTTTTTTTTTTTTTTTTTAGAACTGAATTTGGCTTTAGGGCCTTGTAGCCACATCAATGTGCATCATGCTGCAGTTCGAAAGCAGATACAGGGTAAAGCAGGAAGACAGGGGGAGTGCCATATTGTCAGCAAGTGGAAGTACTTTCTTTTTAAAAGACAGAAGAGGTATTTTCTGTAGTCTCTTGCTTCTGCATCGTGTTTAGTGGTCTGTATGTACTGCATACTGTGTTTAAGAGTGGTAAAAGAGCAACAGCAGTCTAAGAAAACTTGAATCTGGTTTGTCCATGTAGAGAGCAGAATGATAAGTTTACTCCTTTATTACCACAAGGTGCAGAAGAGAGAGTAGCTACAGTTCTCACCTTTGGCCTTTTAGAAAGACAGAGGAGCTAACACAGGCTGAGAACGTGACATGATTTGTCTTCCAGCCAGCCTTTCAGTGGCAGTTTGTCGGACTTTCTGGAACATGACTAGACCCCAGTCCATATCTTAGTAGTTGGCCTTTATAGTGTAGATGATGCATTCAGTTATTTTGTTTCTGTACTTCAGAATGCTGTCCTCATTTTGATGTTCACTGGAAAATGTATAAAGTTTATAACACGTTATTGGATATCCAGATTTGAAATGTATAATCAGTTTTTTGGGGCTAAACTTGATATCCATGTGTGATTATAAGCAAATGTCTAGTGTTATACAATGTAGGTAATGGGTAAATGCATTAGTATTTATTACCCTGATTTTTAACCTGGGAAGAGTTGCTTCCTTACGTTTTGTGGTTGAGTGGGAAGATATGGCAAATCATATCTCTGTTTTTTAAAAAAGACAGTAATAACATTGGTTGCTATAATGGCCACTGCTTATACAGAAGTCAGTGAAAAATTATAGTAATTACTTCAGCTAGTTTAAAAACTCTAAACCTGGTAAGCTTCTTGATTCTCTGTCTTCCTCTTCCTGGGCATCTTCACGAAGCCTTGATTGCTTTTTCCAAATGTTTGTATTTAATACGTTCTACGATTTTTTTATAAATAAAAGTAAATGTTAACACCTGATCTGCTTGTGTATTTCTTGAAATCGATAATAGTGTCTGGAAAGCTTCTACTCACTGTTTGTATCCCTGCAGGTACCGTAAGAGTACAAGACTAACCCCTTTTATTGTTTAGATTACTTTTTCCTCCTGCACACAGACGTTTTGAGACTTCCTCTCTCTTCACAAAGTTCTTCCAGGTGAGTTCGAGAATCTGCAGCGCAACCATCTCTTGATAGTAGTCCCACAAGAGGATGTTGCATCTTCCTCTCTTACTGTTGCTGGCCCATCGTTGTGACAGGGTATGTGGTGAATCCAAATTTTTTATTCTTTTGAAATACCTTCTTTTCCATAGCACACTGGTTTAGGGCTTAATTAGCTGTAAAACTTAGCTGGTTTACAGACTGCCAAGACTCAAGGCTTTCAGTAGTGGTTTGTCAGGGGAAGCTGATGTAAGTGGCAGATGATGATTCTCAATTTAAACTTACAGTGCAAGGGGGGGAAAAGCCCCATTTAAATTCCCACAGATAGCAAACTGAATTTCTGGTTTGACACTACCCCTGCTAAGAGGGTAATTCTGGCATTTGGACAATCAAAAAAAAAAAAACCCCAAACCAAAAACTCAACAACCTGAAAGTATAATCAGTCATGCCTAAGTAGCCAGATCTCCTGGCCATTTTAGTCGTTGCTGAAGGCTGAACTGTCCTTGCAGTGGGACTCCCTCATCATGAAGGCAAAGTTAGATGCTCAGACACAGTGGGGTTTGGGTTGTCATTTTTTTTTTTTTTTTTTTTTTTTGTACCCTCTTCCCTCTCCCAGCACTTGTTAGTTGGTAAGACTGCTGGGAATGTGTGTATGTTTCCTCAGGCATCTCAGGGATTCAACTAATTAGTAATATCCTCCACTAGAATAAAATTAATGTGTCTGTAGATAGCTTTGAATGTGCTAGATGCACTTTGTTCATAATGTATTTCAGTTCATCTTCAGTGTAAGTGGGATCGCTCTGATTTTATTAATGTGTGTTTCAGGCCTCTTCCTAGCTTTCTATGAAAAGTCTTTAACTTCGGTGCAGGCTGCTATGTGAAGCTTGAATTAGTGCAATTACCTCCTTTGTCCTATCTGTTATCCATAGCAATGTCTTAGATATATGTGCTATAGCATTGATGAGATGGAAAACATGTTTAAAATATCATCGCTTGTGAACTAGGAAAATCTTCTAAGTTTTGGAGGAGGCTTCCCCCTACCCCCAAAGGAAAACAGCAGTTTCCACATGAAAAATGTGCTGCTGCTTTGTCTTCCTTTTGACCACTTAGCACCTCTCAAGGGCAATTTTTATCCAAATCGCATGTAAAAATTGTGCTGCAACCATGGTGCCATACTGCTGTTCCTAGCTGAGTGTCTTGTTTTATTCAATGTTACACGTAACTGTTGTGGGTTCTAGAAAATGGCAGTTCTGATTTCATTCACGCAGTCCTGTCCCACCATGCAGTAAACTGAGGGAACTAGAGGGCAAACCCGTGTGGCTTGGATGTGCTCATAACCTGATAAGGAGCTTGGGCTTTGCCAGCAAATCATGAGAGTCCTTCCACCTCCTCAAGAAGATCGTACTGGTGCAGGGAACATGATGATGGTCTCTAGAAAATATTAGACAGCGTGGGGAAGATGATCTTGCACTGTATAGTGTTTCTGTAGAAACCCCTGGAGACACAAAGCATGCGACAGAAACAGCTATTTTCACACTTTGTTCTCAGCAGAGCTTTAAATGTGGTTCTCGTTTTCCATGTGCCCCAGCTCCTGTGCATTTAACTCTTTCATTGCTACATTTAGCTGCTGTCCGGTATTAATTCTTCTGCCCTTACCCAGGGAACAAATCTTTCTTTATATATTTTTGAATGTGTGCTTTGCTCTAGTGAATTATGCAAACTGCAGTTTACCGAAAGCGAGTAGCTTGTGAGTAGCAAGGTGACTTCCTGTAGTTTCCATGTAGTTTCTAGCGTAATTATTAGGAGTAGGCATCTAAGGAAGTGCGAGCAGGAGGTGCCTTTTTGCCATTGAACGACTGCATAGCTTAGTCCTTGTAGGCAGACTCCATTCTGCTTGAGCCAAACACAGCTGCAGTAAACTGGGAGTAAAATTCATTTGCAAGCAGTCTCAAAAAATGGGATTTTCAGCCAGACCTGCACCCAGTTTCCATTTTAGTTGAGGCAATTATGAATGTGCAGGTTTGTACCCTCCATTATTCGTTGAACTATGAATAGAGAGATCAGAACCAAGATACCCAAGCTACCTGAAGTGAAAAGTGTTTTTAAGTTGTTTGCTCACTTGGTCATCTATTCACACAGGCATTAGCAAAGCTCAGCTTTAGATCTGAGCAGATGCATTTACAAATGGACCCTTTGAAAGTCTGAGTTCTGATTGCCTTTCTTCCCTTCTTTCTCTGAAAGCAAGTGAGTATTCAAATTGTCAGATACAGGGGATGAGATTTTTGTTACAATTTCTTGAATCTTTTCCCTTCCTCTCCTCCTTTTCCCTTTTTTTGGTGTGATTATTATTATTTCTTTTTAAGTAACTGGTATTTATCCCAGAGCTCTTGAGTCAGGATAAGTAAGTGCCAATGTGTGGCTTGCAAACAGTTTATTTCCTGTAAATGTGTATTAATTAAAAAAGCTTATGTTATAAGGTTGCTGATTTAATTGATTGTGTTAACAAATACAATTCTGCTGTTTGTGCACCTGTCCTGTTACGGTGGTGGTGGTTGTTTGCCAAGCCTGCCGTGACTTCTGTGGACGTTGTCATCTGTGGCAGTCTGGCTCTTGTACAGCACTGGATGTTTTGGAAAAGTACCACTGATCCAGGAAAGTGTTGAACCTGACACTTGAAAAATTAGAAAGAGATATTTACCTTTTATTTGTATGCCAAAAAGCAGTGTTGATTGAGGGACCAGCATCATATGCAGGTTACTGATTACAAACAGCATTTTGCTTAATTCTCTGTATTCCTCACTTTTTAAGGCAAGGTGGGACTTTGTTGAAAGCTTGTAAGTAGGGGAAAACTGCCGTGTGTTTAGAGAAAGGGTGTGTTTGAGATGTCAGAATTATGCCTGTGTTTATGCATGCTCATTGCGTATTTTCACATGGATTGGAATTTGGAAGACTTTGCAAGTAAGTCTGCAGCATGCAACTTCCTAGAAAACGGTTTGTGTAATCCCTGAATGTCCCAAAAGAAGAAAAGAAAAAAGAAAAAAAAAACCAACCACCAAGCCTGAGTGATATGCAAGCTTTGGTCAAATGCTCAGATTTTAGAAGTGAGATTCTTCTGTTCTTAGGTAGCTTATTTATTTGATAATCTGGTTTGCACTGACGTTCTTATCGGATCTGATAAAAATCTCCATTCCTCTGGAAGATGGTGTATGTCATGCGACAGCTTATGTCCTCTGAGTAAAGCCTTATTTTTGCAGAAGTCTGCAGCCTGGGTCTGCTTGCAAGATGTGGAATGTGCCTCTCTTGCACACAAGTGAACTGGTTGGGCTTTTACTGGCTAGTGCTACCATTTACCCTGGGAAAAAAATTGACTCTTCTGTTTGAGAATACTGAAAACCATTTGCATTTCTGCAAATCTCGGAGGCTGTGCAAGTATACCTCTATTGTTTCTCAGCTGGGTAATGCTGTATAGCTCTAAGTTAACCATCAGTAATAAATTTGCAGGAGGAATGGGAAAAGGTTTGTCACAATACAAACTCCATCAGTGTATATTATAGTAACGTGCTAATTCACTGCAAGTGCACTCTGGACTTTGCTGTTACTGGAAGGATCTTAAATACTCCTTCTCTTCCTTAACCGTATTTTTTTTTTTCCAAGGGACTGAGGTGGGGCTTCTGACACGTTTAGAGTTGACCTTCATTTCCCCAAGGCGGTCACCTTACCTCAAGTTGATTTGCACTGGAGGAAATATTTGTCTTGTGAGATCTCGCATACTTCTAGCCGGGCTTTTCTCCCTTAGAATTATACATCCCCGATATGCACCTAAATTTCCAAAATGGCATAGAAAGGGTTACCAGAGCACCTGCGATGCAGTAAGGCAGGCTGGGAAGTTTAATAGTCCTTTTTTTACACAAGTCTCTTGTGGTTTTGGCTTACCAAGAAGGCATACTGAGAGACAGCCGCTCTTGTCCAGTCCATAAAATGCTGGACTGAGAAGCAGTTGGGCTTCTGCTTCCAAATCTCCTGCAACCTGCTGTGTGACTAGGCAAGTTGCTTCAGTTCTGGTTTGCTTAATTTTCCCAATAAAATGGGGAAGAAAGAAGTGTTACGACTCCCTGGTACGGCTCTCTGAAGCCCCCAGTGAAAAGCACTGCATCAGTGTCGGTTGTGTACTCTTAGGTGGGGTATCCGCTCCCCATCTGAGGGGTTTTAAAATACCTTTGTTACAGACAGGCTCTGAAGCGGGGCAAGGAGCTGTGGTGGCTTCTTCCTCATTCGTAACACCTCAGTCCACCTGCGCGGGAAGAAGCGCTGTGCTGCCCAGGATGACGGTTGCGTGCTGATGGGAATCGGCAAAAATCAAGGTCCCCAGGTATTGGTTGCTGTATTTCAACGTGACTTACATAAAATGCAGATGTCATTGTTCCTACATGGAAAAAGATGGAGCAAAGCAGAAGTCCAGAGCAATTCTGGTTATGACTGCCCGAGACAAAATTCATCCCATGGGTGCATCTGTTGAACACAAAATGTCAGGTAAAAATTAAATGGTAGGGATATATAACATGCCTGTGATGTCAGGAATGGGGGGGGGGGGCGGGGGGGGGGGGGCAAGTGGAGGAGGAATAACACATGGAAAAAAAGCATTGGAATACCTGAAGGTAGTGTGGTAAGGACCTGGATACATGTGCTGAGATATGTTCCATGCACTCCAGGAAAAAGTCTGCAGGCGAAAAGAAAAGAGAGGGGATCTCTGCTGTTTCCTATACTTTGGATATATGGTTGCGACACTAGAAAAAAGTGATGTCCTGATTTTCCCCTAAGCTTGTTCTGGAAAGAAAGTGCATATGGAGAATACATCTAATAAAAGCTGTTCTGGCAGATGAGAACTGGAGGAGGAACAGAATTAGTACCTCCTTGGCCAAGCTGCTGCTGCTACTTTTGGACCGTTTCATGGAAGACATGAATTTGATTCATTTCCAAAGACAGCTTGGAAACTCCAGGCAGCAGCAAAAGGGACTCCCCCTTGCCTTAGCTGTATTTCTCTGAATGCATTGCAGTTGTGTGAAATGCAGTCAGCACCCCTTCTCAGGTCACTTCTGGGGGAAGGTCAGTGTGTGGGGACTGACCCTCCGTTCTTCAGTTTGAGTGGTTTGGGAGCCTTGGTGCCTTGAATCACATTGAACTTCAAGCAGGATTGGGGAACTTGCAGAGCTTGCTGGGGGCACCTCAGTTAAAAAGGAAAAAAATCCCAGTAACTTTGAACCAGAGTAGATCCAAACTGCGTACTGGAGAAGCCTCTGTCTTTCTACAGATGGCCAAGGTCTCCTCGATCGCTCCATGGCTGCCTCCAGGGCTAAGCTGGATGATTAGGATGGTTTTACTTCCTCCAGGCCTCCCTCCCTCCCTTCGAGACTGAATGAAGATGGTTGCTGAACTCTGTGCTGTTCATTTGTTCAACAAAGTCAAAGTTTTATCCACTTTTAATTTGAAGCACGTATATTGGGATGGTTAGAAACTAATAGATGATTTACCTAGCTGAAAATAACCCATCTGAGGAACCGGGCTGCGGAAACAGCTGAGGTAAGGGTAGGGAGAGCATGGTTTGGTGAGTGCTCTGAGAGTAGTTTGCTAGCTCTGATGGGAAACAATAATGGGGAGGAAGAGACAGTAATCAGTGAATCAATCTGCATGGCTTGTTTAAAAATACCTCCTTTTTTGTGGCTTTGGTTACAAGAATGCTTTGTGGGCTGCAGAAGAAAGGCATTAGTCGTTGTTTTAAACAAGCTGTATTCTAATTTCACATTTCATGAAGTCCCTTGTACTCCTGAGCAAGAGAATTTCCACCCATGTGCGTGTTGGGGGACAGGGAGGGCAAATGGGCAGTGGATATTTTAAGCAAGCAGTTGTAATTAAAGCAAGCAGGAGATAGATTGTGGTTAAGGAGTACATTTGTTTCAGAAGGGACAGGATGAGACAAGAGAAACCCTATCTCAATAGAAGCTACCAAAATGATGCCTGAAGGAAGTATTTGACAATGAAGTTGCACGTAACGACCACCTTCTCCTGGGAAACAGCAATAAATATGGTCATGTCTCCATCACCTAGAGGAAAACCTGCGCAGCGACAAGGATTGCCTGCCTGAGCGTCCCAGCTGGCTCTGTGCTTCGGCACACGGCATGCCCTGGCCTGCCCGAGGGCTCGTAGGCTTGGGCCAGGTCTGAATGCGCAAAGCCAGGCCTGGGCTAAGCCTGCCCAGCTCAGGCTGAGCTGAGCACAGACCTACCGCGTGGTTTACTGGCAAACTGGATAAGCCGTACCCCAGGCAACTGGGAGCTGATTGTGCAGTGGTAATATTGAATGTGTTCTCTTTGGGAGAGGATTAGCCTTGAAGACCTGGAGGGGAAGCTTTAAACGTCAAGTGCAATCCTAAGATAAGCCTTTAATGCATATTTTCAGCAGTTGATGATGCTTTGGGCAGTTTTGCTTTTTAGCCACCCTTCAAAGGTGGGTGATCAATATTCTTGGTCTGTCACATGTTGCTGCAGCTTTAGGAAACAGGAGCTTCACGTTTCAGGGATGATTTTCATCAGGCCCTGCAGATGCAAAGTTACTCCTAGAGGGAAGTCATAGCAGTCAGAAAAAGGAAGACCTCTATTATGATATACCTTCCCTTCCACCCATCAGCAATAGGTGTGGGAAGATTTTATGAAGATTACATTCTAGAGAGGTGTAATTTATTTATTTAAACAAGACTACTGATGAAGTATAGCCTAATCTTAAGGTTTCAAAAGAACTTCCAGCAAGGTGGTGTGTTTAAAATCCTCCTGTCATCTGATGGCTTGAACTATAAACAAGACAGTTGTTTGATTTAGGCAGATGTCCTCTACGATCGTCTTTGAAAGTAACACACAAAACGTAATGGAGAAGAAAAGCTTGCAGTCATTGTATGACTTCGGGTTGTCATCAAATTTCTCTTTTCTCTATGGTCTTCTAGAGCTCTGCACCAATGATTCTCAGTTTCTGTCATTGTTGGTGTGTTGGACAGTCACAATGCATGCTTGTCAAGACCCAGAAGGTGAACAGTCATAACAGATAACCTGATCTTAATGGGGTTTGTAGTGGCCTGGCTCAGTGAAGGTAAAAGAAAACCATAATGATGCTTTTAGAGGAAAGCCAAGCAGGGCTTTGATTTTGGTCTATCGGTTTCCTGCTGCTTTATTACAAGGGAAAAGCTCTACAAGCAAATAGTGGCACCTGTGGGAATCGGAAGGAACATCTGGAGGAACTTCCAGGAGCTGCATCAGATTCTTGAGAAAAATACAGTAAGATGGAGTTAAGTTTTTGTTCTGGATTTTCTGAGAGGGCAGAAAAGATGCCTAATATTGCATGTAAATGGAAGATGAAAGGATAAGAACTCTTCTTCAAGAATTACGTTGACTATTGTATCTCAATGCACCAAAAAAAACCAATAAGGAAAACATGACAACTAACCAAACCGATGGTTTTAGTTCAGAGTGTACAGTCAAACTGGCTGTTAGTGAACTGTACTTGGCAGTGCAATGGTGACAGCACAGAAGTTGTGTAATACTTCTAGTGAGGAGCGGGAATGTGAGGACAGAAGACAAATGCATCAGTAGAGAAAACTTAGGACTTGCAGACTTAAGACTACATGAGCCCACGCTGACATCTGATGTTCTCCCGAGCGGTGGGAAGCTAGGCCCAGCTTCCCACTCTTGGTACTGGTATTTTGTACTTTAAAGTCCTGCCTATGTGGAGGGGTGAAAGGAAGCCAAAGATGCAGCTGGAAGATGATGTTGGAGGTGGACAATCTCTGCTCCCTTAAGGTCTGAGGAGCTTCATTAGAGCATGCACTGAGCTGAATATTTTTTGAGTTCTGCAGATGTGAGATCAGTTCCTTTGCTTGTGCTTTTTAGTGGCACCAACAATTATTCTTATCCTGAAGCACTGGAGGCACTTACACTTGTTGCCAGTCCTGTGTGCTGCAGCTACTTCGTGCATTCATAAACTGAAGATGGAGGCGACTCTCTGCTTCTTCTGTGCCACTCCATGTCACTTCTCTGTGCTGGAACACCCTGTTCTGCCTTATGGACCTTCCTTAGAATCATAGAATGGTTTGGGTTGGAAGGGACCTGAAAGATCATCTAGTCCAACCCTCATGCCATGGACCACCCCGCTCGATCAGGCTGCCCAGGGCCTCATCCAACTGGGCCTTGAACACCTCCGGGGACGGGGCATCCACAGCCTCTCTGGGCAACCTGTGCCAGTGCCTCACCACCCTCCGAGTAAAGAATTTCCTCCTAACGTCTAAGCTAAATCTCTTTTTTTTTTCCTCATTCCTTGAATGGCCTCTCTGCTTTGGAAATGTG
>JAVKLA010000028.1:14578222-14600405 GCA_034782735.1 Sagittarius serpentarius | reverse complement strand
CCGCCGCAGCGCGCCCCCCGCCCCCCGCCCCCCCCCACCGCCCCGGGCAGAGCGGCCCCGCCGCGGGACCCGACGGTCCGGGGAGGGAGACGGGGCTGGGCGGTGCGGGCACCTCGGCTTTCCCCTGCCTGGGCTTCTCCTGGTGCTGTCGGCACCTGAGCGAGCCGTTGGGCCCTCTTTTTTTTTTTTCTTTTTTAAATATTTTTTTTTCTCTAATTTAACGCAAAAGAGTTATACCCGCCCCGTTATGTGCTCCCGAGGTGAAGGCGCGCACCGGCCCCCGGCCCCGCCGGGTCCCTCAGCCCCGGGGAGGGTCGCGGGAACGCGAGTGTGTGTGTGGGGGGGTCCGCTTCATGCTCCGTCTAAGAGGGGGAAGGACTGTTGGGGGGGGGTTTGCAGGGGCTCCGGCGGGCCCGGCCGCTCCCCCCCGGGCACATCGTGCCCAGGGGAGAAGCTGGGGGAGCGGGTTTGGTGTCCGGGGGGAAGCTGCTGCCTGAGGAGGGGTGCGGGGGGGTGCGGAGCTGCCCGTCTGCCCGCAGTGGTGTGCACCTGTCTGACAAGGGTCTCTGAAAGTCTCCCGGTCTGTGGAGGCAAAGACTGTGGGTGAGGAATCACTCTTTTGTTAGATGGAACGGGAAGGAAAAAACCCACCAAACCGAGCTTTTGGGCATTCAAGCACTGTTCCAGATCGGGGGGACAAACCCGATGCCAGGTCCCCATCACTGGTGTCGGTGTCCTCACGTTAGGACCTTTCCAGCGGGTGCCCGTCACTGCGGAGCCGCAGGGCTCCCAGTGCGTGCGTGCAGCTCTGCGTGTAGCTGGGGCTCTGTGTGGCTGGCTGCAAGCTCCCGCGTCCCTGGGGACAGTGCCCTTATGCCAGGCTCTGTGGGTTGCTGTCTTGCCACTTATAGGTATTTGCAACGTATAGATTTCAGCGTTACTATATATGCGTGTTGGGAGCAGTTGGAGGGGTAGATATGTATAGGACATCATGTGTTCAAATGTGTCTTGCTTAAGTGAGCTTGTAAAAACTACTTTGATGTTACAGTTAGATGCCATATAAATCATAACTGCATGTGAAGCCCTCCAAATTGTGCGCGTGTGTCTAACATTGCATATGTGCAGTGTCATATGCAAATACGTTTTTATGCCATTTTTTTTCTTTTTTGGTTAAAAAGTAAAAACCCAGTTGAACTCTGAGCAGGACAAGGGGTTTGTGCCTTAAGTCGCTTGCAGTGAAAATTTCAACAACCCATGTACGTTCATGCAAAACAGTGTCGGGACAGGGGGGAAGTCTGTCAAAGTCTGCAGCACGAGAGGTGCCTGGGGAGGGCTGTGGGGGGCTGTGCCTGGTTTCCTGAGGCTCTGTACCGTGTTTCCCGGCCTCCCCAGGGCCCCCCTGCACGCCGTAGCTGCCGTTTGGCATGATGCATGTGGCCCCAGGGACTGGGGACCGCTGGCAGGGCTCTACATGGGGACTTCAGCCAGCACCTGACCTGTGGGTTTTCCTCTCCCCCCCACCCTGCCCCTCTCCCCCTCCTCCGCAGCCCCCCAGAGAGCCGGTGCTTGGGTGTGTGCAGAGAGGTGAGGCACCCCAGAACCCCCTGCCCGACCCCTGACACTAGTGGCATGAACTTGGAGCTGGGAGAGTGCGGGATGAACTCGGTGAGCTGCGGCAACGGGAAACTCCGCCAGTGGCTGATCGACCAGATAGACAGTGGCAAGTACCCGGGGCTGGTGTGGGAGAACGACGAGAAGAGCATCTTCCGCATCCCCTGGAAGCACGCCGGCAAGCAGGACTACAACCGCGAGGAGGATGCTGCCCTCTTCAAGGTAGGGCTCAACCCGGGGCCGGGGCTGTGGGGCACAGCCGGGGCAGGAGGGATGCCCGGAGGCTCTGCGGTGGCCCCCTGCCATCCCCTCCTCGCCGCCCGCCTCTGCGGGCTGGCTCTGCTGGGTGCCCCCGGCCGCCGGCTGCCTGCCTGGTGGCCCTGGCTGTGCCCTGGTGTCCCCTGTGTTTGCGGGATGAGACCGCCCGCCCTTTCCCACTTCTCCGTGTGGAGCTGAACGCTTGCGGGACTGCAGCACAACTATTTCCACAGTCGTCTTGGATCATTTCCTCCCTTTCCTTGTGCCTGCTAAACTGTTTTTCCTGCCTTACCGTACTGCTTTTTTCTAAGCCTAAGCCTGTAGGGAGTAAATTCATGCACATATAAGCGCACACATATATGCTGTTTCAAGAACTGTGGACTTGTACCTTGTAGTTGATTCTTTTTTCTTTTTTTTTTTTCTCTCTCTTGTTCTTTTGATTATCTGAAATGTTTCCAGGCCTGGGCTCTTTTTAAAGGAAAGTTCAGAGAGGGCATTGATAAACCAGATCCCCCTACCTGGAAGACAAGATTAAGGTGTGCTTTGAACAAGAGCAATGACTTTGAAGAACTGGTGGAGAGAAGCCAGCTGGACATATCAGATCCCTATAAAGTGTACAGAATAGTACCAGAAGGAGCTAAAAAAGGTAAAGCATCTCAAATTCCCAATGTAGCTGATTGTGAATGCATCTCATTGTAAGCATATGAGGACTGAAGTGTGCTTTTATGGAATGGCCCTGCAGTCTTTTTAAGTGTTTTAAGGAGCCAAAATGGCAGGGCTCAAGGGCAGCTTGTTCTGATGACTTAAGAGGCTGCGTCGGCGGGAGGACTGCTGGCGCTTGAGTCGGAGCGTTGAAAGGGAGCCCTTGCAGAAGACGCAGACAGGCGCCCTGTGCATTGCTGGAGGAATTGCTCTTTTAGCTGGAGCCTCCCTGCCAGTTCTGCGTAGCGAGAGCCAAGCAAGTGGCTCAAGGGACAGGCAAAAAAAAAAAAAAAAAAAAAAAATCCTTGCTGGATCTAGGTTTTGAATACAGGGAAGAGCAGAAGTGTTTTGAGCCAGACAGTAGGTAACTGCTGCAGGGGGAAGAGCTGGGAGCGAGGGATGCCCAGCCTGGGGCTGGGGGCAGTGCCTGCTCTCCGAGAAGCCCCTGGCTAGCGGGAGGCAAAGGCTTGGCAGGGCCCGGGGGGGACATCGTGGCGCACGGGGTATGGCTGGGCCGCACTTCCCGGTGGGCTCTGGGGAGCCCAGCGGGACAGACTGCCTCCTGGAGCTGCCTGCAAGGGAGGGCTAGGAATCCTGCCCCAGACGGGCGCTGGGGGGCCTTTTAGTCCTCTGCTTGTTCAAAGGCAGGTTCTATGGATTTGTCTTCAATGTGCCAATTTCAGATTTCCTTAAGATGTGGTTGACATCATTTATTTTCATCCCTCTGGCGAACATAGGTGCAAAACAGATCAGCATGGAGGAGCAACAGTTAATGATGAACCATCCCTTTCCAATAACTCCTCCTTACACTTCACTACCATCTCAGGTACGACGTTAGTTACGCATTTCGCTTGGTGCTTGTACATTGAGCGGCTTAATTTCTGTGCTATGTGCTATGTCTGTCTTTGCTGGTGTGGCTCTCTAGTTCTCTCTGGGAAGAAACTTCATTATGAAAACCGAGAAATTGAGAAGCAACTTTTCTAATGTCATATGAGGCCACAGGGCAGTTGATTTCCCTTGGTGTTGTTTATCCCTGAGTAATAGCTCTTCTCTGTTGGACGATAGATATTAGGGCACTGCCATTCTGTTGATGCCAGAATGTAAGCGCCCGATGAAGCCTTGCTCTTCCGAGCAGACATTGACCAGCAATGCTTTGACTGCCTTTTGTTATTCCATCCTGCTTATTATTTACACCAGTGGTGAGCAGTTCATTTGAAAGCCTCACTGGTGGTAGTGGCGAAGTGCCATTCGTGTAGCCCGGGCAGCGCTTAGACCTCCACGGGCTTTGGCAGAGAAAATCAAGGAGCTGAGATGTGAAAGCTGATGCGATGCCTAGCATTAGTTTTGACAGCTGCCGAGTAAAAGAATATCTCGTTAAATTGAATAGGTACCAAACTACATGATGCCCCACGAACGGAACTGGAGGGAGTTTGCCCCGGAGCAGCCGCATCCCGACATCCCCTATCAGTGCACCAGCGTCCCCTTCGCAGCTCGCAGTCATCACTGGCAAGGGCCTGGCTGTGAGAATGGTAAGACGCTCCCGTTTCGGGTGGCTTGCTGAGGCCGGTCACCTAGAAGGACCGCAGATTTCAGGTTCCTTGTTCATGGCTTTGACTGGAATTAACAGAAGTGGCCGGAGAGGGAGTGCTGGGCTCCCTTCAAAGAGAGTCACAGCGTCCGTGGCAGGAGCCTTTGTCCTGGCTGTTGCTTTCTCTGCCACCATACGTGCGGTATGTGGGCTACGCAGTCTGAGTTGATACAAGTCAGCCCCCAAAAGTCCTCAGCTGTCTCAAAAGCCCTGAGCAATAAGCAGGCAACCAATCCCCCCGCCAAAACCCCAAATGGGAACATGTGTTCTTTAGCTTTGCTTTCTGATTTTAGACCTTTTGAGGCACACATCAGTGAGGTTTTCCCTCCAGCCTTGTGGATTAGAATGGCATTATTCTTCTGAGAGGAAAGCTGAAACTATTCCTTTATTTTAGTGCTGCGGCAATGGGACATCTTGTCATGGATTGAGTCCCTCTTGGGGCTGGTACAGCAGAAACAGAATAAAAGGACGTTCCCTTCCCCGAAGATCGCACAGTACCAGAGCCTGACATAATCATGGCTTTCCAAGCTCTGCATCCTTAGGAAAAAGCCTGAGTTGTGAAAATTGGCAACACTGAAGCCTGCAGGGGATAAAACATAAGAGAAAGGGAACCGTATGCCGTAGACCCTTGCAGGATAACTCACCTGAGGACACAGGCATTTGCTTTGTAAGGAGAAGCAGCTGGTTCAGAAAGGCAGGAAAGGATGGGAAGCGAGGAAGGACTTCTTAGAGCAGATACTGCATTTTCAGAGGACAGCTCTCTCGAGGTTTTGGTGCAGAGAAATCTTTGGGTCTGCTAAAAAGTAAATGCTCAGTGCACTGCAACTTTTGCTGGCAGTATATTAGAATTAGTAGACAGAATCCTTTGCTTTCAGTTGAGCTATTTGCTAATGAAAAATTGAGGTAGCAAGCTGAACGAACTCTGCAGCAGTTAAACACACATTTGGATGCTTTGCTGAATTTGGAGGCAGTTGTTGTTAGTGGCTCGTATTGGGTTCTAAAGCGTGTCAAGAGATGTAGGTGGTGTGTATCTGCATCGCTCCAGCTTCTGATCGTGGTGGGTTCTGCCACTGGGAAAGGTAGCGGCCGCTTCTCTACAAGTCACTTGGCATCATCCTCCAAAGACTTTTATTGACATTAAAAGACAGGGGAAAACATCAGTTGCCCGTGTTATAATCCATTTACTGAAAGGCATCTCTTGGAACAGTCTAATAGTAGTCCTGGTAATAAAACCCTAATAATCTCCTGCTGCACAATTTTCTTTACCTACTTTTTAAACAGTTTTAATTCCAGCTGTATTGTTACACCCATCTTTAGTAAAATTTCTTATACAAAATGGATTGTTTTATGCAGGCAACTTTTAAAAGCACTGTAAGCTAGTTAAAAATGTAAATTATTTCTGTAATAGGATAACATGTTAAGTAAGGAAAAAAGACTAGTGGGAATACTGAAATGCTAAGGGAGTATTTCATGCAGACCCAAGTAAAAATACAGTCCAAATAACAACTGGAGAGACTGGTAGAGTTGGCATACCTGGAAAAACTGGGAAATAGGACCTTCTTAGGAAGAAGGGGGGAAGAGAGAGAGTTCCTGGTGGGCCCCAGAAAAACTCACTTTTGCATCGCTGTGATCTCTGCCCGAGCTTTTCTTTTAGGATTTAGGCAGCTATCTCTGACTTTTGTTTGTGAAAACAGGTTGTCAGGTGACAGGAACCTTTTATGCTTGTGCCTCTCCTGAGTCCCAGACTCCTGGCATCCCGATTGAGCCAAGCATAAGGTCTGGTGAAGCCCTCGCCCTGTCAGGTAAGGTCCGTAACCCCCCGGGCTTTCTGGGGAGCGTGACAAGAGGCTCCCACTCCTGACTTGCCCTGGCACCATCTTTCCTTTCTGGTGAAAAGAAAAAAGAAGGAAAAAAACCATAAACCTCTTGAATGAATGAATTCGATGTATGGGCTTAGGCCTCCGTTTTCCAGGATACTTAAGCCCTTGCAGCCCCAGCTCCAAGGGATGGAGGTGGTTAAAGTTAATGGAATTGCTTTGGTGGCTCACGGTGTTAGTGCTGGGTTGCTTCGGTGGGCCACCAAATCAGGCCTTCCCAGGGGAGTCTGGGAATTTTGGGGGGGGTCAGTGACTTTTAGCTCAGTTCTTCATTTAGGAGGAGCCCCCACAAAAACTGGTGTTACCCGTGTACCTTGTTGTGCTCCTGCTGGTGCCGTCTGGCTTTGCTCTGCTTCATTATTCCTGGTGAAAAAAAGGCATTTGGGAAAGAAAAAGGAAGTTATTTCAGCCAGGTTTGCAGAAATCAGATGCTGGGGGACTTTCTGAATAACTCTGGGAAAAGATGTGGGAATGTGCTTTTCACAGAAATAAGGGATAAACCTGTAACATGATGCTCGGCAGGTTTCCTGAGCAGCCTTGTTCTCCTGAATCAGGGGCTGTATGTATATATATATGTGTGTGTATTTGTGTATATGTATATATATATAAACATGTATTATACACACACACGTACGTATTTTTTTAGCCATTTGAAAGTAAGGCTGGGGATTTTGGGTACAGCCCTGTTGGAGCTGGAGCCAGCAGTCACTTCTCTTCAGGCAGCTGAGTGCAAGTTTGCGGGTCCCCTGTGCAGAAGCCTCTTTTATGCAAAATCTGGGGAGAAACACAGCTACTTCCTGGTTAAATCTGAGGAAGTGTACCGAGCCGGTGGGTTTAATTGTGACATGAACTTGGAAAATGTGACAAACTTTTCATGCACAGACTTTTCCTTTTAAATGGAAATGTGAAGTTTGTGGGACATTGGTTCCTACCAAATTCCCACATCAGTAGCCCTTATAAATAAAATGAGAGAGCATTAATGCTACTGTGCCCCAAAAGTTTTAGTATTTGTATTCTTTATATGATTTTTGCTAATGTGAGCCTGTCTTCTGGGTGGTGGTGACCAGCAGGCTCAGAAATGTCATGCAAACTTGTCTCTTGGTCTTAGTACAGCTCTGAAGCGTAAAACATTCATACTAATGTATCACAATGATTATTTTTTTTTTTTCCCTCCTTGTAGATTGTCGACTCCACATCTGCTTATATTACCGTGAAATACTGGTAAAGGAGGTGACAACTTCTAGTCCTGAAGGTTGTAGGATATCCCATGGCCAAAGTTACGAGGTCAGCAGCCTGGAGCAAGTTATCTTCCCTTATCCAGAGGATAATGGCCAGAGGAAGAACATAGAAAAACTGCTGAACCACCTGGAACGAGGAGTAATACTGTGGATGGCACCCGATGGCCTCTACGCTAAGAGACTTTGCCAAAGCCGGATCTACTGGGACGGGCCCCTGGCGCTCTGCAGTGACCGACCCAACAAGCTGGAGCGGGACCAAACATGCAAGCTCTTTGATACTCAGCAGTTTCTAGCAGGTAATTCCCGCTATGGCTTTGATATCGTTTCTGGAGACGTCACCAGGTTGCTCTCCACATCAGCTTTATGGGAGTGCTCTTTTTGTGTTACCTTATGAATTACAGTAAGAATTACCCCTCGCCGCTTCTGAGCAAGCGCAGTCAAGGGGTAGTTGACTCCTGAATAATCCTGTCAAGTTCTGCTCTCTGTGCACGTTCAATCCCCCTGCACAAGTCAGCAGGAGGGAACTGGTGCTCAGCTGGTGACACCCAAACCCCCACATCTCTTTAAGAAGTGTAAGGAGGAACCTAACAAAATAGTTTTTCCACAAATTGAGTGACAGAGGAAAGTGGATTCCTGATCTGGGATCTGCTAGTGCAAGTCCTGGGTAGGTCCATGGTCCGAGCTTGCGTTGCTCTCAGCTTGACCCAGAGCGAGCCTGAGATCTTGCTCAGAGTATACAAATACCAGCATGAATTTCAGTAGAAAGCCTTCTTTTCAGTCTGTGCTAGTGTTTAAAAGTATCTTGGGGGTAAAAAGGATTTCACAAGCTCTGGAGTTTCCGGGTTGCCTAATGCTGTGGGCAAGGAGGTGCGTTACCTCTCCAGAGCTCTGTGGGAAGGTCTCGGATTTGCACAGGGCAGCACAGAGGGGGCGAGGGCACGCTTCAGCATGGTGCCTTCTCCTTCCGACCCGTGGAGGGCAGGGGCAGAGCCTCAACCCCGCTTCCCAGGACTTCTGAGCAGTTAGAGGGAGGAAAGCTGTCCACCCGGAGAAACTGGTGGGAGCCAGTCCTTGTCCCGGAGGACAGCCTGGGCAGCCGGAATACACGCTGGCCCCTTTTTGAGATGTGTGGCATCAGTATAGGTGAACTGCGTCCCTCCCTGTGGTTTGGTGTGTTTTCCCGTTAGAACAGGGCGTCAGCACTGGCATGACTCTCTCAGGAGAATAATGCCTTCCAAAATTAAAAGAAACCACCAAACCCAAACCAGCAGCTTTAGCATACTTTATATTCCAGGGCTGATGCACCATCCCAGCAAAATAGTCAAGCAAGAAATGAATTTAAAGAGAGAAATCTCATATGGATGTGAGAATTGACAGTTAAAAAGGGGAATTTGAGGTCAGGGTATTAGCTTGGGCTTCAATCACATGCTAATTTAGAGACGTATAATTCTGCCTCTGATGATGGTTTTGGAAATCCCTTTCCCTTTTCTCAGGTGTTTTTTTAGATGTACTCTGGGTTCTTCCAAACGGTTGAGAGGACATCTCTTTTTAGACGCCTAACCCCAAAGATAAGCTCAAGCAATAGCTATTTTTTCCCCCACTTAAATTACTTATGCACCAGTGCCTGTGCAAACCCAAGCACGTGGTTGAAGTCATAGTCTGTGGTGTGCGCAAAGTGAGTTTTTGCATGTGTTGATGCTCAGCTAGGTTTGTAAGAAGTGACTTGCCATGGGCCTATGACATCTGCGTGTTAATTGAATGTACTGAGGTCCCAGACTGCAGGCAAGCTTGGGGATTTCCCCCTTAGGAAAGTGGGCCTTCCTAGGGAAGAGAGGCGGGAGATCTCTACCAGGAGAGGAAATCTTGAACAGCAGAGAAAAGGGCAGATGCAGAACTGCTATGGACCACAGCTGTTAGGACCCCGCCGAGGAGCTGGACCCTGCAATGGAAACTGTGCCGGAGCATCAAGGCCCGTGTTGAGCAGCCTGTACTGTTGAGAAGGCCAAATGAGAAAGCAGGTGCACGGTCTTTCGGGAGTGCTGCGTAATAAATGCAGTAAATTGGGCTGGGTGGAGAGTAGGAGGGTAGAGGAAGAGAATTTGGGAGCGTGAGGGCGGCAGCCAGAGGAGGGTTGGCCTGGCAGAAGGAAGGGTGGCTGGAGCCAGAGTAGCAGGAGATGGGGAAGGTTTGGGGAGGCCTGTGGGGAGCCCTGTGGTGTTGGAGGAGGTGCTTGGGCCTGGAAAGGGAGACGGAGCAAGTGGAGGGTTTTGGAGAAGCGTGAGGCTGACCTCAAGCCCCGGTTATCCTGCTGGTGGGAAGGCTTCCTTCTCCGGGTCCATGTCGTGGGCTGCTGTGTAGCCCTCCCACAGGTTTTCAGGATTTGGAGAATTGCTGAGGCCAAATAAAACTGGGGGGAAAGGAAAAAAAAAAAGGAAAACAGGGTTTTGAGGGAGACCCTGGGGAGAACTATGATTTACTCTGTGTTTTAAGTGAGCTGCGCATTGTTTTACTCTTATCACTGGCCCTCCCAGTAAGACCAGTAGTCCCAAGTCAGGGTTGGGACACTATTGCGGTAGCCACTGAATTCACACCTTGGGCTGAAAAGCTTGCGGTTAGAGTAGAAATGGCAGGGGTGTATTTTGGGAAAAGGTGCATTTGTCATGCCAAGTTTGAAGACTCCTCTTTCCCTGTATAGCAGGGGGTGCTTCATTATAAGACGTCATTGGTTTTAATATTTCAACTTTTTCCAGAAAGCATGAACAGGGTTATAAATTAGAATGAAATCTTTACCAATCAACTATGTAGAAATACTTCACATCATGCAGACATTGATGAGGATATTGTATTAGATGCAATTTTCTTTTTTTTTTTTCCCCTGGGAGGAAATACATTGTCTAAACCACAACATAGTGATTTTGGTGCAAGTGGAAGTCTCTTATAAAGGCCCCCCCCACTATCTTCCTTAAGGGTTGCTTTGACTGTTGCAGTAATAATATAATTTGACCTTTTTCTTTTGTGCAAGGATGTGGGTTAGTGAAGGGAGTAAAGGAGCACAGAAGACACAGGCTCTTTTGCTGGCTCGGTGTATGGCTTAAATAAGGTCCTTCACCTTTCCATGCCTCTCTGTCCCCCACTAGGCACAGTGGTGACAGTGGCTCCATGGCTGTGTCTAGCTGAGACTGAATTTCATGCCTGGCAATACTTTGAGTCTCTGGCTGTACTAAGCCATTATTTTCAGTGCTGTTGTTGGGCGTCCACTTGAGTGGGTCCCAGCTACTGCCGGCGTCTGCTCCAGGAGGTTCTGCTGTCGAGGCCCAGTAGAAATACTAACTGGAAGACACCTGGGTTTGTGCATATGAAGTGAATTGTGAGGCAAGGCAAACAGAAAACTAGCTCCCCCTGATCTGTGGGAAAGTCTCCAAACTCATTGTCTTCTTCTTACCTCGTGTCTTTTTCCTGACCTCTCTCATCCTCCCCTGGAGTTAGTTCATCTTCTCCCACTGTGCTCCAGGGTCCTCCATTCGGAGCTCAGCCATCCACAAAGTCTTTCTTACCAGCCTGTACTGGTTTTGGCTGGGATAGAGTTAGTTTTCTTCATAGCAGCCCATGTGGTGCTATGGTTTGGATTTGTGATCAAAATAGTGCTGATAACACAGGGATGTTTTAGCTAATGCTGAACAATGCTTGCACAGTGTCAAGGCTTCCTCCATTTCTCACTCTGGCCCCACAGCAAGTAGGCTGGGGTGGACAAGAGGTTGCGAGGGGACGCAACCGGGACAGCTGACCCAAGCTGACCAAAGGGTTATTCCCTAACATACGACCTCGTGGTCAGCTCAAACTGGAGTGGGGGTTTGCCAGAGGTTGCTGTTGCTTGGGGACTGGCTGGGCATCGGTCGGCTGGTGGTGAGTGGTTGCGTTTTGCATCGCTCCTTCTTCTTTGTTTTGTCTTTTTTTTTTTTTCTTTTACCTATTAAACTGTCTTTATCTCAACCCACAAGTTTTCTCACTTCTGCACTTCCAATTTTCTCCCCCATCTCGGTGGTGGGAGCCCGTGAGCGGCTGTGTGGTGCTTACCTGCCTGCTGGGGTTAACTCACAACACGGCTCTTTTTCTCTTCCCAGAGCTGCAAGCCTTTGCTCACCATGGACGTCCACTGCCGAGATACCAGGTTGCTCTGTGCTTTGGGGAGGAATTTCCAGATCCGCAGAGGCAGAGGAAACTAATTACAGCCCATGTAAGTAGGACTTCTACCCTACCTAAAAGAAACATATTCCTTGGAGGATATGAATCTGCCAGTCAGGCTTTTCAACCTTGTGTAGGTTGTGAGGGAGGTAACAAATTCTTGAAAACGCAGCACCATCCAGACGAAAGGTTGAATCCTCAGATCTGCCAAGGACTGACTGGGAGCCCTCGGCAGGGCAGAGCGCCTGATTTCCCTGGAAGAGCTGGGCTGTGTTGTTATCGCCGGCCCAGTGGCATAGCTCCTCGGGCTGTGAGGCCAGTGCAGGACGTGGTGCTTTCACAACCGCTGCACCTGAAGGTGCTCCAGAATCCCAGCCTGCGTCTCAGGGACCTCAGCCCTTAGTGGGATGCAGGGGCTGCCTGTGCAGCTTCGGGGTTAAGGTAGCTGGCAAGCTTATGGGCTGACTGACCACAGTTCACACACACTCAAAGCTAGTGTTTCGGGATGCTATCTGAGAGAGGGTGATGACAGAGACTGAGACCAGGTACTTTCTAAATTGGCTGTATTGGCCCATAAAACCACAAGAGAGGTGATAATGCACACGTTAGCGGTAGGGCTTAGCTTATTGCATCCTTGGGAAGAAAACTGGTGTCTCTTAATTTTTCGAAAGCCCCTTTGGTAGCAGCACAGGTCCCAAGTCAGACTTTTGTCTTAAGCCATGGCCTCCCCTTAGCTGTGTAGCTTTCGTACCGCTACACTGCTGCTTAGCAAGTCTCAGGGGTGGAAGGTGGGAAGCTCACAAATCCGTCCTGAGCTGTGCAGTGGCTAGTTAGAGGTAGCTCTCCATCCCTACCTCGTGTTAAACTCTTTTCCATCCCCATTTTGGCTTTCCAGCTTTCCATCCCTCTGTCCTAGCATCCCCTCTCCAGCCCCCTTCAGCATCTCCTGTCCTGGCAGCTTCTCTGTGAGCCTGTACCTCCTGCTCTTTCCAGGGCTTTGCTTCCCCGTTACCGGTTACTCCTCAGCCTGCTTAGCCTCTCGGGCTGTCCCGCCTCAGGGGCTGGTGGGGCTCTACCGTGCCACCGAACAGCTATGCCCTGGGAGCCGTCTGGCTCACCTGCCCCGCTGCCATCCCGGCTCCCCCGTGGTGGGACGGGAGCTGCTCAGCTGCCTCCGGGTACCGACGAGAGGAAGGGAAAGGGGGATCGGTGGGGCTGCTCCAAGGCAGCGATCCCTTCTGGCGCTCTCCCTTCCCAGAGCTGGGACCCACAGACAGCGTATTTTTCCTCCCAAATGGTGTCCATGTCTTAGCGTGGAGGGGCTGGCTGACCGGCAGGAGAGGGTTGTGGAGAAGAGCTGTCCAACATGTCAGTCCCCCGAGGGTGCGGAGAGCTCTAGGTGTTTGTGCTCGGTGTGCAATTTAAATATGTGCAGCCGGAGCCCAAAGCCCTGAGGGGGAACGCTGGTTTCTGAAGAGACAGAAGTGAAGGCAGCATTAAATCATACAAATCCCTCTTGGCGGTTGAACAGATTCCTCATCAGAGCTTGAATGAACAGAAATAAGAGTAACCTTGGTGTCAGATTGAAGTCTGATTTCAAACACAGTCGTTGGGCGACATATCTCAGTCTATCTGAGAGCTGCAGCTTTTCAAGTCCTCAAAGTACTTTACAACGTAGACGAGACTTTCAGCACTTTGCGTGTGCTTTTGAACGTGTCGAGTGGCCACGGACATGTCTGCCCTGTAGGCATTGCTCACACCCAGGGGCTGGCTAAGGGTCTGCAATTGCTAATACATCGTTAGTGTCACTGGTACGAGCCTTCTAAACAACGGCCACGGAGGTAAGGAGTGTGTGCAGTTAGCAAGGCGGTTGGCAGCAGAACAGGCAAGGCCTAGCTTAAAACAGTTTAGTGAGACCACTGAAATCGTTTTCCCGTTCTGATAAGCAGAACTGGTTTGTCCTGCCTTGTTTTTAGCTTAAAACCACCGTAAATAACTAAGATGAGGAGCATGAAATTTTGTCACATGTCTGATTAACATTTTATCTGTTCTTAAGGTTGAACCAATGTTTGCCAGGCAGCTGTATTACTTTGCTGAACAAAACAGTGGACATCTTCTGAGAGGCTATGATTTACCAGAACTTATGACTACTAGTCCAGAGGATTATCACAGATCTATTCGCCATTCCTCTATTCAAGAATAAGATCCTCAGAAAGAATGTTTTTAAAGGCACTGTAAAGATTATGCAGAGTGGAGGAGCAGTTCTGGGTCGCAATTTGGAGATCCACATCACAGCTGGATGTGTTCAGGGGTTCAATGATAGGAAAGTGAACTAGGACAACCATATTGTATGATACAAATGACGGGTCTTCAATGTTTGGATGCTACATCTCACATAGGTTCCACTGTTGCTGAGAATAACTCAAAACTGACGAAATGATTGCTATGTTTACGTTTGCTTAATGTTCTCCTCGCGTTTTGAGGACTGATTCTTACCGAAGACTTAAATCCAGAGTTTACACTGTTACATTTGCAGGGCTATTTATTTTGGATTGCTGATCTCAGGGAAGGCACGTAAATTCGCAGTGTTTCCAATTTGAAACTGTAGCTACTATAGGTGGGTAGCAAACGTAGACGGTTTATTGAGAATAGCTAATACATGTAAGTGGTTATAAATTTAGATTCATAAGTGTGATGCCTATATTCTTGTATAGAATATTTCAGTGTATTTTTTAAAAACAATGCAATTCTTCAGAGACATATTTTTTTAATGCCTGACTGACATTTGTCCTGACAATGAATTTTGTTGCTGCCACTGTTGTTATTGGATTAGCCCCCATAATAGCAGTTTCTAAGGTGATGCATTTATGGTACTGTGTTAAGAAAAGTGACCGTTCAGCTCCTATTACCTGTGGATTTAGTGGATTAACCACTAAAATTCTAGAGTCCCGAAGAGCAGGTTTAAAAATAAATTACATTTTTCTTATAATTGAAAGCTACTATGTGTTATATATATATATGTATGCATTAGAATTAAGTTGGCAGACTTTGAAAATAGCACAGAAATGGTCCTGCTAGCCCTTTTTTGATGTCACATGCATGAGCCAGGTTAAAATAACCACCACCTCTGACTTACACAGAGCCAGCTCTGCTCTTTGTGTGCACTCGCAGCTTCCTTCCAGTGGTACTGAAATGAATGTGAAGGGAGAGTCCAAGGAGAGCAGCATTTGGCCTCCCGTATTAAGACAGTCAAGGAAATACGTGTTTTTAATGTTTGTTTTAAAAAGTTTTACAGAAGTATAACTCGATGGAATTTGCAGCTCTTAATGATAGGGTGCCATTACAAAGACAAAGAGAAGAGGTCTGCTGGGGATGCGTGTCAGTGAAATTTCCTCGCTGACAAGCAGACTGTGATCTGAGTAGCTTTAACTCCAGAGCATGATCTCCCTATGCTTAACAGACGTACTTCACTTGACTTTCTAAATGAGGAAGAAAAACTGGTACTTGGTCTGGCAGCAGACTTGTGTTCTAGGGACTTTGCCTTTATACATCTTAAAGATGCATACTCTTTTGGGATATATTATCCCCCTCCTTCTCCACAGTGCCAAGCGGAATTAACAGATCATTTTTACTTTTGTGTTCTTTGTTACTTGAAGTGTTTTTCCTGGCTTAAAGATTTTCATAGGGGAGACCTCTTTCCTCGACATTAAAAGCACTGCTCTAGGTGACCGTCAGAGCTTCTGCATATGCTTTTGGCCTGTGCATACATTTTACTGAAAGGGACTTTTGTGTTCAAACTGAACTGGTACAATACAAATATTTGATGTTTTTCACATTTTTCTAGTGGTCGTTGCTTCTTATGCTCATTGCTTCAGCTCACATCTTAGAATAAAGTCCTTATTCCCTACCAACTCGATTCGTATGTGTTGTTTTCAGTAGCGGGGCAAATCTAACACGCGCGGTTCTGCGCTGCGAACTTGGGCAGCACTGCTGGCTGAGTCTATGGGGAGCTGTGTTCTAAGCCAAAAGTGCAGGGGAAGGTCAAAAGGTAAGGATTTTTTCTTAGGACAATGTCTGCAATATGAGCTACAGTTAGTAGAAAAAGGGAGAAAAGGGAGATTGCCCTTTGGCTGTCGGTTTCCCGGACCACGGACGATGCAGCAGAGCCCTGCAGCTGGGGCATCTGGTGCTACCTGCACCGGAGGGCTCTGCCCCTGCCCCTCCACGGCCTCTGGGGCTGGGGACCGGGCTGGTGCCCCCCCTGCCCAGCGCAGCCCTTGGGGACTCTGAGCCGCTGCTTGTCGGGCTGGCAGCTGGAGCTGGAGGTGGTGGTTACTAGTCGCTGTAGTTTCCAGAGTTCTTCCAAGTGGGAAAAGCTGGGAAAGGGTGAAAAGGAGGATGACAAGTGAACTAAAATAGTGACGTTAAGATTAGGAGTGAATTTCACCGGGCAGCCCCTGTTAACTGGAAATTGGGGTCCCGAGAAGGGTCCTTGGGTGCGTAGCTTACAGACAGAGCAAGGTCTGAAAAGTAGGAGATTTGTGAAGTGTCTGAAGATGGGGGGGGGAGCATTTTCTCTTTATGTGGAGCCTCCTATTGACTATCAAGGTGCATTATTTTTGGCTTTGGCATAAGCTTTTAATTATTTTCCTTGAAGGAGCATGATTTAAAGTCAGCAGCTGTGAAGAGGGAGGGAGAAGAGCACCATCTACATTCTGGCCAAACACAACTTGCTTAGTTTGAATGCAGAGAGATGCAGGTGAAAAGACTTATTTTAACCCAGCAAAGATGTTGAGATATTTTTCTTGGAGGGATGGGGCAGGGGGAAGAGTGGAAGGAATATCAAGCCGTTGATTTGTACCATAAATTGTTTCGCACGTGACGACTTTAAAGCTGTGTTTGACTTCTGTGGCCATCTCTTACTGTTCAAAATAACTAATGGATACATAAAGTGGAAAAAAAAAAAAAAGCAAACAAGAAAAAAACCCTGAAAACATTTTCTCCTTTTAGTATTTTCTTTCACAGTCACTACGTGAAAGCATTTGAAGTACTTCCTACTTCTGTTAACGTCTGTTTATAGTTTCTGAGGTCTACTTCCTTCCTGTTATGATTTCGGTGGCGTTATAAATGACATGTTTTACTCCCGTCAACACCGAAGGTAGAGCTGGTGTTTTTTCAAACGATTTTGGCATGCGATTTGTGTCAGTATTGGTTTCTCTGATTTTAATACGGCCGCGCTTACAATTGTTTCTTGAAAGGGTTTTGTGCCAGAGCTCTGCAGCTGAAGTACCTATATTCAGAATTTGGTTCTGCTAAGTGGTTTTGCCTACTGCTGTAAACTGTATTAGCCTGAAAGGGATTGTAGGTTAACCAGAAGGGAGGAGATAGATAGATATATTTTAAGCTGAAATACAGTGTAACAGGGTTTGTGGAAAAAACACAGGATTCACGTGAAAACCCCCGTGGCCTTTTAGACGGGCATATGCATGCTCTTTACATCAGCATTTGTCAGCAGCGTGGAGGTGGGGAAACACCACCTTCAGCAGAGAGCTTTCAGGAAAAAGTAAAGCATTTTCTCTTGCACGCGCTCAGATCATTGTCTGTGTATACTTGTAGAGAGGCAGAGGCAGAGGGGGGGAGAGATAGAAAGAGTACTTAGCAAAAAAAAAAAGCCAAGTAGTTTGAAACAATCATAATATCTCCTTTCCCAGGCAGGACTGTATGCCAAGTTTAGCTGAACTCGGACAGCAAGATTTTAAAGATTGCCAGGGTGGTTTTTTATCCGAACTCTGATCTGGCTAGTAGGAGGCCAAGAGTTATTTATTTGTGATCAAGCGCCTGCGAGTTTGGTCGTCGCCGAAGAGAAGTCAACAGGTCCGTGTGACTCGGAGCAGTTAGGAGGTAGCTGGTGTGCAGCTCATTCAAGCAGTTAGCTTTCAAGCGTGTAGCTGGGTAAGCGCATCCTCTTGGCATCCCAGCGGGGTGGTTACATCCACTGTGTCCCACAACCAGCTCCACTGCTGGGCTGCAGGTACCAATGGCCCGAATGCCTGCAAAATGCTCGGTGCCTTGACTGTGCTGAAATGACAGTCGAGGAGGAGCTAACTTGGGTGTCTCAAAAGAACACTCCTTCAACTATAGACATCGAGTAAGTGATGAACGCGCTGCTTGGATGGGTTGCCGTTGCCCTTTTGGCAACCGGCAAGAGGGTAAGGCAATCACCTGTGCTTAAGCGGAAACTGAAAACCAGGCCAGATGCCTTGGTTCTGGGCTTGGGTTGGTTTTTCGGCTTTGCACTGGCAGAGTCTGACCTGAAAGCTGACGTCTGAGCGGCGCTGCACAAGGTGGTGTTTCACAAAAAGGCAATAGTCAAGAAAGGGCAGAGCCCAGTCCGTATTTTCAGCTCTTAGCTAGGAGTAGCTTCATGCCCTGGGAAACAATGGAGGTGAAACACAGGACGTCATGTTGCAAATGCATTTGTATTGTTTCCGCAGTGTTGGCGCAGCACGGGCACAGCACGGCTGCCTCATGCGTCTCTGCAGGCCTGCTGGCAGTTCCCGGTTTCCAGTAACTCCAGTTACAGCGCTGCCGACTGAGGCCAGACATGGGACTTTGTGCTGGGCATGAATTGTGCACAAATTCTGCCTCTCAAGCTAAGAGAACAGAGTTAGGTGACTTCTTTTCATAAACCGCAGGTAATGCGTGTCCTCCCTATTCCTAGGAATTGGTTTCATCTTTGACCCTTGGGCTTGCTCTGTTTTGGTTTCAAGACCAGCTTCTGCATTCTTGCTTTAGAAATGTCTGAAATCCAAAAACTTGTGGACTCTGGTTGGCCTGGCTGCTCACTCCAGCTTTTAATCCCTTTCCTGGCCAGGCAGAAATGGTGTCCACGTAGTATCAATGAAACTGCCTACCGGAGGAAGTCCTGTGAATGTCCACATAAACCGGGTGAGGTTAGCGCAGATACTTGCATCCTAGTAGCTGAAATATGCTTGCCAAGCTCTCTCCATACTAGTGCAATATGTGCATTACCACATGCATGAAACGCATTTCATCGTATCCTCACCATGTTGTCCACCTTGCTCCTTGTCACTTCCTTTGTGAAGAGCGGATGTTTAAATCTGGGTCAGGCAGCTAGAGGAATGCCCTGATTTCTTCAGGTCTGCAAAATGCAGAATCTCTCTCCAAGCTGGGGATGGCCAGCGCAGCACAGGCAGAGCTCAGGCACTTTCAGGTTCAAGCACTTCTGCTGTTTGTCTCCAAAATGATTTAGCCTGTCTGTGTCCACGGGTAAGTCCTACTCATGTCTCAGGGGACTGTTTATCTCGTGTAGTCTTATGCCTTCTCCTCCTGGTCTAATATAGGTACCAGCCTTGGTACGTGGTCATGAAGAAACTTTCTTTGTTGGTGGTTGCAGCCATCTAGTAACATGCATTGCTAGAAACCTTGTTGTGGGTCTAGCTAACACTTCTGGCTCTTTCTTCGGTCCTCTCTCGATCTTCCTCTACGTTGACAGCAAGACCTAAAGGCAGGCCGTGCTTCTTACTATTTGCACAGTGCCAAGCATGGTGGGGCACCACCTTCGAAGGTGAACCTCTAAGACACCACCACAAGTCCTATAATTGTGAATAGGATGTTCTTGGGGCTTGCCAGCTTTGATTCTCACCCTAGAAACCATAAAATGCTCAGCAGAACGTAATAGTGGCAATCATTTATGCTAGGCTTTCCCAAAGGAAGCTGGTGTGCAGCTTGTTTCAGCCCAAGCCACCACATTCAAATTACTTTTTCTCAAGGAGGAGATTGAATCGATTGTTTCTCACGCTCCTGTTACAGCCATTCATAATTCTCTCGTAAAAGCAAAGGCTGAGCATTTCCAGTTTCTAGCCCAGAGCATCTAGCTTCAGATAAATTCACTTTTAGAGCTAGATGCCTGCCTTTTTCCTTTCAAACTTCTCCTGCGTTTACACGATTTTTATATCCTCAGAAACCAAAGTTATGGGTCAGGTCTAGTTACATCTCCAATAACTCGTTTTCATTTCCTTTTTTCACACATGATCAAGAGGTTTAGCCCTCTTCATGACTGTCCCCTCCCACAGAAAAAACCCATGCGAGGAGGAGTGAGAGAGAAAGCCTTCAAAAACAGGGTGAGTGACTTCATCATGTATCTACTGTAGAGACGTCAGTCTCCAAGAAATCGGAAAGGTCAGAGCTGTTTAGAGCAAGGGGTTTTTCACAACACAGCTGAAAAACCCAGACCAGGTCTGAAGAATTCGTGCTATCCTCATCCCTTAGCTCATCTTTTCCCCAAATATTTGGAGACCCTCCATCCAGAGGAGTTGCTGCTGTGTGATATTTAACAGAAGTTACCACCCTGGAGCACTGGTCACAGTAGCTTTTGCCTGGCTTGGACTTTCCAAAAGAAAACAGTGGAAGAAACGACAGACGTTTGCATGGGAATAGTGCAAAATCATTTCTTCCTTTTAAACGAAACAGGATTATTTTTTCTTCCAGAGCTCCTCCCACCCCCAATATAACCAAATCCTGGAAGCTTTCATTGCACCACCTTAACAATTTTATTGTTTGGACTAATTCGCCCGGATGGTCACTGGGCTTTGTGCAGCAGATGGGAGAGAGGCGGGCAAGCCTTCTCCGTGGTGGGGTGGCAGGAGGGTGGAGGAGCCGTGAGCCGGGGAGGGGGGTTCCTTGGCGTCCCTGGGCACGGATGCGGGTCACCCATACCCGCGCATGAGACGGCGCCAGCCTGATGAGTGACTCTGAAGTCTCGCTTTCCTTTAAAACCATCACTCTACGAATAAAATGGCTCACCTACAATCCCCACACAGATACAGGCACCGTTTAAATATAGCAGCATTGATGTCTATCTGTAAATTACGAGGAAATGAATAAATCGAGGCGACATAAACCGCAAAAAGGAAGTTTGAAATCAGCCCGGAGCTGTGATAGGTCGGCTCCTGCCGAGGGACCCTGCCGAACCTTCACCATCCACTACGGCGGTGGCACGACCCGTCCCGGCTCCCCACCAGCTCCCCGGCACGCATACCCACGTGCTGCTGCTCGCCGGGGATCTGGCCCACATCTAGAGGTCTAGACCTGTGCCATGGGGGCACCTGCGCCCACGCCAAAGCCTAAGGCACCCGGGACCCCTGCTGCGGGGATGGGACAGTGTGGTGTTTTCTGGAAACCGATGAGGTCATTTCTGGGAGGCGGTGGGGGTGGGGGTGCTTCAGCGTGCAGGAGGGGGGGCACGGAGAGGATTAATGCAGGAAGTTGGGGGGAAAGGTTTGCTTTCTTTTTTTCTTTCTTTTTTTTTTTTCTTTATCTGAAACACTGCGCTGCTTACCATCCCGCAGCCTGCTAGGTGCAGATACTTGGCAAGGTTATTTGACTCAGCTTCATTTATTATTATGAAGGCTGATTTTTTTCGTCTTTGCAAAGTTCATATTAAAGCCAGAATCATTAAGTAAAATGTGAAGGTTTCGCATACAGCATGTATGTGTGCAGCTAGCAAGCCACCCTCACCCCTCTAAAATGACATCTTACACGTTTGCCCAGGTTCATTCCCGTGTTAGGGAAGGAAAGGGTACTAATGATGCCCTAGAAGTGCTATGAAAATACTGGGCTGGGAGAGGAGAGGAAGGAAGATCAAGTGAGCACGTGCGAATGGGCACCTGCTGCAAGGCTCTCAATAGGTATTAGGCACTTAGTTTTGTTAGACTTTACCTGGGGAGGAGTGTCCATAGACGCCTCGTGCCTTATTAAACCCCAGAGACTGCACCGTAGGACACAGGCAGCTAATTGTGCTGGTCCAAAACTCCGTCTTCCCTGCAAGGTCTTAGGGAAAACAAACTGCACACTCCAAGTGCCCCGATAAACCCGTTTCTCCTCCTTCCGCATGCCCGGTGTTCCCAGGATGAAGACTGTAGCTCTGGTGCCACCAACCCCTTCCCCCAGCCACCAGCTCGGGGAGGTGGGCTCGACTTCTGGCAGGGGAAGGTGAGGGCTCCTGTGCTGCCTCTCCGGCACACCCCTGCAGATGGGCTGGTACTGATATTAGTCTGGCAGGATGGAAGGATTAACAGCATTGTTCTTTACCGTCCTCGCCAAACTGCGTCTTTCCCAGGAAAACTCTCTGTCTTCGGATGGAGAGCAGGGTGGCTGCAGGCATGGACCCAGTGGATGCAAGGAGCAAGTATGGAGGAGGACAGCTGGTTGAGGTCAGTTCAGCTGCCAGGTTTAGCTGGCGATCATTAAGGCCATTTAGTACACGCCGCTAAGGTGAATTAGCTCTGCCTTTCACAAGGGAAGGGGCGAGCAGGTCTGGAGTGGAGAAGTGGGTTTTGGCCAGGAGGAGAAGTCAGCTATTTCTCAGAAATAAGGCGGCACATGCAGACATAAGGAGCAGGAAAGGCATGAAAAAAAAAAAAAAATCAATGCATAAAGACAGCTCTTCCCCCTCCCCGCTTCCCCCCACCAAAAAAAGGAAGAGAGAAGCTAAAACTGGTGTGAAAAAGAGGAGGGTAGGTATGAGCTGCTGCTTGTGGCTGCACAGGGAAAGTCGGTTATGGGGTGGGGGGATTGGGAGCTGCGATGGGGTCAGGAAGAGGTGTGCAAGGAGTGAGGGAGGGACACCGTAAGGGAGCGGGCCAGGAGGAAGCCTGGAGACCACCCCGGGGGGGGGGGGGGGGGGGGGGCGGGGGGGCGCGGGG